>VDFB02193867.1:227965394-228069578 GCA_007258455.2 Sequoia sempervirens
TAGAAAATAGTATTCTAGTAACTAAGACCTTTTGTTTTTATAAATATACTACAATTTGATAAAACAAAGATAGTAATGGAAGGTGTTGCCCACGAAGAAGGACACATGGAGACATTAGAAAATAAGTGTTTCCAAGAATCTGACGCAGTTCCCAAGTTGAAGGATGATATCAGGCTCCTTGAAGCTCGATTAGGAAATGTTCAATTTACCTATAATAGTCTTGCAAAGAATTTTGATAGGTCAAAAGTCAAAGGTGTTGTTGCACAACTTATAAAAGTTTAAGATGCCACAATCATAGCTACATTGGAGGTTGGTGGAGGAGGGAATTTGTGTAATGCAGTAGTGGATACGGAATAGACAGGAAAGCTCCCACTTCAAATAGGACATCTACATACATGAGTAACAATTATCCCTTAAAACAAAATCCAAGCCCATACCATTTGCTCAACAACTCAACAATCGCCAGCCAAATTGGTGAGCAATGGAAACACAAGGCTGCCACTATCTCTTGTTGCATATGAAGATGAAATTAAAGCAGCTATGCAATTTGTATTTCATAGTGCATGAGTTTGCAGCAATTCAGATGCTACAAAGGGGACGTTTTTTAGCCAAGTGGTCTTCTTAGTGGTGGAAGTCACAGGCGAGGAGGTGAATTGTTAAGATTCCTTATGTAATACCCCTCTGTTTTGCGTTCTGGCTGGACAGTGTGTCCTTGTTTGCCTTGATGTGATTTTTGGTTATTGAGATGTTGTATCATGTGTGTGTGATTTGATCAATAATTATAGAGCGATAGTTTATTGGTGTGATGTGATGTATCTTATTTGATGCTTTATTTGACATGTTTTAATTGGTGTAATGATGATTAGTTATTGTAACATGTTATTGCATGAGATAATTGTTTATGATGGAACTATCAGTCCATGATGAGTGTATTGGTGAGGGGGACGAGATTATATTTCGCTTGTAGTGCCCTCTGATTCCACGATTTCCTCTTCATGATGTGTTTTATTATGTTGTATATATGCATGTTCGATATACTATTTGTTCGCAAGTTGACAGGTATAGGACATCGACTCCACCTGATTTCATAGGTTTGAGCGTGCCCATTGACCAACGGTAATCGATTAGGAGATAGTAGCTAGGTTTTCCGTGCCAAGTCATCACCCTAGTCATAGTGTGTAGTCGGGTTGTAGTCGGGTTTAGTTGTTTTAATGTTGCCCTTTTCACCTTGGTTTTTATTTAATTTCAAATTTTAAAGGTAAATAAATGGCTTGTGTAGTTAAATTGATGATTAAATATATCTGGTTGTAATGTTAGAAATGTTAGTTATTTTATTAATTAATTTAATTTAATATTAAAATAATATAATCTTGGATTATATTTATTTTATTGATTAATTAAATTAATTGTGAGTAATTGAATTAAGTTATCCATCTTGGAATTAAAAGTGTTAGATTCTTTTTGAAAAGAAAAAAAATTAAAAAGTTTTAAATTCTTTTTGTGAAAATAAATTTTTAAATGTATGAAATTCTTTTGGAAATGAAAATGTTAAAAAGCATTTAAATTCTTTTGAAATATAAATTTAGAAAAATGAAATAATGAAATAAAGTCATGTTGAAAGAAATTTTGGGTTTTTAATTTAAAAAAGAAAGAAAAGAAAATCAAATATCTCCAAATTTGCAATAACTATGGTGGATGGGATATTTTAGGGTATTTGACCAAATTTGGGGAAAAAAATAGAGAAGGCTTTTCATTCTTAAAATTTGGCTGTGAAAAAAAAAAAAAGAGTTCTTCATGATTTGTTCATGCAATTTGGATTTTGGGTGAGGATTTGGAAAAAGCTTTGGAAAATATTCTTGCAGGGAAGCTCAACTATCTTCTTCAAACTCTCCTTCAAACTGTAGATCACATGTTTTCCTTGCTTATTGTTTTAGAAAATTGCATTTTCAATTTGAAAACTTGCTTGGAAATCTTTTTGAAGACCCTGTTTAAATCTTGAAAATAATTTAGATTGTTGTTGAAAAACAAAGCTTGCAACATAAATCTTCAATTTCAACAATAGAAAATGAAAGAAACAAAATGAAATTTGAAAACATCTACTTTGGATTTGAAATAGTTCATATCAAATTGGAAATTTAAACCAAGAAATTGTGTTGATAAATTAATTTTATTGCAAAAATTTTGTTGAGAAGTTGCACAATTTGGCTGTAAATGGAAATTTTAGGTATATATTTATACATACATATATATATATATTTACAAACATATATATAAATATATTTTAAAGATTATGGGAATGTTGTTTTAAAAATCTTATACACAGGAAATTTTCCTGTGCAAATGAAACAGGGGAAAGTATTTTATTTTGTTTTATAAATAAATTATAAAAATAAAAAATGTATTGTGCTTTTGGGGGAGGCCGCAGCCATGCTGCACACAACCGCCCCATGGAGGGGTGCTACTATGGCAGCGCTCCCCACAACCATGGGGAAGGCGCTGCCACAAGCAACGCCGACCTCCATAGGGGAGGCTGGGCACAACCTGTGGTTGCGTCCTTTCTCCCTTTGGGGTCCCGTGGGGCCAACAGTTAACTCATTTTTTTTAAATTGTTTTAAACTTCATTTTTATTTATTTTATTATTTTATATTATATATATTATAATATATATATATTATATTATAATATTTATATATTATATATATATAATATGTATATATTATATATATATATTATATATGTTAAATAATAGGGAATTAGTTTTAAATTAGTTGGAATATAAAAATTGATATATTTTTTTTTAGGCATATATTTTAATGGTTTTTAAATATTTAAATATATAGATTTTTAAATGATTATTCTATAATCATAGAGAGAAATAAAATTGACTTTAAAATAAATGATTTTACTTGAAAAGCTGATTTTGATTATCATGGGTAATTGGAGAAATAGGGAGTTAAATTATTAGTTTTAAATTCCTCAATATTGCAATTGTAATTTTAATTACTTTTGAGTAGTTGCAAACGATGTTAATTATTTTATTTGATTACATGCAATATGCTATCACCTTGCTTGGATTTGAGAAATACTAAAGTAGATTATTGAATTGTCTGTTGTCCTTTCGTCGTGATCTCTCTCTCATTCTTGATGTTGGTAAAAATGAATTAATTGTTTTTTTTTTAAATGATTTATTTTGAAAAGAAGAAATGGTTATTATTATTATTTTTATTATTATTTGAAAAGAAGAAATGATTTATTGATTTGTTCTAAATAGAAGAAGTAACTGTTTTATTTTATTATTATTATTTAAAAGCAATTAAGGAATTGAGCATATGGTTTAAATTTCATCTGTTGTTTGAAAGACACGTTATTAAATCAATTTTACTAAGGCAATAAATTACTAAATGCTAATGAAGGAAGTGGATTTAGGAAATCCAAATATAGATTTAATTCCTGTTTAATTTCCCTTGTTGAATGTACACTTCTTCTGTTTTCACTTTGGGGAAGTTGATTAGAAGGGTTGTTAAGTCTTCCAGAAGGGGTTTAACTTTTGGGATTGTTGTATTTTGTTAGTCAACCATTGTATTGCCTTGAGTAGGGCATATAGTTGTATCCTATTGTTTTACTCGATTTTCACGAACGGGGATGGTTTGTGCCTCCTTTGTACTAGGAGTGGTTTATGTGGTTTGTGCCTCCTTGGATTAGGAGTGGCTTATGTGATTTGTGCCTCCTTTGGAAGGATGGATTATGTGTTTTGTTGCCTCCAGTGTTTGGAGAGGGGTTTGACTTTTGTTGTCTCTAGTGTTTGGAGTGAGTTTTCACTATATGTTCCTCCTAGAGCTGGAGTGGTTTTATCTTGTTGGTTTGCACTTGGGATTCCCTTGGTGATTGGTTTTGTTTGGTATGTTGTCAAGTAGAAGAGTGGCTTCTGTTGGGGGCCAGAGCCCAAAGAGGTAAACTGGATAACCTTCAGAGGTGGTTTAATCAAGCGATAACTAAATCAATGTACTTAGAAGTTAGGTAGTATTTCACACTAATTAAGATAATTGAGCCTCACTCATGGATGCAAGTGCTCGTATAGGCTTGAGATGAGTGGGAAGGCCTAGAATGGCAAGGTCATCTATCTTGTCTTTACAAGAGGTATTTGATTCCGCATGAGTGAGTATGGGTGTCGGGATTCGGTTGAGGCCACTAGGACAACCCATAGTGGGGGTCAGAGCCTATGAAGATTCCCATAGGATATCCTATGACGAGATGTGTGATGACACTCTTTCTATGACAACATTGGTATTTTGTTTTATGTGTATGATCTCCTTATCATACTTGATCTGTTTTATTTCTGGAAGCAATGTGACTTATGTTAGTGATGTTAGAGTTGTACTTGTGTTATTCTTATGGTTGTATGGTTCATGTGATTGGTTGTGTCAGTTTGAGTTATCCTGTGTCTAGGGGTTGATGGTCTTGTATATGATTCCTTGTTACTATCTCCTAGCATGGGGGTTGAGCCTTCGGGTATCACATGGTTGGGTGGAATGTGCACCTTAATCCGTTGGGTCTTCCTCTTGTTTGTGTGGATGAGATTTCCAGTTGGAGAGCTTGTGGGATCCAGTTTCTTTTCATGCTTTATTCATTTAAGTTATTATTGTAGTTTTATTACCCCTCATTTGTATCGAGGTGGAAGATGTAATTTGTAAACATGTTTATTGGATTTACCTCATTCGGGGAATGAGAGCTGTAATTGTATTGTAAATTATTGTTATTGGAACATGTGGTATCTCTTATACTTGATGCAATTTTCTCATGGATGGAATGTATGTGTATTTAATTTATTAAGTAATTAAATGTTATGGTTTCAATTCATGTTCTTGTTTGGGTTTAAGTAAACTCAGTCTCATAACCTTAGGGGTTGTTGGCAATGGGTAGTGAACTTGCATGTTAATTTTACTTTAAAATAAAAAATTAGTACGTTTGTGTAGTATATTGCAACTTCCCCTAGGGTTGCGTGGCGGGGCATTACACCTTCATGCATTGTCTCAGGCAAAGTCTCAACATGTTATTCATCAAAACATGCTACCAAGAATTGAAGTGAAAATTGCAATATGGTTTCCATTGAAAAAGAGGCTTTCACATTTGAAATCTTTCCTACACTTGAAGTCCTATGATCTTTCTCTTTTTGAAAATAGACATCACAAAAATGACCACCATACATTAATTGAATTGGTTGCTAGAGTGGAAAAATGGCTACAAATGTGCAAGCTCAAGGCGTTAACAAAAGATGAACATCACTATACTCTTGTTCCTCAACTTGCTTCCCTTCAAAGGGAAATGCAAGATTACACTTTCATTTTAAATATTAATATTTGCAAAATGTTGGAATTAACCTATGAGAGCTAATTATTTACATAAGAATAAAAGAGCAGTAGCTTGGATTTTCTACCATGGCCCTTGTATTGGGAGAAGGGAGAAGTTTGTCAACTTACATCATATTGAATAAATGAGGAGATGTTTGGAATCTATGTAGGTTTCATAAAGGCATCTATTGACATCCCACACTCTATTTTCCAATTTCCAATTATTTAGTACATTTTCTTTACCTTCATATGTTTGCAACTCCACCCTGAACTCTACACCCTTGATCATTCAACAAGAATTGAGAAGTGAGTCACAGCCCTGTGTGTTTTCCATCCTGCAACTATTTTGTACATTTTTTGTTCCAAATGTATGACAATATTGAAATGGAATGTTTGTTGAAAGTAAGGGTTGTTATAAAAGATAAAGGTGAAATTAAATACATTGTTTTGTAACACTCTGCATAACAGAAAGTGCTCATTGAACAAGAATTGAGAAGTGAGTAACAACCCTATGTGTTTTCCATCCTAAAACTATTTTGTGCATTTTCTATTACAAATGTATGATGATGTTGAAATGGAATATTTTATGAAAGTAAGGGTTGTTATAAAATATTAAGGTGAACTTCAATACATTGTTTTGTTATACTCTGCATAACAGAAAGTGCTCATTGAACAAGAATTGAGAAGTGAGTTACAACCCTATGTGTTTTCCATCTTGCAACTATTTTGTGCATTTTCTGTTGCAAACGTATGACAATGTTGAAATGGAATGTTTGTTGAAAGTAAGGGTTGTTATAAAATATGAAGGTGAACTTCAATACATTGTTTTGTTACACTCTACATAATAGAAAGTGCTCATTTAACAATAATTGAGAAGTGAGTCACAACCCTGTGTTTTTTCCATCCTGCAACTATTTTGTGCATTTTCTATTGCAAATGTATGTCGATATTGAAATGGAATTTTTGCTAAAAGTAAGGGTTGCTATAAAATATGAAGGTCAACTTAATAAATTGTTTTTTTACAATCTACATAACAAAAAGTGCTCATTGAACAAGAATTGAGAAGTGAGTTACAACCCTATGTGTTTTCCATCCTACAACTATTTTATGCATTTTTTGTTCCAAACATATGACAATATTGAAATGCAATGTTTTCTAAAAGTAAGGGCTGTTATAAAATATGAAGGTGAACTTCAATAGATTGTTTTGTTACACTCTGCATAACAAAAAGTGCTCATTGAACAAGAATTGAGAAGTGAGTCACAACCTTGGGTGTTTTCCATCCTGCAACTATTTTTGTGCATTTTTTGTTGCAAACATATGACGATATTGAAATGGAATGTTTGTTGAAAGTAAGGGTTGTTATAAAATATGAAGGTAAACTTCAATGCATTGTTTGTTACACTCTGAATAACAGAAAGTTCTCATTGAACAAGAATTGAGAAGTGAGTCCCAACCCTATGTGTTTTCCATCCTATAATTATTTTGTGCATTTTTTGTTCCAAACGTATGATGATATTGAAATGGAATGTTTGCTAAAACTAAGGGTTGTTATAAAAAATGAAGTTGAACTTCAATACATTATTTTATTATAGTCTACAAAACAGAAAGTGCTCATTGCATTTGGTTTCATTTGTAAGTAATTTGACATAAATAATAAGACTTGTGGCATTTCCTACCATTATATGATGGCATCTAGTATTGTTTATAATGAAATTTTACATGGAAACAAAAAGTGTCATATGAAATCTACAAGAACATAGTCTTATATTTTTTAATTAAGAGGGGTAAACACTTTTGACCCAGAACTGTGAACCAGTGAGGTCACAAACAAGGGACCTCATCCCCAATATAAATTGTCAAAAACTACACCCCAAAGGGATTCAAGACTTGATGGAAAGATTAACAATACAAGTTAACAATCACACCATGCCACTATTGGTAGAAGACCGTAGTCTTCAAACATACCAAAATAATATAATTCCACACCATAAATGTTCAATAATTACATGATCAATGACTGAATGCAAAATGACTATTCTCAACCTCTCTCATCCTCTCCTACACTACCTTTTATGTGCAATTGAGGAGATGCTCAGATAAAATTTTATAGGCTTCTTTGGATCCTTAGCACTAGTAGTGGGGTGATTCCACTTGTACTGATCCTTGCTATTGTACGTGTAACAATAGGGTTCAAGGAAGTCATTGCTTTGACCATTACACTTTCAACACCTTCAACCTATAACAAACCCATTAATATAAATGACTATGTTCAACAATTAACATATGGATATAAGGAAAAGGAAACATCAGATCTAAGTGTAGAGAAAGAGGATTAGTTGGGGGAAGAGATGAAAGTCTTATATGAAAACACAGACAACTTTCGTAACAAATTTATATAGATGGAATGAAATTATTTATATGTACCTATTGAGGACATACAATTGGAAATAGATGAGAAGGAAAAGGAAAAATTAGATAGACCAAGAAATTTCGCCAATAAGGTCAAGGCCTGATTTTATCACTTATTTTCCAAACATTGAAGGAAATTGAGAAATTAAGTAGGTTAGTGTCAATAATTGATAAAATTAGGCCTTGACCTTATTGGTTAGCCTGCTCACACCCACCACTTCCATGTTCATCCTTTCCATGTAACGTCAAGAATGTTAACATCACATCAAATTCAAATGCATGCAACCAATTCATTCAAAATATGAAAATACAAGTTCAAAAGCATATTTTGAAATTACCCTTTCTTCCACTTTCTTCCTCTAAAGGAACCAGTGATAGTTTGTTTTCTAATGTACTATTAGGGTATGTGTAGGATCATGATGTTCCAAAAAGTGGCGATATGATGGGTATGTGTAGGGTATGTGGCTGATGACTTTTTTTTTACCCAAAATTGATGAAACAAAAAGGGTTTTTAAAGGAGATTCTCAGCTTTCCACCAATTTAAATTATTCTTTACTTTGAATTTAATAAATAATTATTATTCATTTTAATTTGAATTACAACTAAAGACCTAATTGATAGGCTGATTGAAAAACATCTATAACTTTCAAACGGTATCACATTTTTTGAATCTGAAACATACGTCACATTATATGCTTTGCATACTATACGATTAAAAAAAATGAATTTCATGAAGTTTTGACCAAGTTAAGGTGGTCAGACATATGAGTTTTTATATTTTTTAAAAGTTGTAATAAAAAATTCATAATTAATTATTTACTTGGAAAAAAATTATAAAAAATATGCATCACATCGAGACATGAGTCCTCTACTTATATCTAAAATCTTATAAAAAAATATTATCATTTTATTGTGGTTAGGGTGGTTTGACAGACACCTACTTCTTATTTATTCCCTGAAATTTAAGTACTACTACATTGAAATTTCAAATTTTCACCAAATAGATTTAAAAAAAAATAAACCTAGTAGTTTACAAACTACATTCAATTTGCTACATATTCTATTCTTACATATTTTTGAAATAATATAGATAAATTATTCAAATTTTTATGTCAAGTTGTCTAACTTTGATTTTTCTAAATTTTTCACCACTTAAGGGCTTGTTTTTTCCATGATGATCTTGCACATACCCGTCAAAATTAACATATCCATAACAAAAATGAAATTTTCTAAATGAAATCACAAAGACACTCTAAAAGCTAAGAAAAAGCAACTGCAATGACACATAAAAGTATTCAAGATATTGAAACTCTATCCAAGAAACGTTGCCAATAAGGTCAAGGCCCGATTTTTCTGGTTCCTTGCCAGAAATTGAGAAATTGGAATACCGTCATCCTATTACATCAATGTAGAAGGATAATGAGATTCCTATTTCTCAAAATTTATTCCCAAGAAAATGATCTCCTCCCTTGGAACCCTTTCTTCTTTGTTGCCCTATCAAGACACATTTTCCTATCCCAAATGGACACTCACTTGCTCACACCCACCACTTCCTTATTCATCCTTGCCTTGTAATGGTGGGAATGTAAACATCAAATCAAATTCAAATACATGCAACAAATTCATTCAAAATATCAAAATACACATTAAAAATAAATTTTCAAAATTACCCTTTCTTCCACTTTCTTCCAGTTTCCCTTTTAAAATACGCATCCGCGGTTGGTTGTAATATGTAAAAAAGTTGCAAGTGTTATAGATAGTTAAAGTTCCAAAATTTATTGCACCATCTATTGTAAGCAAGCATATATTTTTTCAATCACAAGAAACAAAATTTTAAGGTCAACTTTCTTACATTCTTGGTGCATAGGAAACAAAAAAATTTCCCAAGAAAATAAATGGCAGTGGATAGTGTGTTTTCAACACTGCAAATAATGTGAGAATTTTTTTTGTTGCAATCAAATGAAGTTAGTGAAATACCATTTTTACTATTACAAATAACATTTAATACCATTATTCATTTGAAAGTATCCATGATGAGAAAAATATTTTCCCACATATATACATACAAAATATTTATTGCTATACTCTATTGAATACCATTGACGTCTATATTAAAATTTGTCGAGCTCAAATGATTTAAAAGTCAACCTTTTTCTTTCATTTATAAGCAAGCTACCATAAACAATAAGACTTCAGGTGGCATTTCCTACTGGTATATTTCATATTAACATAAATAGAATGCACATAATTATAAACACACAACCAAACGATGCATTTGTGGTTGACTATAATATGTAAAAACGTTGCAAGTGTTATAGAAATTTAAAGTTCCAAATCTTTTTGCACCATCTATTGTAAGAAAGCATATATTTTTTCAATCATAAGAGGAATTCCAAACACAATTTTTAGTCTACCTAACACTTGTGATAAATTTTGAAGGTGAATTTCATTACATTCTTTCTGTTTAAATAAAATGAACTTTTGAATACATTCATACTATCAATATAATTGCCAGTGGGGGATACATAAAAGTATCCAAAATCAATTGAGGTGTGACCAACCAATTGGGTTCTTACTATGTAAGTAACCAAAACATTTTCATTACATTCATATTGTCTATGTGTAATTGCAAGTTTAAAAACACTGGGTGTTATGAAACCTACAACCCAAATACTATTTTCAAATCCTTTACAAGTAACAACTCAATTGGTTACTCACCCCTCAGGTAAATTTGGATCTATTCTTATAAATCCTCGACCTACAACTCCACCCCATGCTCTCAAACCTTCAACTTTATCCATGGAGAATGAAAGAACTCACTACACAAAGTGTTTTCTAATAACAATACTTCTTACAATATAAAATGTATGTCTTAGTCACATCATCCTTCCCGCCTGTCATGCACAAATAGCTTCTCACACAGGGAAAAAAATGTCGGCGTAATTCAAAGCAATGGGGAAAATGGGGGATTTCATTTGGCTTCAATGTGTAGAGGGTTTTACAACATTGTGTGGGTTGGAGGTTTCATAAATCATGCACTCATCTCCCACTATGTTTTTCCAACCTACAATCATACAGACTGTTAATGTTTGTTGGAAAAAATTGGGTGCTTATAAAATGGTATCTTTAATTGAATTCCTACTATCTAATTAACAAAATCTTTTCAAGACATTCGTACTATTTTGTAAAATTCTAGGTTGCAAAGAACTGGTTTTACAAAATCTGCAACCCACATAATGTTTTAAACCGTTTACAAGTATAACCCAAATAGTTACTCACCCCTCAGCTCAATTTTGGTATATTTTGTGATTTCCTTGGGAACCTTTTGTTAATTAGATAGTAAGAATGTAATGAAATTGGAAAATAATGGGTGTTAAGAAACTTGTTGGTGGTTTTTAATGGAGCAACCGGGTTTATCTCCTATTGTGCCTATGGGATTGCCAACTCCAATCAAGGGTAGTTCAGAGGACCTGGACCAACAGATGAGGGCTTGAACACCTCCTACACTTTGGGCTCTGCAAAACCCAGGGGGGATCCCTTAAACAAAGCAGATTCAATCTCCTTGTATGTGATAGAACAAAGTTCATTCAAAGTTGGCAACCTTTGAACAAGCAGTGTATATCACACTGAGAATGATAAAACAGATATAGTGTAACATTAGAACATAATTGATTAATTAAAAGATTGTTATCTAATTGAGTAACCAGGCTAGTGAAGATATAAAAACTATCACCAGATCAGTGCCAATATCCTTGGGCAAGGAGTCATGAAAATGTGCAACAAAAGGGGTATTTAACTCTAGAAATCTAAGTCTTTATGAAGTTAACCTTATTAACCCATAAACCAGTGATTGAAACTATCAAACTTCTTATCAGATCCCTTAATAATGCATAGAAAACTCTAGATTGATTAATGCAATTTAACTCATTCCTTAAACAAGAGCATCAACCAGAACCAGAAAATGAAATGATCCTTGATCATTTAGTTTCATTAAAATTTCATACACACCATTACAAGGAAAGATTTTTAAATTCAATCAGTCATATTCATGATTTCATTTACATCCAAAAACCTTACATTCATTGAAGTATGCCCTAGATTCTAAAGATTGACAATAATCTGATTTGCCTTAAGTATTCTTGCTTCAAATCGAGCCCTAGCTACCCCAACCAGAGATAACCCCTTTCCTTTTACAATTTTTTCCATTTAACTTCCATCGAACCTCCACCAACCAATCTGAATCATCTTGAAAGCTCTTGTCAGGTGGAATAGGGAGAATATCACACAACCAGGTCAAAACAAACAAGTACAGGAATGGGCAGCCATGGCAGTCAAACCAGGAAGGTACACAGACCATGCCATCCAAGAAATCCATGGGTGCGATCATCACAAATCCAGAGGCCACAAATGCAGAAGCCATCCATCTCAACCACCTATCCACCTCAGAGAACCTGTTGCCCTAGTTCTGCAATTAATTTCATCCTCTGTCGCACCAACCCACACCAATGTTCGAGGCTCAGGACCAAAATGGAGTCACCATGTTGATCCCAAGTGAGAACCTCATTGTCATTCTCGAGCCCAAACAGGTGACCAACTGCATTGAATGCATCTTGAAGTCGATCCACAACGGTCACCTCCCCAGCAGACTAGTCGGTCGGACATCATAGCGAGAATTTGTGTGTTTGATCGAACAGTCGATTCGGCAAGACCAGGCGCATTCGACAAGACGTTACGGTGGGGAGAGGCCCATATCGGTGAGAGATAGCAACGACACCCCAACAAGAAGCACCATCGGCAAGAGAAAGCAGTGTTGGGAAGACATCAGGGCAAAGAAAACATGCCATATCGAACATTGATCACAGTCGACAAGAGGCTAACAAGTTGGTGAGACACCCAGCAAAGTCCATCAAGTCGGGGAGAGATGGTCGGGTCAGGGTGACATCTTGGAGAGGTACCCACGGCCGATGGGAGTCACACCGAAGGGTTGACACAATTGGTGAGACACGGAGGGGTCGGGGAGACATCTCCCTGACACAATGAACACAAGCCGATAGGAGGGGGTCTTGGGGAAACAAAGGGGAATCAAGAGGACCTCACCACGAATGGAAACCATCACACTGAAAGGAAAGCCCATTGATGAGACACGAAGGGGTCGGGGAGACATCTCCCCGACACAACCAACATAGGCCAAGAAGATAAGGCCTCAGGGAGACAAGTAGGGGTCGCCGAGATGTCACCCCGAGAGCCAAAAGTCATGCCGAAGTAGAAGCGGGGCTGGTGAAAGCGGTAACAAGGGGCCGGTAACGAATGGAAAACGAGGCTCAAGGGGAACATAAGTGAAGAGTGAACCGGGCGGATAGGTCACCGAAGAGAAAGAACAAGCGGCCAGAAAGGAAAAAGAACCTACAGACCAAATGGAGAAAATGAAACACTAGCTAGGGTTTCAACCCATGAAGGAAATAGGAAGGAGAGACAAAAGAACCAAAGGGAAAAACACCAGAAGAAAATTCCAACATGCTGAGCTCAACCCTCATGGGAGCCCACTTTACCCACGTGTCAAAATGAAAAACACCCCATAGCTAGAGTTTTATCATGAAAAGCAAGAGTACACAACTAGACAATGAGAGAACCAGAAATGGCACTAACAAAACTTACAACCCATAGTGTTGTAAAATCCTCTAGATGTAACAAACCAATTGGTTAGTCAGGAAAAAAAAGCTAATACACCATTATCTCCTCGCTTCCCTTGTCATGACATTTCTTCTCGTCTGTCAGTTTCATCACTTTTATCATCCATCTTGGTAGGCCTCACACTATGTCATCCCCTTTATGGACGCAACTACTCTTTGAAAACACACACCATTGGAGAAAATGCACCGCTATGCCATGTCATCATGTTATGTATGTTTTTATACATTTTTGTATGTACATAGGTGTGTTTTGTTAGGAGATTAGTTGTGTCCATAGAGGGTTTTACAAAATTGTGTGAGTTAAAGGTTTCATAAATCATGCACTCACATCCCATTATGTTTTCCAACCTACACTCATATAGAGTGTTAATGGTTGTTGGAAAACACTAGGCGTTTAAAAAATAATTCCTTTCATTGCATTCCTACAGTCTAAATAACAAAAGCTTTTCAATACATTCATACTATTGTGTAAAATTCAAAGTTGCAAAACACTAGTTTTTTGAAATTTTCAACCCACACAATGTTTTAAAACCATTTAGAAGTGACAACCCAATCAGTTACAAACCCCTCACCTCAATTTTGTTGGTTTTTCACTCCCCCCCTGCAACTCCACCCTCTACTCTCCAACCTTTCATTTTCAACTTGTAGAATGAGAAAACCCATAACATAGAGTGTTCTCCAATAATAGTACTTGTTACAATTTAAAGCATGTCTTAATCACATCAACTCCCTTTCCCACCTGTGGTGAACATATAGCTTCTCGTGCAAGGAAAAGAACACCAGTGTCATTCAAAGTGGTGGGAAAACCAACCCGATGACACTATTAGGGGAGAGGCTAAAGTATAAAAAAAACACACCTATGTATGTAAACATTATATCATAACCCCCATCCCACGCACTGGACAAAATGCACCAATGAAAATACTTGACGAAGCATGCCGATAGAAGGTTAGGCATGTGCCATCACATGTCCCATCACTGGAAAAGGACCGTGAGGCTGATGACTATTTCAAAATAAAAAAAGCAATGGACAAAAAGCCCAAACACATTGACATTTTTGACATTTGCATTTTGGAGGTTGTTTTAAAGTGAGCAAGGGTGTTGCAAGCATACAGAAGCCAAACAAGAGTGAAGACTCTCCCTACCAAAACACATTTGACAAGCGTAGGAGGCTAGCTAGCAGGTATGTATATCTACTAGAAATATATGCCATTTTTCCATTCTACCTAGGAACTATGAAGAATTGAATGACTATTCATTGTGAAAATAGGTTTTCATTGATGAGAAAATAAAGGGTTTTTCTTGCATAAAGGGTTTTCATTTGAAATGTAGAGATATTTATGTATTTTTATGTAAAGGGATAATTAAAAGGATGCACTATCATAGTTCACTACTATTTTGAGCATTTCCCATGTAACAATCACACTTCAAGGAGGAAACATCCTTCATGTAAAATTTTGGGATATAATAGGCACACAATAATGTAACATTTAGTTTTTCTAAATTAAACTAGAAATTGTCCACATTCACCACATTAAGCATCTCATCTATAAATAAATCATAACTTCTAAATGAAAAATAAATTTTGGAAATTTAACTGACCATTACACTTGCAATTCAAGCTATGATAGCTAGAATCACCTGTATTTAGTGCAGAAGCTTCATGTCTCCTAAAGCATCCTTCTCAATCCACCTTCCCTTGTTTTATTCAATTTTTTTTTCACAAATATATCAACCATCTGGAAGGAAGACAAGTGTTAGCAATATATTAAATGGGAAAATCAATGACATTTGGTGCTAGAAAGAATCTCTTTTCTTCAAAATTTCACCAATATAGGATTATATGTTGTGGTGACTACAAAATTCTAGCTTGTACAGACAATAAACAAACATATTAAATTGTACAATAGAAATTTAATTTCCAATTTAACCTATCGCTAACACTAGTAATATATGTCAGCAATTATATATGTTATCTTTCCATTCTCCAGGAATTGTGAATCATTGAACGTTCATTCAAATATATAAAAAACTTATCTCTCCTAACATATGAAAGAGGCCATAACTCAATAATAAATAAGGGCATAAAAGATAGACAAGAAGCATACAGTGTACCACTATCATAAGTATCTCTCAATGAACACCTAAATGACTTATCAGTATCATAACCATTGTTCAATTATATTGTAAAGTGAACCATTACTTGTAGAGACGACTGAAAAATTACAGATTATTGCAAGAATAAAGGTTAACAAGTCAACAAAAACCTTGGTGATCACCTTGATTGACCAAAAAATAGTAGCTAATCTTCCAACAAAATGCACCTATGTACATACAAAAACACATAAAAACATACTCAAAAAAATAAATAGAAACATATATAACATGAAAAAAGGGAAAAATGAGATGTCAGTGTAGAAAAGAGAATCAGTTGGATGGAGACATGAGAGTCCTATGTGAAAAGCTAGACAAATTTTGTAATTTTTTTTTTTAAAACAAAACATATATATTCTCTAATCAGAAAGACACTCTCAAAGCTAAGAATAGTATTTGGATTGTAGGTTTCATAACACATATTGTTTTCCAACATGTAATTATATATAGACAACATGCTTCTAATGAAAACCTTAAAGTTTTTAGATAGTAAGAATGTACTGAAGTTCATTCACCTTCACAATTTATAGCAACTCTTACACAAAAAATTGCAATTCAATTTCCTCATATGACTTAAAAATAAATGCAAAAATATAATTTGCAGGTTGGAAAACACAATGTAGTTTTCCATTTATTTCATTCTATACATTCAAAGTTACGTGGTGGAGAGCATGGGGAGGAATGTCTTGAAAATATTTTGTTAATTAACCAGTAGGAATGCAATGAAAGGAAACATTTTATAAACACCCACTGGTTTCCAACAACCATTAAAACTCTGAATGATTGTAGGTTGGAAAACACGGTGGCAGGTGAGTGCATGATTTATGAACCCTCCAACCCACACAATGTTGTAAAACCCTCTACAAACGTAGCTAATCTCCCAACAAAACACACCTATGTATGTACAAAAATGCATAAAAACATACATAGCATGATGAGATGAGATAATGTAGGGCTCGCCAACACGGATGATAAAAGTGATGAAACCGATAGATGGGAGGAAATGTCACAGTGAGGGAAGTGAGGAGATAATGTTGATGTCACCTTAGTTTTCTCAACTTACCAATTGGGTTGTTACATCTAGAGGGTTTTACAAAAAATGTGGGTTATAGATTTCTTAAAATTCAATGTTTTCCAATCTAATTGCATTCTTACTATCTAATTCACAAAAGGTTCTCAAGGAAATCTCACAAAACATACCAAATTGAGGTGAGGGGTGAGTAACCAATTGGGTTGTTACTTGTAAAGGGTTTTAAAACATTATGTGGGTTGCAGATTGCATAAAACCAATGCTTTGCAAACTGGAATTTTACATAACAATATGAATGTCTTCAAAATCTTTTATTAATTAGACAGTAGGAATGTAATGAAAGGCACTATTTTATAAACACCCAATTTTTTCCAACAAACATTAATAGTCTATATGATTGCAGATTGGAAAACACAGCGGGAGATGAGTGCATGATTTATGAAACCTCCAACCCACAGAATTTTGTAAAACCCTCTATACACTGAAGCCAAATGAAATCCCTCGCTTTTCTCATCGCTTTCAATTATGCTGACATTTTTTTCCTTGTGCGAGAAGCTATCCATGCACCGCAGGTGGGAAGGCTGATGTGACTAAGATATGTGTTTTGAATTGTAACAAGTATTATTATTGTCCATCAGCTCGGTCCGTCAAGTCTTTCCATCAGTGTGTTTTATCGGGAGAGTGGGATAGGGTATGGGGTGTTATGTTATAATGTCTATACATATGTGCATTTTTTTGAGAGATTAGCTTATCCCATTATTTAGCACTTACTACTAATTATAACAAGTAGTATTATTGGAAAACACTCAGTGTTGTGGGTTTTTTCATTCTACAGGTTGAAAGCAAAAAGTTGGAGAGTAGGGGGCAGAATTGCAAGTGGGGGAGATGACAAACCAATGGAATTGAGGTGAGGGATTGTAACCGATTGAGTTGTTACTGCTAAAGGGTTTTAAAACATTATGTGGGTTGTAAATTTCAAAAAACCAGTTGTTGACGTTCCTTTTGGCACAATCAACATGCAAATAGAATATTGCTACTCTGTTTCTCCTGAAAGAGAAAGATGATCACATGGATATCTTAGCTCCCAAGGTCTACGTAGTTGGTTCTCAACTATGCTGATGTTACTCAGTGGTCAATGCAACAGTAATATTCAAGGGGCTTGCTGGTGTTGAGCTTTTGGACTGTTCTCGGGTTAAACACGAATTCAAATCTACTCTATCCAGGGTTTTTAAAGAAATAGAAAAAGATGGATTGAGGATTTAGAATAGAAAAGAATGATACTTCATCCAAATTAAATAGACTCGACACCTTCCAAGGAATTCCTAACTAAAATTACAGAACAAAGTCAACTTGTGACTAACACACAGTTTCATTCATTCACAGTGTTGATTTCAACAATAGATTGCAAGTTATCATTCAAACAAAACATAAAATCAAACCTCATCCCTTGAAAGCTTCACAAATCAAATGATTAACTTAAGACAAACACCATTCTAGAACACAACATGAAGTAGATTAAGATCTGGTTGCTTCTACTGTCAGTGAGACAGATAAGCAACATTTACAAATTTAGCACAATCACCAGTGTAGAGAAAATTTGTGGCTCCAAATTGTTTCCATTTACACTAAGAAAACTGAAAGATACATTAGTCTTCTACTTAATCTAACTTCTAACTACTAGTTCTACTCTACCGGTTCTAAAGGTTCTCAATTCTAACCTAGAAGTTCCCTACAAGTTCTAACCTTTACAAAGAGGCAAGAATGCCTTATATATAGAATGTACCCAAAAGAATGCGTTGTCCCCCTGTATTAGGGCTTACAAAATATCTACTTCGTTGGTGGGAAGGTCAGCTCTCAGATCTTTCTGAGAAGAGTTAATGTTGTATTCAAAATAGAAGCCTCGCTGTCTAGGTCAATAATGGCTTGAGCTCAGGAGAAGCCTCTTGATCTTTTTGCAGCTACAACATTTATTCTTTGTCTTTGTGTCCACCTTGAACTCCACTAGGGTCACCTTGAATGCTCCAGGGAACTTTACCATTAACTTTGATATGCTTCTACCAGTGGTCACTACAGCTGTCCCTGTGACTCATAGTTTCTTCTTCCCCTCGGCTTCCCTTCCTCATGTTCTGGACCTCTCTGTACGTTGACCACTTCTGGAAGCACCATCGGGCCTCCCTATAGATCTTTGCATTTCGCCCAAGTCAATCCATTGCCATCTATTCTCAGAAGGAGTCCACCCGGTCTGCACTCTATTGGTCTTCTTTCCCAGGAACATTCAATTGGTCAAAGGGACCAATGAATCACTCTTTGGCTTCCTTTGATTGGTCAGGCATATGCCACGTGAGTTTCATCAAGCGGTCAATAGTGGTCCAAATAGTATCACATATCGATGAGACACTCATCGTGTCTCCCCGATGCAATTATCACTTTTACCAACCATCGGCATGAAATTAGACAGTCGGCAAGACGCTTCGGTGAGCTGCAGAAGTCATATCGAGCCCACCAAAGCGATCGACAAGACACTCACTAGTTGGTGGGACATCATAGTGAACCTCATGATTCTTCAACGATCACCTTTTCATGTTGAGGAGACTCTCACTTGTCACTGTGACCTCATGGCAAAGTCTTCTTTTTCCTCCCCCGAGCTCTTTCTTCTTCTTCAGGCTCAAGCTCCTTTTTCCCTTTAGGCAAGACACCTGGTGAGGTCAAATCTTCATGTCGATAAGTGTTCTCTCTGTCATTGGGGAGATGTCCTATAGAAATCCCATGTCTCAGTGAAAGCTTTACAAGTTCACCCTTTTGCCACTAGGACATTAATTCTCTCACCGAAGACCACCGATAGAATCCCCCTTTTGATGCCTTGTTGGTGAGACATCACAGGTTCGCTGAGACATCACACTAAAGAAAAGATTTCTCCCCGATGTGGAATTTTTTACCGCCAATCAGCAAGACCCAAAGATTTCACCAAGACCATATTTTGAAGAAGATGACTCCTGCCAAAGTGTTTGCTCGCTATGCAGTATTCAGTGAGACTTTATGAATTTTCCAAGACCTCTTGGTGAAGGGAAAACCATTTGCCGATGTATGGATCCTTCTACCGTCGGTCGGTGAGACACGAAGATCTCACCGAGACCTTTCCCCAAAAGAAAATTCTATGTCGATGGGAAGCTCCTAGTCGCTGGGACTCTGAATGATGTGTTGCTGATAGGCAACTACATGTGAACTCCAGTCGCCGTGACATCCCTGAGGTCTTGCCGATAGGCAACAAAGACACATACTTAGCAAAATGAATTATAAGTTAGGGAGACTTTAATGATCTCATGGCGATATGACCTGTAATGTGGAGTATCCAGACTTGATGGAATCTATAGTGCAACAGGGCCAGATATGGGGAAAATATGCTCATGGTGGGACTTTTCTGGAAACTTTGCGAGTATGGACAATATGTAATATCATCAAAATCGTGTAGTTCTAACACCCCCTTTGGATCCTTAGCAGACAGAGCCAAGCCACCAGTTGGCAAGAGGTTAGGAAAGTCTTGTCGACCTTTGCCTTAGCTAAATTTTCATGACCAACTGGATTGAAGAATGCACCCCAACTGAGCTCCCTTGACAAATATCATCCTATATGTGATTTAATCCTGCATTCAACAAAGAAAACCATAGTAAAGATCACCCAAACAGAAGTTAATTAATCAAAATCATCATTAAAATGAATCCTATGTCTGTAGGGTACCGTTAATTCTTCGAACAAAATGATCATACAAACAGTTCGGGTTTCAGGCTGACCTGCGGAACCCAAGCCAGGGAGGAATTTTGGAGAATTCTGAGCTAGGCGGATTGCAGCAGAATAAGCATGAAAACATCCATTAGAAACTTAATCCGATCATTATCAATCAAGGAACAACATGCGAGATCTTCAAAATAGCATAAATGAATCATAAAATGCATCAACATTTACTAACCAGTCCTACTTCTCCATACTTTTTCACATTCCATCATATTCGAGGGAAATCCGTGTGGGATAGATTTCCGCAAAGAGAGAAAAAAATTGGGAAAATCTGGTCCATGCGGAATCCCGTGAGCAACAAAAATCCCTAAACAACAGCACTTAGCTAGAGTTTGAGCGAGATCCGAGAAAATCCAGATGGGGTGGAAAATCCCAAACTCGGGAGAAAACCCAAATTCCAACTGAGGTAGAACCAAAATTAGATTAGATAGAACAAAAGATAAAACACAGAGAAACAGAAGAACCCCCAAAAGCAAAGCAAATAACAGAGGCAAAGAAACCAAAAGAGAAAGGGGGACCCATTTTGTTCCAGAATAAAATGGGGTGGTTATTCAAGGCATAACAAATGGCGACTCGGCTGGGAAAATGGTTTAACCATTTTCAAGAATCTGAAGGATTCAGCTACCCAGAACTCTTGGTTCATGAACATCACAACCCTAGTTGGGTTAGTTTTAGAAGCAAGGTTGAGCTAGGATCTCAAATGTAAGTCAATCAATGGCTACCCTTGAACCTATGTGTGTGTTTGATTGTGCATCACTCTCTCATGAAGTTTTCCTCATCTTTCGAACAACAATGTGCAAGATTGGAGCTACATGAGTTGATTTCCTTTAGCTATCATGCAATGATATCCTGGGCATTGCTCTGCTGCCAGTCAGGTGTCTATAGCCCCGATGGAGATACCTCTAGTTTTCTCACAGCATTGCTCTACTACTAGCCAAGTGTCCATAGCCCCGATAGAGATACTGGAATCACCCATTCATATTGAATCTTCTTCTCTTTTAAATAATTCTTTTCTCCCCTTTTTTTTATAGAGTTTTAGATTTTTAATTCAATTCCTTTTCAATATGTCAGATGTTTAACACCTGATCTGGGTTGAAAACTACCACGGACCTCATAACAACACTTGGAAATTGGATTTTTCACTCAAATCTTACAACACTATTGTTCTAGGACAAATGTACCATTACAAGAGGAGATGATCTTATTTATTTGTGATAGATTCAGAGGAGCTAGTGAAGGTTATTTACTTTGCACCTTGTTTTCAAAATGTTCCGTAACTCTTATTGATAATGGGCATAAAACAAAATTTTAGGACAAAATTACCCCATCAGAAAGCCTGAAAATATCTAAACCACCTCTCTCCTAATGACCAAAGTACACTTGGGATAACAACCACCATTTTAAGATGGGAAAGAATGGGTAAACCCCAAAGAACGAAACAAAACAGAAACCAAAAGAACCAAGGAAGCAAAAAGACAGAAAGAAAAGGAAAAACAAACAAACAACAAAGTATTTACAAATAGACAAAATATTTACAAACAGAAAAAAAAAAAACTATTTACAAACAAAAACAAAAGGAATAGGAAAAGGAAAACAACAGAACAAAAGAAAACTAACAAAACCAAAGACTAACACTAACCAATCCTACTCCTAAACTAACTCCAAAGCTGAGCTTTACAAACACAAAACTATAAAAATTTATACATTGACTTGACTGATTTTTCATTATGTGCAGCAATCTTAACTTACTAGGCATAGTTTTAAACCTAGCAAATTTATCTTTATACTCAGAAATATGAAGTTTATAGGCAATAAGTTCATTCTAAGGGCATAAATCTTGAAATATTATTAGTTGTGGGTTCTCAGTTTTGTCATGATTTACCCACAAACATGTTTTACTATCCCCTACACCATAATCAAATTGAAAATTATTAAAACACAGAGGATAATGAAAGGACACGACCTGATTTTGAAGATTTCTAGTTACCAATGTAGGCTTGTGTTGTATGATCACCTCTTCACGAGGTCTCAGCTCATTGAACCCCACTAAATCAAGGTTCATCTTGCAGTTAGGATGTTCACTCACCAGCATCTCTGTATTCATCTCAGGCACGAAGTCAATTTTTTTTTGAATTTCTTGAGATGAAGTCTCACTTTGAACATTCTCTTGAAACATGTCACCCCCAAGGGTTTGAGAATCTGCTTCTATTTTATCACCATTTGTGTCAGGGCTACTTGCACATGGTGAACAAGGATTTCCTTCAACCTCACTTGAATGCATAGAGTCAGGGACAGGAAAGCACTTTCTCAATTTAAATTCCTGCACCTCATCAACAAGGACATGCCACTTAGCATCAAATTCATCGGTGTTAAGAACAAATTGATTAGTGGATATTAAGCAAGGAATTTCTTCTAACAACACATTTGAGCAATCAGAATCAAAATCAAGAAAATACTCCCTTGTCTCATTCTCTTCATTATGTTGAAGAGATTCAACTTCTGAGATAACCTCTTGGTTGCTTTCTTGGCATTCCTCTACTTCATCCAAATCTACTCCGTCATGAACTTCTTCAGGGAACAATTGATTGATCTGCACATCTACTTGAATTTCTTCCCTTAAAATATCATGCTGGCATTTAAGTCCTTGACTTTGACCACAAGATTCATTGCCAATCTCATTTTGAAGCATGTCACCTGTTTCAATCTGTTCACTACTTATATCAGCAAAGTCATCTTCTTGCACTAACCCACCAAAGTGTGTTTCCTCCTCATTCCCCATCATGAAAGAATCTATGAATGCATTGATGAATCCATTCTCCATTTCTATTAGGTCTGCACTAGGTAGAGGAGTTTCATCAGTTGTGGAATCCATCTCACTGCAAGAATCAAGGTCATCAAAAGATAGGTAAGAATTAAATCTCCTCACACAGTCATTCTCATCATTTTGGATGAACTGATTATCATTTTCGTGTGTACTAGTTGTCTCATCCTCTCCGTTGTGGTGCAATGAACTATGCTTTGGAAGATGACTGAAAAGAGATGATATGGTTATAACTTCATTATCAAGTGAAGTACTCAACTCTGTGATTGGATTTTGCAGGAGTGAATTCTCCCAATGGTCTTGTGTGTGATTGACCTGATATGGGGTGTCGGAGAATGTGGTGCCTGGAACCTTAGGAAGGTTGTAGCTGCTTGGTGAGAATGATTGCATCTTGGCAGGGATGGTGGGTGAAGCAGCATAAGGTTGCAGATGATGGAAATTTGTAAGCACAAGAGGATTATAACCCTGAGTTTGGCTATCTGAATTTCTAGTGTCACATCCAAATTTTGCCAATAAGAGAGCTTTTTTCAATGCATCATGCAAGGATGTAGCCTCACCACAACCTCTGACTTTGGTTGCAAATGAAAGGTTTAAACCCCAATAATAGTGTTATATTAGTATATGATCATCTACAACCAAACCTAAAGCTTGAACCCTTTGATACATGAACACAAATCTGTGATTAAATTGATAAATGGGTTCTAATGGTATCCTTTTTGTAGTTGCAAATTCATGTAAGGGGTGTAGTGAATGAGGATCAAACTGATCTAGAAATAATATTTCCAGTTCTGTCCATGAATAAATAGATTCTAGTGGCAGATTATCATACCATTGCCTAGCTGTACCTTGAAGTGTTCTGAGGAACAATTGACAGATGACATCCTCATGTTGAACTTGGAGAAAAGTAAGTACACGCCTGCAAGTTTCAACATGTTTAGAAGCATTTTTCCCATTGCTAGGGAAAAATAAAGGAAGCTGATCATACAGGTGACTAGGGATTTCATGGAAAAATCCTGGTATATACAAAGGGCTACCCATTAGAGTAGGGTTTTCCAAGACCTGACCCAATCCAACTCACAACAAATGAAAAATTTGCTCGGAGCCCTCCCTCTAGCACCAGTTCCTATTGACGTTCCTTTTGGCATAATCAACATGCAAAAAGAATATTGCTACTCTGTTTCTCTTGAAAGAGAAAGATGATCACATGGATATCTTAGCTCCCAAGGTCTATGTAGTTGGTTCTCAACTATGTTGATGTTACTTAGTGGTCAATGCAATAGTAATATTCAAGGGGCCTACTGGTGTTGATCTTTTGGACTATTCTCGGGTTAAACACGAATTCAAATCTACTCTATCCAGGGTTTTTAAAGAAATAGAAAAAGATGGATCAGGGCTTTGGAACAAAAAGAATGATACTTCATCCAAATTAACCAGACCTGACACCTTCCAAGGAATTCCTAACTAAAATTGTAGAACAAAGTCAACTTGTGACTAACACATAGTTTCATTCATTCACAGTGCTGATTTCAACAACAGATTGCAAGTTACCATTCAAACAAAACATAAAATCAAACCTCATCCCTTGAAAGCTTCACAAATGAAATGATTAACTTAATACAAACACCATTCTAGAACACAACATGAAGTAGATTAAGATATGGTTGCTTCTACTGTCAGTGAGACAGATACGCAACATTTACTAATCTGGCACAATCACCAGTGTATAGAAAATTTGTGGCTCCAAATTGTTTCCATTTACACTAAGAAAAATGAAAGATACATTATTCTTCTACTTAATCTAACTTCTAACTACCAGTTCTACTCTACCGGTTCTAAAGGTTCTCAATTCTAACCTATAAGTTCCCTACAAGTTCTAACCTTTACAAAGAGGCAAGAATGCCTTATATACATAATGTACCCAAAAGAATGCGCTGTCCCCCTGTATTAGGGCTTACAAAATATCTGCTTCGTCGGTGGGAAGGTCAGCTCTCAGATCTTTCTAAGAGGAGTTAATGCTGTATTCAATGAGAAGCCTCGCTGTCTAGGTCGGTAATGGCTTGAGCTCAGGAGAAGCCTCTTGATCTTTTTGTAGCAGCAACATTTATTCTTTGTCTTCATGTCCACCTTGAACTCCGCTAGGGTTGACTTGAATGCTCCAAGGCACTTTACCATTAACTATGATCTGCTTCTGCTAGTGGTCACTATAGCTGTCCTTGTGACTCATAGTTTCTTCTTCCCCTCGGCTTCCCTTCCTCATGTTCTGGACCTCTCTGTACATTGACCACTTCTGGAAGCACCATCGGGCCTCCCTATAGATCTTTGCATTTCGCCCGAGTTGATCCATTTCCATTTGTTCTCAGGAGTCCACCTGGTCTGCACTTTGTTGGCCTTCTTTCCCAGGAATAGTCAATCGGTCAAAGGGACCAATGAATCACTCTTTGGCTTCCTCTAATTGGTCAGGTATACGCCACGTGAGCTTCATCAGGTGTTCAAAAGTGGTCCAAACAATATCGCATGTCGGTGAGACACTCATCGTGTCTCCCTAATGTAATTATCGCTTTTACCAACCATCGGCATGACATTCGACAGTTGGAAAGATGCTTCGGTGAGCTGCAGAAGTCATATCGAGCCCACCAAAGCGGTCGGCAAGACAGTCGCTAGTCGGTGGGACATCATAGCGAACCTCAGGATTTTTCAGTGATCACCTTTTCAAGTTGGGGAGACTATCGCTTGTCGCTGTGACCTCATGGCGAAGTCTTCTTTTTCCTCCCCCGAGCTCTTTCTTCTTCTCTGGGCTCGAGCTCCTTTTTCCCTTTTGGCAAGACTCTTGGCGAGGTCAAATCTTCATGCCGCTATGTGTTCTCTCTGTCATCAGGGAGATGTCCTATAGAAATTCCATGTCTCAGCGAAAGCTTTACAAGTTCATCCTTTTTTCACTGACATATTGATTCTCTCACCGAAGACCGCCAATAGAATCCCTCTTTTAATGCCTTGTCGATGAGACATCGTAGGTTCACTGATACATCACACTGAAGAAAATATTTCTCCCCGATGTGGAATTTTTTACCGCTAGTCAGCAAGACCCGAAGATTTCGCCAAGACCATATGCCGAAGAAGATGACTCATGCCGAAGTGTTTGCTTGCTATGCGGTAGTCGGTGAGATTTTATGAATTTTCCAAGACCTCTTGGTGAAGGGAAAACCTTTTGCCGATGTATGGATCCTTCTTTCGTCGGTTGGTAAGACACGAAGATCTCGCCGAGACCTTTCCCCAAAAGAAAATTCTATGTCGATGGGAAGCTCCTAGTCGCTGGGACTCTAAATGATGTGTTGCCGATAGACAACTGCATGTGAACTCCAGTCGCCGTGATATCCCTGAGGTCTTGCTGATAGGAAACAGAGACATACTTAGAAAAATTCATTATAAGTCAGGGAGACTTTAATGATCTCATGGCGATATGACCTGTAATGTGGAGTATCCAGACTTGATGGAATCTATAGTGCAACAGAGCTAGATATGGGGAAAATATGCTCATGGTGGGACTTTTCTGGAAACTTTGCGAGTATGGACAATATGTAATATCATCAAAATTGTGTAGTTCTAACACCCCCTTTGGATCCTTAGCGGACAGAGCCAAGCCACCAGTCGGCAAGAGGTTAGGAAAGTCTTGCCGACCTTTGCCTTAGCTGATTTTTCATGACCAACTGGATTGAAGAATGCACCTCAACTGAGCTCCCTTGGCAAATATCATCCTGTATGTGATTTAATCCTGCATTCAACAAAGAAAACCATAGTAAAGATCACCCAAAAAAATTTAATTAATCAAAATCATCATTAAAATGAATCCTATGTCAGTAGGGTACCGCTAAATCTTCGAACAAAATGATCATACAAACAGTTTGGGTTTCAGGCCGACCCGCGGAACCCAAGCCAGGGAGGAATTTCAGAGGATTCTGAGCCAGGAAGATTCCAGCGGAATAAGCATGAAAGCATCCATTAGAAACTTAATCCAATCATTATCAATCAAGGAACAACATGCAAGATCTTCAAAATAGCATAAATGAATCATAAAATGCATCATTATTTACTAACCAGTCCTACTTCTCCATACTTTTTCACATTCCATCAGATTCCAGGGAAATTCACGCGAGACGGATTTCCGTGAAGAGAGAATAAAATTTGGGAAAATCTGGTCCACGCAGAATCCCACGAGCACCAAAAATCCCCGAACAACAGTGCTTAGCTGGAGTTCGAGCGAGATCTGAGAAAATCTGGATGGGGTGGAAAATCCTGAACTCGGGAGAAAACCAGAATTCCAACTGAGGCAGAACCAAAATTAGATCAGATAGAACAAAAGATAAAACACGAAGAAATAGAAGAACCCCCAAAGGCAAAGAAAATAACAGAGGCAAAGAAACCAAAAGAGAAAGGGGGACCCATTTTGTTCTAGAATAAAATGGGGTGGTTATGCAAGGCATAACACTAGTGTTTTGTGACCTAGAATTTTACAAAACAGTATGAATGTAATTTAGATAATACAAATAATGTCAGTATGAGTTGTCATATTCAGAGCTTTTTTTTTGGCTCAGGGATTAGAGGCAAACTGATGTGTCCATTTTTAGTTTGGAGAATGAAGGGGAAAACACTCTGTGTTTCATGTCTGCACATTGAAAGTTGAAGGTTGGAGTGCATGTGGAGGAATTGGAGGAGAAAACCAACCAAATCGAGGTGAGGGGTGATAACCAATTGGGTTGCAGAGGGTTCTACAACACTATATGGATTGCTTGTTTCTTAACACGTACAGATTTCCAACATGATTTTTTACAAAATAGAATGAATGTCTTGAAAAGATTTTGTAATTTAGACAGTGCGAATGTATTGAAAGGCCCCTTCAAAATTTATAAGGACTTTTAATTTGAGTAAAAAATTCATTTAAATTTTGCATGATTGAAAAAAAAAAGTGCACAAATTAATTGTAATTTGGAAAACATAATGTGGGTTTTCAGTTTTTTGAATCTCCTTGTTGAAATGTAAAGAGTTGTCTTGTGATAGGTTACTTTCTTCTTCACACATACGGTTTTGCAACATGGAATATTGCAAAATAGTATGAATGTCTTGAAAATCACACCATCCATTGTTGTGTTTATTTTTTCAAATTCATGTCTTTTGGATTGTAGTTGTCTATCAACAACAGGGTAAACCCACAAAAGTGGTTTACAATTTGAGTGAGGAAGGAAAAGTGGAAAAAAATGACCCCATACCAAAAAATTTGGTTTTTGGGGTTCGAATGAACCCTTTGGTTCGAGCGAACCAAAAAAGGGTTCGAATGAACCCTAGTTCATGTGAACCAGTTAAATGCAAGGTGGACTCCATCCCGCCAAAAAAATAATGAAAACCCCTTTTTGAAAGGGGGTTCAAATGAACTAGGGTTCGAATGAACCAGGGTTCGAATGAACCCTAGTTCACTCGAACCACTGGGGGTTTGCTAGAACCCCCCTAGTTCTAGCGAACCCCCCTTTTCCCATCTCCCTACTCTCTAGCACAAAAAAAACTAGAATTTTTGGCCTTTGAAGCTTGGGTTGAGGATGACAATGGAGGAGACTTCACGAACCCAATAGGAATTAGGTAGTCCTCAGAATGAGCTATCCAATGAATATAATTTTAATATGTTTTAGTTTTATTATGTATTTTTTTTAATTTTATTAAACATAGGTTTTTCATCGAAAATGAAGGTATTTGTTCTCACATGTGGAAAAATAGCAGATTATCAAAAAAAATTTGAAAAATATGAGTGCACCAGATATTGAACTCCTTGATCCAACAAAAAAATAATAATTGAATTTTGATCTATACAAAAAATGTTATGCATTATACGGTCGTACTATGTCTGAATTGTAATTGGTTTGACTTTGAAACTTGATTAAAGAAAATATATTCAATAAAAAACTATCTAACCAAGTGGAAGCACTAGATATCGAAGTTACAAATCTAAATTCAAAAGAATTAAAATTTTATCTTTCATGGAAAAAAAATTATGCATTATACAGTGTGAGTCACTTTTTAAAAATGTTGTTTTATGAAAAACCAGTTTTCGTGGGAGATGGAAAAAGAAGTGCAATCTGATTCTAAAAATTTTGAAAAAAATATTTTAACAATCTACAGAAAAAATGTGACGAGACTCTATTTTGCATCATCTTCAAATTCCTCACAGTTTAGCCACTACAGGTGCCCGAATGTTAGAATTTAGTTAAAAAAAATTATTTCAGTGTCCAGCTTGGCCAAAAATTGTAAACCACTATTGTGGGATCACCCAAGTTCATTAATTAAACTTGTGTTTCAATTTCTTAATATGATCCAAATATACATGCACAGTATGATTGTAGGTTGTAAAACACAGTGGGAGGTGAAGTGACAACATGATATATGAAACCTCCAACCCACACAATGTTGTAAAACCCTCTACACACTGAAGCCAAATACCTTACTGGGTGTTTACAAAATGGTGCCTATCATCACATTCCTATTGTCTAAATAACACAAAGCTTTTCAAGACATGCATATTGTTTTGTAAAATGGTAGGATGCAAAACACTATTTTTTACAAAACTTTCAACCCACCTAATGTTTCAAAACTATTTGGACATAGGGTGATCCCACAATACTGGTTTACAATTTTTGGCCAAATTGGACACTAAAATAATTTTTCTAACTAAATATTCACTTTCGGGTACCTATAGCGACTAAACCATGAGGAATTTGAAGATGATGCAAACTAGAGTTTCGTGAATTTTTTTCTATAGATTCTAAATATATTTTTTCCAAAACTTTTGGAATCATATTGCACTTCTTTTTCCATCTCCTTCGAAAACTAGTTATTTTAGAAAACAACATTTTTAAGGAGTGATGCTCACCGTATAACGTATAACTTGTTGTCCATGAAGGATAGAATTATAATTCTTTCAAATTTAGATTTGTAACTCTGATATCTAGTGCTTCCACTTGGTTAGATAGTTTTTTATTGAATATTTTTTCTTTAATCAAGTTTTGAAGTCAAACCAATTACAATTCAGACATAGGCGGATCATATAATGCGTAACTTTTTTTGTATGTATCAAAATTCAATTTTTTTTTTATGGATCAAGGACTTCAATTTCTAGTGCACTCATATTTTTCAAAAAAAAAAATTGATAATCTATTATTTTTCCACATGTGTAGAACAGAGAGCTTGATTTTCAGTGAATAAAACCAAAAATAAAAGACATAATAAAACCAAAACATATTAAAATTATAGTCGTTGGATAGCTCGTTTGGAGGACTACCTTATTCCAATTGGGTTTGTGAAGTCTCCTTCATTTTCATCCTCAAACCAAGCTTTGAAACACAAAATTCTGGACTTTTTTGATGCCAGAGGATGACAAGGTGGGAATTAGGGGGTTCGAGGGAACTAGGGGGGATTTGAGTGAACCTCCTCTCAAAAAATGTTTTTTTTTTGTTTTTTTGGCAAGAATGGGGTCCACCTTGCATTTAACTGGTTCACATGAACCATGGTTCATTCGAACCCTTTTTTGGTTTGCTTGAACCAAAGGGTTCATTCAAATCCAAAAAACCAAATTTTTTTGTATGGGGTCATTTTTGCTACTTTTCCTTCCTCACTCAAATTGTAAACCACTTTTGTGGGTTTACCCCACAACAACCTTCATAAATTGAATGTCAAAAATGAGAATGTTTTGGGATTTCTATCCATTCCAAGTTATGATTTTGAAAACCTTCCAGCATATAACGCACATTATGTTTCAAATGAAAACCCATTTTCACAAGGAACAACATTTATTTTCCTATCAATAAAAACTCATCTTCACAACAAATAACCATTCAAATCTTCACACTCAGAATATTCAAAAGGAAAAATTTAAAAGCTGTCAACACAAAAACCACAAAAACACACAAAACAACTCTGCATTTCAAATGAAAATCCCTTTTCGCAAGGAAACCCATTTATTTTCCCATGAATGAAAACCCATCTTCCCAACGAATAGCCATTCAATTCTTCATAGTGAGATTTCAAAACCCTTAACACAAAAAAAATAAATAGCTTTGCATTTGCAATGAAAACCCTACATGCAAACAAAACCCTTTATTTTCCCATCAATGAAAACCCATTTTCTTTAACGAAGTCATTCAATGCTTCACAGTTCCTACATAGAATATCAAAATGGCATATATTTTTGGCAGATATACATACCTGCTAACTAGCCACTTGTGCCTGTCAAATGTGTTTTGGTATGGAGAGTCTGGGCTCTCAATCAACCTATGAACACCTACAACTTCATTCCACCTGCGCTCCCCAACAACCTCCAAAATGCAAATGAGTAAAATGACATCTTTTTGGGATTTTTGTCTATTGCTTTTTACATTTTGAAAAATCCTCTGACCGCACATCCTTTTTCGGCGATAGGACACGTGATGGTAGGTGCCTAACTGTCTGTCAACACACTTTTTCAAGTCTTTACGTTGGTGTGTTTTTTCTAATGCGTGGGATAGGGGATGTGGATTATGATATCTAGCGTTACATACATAGGTGTGTTTTTTCTACACTTTAGCTTCTCCCTACCTATAGATATCATTTTATTTTATTTCTTTCTTTTCAAGAAATTTTTGATATTATTACTTAATAATATTATTAGTACTGAATCCATAAACCATCAATAATATTATCATTGATAACTCCAAATTAATGTTGCAATAAAAATATTATTATTTAACCATCACTAAAAGATAATTTTACTATTCAATTAACGACTAGGTCTTAGGAAAATATTGATATTATATATTAACATCATTATTGTGTTTGTCTCATGCAATAATAGTAGATAAAATAATTTATTTACATTAATATTATTTATTATTTATATAATTTCCTTGTATTCCTTATTCTTTCTCATATCTACCAAATTGGTCATTTTTTTTTATTGGGTTCTACTTTTATGCTTGATTTTTCTTATGCATCCTTACTTTTTTCTTTATCATGATAGTTTAATTATGTTTTTTACTTATGAATCTATGTTCCAAACCTTATGGTTATCATCACATTATCAGTAGGCTTATTATAATTTGATCACATGCTTATAATATATTGATATTGTGAACCTCACCATGTCATTACCTTATGCCTAGATTGCTCCTACACTCATTGCTTATGTATGATGTTGTCACATTGTGCTTTCATTACTTATCGTCATATTGAATTGAAGTCACGACCATGTCTTTCCTATTCCATATATATGACTTCATCGTCTCATATTCTAGAGAACTCTCATTTGATTGGGTGCATCTTGATTTTTACACTCTCTATTGTGCTATCATTTCTTATCGTTATTAAATTGATGGAATCATACTTCCCCATAATATTTTTGTGTACATTCTTGGTTATGTTCCTAGACCTATCTTACCATATTGGGGGCATCTTTCATTTCCATATCCTACAATGTGTGCTAGCATGACTTATCATGTTCTAATAGCCACATTAGGGACACCATGCTTTCCTTGTACCACTAGCATTGTTCCTGTAGAGCTATTTTTCACCTTATGATTTTTCCATACTAGGGGAAACCCTATTCCTTAATGATTATATCAAATCCATATGATTTCATGCCTATCAAACTATATGTCTTACTTTCTTATCACATGATTCATTTATGACACTTTATAAGATTATGTACTTGTATGATTTCATAAAATTTGATTGCATTTCATTTTTATGTACTAATTTTCCTTCTTCTCTTATCCCTCACAATTGATGGATGCAACTAATTGAAGGGGGTACATATTGTTAGTAACATTCTTATGTTGATATATCAATCAGTGACTCATGATACACATAGAATCACCCTCATGATCAAATGGATCTTGATTACATGACATGGAGGTGCCTAAAATGACATACAATTCTACTACTAATATGACATAATGTGAAGTATTTCAACACCACTTTCCTTGTAGGAATTTTTCTCAACCTATTACTTTTCATTTTCCTAGAAAGATAAATCAAGCTTTTAATTTGTGCCTATTTCAATTTTGAGTAGAAGCTACTCATTATATATATTCCTCTATATTTTAGGATACTCTAGAGTGTACATGCCAAGTAAGAAGATCACATAAAGAGATCAAGTGTGTAATGCCCTAGCTGGTTTTTATCATTATTAGTGATCAATAATTGTGGTTTAAATTCCTTCAATGAGTTATTATTGACATAAAGGCATAAGGTTATGGTAATCTTGAACCAGGTGAAAAGGAACATCAATAAATTAATGAAACTAGTGATGAACAATAGCATGAATTTTAGTCATGACCCAAGTAAGGCATAGGCATGGCTTATTGCAAAAACTACATAGGATAAAATGACACCATGGCATGCCCATCTATAGGTGGAGCCTAACATAATACTTATTTTAACCGTGATATACAATCTATTACATTTCCTTGTTTTACATAATATCGATCTTAATACTTATTTATCACAATAATTTATTTTAATCCACCTCACCCTCTATTATAGTACATGAGCTACCAACTAACAAAAATCCAGCCCAAGGATTACTATACTTTCTTAGCCCATCTATTCCCCTAGCTTGGTTTTCAAGGATGTGGAAATAAATCCACACCCGGAGCACATTGATGATAACACCAACAAGCCAATCAATGTGGATGGTTCCAATCACACCTTCCAAAATAGATCGTTAATACTTATTGAAATGATTTATTAATACTTATTTATAACAATAATTTATTTTAATCCCACTCTCTTTCAATTATAGTATGAGCTACCAAATAACAAAAGGCCAACCCAGGGATTTCTATACTTGCTTAGACCGCCCATTCTCCAAGCCTAGTTTTCAAGGATGTAGAAATGAATCCACACATGGATCACATTGATGATAACACCAACAAGCCAATCTGTGTGGATGGTTCCAATCATACCTTTCAAAATAGTTTATTAATACCTATTACAAAGGGTCATAGGATCATGAGGGTCCAAACTAGGTCCTTAAGTGGTTATGAAAATTTAGAAAAATAGAGTTAGACAACTTGACATAAAAATTTGAATAGATTAGTAACATAATTTTAATCTTACTCACCCTGTATTATATTAGGGTCTACTAGATAACAAAGACCAACCAGAAAATTCCCCAAACCTCATTTATCAAGGATTCAAAAATGAATCCACACTTGGAGGACATGGATGATAACACCAACAACCCAATCCATGTGGATTGTTCCAATTGCAGAGTCCCCAATCTTGATGATCTACATTTCTACATGCATTGTCACACTCATCCTCCCTCCATATTACACATTTCCTATGAAATCCACTGCTCAAGTTTCTACAATAATAAACGTTGTCGTAGTAGTACTCGTCTAGGGACACTTCTAATCATCAACATATTACAAATCAGGAAGCAGTTGACAATATCAAAATATAAAACCATGTATCAATATTAAAGAGAAGGATAAATAGCATTATTACCAGAAGTAGAAGAAAAAGTTGCCATGAGCAATGAAAATAGTAGAAACATATATTGAAGAGGAGGAAAGGAGGATAAATATCGTTATTACCAAAAGCAGGAGCAAAAGTCACCATGGGCAATGAAAATAGGAGAAACACATATATTCCCTTCACCATCTAATAAACTCTAAAAGTAATGAATTCTATGAGAAAAAAGGTTACTACTTATATAGCTCAACCACCAACTACTCTGCCTTGTGGGTTTCGCTGAATTTTGTTTATTAGCCGATAGGCTATTTGTGTCAACTTTGCTCATAATTTTTGTTAGCCTCACCATTTTTTATGCTTCTAGCGACTGGGGACAGGGTGGTGGGTGGGTTATAACTTCACTTAGAATTTTTGTCAGCCTCCCAAATTTTTGGCCTTCTGATAATTGGGAAAAAGGTGGCGGAGGTGGTTATTGGCTGCTTTGGGAATAGGGTGGCATTTGTCGGGCCATGTGGATAGAGAAGGCTACATAAATTAAAAGTTGGTTTTGTCAACATTAATTGTTGTATGATTTGTGTGTACTAGGGATCGTCGTAATAACATCTTCCCTTTAACGCCTCGAGGAACAAAATGAATGTTCGTGAAATTTTCAATGAGGCATTGTTTGGTGTCGTTTTGTTGCTATACTTGATATGAGAGCCATGAGTGATGAGGGTAAGCTTCTGTAAGGGTGCAAGCAGGATTAAGCTTTGTGCAACTTCTACAAAGGTGGGTGGAGGTTATTTTGTGTTTTTTGCAAGGGAAAATTGTTGGAAATGCAAAAGAAAAGTGTCGCCTATGATACTATTTTGCCTATTTTTGTGCAGGCAAGTTGGCGAGAAGATGTGTGTTTGAAGCAAGTGGGAAGAGGTGCATGCAAAAGAAACCCTTGGCGATATTGTTTGATTTATGGTTGGTGGTTATATTGCTTGATTTTCCATAAGGTATTGTTGATTGTTTCAAATACCTTGTCTGATTTATGGTTCGTGTTTTGTGTGCATGGTTTTGCATGCATTTGATACTGTGATTTTTTGTGGGTTTGTGTTTATGGTTTCTATTATCTGCATATGTTTGGAGGCTTGGAGAAACAAGGCAGCCTAGAGAAAGCTGGCAGAAAGAGGTTTGTTTGAAACAACCGACAAGAAGTGCATATGCAAAAAAATGTTTTCCATATTGTTTCATTGGATTTGCAATAAGGTGTTCTTGATTGGTTCTAAATAATGTTTGTGAAAATGAGTATTGTTTGGTTTAAGGTTTGTGTTTTGTGTTTATGGTTTTTCATGGGTTCTTATCTGTCATTTTTTGTGTTTTGTGGGTTTCTTCATCTGGGTTGGTCTTTAAACCAATATTGTTTGGTTTATGGCTTCCGATTTGTGTTTATGGTTCCAATGGAATAAAATAGTCAATCCTATCCACTGTGTGTTAGCTTCCATTGGGAATTTTTGATTATAGTGTTGTTGCTTAAGCTATATTGTTTCATTTTGGAGAAGGTGTTGTAGAAAAGTCTATATTTTTTCAATTTTCGAGGAGATTGTGTTGAGGAAGAAGTGTTTTTTGTATGGGTTTGTTACTGTCAACTTTCATAGGTTTTGTGTTTAATGTTTGCATTTTGTGGCTATGTTTGCAATGCAATTAAATTGTAGAGGATATGGAGTTTTTGTTGATTTTTATTGTATAGCTCGGCCTATATTATGGCTTTCTACATGTGGGTGGTTGTAGAAAGTAATGTTGTTTGATTTATGGATTTTGTTTTCTACTTATGGTTGAAACAAAATAAAATAATTAATGTTGTTGATTCTATGTTTGGTTACATTAGGTATTATTAATTATTGTTGTATGCCTTGGGCTATATTGGGTATATTTTAATATCAATATGTATATGTAACATTAAAATTGTCAAGGCTATGGAGTTTTGGTAGTTTCTTATTATATAGCTTGGGCTATATTGTGGCTTTCTACATGTGGGTGGTTGTTGAAAGTAATGTTGTTTGATTTATGGCTTTCGTATTCTAGTTATGGTTGGAACAATATAGCCTATGTATAAGCATAAGCTGTATATGGACCAATCTTTCACACAAAAGCCTTTGTATAGGTCTATAACTATGAATTTTAGCATTGTATGGCAATGGTTACAATGGAATAAAGAAGTTAATGTTATGAAATTCATTCCATTGATATCCACCTTAGGCTATATTGTTTCATTTGTGGCTTCCATTTAGCATCTATAGTTGCAACACAATAAAATATCAATATATATATATATATATGTAGCATTAAAATTGTTAAGGTTATGGAGTTTTGGTCTATTCTTATTGTATAGCTTAGGCTATATTGTGGCTTTCTCCTTGTGGGTGGCTATTGAAAGTAATGTTGTTTGATTTATGGATTTCGTATTCTAGTTATGGTTGGAACAATATAGCCTAACACAGACAACAACAGTGAACAATCCCTTATGCAAAACAACATGGAGTACATAACATTAACTATTTTACTGTATTCCAACTGTCAGCACAAAATAAAATATGTGAAGGAAACAATATTGTTATCCACACTCACCCAAATGGACAAACATGCAAAACACTAAAAATCACAATGACAAATCAATACAAAAACATGTGTAGAAAAGTCGAACCATAAATCAAACAATATCGCTGCGAACAAACTATATACTCTTTTTCCAATAGAACCCTATGAAAAATGCAAAAATATACCATAGAACAACGCAACATATATAACATTAACTATTTCATTGGGTTGAAACCATCACGCACAAAAACATGACTTCCAACAGTGGCTCACATACAAAACCCACAAAACACAGAAAGCTCCCAGTAATAGACTGACTCAAAACCATCATCACAAAAACACGAACCCTAAATGAATCAATATTGGTTTCAATGGTAACCCAGATGGGGAAATTCACCAAAAACACAATAGATAAACTATTTTCCAGCTATTCACACAAAATGAAAGCCATAAATGAAACAATAATTCCAACACTCACCCACATGTGAAAACCAACAAAACACAAGAAATATCAATTTCAAGATTCACCAAAAACACAACAGATTAACTATTTTGAGACCATTCACATAGAACCAAAGCCATAAATGGAACAATATAACTAACAGTCATCGACATGCCAAAACCCACAAAACTATATAGTCTTTCCAACAACAATGGACACAATCAAACAATATTTCTTTCAAGAATAACCCATATGAGATGCACCTCTCCCCACTCCCTTCAATAACACCCCTTCCTGCTTGCTTCCTCTTTCCTCTGTTCTTTCTCCATGACCTACAAAAGAACACCACAGAATTATCACAACCCACACCTTTTGGAACCATCAATGTATGTAAAAAAATACAAGATAACCTTCAACCACCTTCACAAAAATTGCACAACCATTCAATGCACTTGCACCTTCATAGAAGCTTTCCCTTCACACTCACAACTACCTTCAACAACAACATAAACCCTCAGAATGATAGCGAACAATATTTTATCGATAACTGCACATACATTCATTTTGTTTTTTGAGGACTTTAAAATAGATGTTACTTGCACCATCACCACTACACAAAAACCATACAACAATCAATGCTAATGACATTTCGCTGGCCTCCTCTACACTTCCATCAATAATTATGAATTTCAGCATTGTATGGCAATGGTTACAATGGAATAAAGAAGTTAATGTTATGCAATTCATTCTATTGATTTCCACCTTAGGCTATATTGTTCCATTTGTGGCTTCCATTTAGCATCTATAGTTGCAACACAACAAAATATCAATATATATATATATATATATAACATTAAAATTGTTAAGGTTATGGAGTTTTGGTTGATTCTTATTATATAGCTTAGGCTATATTGTGGCTTTTTGCATGTGGGTGGTTGTTGAAAGTAATGTTGTTTGATTTATGGCTTTCATATTTTGGTTATGGTTGGAACAATATAGCCTAACGTAGACAACAACAGTGAACAATCCGTTATGCAAAACATGGAGTACATAATATTAACTATTTTACTGCATTCCAACCATTGCCACAAAACAATATCTGCTTTGTCTGAGCTTCCATTGGGAATTGTCGATTATAGTTGTGTTGGTTAAGCTATATTATTTCATTTTGGAGAAGGTGTTGTTGAAAAGGATATATTTTTTCAATTTTCGAGGAGATTGTGTTAAGAAAGGAGTGTTTTTTGTATGGGTTTGTTACTGCCAATTTTCATAGGGTTTGTGTTTAATGTTTGTGTTTTGTGGCTATGTTTGCAAGGAAATAAAATTGTAGAGGATATAGAGTTTTTGTCGATTGTTATTGTATAGCTTGGCCTATATTGTGGCTTTTTGCATGTGGGTGGTTGTAGAGAGTAATGTTTTATTTATGGCTTTCATTTTCTGGTTATGGTTGGAACAAAATAAAATAAATAATGTTGTTGATTCTATCTTTGGTTACATTAGGTATTATTGATTATTGTTCTCTGCCTTAGGCTATGTTGGGTATATTTTAATATCAATATATATATATGTAACATTAAAAATGTTAAGGCTATGGAGTTTGGGTCAATCCTTATTGTATAGCTCCAGCTATATTGTGGCTTTCTGCATGTGGGTGGTTGTTCAAAGTAATGTTGTTTGATTTATGGCTTTTGTATTATGGTTATGGTTGGAATAAAATAAAATAATTAATGTTGTTGATTCTATGTTTAGTTACATTAGGTATTATTGATTATTATTCTTTGTGTTTGGCTATATTGCGTATATTTTAAGATGAATATATATAGTTAAGATTAAAATTGTTAAGGTTATGGAGTTTTGGTTGATTCTTATTGTATAGCCCGGGCTATATTGTTGCTTTATGGATTTGGGTCATTGTTGAAACCAATGTTGTTGATTCTATGTTTGGTTACATTAGGTATTGTTGATTATTATTCTCTGCCTTAGTCTATGTTGGGTATATTTTAATATGTATATATATGTGTATATATATACATATATATGTGTAGATATATACATGTATTTATATATATATATATAAATTTTTCATCGGTCTCTCTTTATGGCTTGCATTTAGTGGATATGTTGGAAACAGGGAAAAATCCTTGACCAAAATAAAATTTATGGCTTTCGTTTTGTGGTTATGGTTGGAACAAAATAAAATAATTAATGTTGTTGATTCTATGTTTGGTTACATTAGGTATTGTTGATTATTGTTCTGTGCCTTAGGCTATGTTGGGTATATTTTAATATGTATATATATGTGTGTATATATATATATATATATTTCTCGTCGGTCTCTCTTTATTTCTTGCATTTAGTGGATATGTTGGCAATGGAAAAAAATCCTCGACCTTATGCAATTTTTTTTTATTGTAACTATCTTGATTTTCCATAAGGTACTATTGATTGTTTCAAATATGTTGTCTGATTTATGGTTTGTGTTTTCTATGTATGGTTTTGCATGGATTTGGTACTATGATGTTTTTTGATTTATGGCTTTCGGTTTGTGGTTATGGTTGTAATGGAATAAAATAGTTAATAGAGCCTTAGAATGACACCGAACAATACGTTCCTGATAACTGCATCGACATTCATTCAACAACCATGCGTATGTATACATAGGCTGACTAGAATGAGGAAGAACAAGACACAGGCTGCTATGGAAAATGGAAGCCATAAATCGAACAATACAGCATAAGGCAGTCGAGAACAATGAACAATGCCTCATGCAAAGAAACATGAACTACATAACATTAACTATTTTATTGCATTAAAAACACAAGGTAACACTCAAGTACCTTCAAATAGATTCCACAATCGATGAACACACTTGCACCTTACAAAAGCTTTACATCCTCACTCATAGCTACATTCAACAATAACATAAACCCAAAGAATGCCATCCAACAATATGTTGTCAATAACTACATAGACATTCGTTTTACAAACATATGCATGTATACATAGCCTGACTAGGATGGGGAACAACAATGCAAGGGTTGTTGTCATAAATGGAAGCCATAAATGAAACAAAATAGTGTAAGCCAAATGGGAACAGTGAACAATGCCTGATGCAAAGCAACATGAACTACATAACATTAGCTATTTTATTGCATTGCAACCATCCCCACAAAATAAAAGATGTAAATGAAACAATATTATTATCAATAGTCACCTAGATGGATAGAGGTGTAAAACACTAAAAATTATTTTGAGAAATCCATACAAAAACATCTGAGCACAAGCCAAACCATAAATCAAACAATATTGCTGTGAAGAAACAATATGTATACATATATGTATATATATATATATGTATATATGTCTATATATATATGTATGTATATGTATATTTATGTGTGTATATGCATATACATGTATTAATATGTCTATATATGTATATATATGCATATATATATGTATATATATGCATATATATATGTATATATATGCATATATATATATGTATATATATGTATATATATATATATATTTAAAAACACAAGATAACACCCAAGCACCTTCACATAGAGTCCACAGCCAATGAATGCACTTGCACCTTTACAAAAGTTTTCCATCCTCACTCACAACTATGTTTAACAACATAAAGCCAGAGAATACCATCCAACAATATGTTCTCGATAACTACATAGACATTCATTTCACAAACATATGTATGTATTCATAGCTTGACTAGGATGGGGAACAACAATGCAAGGGCTGGTGTCATAAATGGAAGCCATAAATGAAACAAAATGGCGTAAGGAAGATGGGAATAGTTAACAATGCCTGATGCAAAGCAACATGAACTACATAACATTAACTATTTTATTGCATTGCAACCATCTCCACAAAACAAAAGACGTAAACGAAACAATATTGTTATCAACAGTCACCTAGATGGCCAGAGGTACAAAACACTAAAATCCATTGTGAAAAATTGATACAAAAACATTCGCGCACAAGCCGAACCATAAATCAAACAATATTGTTGCGAAAAAACAATATGTATACATATATATATATATACATATATATGTCTATATATATATGTATGTATATGTATATTTATGTGTATATATGCATATATATGTATTAATATGTATATATATATCTATGTATATATATACATGTATATATGTATATATATATATATATGTATATGTATATGTACATATAACGTCCAAAACATTGACTATTTTGTTGTGTTGCAACCATAGATAGTAAATGGAAGCCACAAATCTGGGTTGTTTTCTTTTGGGTTAGTTTCTTCCTGTGCATTTTTTCTGTGATTTGATATATATTTATATGTATGTGTGTGTGTGTGTATGTACTTATATGTATATGTATGTGTATATGCATATATATATATGTAATATATGTATATGTATCTATATATATGCATATATATACATATATCTATATATCTATATATCTTTGTATAGATATGTGTATATATATGTATGTATATATATGTATATGTATATATATGTATATATATGTGTGTGTGTGTATAAATATATACATATATGTATATATGTGTATATGTATACCTATATGTATATCTATATGTATATATATTTACATGTATAGTATGTATAGTATGTACATACACATATGTAGATCACACACCTTTTGGAACCATCAACGCACAAAAAAAACTCAAGATAGACTTCAACCACCTTCACAAAAATTGTACATCCTATGTGTATGTATATGTATATGTATATATGTGTGCAACATGTATTGTATGTACATACATATATGTATATATATGTATATGTATAGTATGTACATACACATATGTAGATATATGTATATGTATCTATATGTATATATATATGGCTTTTTTTAGCCAACAGACTATTTGTGTCAACTTTGTTCAAAATTTAGCCTCACCATTTTTTAGTCTTTCGGCAACCGATAACAAGGTGGTAGGTGGGTTATAACTTCGATCATAATTTTTGTAGACCTCTCAAATTTTTGGCCTTCCGATAATTGTGAAAAAGGTGGCAGAGGTGGTTGTTGGCTGCTTTGGGAATATGGTGGCATTTTTCGGGTCACATGGATAGAGAAAGCTGTGGAAATTAAACATCGGTTCCCATCAACATTAATTGGTGTATGCTTTGCATGTATTGGGGATCGTTGTAATAACAGTTTCCCTTTAACACCTCGGGGAACAAGACAAATGTTTGGGAAATTATCAATGAGGCATTGTTTGGTGTTGTTTTGTTGCTATACCTGATATGAGAGGCGTGAGCGATGAGGGTAAGCTTCTATGAGGGTGCAAGATGGATTAAGCTTTGTACACCTTCTGTGAAGGTGGGTGAAGGTTATTTTGTGTTTTTTACAAGGGCAGATGGTTGGAAATGCAAAAGAAAAGTGTCGCCTATGATAATATTTTTCCTATTTTTGTGCAGGCAAGTTGGCGAGAAGATGTGTGTTTGAAGCAAGTGGGAAGATGTGCTATAATATTTTATTTTTGGCATTGGTTTTAACTTTGAAACCTATAATGTTTGATTTATGGTTTTTGTTTACTCATTATGGTTGCAATCCAATCAAATAGTCATTGTTATACAACCTATATTGAATGTTGTCCTCTATATTCTTAGCCGTTGGTTTTCTTGTGTGTACTTTGGTTGGAATCCTTGCAAGCCTTTTTGATTTTTGAGCTTCCCACAAACCAAGGCTAAGGTGGCAAATGGACTTCCCTTTAAAAAAATCTAGGCCAAAATTCCCACAAGCCCCCACTGTTTTAATCCTTGTGGAAAGAGCACAAACATCCAAACTTAATTTTCCCTCATTTGCTTGAACGAGAAGGCTAGGAATTCAAACCTTTTGTTGGCTATAATATATTGCAAAGCCCGAATCAAGGAATTATTATAGGAAACAAAATCTTTGAATTCATAGCCTCCTCAACCAATTAATTGAGGGAAAATGTTGTGTGGATGTTTGGTCTCTTGAATGCTAGCTAGTTTCAAGATTGCTTGTTGTATGGTTTGCGTGTTTTGCAATACTTGTGATCGTAGCTATTATTTATCCAATTGTATATAAAGTGTGAGATGAAAAATTTCTCTTCCTTTATACTGTACTTAATGTATGGAATAATATAGCTAGCAGTCATCCACATGCCAAAACCCACAATTTTCGATTGTTGATGGTTAGGCTGGGTTGTTTTTCTTTGGCTTAGTTCATTGTTGTGCAGTTTTTTTGTGCTTTGATATATATTTATATCTATGTGTATATATATATGTATCTAATATGTATAGATATATGTATATATATGTGTGTATATATGTGTATATATATATGTATTTGTATGTATATGTATGTGTATATATGCATAAATATGTATTTATATGTATATATATGTATATATGCATATATATATGTATATATGTATAAAATAAAACTCAATACAATAAGCCCTGTTGTCCAGCCTACCATATTGGGTCATGGAACCTCATGGGCTCTCACCAAACCCTCAAGCAAGAATATACATTGCCCAACACTCTAATCAATCGTGAAATCAACATAGCATACACGGCGATATGATTGTCTATTTGACCATTGTCACTAATTTTCCATTCTCACCCGCATACCAAAACCTACATAATAGAATAAATATTGATATCAAGATTCACCAAAGAAATAGAAGATTTAGTATTTTGGAACTATTCACAAAAAATCAAAGCCATGAATGAAACAATATAGCTAGCACTTTCCAACATGGAAAAACCCATAAAACTATATAGTCTTTTGACCAAAACTAACATGGAGAAACCCGCATAACATGCAAATTCAACACAAGAAACACAACAATACCCTTTTGAAAATAACATAAATTGTTTTAGAAATAATCCATGAATGGTTTTTCCAATATGCACCTCTTCCAATTTCCTTCAATTACACCTCTTCCCACTTGGTTTCTCTTCCCTTTGTCCTCTCTCAATAGCTTCCTAAAAATGAACATAGAACTATCACAACCCACCCTGGCTATGAAAATTTTGTGAAGGTGGTTGGATGTTATCTTCTGTTCTTTGCATGCCTTGATGGTTGCAAAAGGTGTGGGTTGTGATAATTCTTATATATATGTGTGTGTGTGTGTGTGTACATATAAATATATATGTGTATATATATGTATATATATATGTATGTATGTATATGTGTGTGTGTATATATGTATGTATGTATATATATATATGTATTTGTATATATACATATATGTGTATATATATACATGTATATATATGTATATATATGTAAATAAATAAATATATATATATATATATATATATATATATATATATATATATATATATATGCACAATGCGTTATTGAAAATTGCACAAACATTCACTTTGTTCTTGGGGACTTTAAATGCATATGTTACTTGCACCATTAGCACTAGACGGAAACCATACAATGATTAATGCTAGTGCCATTTTGGGTAAGTGCACAAAGTTGATTCCATGAAACGTGGAGGTTTTTGCCTTAACCAAAAAATTGAAATCGGCTTTGAGGAAACGAGATCCTAATTTTAATAAACGGGATCCCGATTTTTAAAAATTGGGATCCCATTATGGTTTGGGATCTCGAGCCTGACACGGAACGGGATCCCACTTTTTAAAAATTGGGATCCCGTTTCCCATAGGGTCCCGAACTGATGGAAAAGGCATGGGATCCCGGTTGTCACGAAACAGGATCCTGGTTGTCATGAAAAGGGATCTTGGTTCTCATGAAACGGGATCCCGATTACTACAACACAGGATCCCAATTTCTATAAATCGGGATCCCGTTTGGTAGAAATCGGGATCCCATTTTATACTGCTATTTTTTTTTCAAAAAAAACATATTTCACTACACAGTGGACGGGACCCCAAGTATTGGTGATAGTGACCCCCACAATCAGCTATAGGTACCCGCCTGCACACCATTGTTTTGCATTTTTCTATTTTGAATTGAAATTTTGAAGAAAATAAGTGAATTTAGCATGTTTTTTAATTTATTTCACGTTTTAAGCATTTTTTTAACTATTATAGTAGAAATGAATAATTGTAAAAATAGACAAAAATGCAATGAAACCTAAAGGTTTTTTAATAAAAATGAAAAAATGAACCTTGAATTGTGTTTTACATATAAATTTAACTTTTGAAACCTAAATTGTTCGATTAAACCAAAAAATTGAATTTGAAAACCCTAATTGAAACAAAACAAAAAAATTGCATTTCAAAACCCTAGAAATCAAAATGAAATAAAAACATTGCATTTACAAATCCAAATCAAGCTTTTTGAAACCCTGAATTCAAATCAAACGAAAAAAAATTGAATTTGAAAACCCTAGTTTGAATTGAAACGAAAAAATTGCATTAAAAACCCTAATTGTTTAAAATTGAAACCCTAAATTGAATTGGAACAAAAAATTGTTAAAACCCTAAATTGAAATCGAACAAATCATTTTGATTTTGAAAACTAGGTAATTTCAAGCTCAAAAAAATTCATTTGCATTGCTTAAATGTTTTAAATTTTATTTGCTTTGTATGGAAAAAATGATATATATTAAACTTTAGTTTCAATGTTAAATTATAATTAGATTAGAAAACAATATGTTAAAGAATAGTTAAAATTCATAAAGTTGATCTTGATGTCTGTTTGCAAATTTGGTTAGCAAATTCGTAAATCTAAGCGCGTACAATCAATTCCAATTGACACTAACTTGCAAGTCTAAATTATGCCAAGGGCCACCCAAACTTCACCCTAAGTTTGCTAAACCCTCAACACTAAAGCATTTGAATTTTTTCTTAGGACCTTCAAATGAAATTTGGTTGCCTTAAAAAACCCTCTATTGCCACCATTTAGAATATCTTTTTGTAATGTTTTCACTTATTTGAACACATAATATATAAAAACTTTTGGTTTCTACAAGTTAGGGTTTAGGGTTTATTAGTGTTCTAAATCATTGGAAGAAAACTGAGAGCATGAGTGAGAGTTCTATAGGTAAAGTTTCTTTCATTGGACATGCCTAAAATTATGTAGGTTCAATGTCAAGAATGGTTCTATTTGGTAGATTTATGAAAACTATTTTGAATATCTAGAATGCCATAAAAGTATAATTATAGCAATTCCAATTGGAAACACTTGGGTACATATATATCATATGAAATTTAAATCTAGGAAGGTGTCTATTATATAGGAGAGTTGATAATACATGGAAAGAGGTTTGTATGGGAATATATGTATTAAGAAAAACATACCACATGACCTCTATAGGATTTTTAAGATGTGATCCTAGATAATAATCCACCCATGTCCTCAATCATAATGGATTCTTTAGCAATTAAGAGAGATTCAATAACCATAAAATTACCTATATTTTGATACTATATAGATTTATGTGGAAGGATAGAAATGCATCAATAAGGAGACCAAGATGGAACCATTTAACACCTACAAGGTACACCTATTACATGGAAAGGGAGGAGGTACATGATGATAGTTTGGAGGAACCACATGCTATTATTACAATTTAGAGATAGGAGGATGATTCATATAAAATAAATATAATTAAATATTTATATTATTTAATATGTTATATTTTAATATAATATATTAAATATAACATTTAATATCATAAAAATATAATATAAGATTACACCATGATAGGTAATGCTACAATTTACTCTTGGGGTTTTAATGAGGATTAGGCTTAAGATTCAATTAGGCTCTTGTAGTAAATAGTTAGGTTACAATTAGGAATATATAATAAATATTAATATAATTATAATGTATTGGAACATAAATTAATTTTAAATATAATATAATTTTAATATAATATAATATAAGAATACATTTAAGATTAGGTAAAGGTTATAATTTAATTAAGTTTCAATTAGGTTTACAATTCAATTAGGATATGGTTAGGGGTGGGGATCATTTAGCATTCTATTATGGTTAGAGTATGGGTTACATTTAAGATTATTGTTATTTTTGTGATATGTATAGATTGATTCATTTTTAACATGATACTTTTTTTTATTAGAGGGGTAAACACTTTTGACCCAGAGCTAGATGGAACCAATGAGGCTAGATAGTATGACAAAAATTTGGACCTCACTATACATCTAGATCCCCTTAAGCCATCCTATCACCTTAAATCATAAATCAATTTCTTAAGGGGTCCCAATATGACAAATTTCTTAAGGGGATCAAAGAAGTTCTTCAAATTTGGTGAAGTTTAAGGCAAGCAAATTTAACAATAATAAGATCATGCAAGATTATAATATGAATGAGATTTCATGATCTAGGTTGGTTAGTTGAAACAAGAGTAGATCTCAATCAACTATTCCACAAGAAAATTTTCTTCACTAACTTGCAAGTTCATTAAATATTCCAAGGGGCACCAAAACTTTACCCTAAGTTTTGTAAACCCTAAACACTAAACCATTCATTTTGTCCTACTCGGCACTTTAAAGTGAAATTTGGTTGTCTTAGGAAAATCCACCATATTTTATTCCCTTATGCCATGTAATTTTGTCCTAGGATCTTACTACATGTACATCCCCTTAAGTTATCCTATTACCCTAAACCTCGAACTCTAAAGTCTAAACCCTAAACCCTAAAGCCATCATTTTTTCTTTAAAGGCTCTTAATGAAATTTGGTTGCCTTAGGCAACTTCACCAAATTTTATTCACTTGAGCCATGTCATTTTCTCCTAGGACCTCACTAGATGTAAATCCCCTTAAGCCATCCTATCACCCTAAATCGTAATTTGATTTCTTAAGGGGATCAAAGAAGTTCTTAAAATTTGGTGAGAAAAGTTGCCATCATGATCTAGGTTGGTCAGCTGAAACAAGAGTAGATCTCAATCAACTATTCCACAAGAAAATTTTCTTCACTAACTTGCAAGCTCATTAAATATTCCAAATTCTAAAGGTCCTAAACCCTGAACTCTAAATTCTAAACCCTAAACACTAAACCATTCATTTTGTCCTACCCAGGATCTTAAAGTGAAATTTGGTTGTCTTTAGGAAAATCCACCAAATTTCATTCCCTTTATGCCATGTAATTTTTCCTAGATCTTACTACATATATATCCCCTTAAGTTATCCTATTACCCTAAACCCTAAACTCTAAAGTCTAAAACCGTGAAACCCTAAAAGCCATCATTTTTTCTGTTTAATGAAATTTGGTTTCCTTAGGCAACTCCACCAAATTTCATTCCCTTATGCCATGTAATTTTTTCCTAGGATCTTACTACATGTAGATCCCCTTAAGCTATCCTATTACCCTAAACCCTAAACTCTAAAGTCTAAAGCCTAAACCCTAAAGCCATCATTTTTTCTTTAAAGGCTCTTAATGAAATTTGGTTGCCTTGGACAACTTCACCAAATTTTATTCACTTGAGCCATGCCATTTTCTCCTAGGACCTCACTAGACGTAAATCCTCTTAAGCCATCCTATCACCCTAAATCGTAATTCAATTTCTTAAGGGGTTCCAATATGACATTTCTTAAGGGGATCAAAGAAGTTCTTAAAATTTGGTGATCAAAGTTGCCCAAGGCCCAACCAAATTTAACAATAATAAGATTTTGCAAGATTATACAATATCAATAGTTAATTTTATTTTCATTCAAGTAACATGTTCCTTAGACATATAAATGAGGCTTGTACATATAATTTTATCATTTGTATTCAATTATTTAAGGCCATTTATATTGAATGGTTTAAAGGTATTTCCTAAACATGTATCTTACATCTTGAAATTACAAATCTAATGCAGGTTCACTCATATCTTAAAGATCACATGGATCCATTCAATAATATTCGCAATCCACCTCCACGCCATCCATATCCAACACCTTCAGCTCCACCCACTCCACCTCGTAACCCCCCACCTCCACCACCTGAAATAAATGAACATGCTCGTTTGTAAGCACAAATCAATGCTTCTGCTAGAACCATCCAAGATCAAATCAACATTATTCAAAATGAAGAATGTGTCGCACCTCCTGTGAGGATGTTTGCATCTAGGATGCAAACATTTGTTGATGTTGTCAGGGCTATGGATGGGATTGTAGACGAGCATCAAAAATGGCTAGAGGAGAGGAGAACTCCTGATTTTGAAAAGGAAAACACAAAGAAATGAAGATCTATGTAGTAGAGAGCCATAATAGTTTATAAATTAAAACAACGATCTTAAATAGTTATGAATTTATAAATTTGGTGAACGATGGATATTTTGTGTGATGGATTTATAAATTTGGTTCCAAATGGATATTTTTAGTGACATGAATTTATGATTTTGGTTCTAGATGGATATTTTTAGTCACATGGATTTATGAATTTAGTGGAATTTATGAACTTATAATGAATAGTATATAATAGTATATATTTTATGACTATCTACTAGATCATGATTTCTCCTACTGAAAAATTGTAATATATATGTCTGTGTGTGTTTGTTAGACATAAAATGAGCTTTTGTGAATGTTTCAAGTTTATTGTTTAGTATGTATGTGCATGTATTAAAAATTTGCATATATAGTTCTTAAATTTTGAAATTTGTATGTATGTACATAGTTTAGTTTAATGATTTGTACGCATGCAAATTATGCATCATATTTTTTATTTTAAATGTACATGTACATACATTTAATTTTGAATTTTGTATGGAAATGCTCTTGAGTTGAACAATCAATGTATATATATGTGCATTTCAATTAAATATATGATCTTAATATATATGTTGCTCATCCTATTTCAATTAAATATATGGTCTTAATATATGTATGCACATGGACTATTTTGTATGATTTAATACAGGTGCACATTTATATCGAGCATATCATGGATGATTTTAACATTGATGATATCATCAGTCCACCACCTCATCCACAGCCACATCCGCCTCCTCCCCCCCTCCACCTCCACTTGATATGCCACATCCAACACCTATCGCATCTGACGAGGCTTGCTTGAGAGCACGAATAAATGATCAAGTTGCATCCTTAGAAAATCAAATCAACGCTATGCAGATTCAAGCATTGATTCCTCCAAATGTGAGATGTTTTGCATCTGCAATGCAAAATGTTGTTGATTCCATTAGGATGATTGATTTTGATCTTGATAGGCATCGACGAGACAAAGAACAAATGAAACAATTTTATTCTGATGGTCTCTCTTACAAACAAATATTAGACCTTAAAATAATGAAAGCCCATCTAGCCCCCTACTTTCTTGACCTCGTTACTCGACAACCCATTCCACCCAAAAAATCTAGAATATCCATGAGGTGGTGCATACATCCACAGATGAGTGCACATTTTTGGGATCAATGGTATATGGTTTTTGATAGTCCCCCACATGCTAATTGGGAGTGCCCATTGTATTTTTTGAGAAAATTGTATGTAGACTTTGTTTTGGGGAAAAAGCACAATTATTTTGATTTTAGATCATTTCAAGGTGTTGGTGGCGGCATGCCACAACAGAGATTAGGGGCAAGGGTTGATCCCCGATGCCCCGTGCATGCACAACCCCTTGTTGTTGCTCCTGGTCCCCCCATTCCTGCACCTGTACATCATCAAGCTCTGGTCTCAACATTAGGTTCCCTTAGTACACTCGTAGGAGACCTTGATCAGCACGCTTCTGCGATAGAAAGTGGGGAGCATAGAGATGATGATGATGATGGAGGAGTTTTTTATGGAGCTCGTCTGAGTACTGCTCCAGGAGTGTCGAGGCTCATCCACCATATATGTACTAGTTGTCATCAAGTATGCTATGGACTTGATCAGGCCACACCTAGTTCAGGTGGACGGGGAGATTCTGGTGGTTCATCTGGTTGCATCAGTTCATTTGTAGAGTTCCTCGTAGCAGAACATCACCCTGAGGACACTATGACACAGGTATAAATATGCATCTAGATGTACATTCATTCTATAAGAATTTTGATGGTTGTATATATCAAAGAAAAGTTTGCAATACATTTTAACAATCAAATTGTTTGGTGTACAGATGACACTAACGATGCAAGGGCAATCATCTTTTCCACAAGTACATACATTGACACCAGTCATACTCGGAAACCCTTATGGGGTATTTTGATTTCAATTTTTAAAATTATATATGAAATCATAAATTATTTAACTTGAGTTTTAAATTTATAATTGAATCACATATATGTTTCAAATATTTATGTTGGTTTAGGTGAGTCAATCGGCATCCACGTTGATTCCTCCTGAGGGATTGACAAGCACTCCTCCACCATCGAGCGCCATAGATCAAGGGTAGGTACATTCATATTGTAATTTTTTAAAGTTTACATTAGTATAGTTACACTCTTATGAGTTTTGAATTCACTCTCAGATATAAGGAACGATGCATGTACACTTGTAAATATTATAAGTGTTAAATGTCTGATGAGGGCTAAACTTTGAGACACGTAGTAATCCTCACAAACAAGAGAATAATTTTTATTATCTTAAAAATGGAGTTTTACATGCAGGATCTCAAATCCCAAGTTCTACAACACATGCAAGCTACGTGAAGCTACGTATCAACCCTTTCGCGAATATGCATTTGTCCCCAAAAAGTTATTGGCTTCAAAAATTAGAAACCCACCCATAAATAGAGATCCTCATTAGTTTGGAGCTAAAAAAACATTCAAATTTGAGTTTAGGTGGTTTGGCTCCAAAAATTTACAACATGAAGTTCAAATTTTAAAAGAGCATTTGCAATGGTATCTTCTAGAAAGTGCTACCAACTTCCCTGTGGCCATAGCTTTGATCCTGACTGATTCGAACCGCTTAAAACCGTTGAAAGGTCTCAAGTCAAGAACATGCTCAAAATGTACTATGCCACTTTGGAAAGTTTAGGCTGATCCGGGAGCTCTAAGTGCCTCAAATCCCACTCGAAAGATTTTTAGGTGCAAATCTGGGAAACTAAAACTGCAATATCTTTCAACCCAAGAACAAGAAATAAAAACCATAAATTGGGAATTTCATTATGACGAAAAGGGTATCCAAAAATGTAAAAACATCTAAAAACTGAGAAACTTCAAATTTAACTATTTTTGGGTGATGCAAGATTGCCCTTACACCACTGGATGCTCCTGCATCATGTCTATGTACATGTATGTCTAGGTTGATACCACAATAAGAATGGGAATTGGGCAAACATTTGATGTTGAAGTTACTCGTGAGGCCACTAATTTCTAGGTTGTTTACAAAACTTTCTACACAAAATGTGCAAACTTGAATATATATATATATATTAACCAAATTCAATTGTACATGCTTTAATTTTGATCTTGTAAGACTTTGTTAGTGCAACTTTCAGCCCTGACCTAGACATAGTTACACCACCAGGAGGACATGTAGAGTAGGTTCCAGATCAAATGGTAATTTAATTTTTTTATTATATTTAAAGTCAATTGTTATATTTAAAGTCAATTATAAATTTTAAATTGAATATATACATAATATGAGATTTTTACATATTCTTTTTCTTTTATAGCATGAGACACATCTTGTAGTTGAGCATGTCGAAGGTCCACGGAGAGCACGGTGCACAACCTCGAATCATTACAATTAAAATATGATAAATTATAAATTAAATTGAATTAAAAAAAATTAATTGTAGAGTTGCATCTAATTTGAATTTCTTTGTCTTGTTTATGTAGATTGATTTAGAAATTTAGAGGTTGCCTGGTGCACCGAGAGCATCCAGGCGTAGATATAATGGTAATTTAATTTTTATGATGGATTATAAATTAAATTGTCATTTAATCATATTTATTGTCTTACATCTAATTTCATCTTTCTCTTTATAATAGTGTTTCTGGTCATCCACATAGTCCATGGTGTGAAGAGGTCTCTTGATTCAGAGCGATTACATGACCTAGAAACATGTGATTTTATGTGTTATATTTGTTTACTTCATGGACTATATTTCTTGTTTATCATGTACTCTGTTGGACTTTATTTCATGTGCGCTTAATATATTGGTTTCATGCACTTAATATGTTACATAAATTATGGACTTTATTATTGTTTGAAATTTTAATTTACACATATACATTTATGCATTTTATGTTCATAGTCAAGACATTAATATAGGACATTAATGTGAAATTTAGTGATCTCATACATTGATTATTATAGGACATTTTAATATTTATACTTTTTAAATTTAGTGATTTCATACATGATCTACATGATATGTACATTCAATAAATAGCGATAATTACTCAATGAATATATTCAATTCACGTCAATCAATAATCAGTCAATAAATCATAATTTACAAACAAAAGCAATCTATTTATATACCAGAAAGGATCAAATTTTAATAAATAAACAATACCATAGAAGATTAGAGAATAAAAGTATTAATAAATACTATAAATAATAGTTCATCTAACACTAATTTATAAGTTGTCAAAACAAATAATGACATCTTAAGGGGGTGTCTAAAGAGGTCATAATAGAACATCTTAAGGGGATGTCTTAAGGGGTTATAATACGTCTTAAGGGGATGTCTTAAGGGGTCTTAAGGGGATGTCTAAAGGGGTCATAATAGAACGTGTTAATTAAGGGGATGTCTTAAGGGGATGTCTAAAAGGGTCATAATAGAACGTCTTAAGGGGATGTCTTAAGGGGTCATAATACGCCTAAATGGGATGTCTTAAGGGGTCTCAAGGGGGTGTCTTAAGGTCTTAAGGGGGTGTCTTAAGGGGATGTATTAAGGGGTCATAATACGTCTTAAGGATATAATTGATTTAACAATAATGTATGCATGATATTTAGTGATTATACACATAAACATAAAGTTTCAAAGTAGGAAAACATGCACATTTAAGAAATAAAATATATAGAATATTGATTTGATACATAGTACATAGAGTATGTTTAATTTTGTAAGTATGTATGTACATATATGTCATCTCAAAACAATGTTTACAAAATTTGGATATGCCATCTCAAGAACATCTCAAACTCGTGGCTAGAATGTAGTAGGTCTTCACACCACCTGATATCAAAAAGGTACAAGAAATATCAATGAAATCATCAAAACATACATATTTTAATTTATATAAAACTATCTATATGTACAGAACTCAAGTACTTGCATTTAAAAGTATTCGACACATGTTTGTAGGTTGAATCCAGGCATCCTCTCCTTTTTGTTTCAAAGTATGAGATCAATGCAATGATGGCTTTAGGATACAAAAAGTGACAATAAATCAATTTTAACTATTAATGTCCAAACAATATCAATATTTAATCAAAACATGTATTTAAATATAATTTAACTAATAATTACCTGTTTTTACCAAGTATTCCATGTTGTCTAGGTTGAATCTGCATGGACTAGATCCTTTTTGTGATTATGCCTTAAGGATATATACAAGAACAATTTAAATCAATTTCAACTAATAACACACTTGGCCAATGTCGAAACATGTATTTAATGTATTTAAAAGGACAAAATAAAACTAAAACTATATTTACCTGTATTTACTTATTCCATTGTACCATCTGCATCCTCTCTTTTTTGCAATGCATCTATGATTGCCTCATGCTCTTCCATAGAAATTGACCATAACAATTTTTTTGAAGGTCTTCCACGATACCGCTCTAGTTTTATATTTGTTGCCACCACCAAATGTGAATAATGCATAATCTTTTTATGTGTTTCATAGTCTTCAAATGCAGGTAGACCATTATTTCTTCTCAAGTATTTTAGTAGCCAAGTGCCAACAACCACCACCGATCCTATTGGAAAACATACTTCAAAAACCATCATCCAATAAGTTCTCAAAATTTTCTTAAGGGGATCAAAGACTTGTTCTAAAAAATTGCTTAAGGGGATCTAAAACTTGTTATCAAAATTTTCTTAAGGAGGTGTCTTAAGGGGATCACCATACCTATTGGATAATGAAAGCCATCATCATCTTCTCGAGGTGTTATCAACTTATGTTTAGTTTCCACACAACGAGCCAACCAATATTCGGTTTGTTCTTCATTCCTCTCAAGTGCAATAACAACATACACATGTCCTACCAACAAAATTTGATTTAATAACTTATGCATATCCATATAAATAATTTAGTATTACAAAATAACTTAATAAAGCGAAATAAAATGAAATAAATTGAATTAAAATTACCTTCTTGTATAAGGTCTGAAACACGGTCATAATCTTCAGATGCAAACAATTGATCATTTTCTTCAATAGTTCTTTCATATTGATTATGTGCTTCTGCAGGTGTCAACAATCTTTGCTCCCACTGTTCAACCCATTATGTATTTTCACAAGCTTCCCAATCTCCTGAGATACAAAAATGGCAAAAACATGCAAGCTCCCTTGTCCAAATAGTCCATGTGCTTGTTTTCGCACTCCTAAATGAGTGCCATTTAGTAGATCCACTAATTGTCTCACAATCAACTCTAGATACAATGTTCTCTTCTTTCACCAACCAAAATAATTGATGAACTATAGAGTAATCACTCGAACCAGGTGCAGATAATCTTCTATTACACCAATCCACAATCTCATGTGCATTTTTAAATTTTACTGAATCCTTGAATTTTAATTGTTCTCTAGCAAGAATTCTTTTGACACATGCACCAGCTCCATCATGTTCTCCTTTGCCATGCCCAGCTTCAAAAAAACTCCATAAATGTTGGACATTAAGTTCCTTGTGAACCCTACTTAACCAATAGAACATTCTAGCATTTTTGAACTGTCCCATACAATTATCTGACCATATGAGGTGTTCTTTCATATGGAATCCTCTTTCTCTTAAATTTCTATAAAATATACTAAAACAATATTGAACAAACTTTGATGAGTGTAACCGATTGTCACTCAAATAAAAATGATACTCCCTCAAAAAATTTATATCTTCCCCAGTGCTATCATCTGCATGTCTATAAACAATATGGACAAACATAGCTACTTGCATTGAATTATAATATTGAGATTGAATTTCCTCTTGCGGAGCGAGAGTATAATTCTTCACAAAATCAACCACTAAAAGTATAGTACCAATTGGAAATGTGTTTCTACATGCGCGAAATTGGCCATCAAGCCATCGAGCATGTTTAGAGTGCATAACATATTTTGGTACAATTTTATTATTAAATTCACTCATAAATGCATGCACACTAACTTTTTTGTAACTAAATCACAACGCTTTCCTATTTTTCCATCTTTTAAAGAATAGTGAACATTCCTAAATCTTTTGACATCTACTAATTGTTGTCCAAAATCATGATCAACACTTTCATGCAAACAAATTCTTAAAAATGAAAGATTTCCACAGTTAATGCATTGTCCGAAATACAAGAACTTAAATAAAATAATTTATCATTAGATTTTTCACGAACAAACCTGAAATAAACTCTCTTATTGCTTTAGGTGGCATATCAATACCACAATCCTATATAATCATGTTAGAATGCAAGGTACAACGTATATATCGAAAAACATCATAAAAATAACGAAATTGAACATGTATTTTACAACAACAAGATATTCGTTGCTTATTAATTTTTACATACCAGGGTTTACATTTTTCAAAAGACCTTTGACTTATTTTAATATTACCAGGTAACATCAATCGCTACAAATTTTTCTATAAAATTCATTTGTGTTGTATCTAATAGGTGTTTTGGGTGAGGATCGAACTTTGGATCCCCACCCTTAATTTTAAAACATCTCTAGCATTAGATGAAACCCTAGTATTATCATGCCAATATTTTTGATCAAAGATTTAATTTCAACATTCAATTTTATATCGACCTCGGTAGTCATCCACCTGAAACTCCAACATTGATTGATAGGATCATTTTCTATACTTTCTCTTCTTTTTGCACTCTTAGTAATGTTTTAGGATGCATTTTTAAAACTTCACTAATATTGCTTACCATTCTTTTATTCAAAGTTGTTTTATTAACTATAGCAATAGTTATAGCTCTTCTTGCTGCGTTTTTATCTTTAGATCGACTATTTTTCCCAATAGATTGAATGGCACTAGCAACAGTAGACATAACATGTTTTAATGATTGATCTTTTCTTTTTGGTTTAACATAAAAGCCTAACCTTTTCATTACTTTCCTCATTTTTTGCATTCTCATCCATTGCATCATTAGTTGACATTGAAATGCAATTTTTTTACAATAAAAGAATTTGGTGTATATTCTATTCATGTGTTCTTATTTGCCTCCAAGAAATTTGACCAGGAAGATTATTGAAAACACCACTTCCAATTTAAAAAAAAGTATTTTCATTAAATTCAACATCACATTCTAGATTTTCATCTTCATCTTCATCTTCATCTTCATTTTCATTTACATTTTCACCTTCATTTTCATCAACAAAACGATTTTCATTTTCATTTTCATTTTCATTTTCATTTTCATTTTCATCAACAAAACAGTTTCATTTTCATTTTCATTTTCATCAAAAATACAAGTTTTGTTTTCATTTTCAAGAAAATGATCATTTTGATTTTCATTTGCAACAAAATATTTTTCTTTTTTGTTTTCAACAGATTCTATAAAAGTTTCATCTCTCTAAATATAGTCAATGTCAACATCATTAAGTCTAGCATCTTGTAAAACTTCTACATACAAATTTACCATTTCACTAACATGTGGATTTGAAGATGTACTGGATTTGTGCATATTGAAACATTCTCCATAGCATTCAAAGAGGGATTTGAAGACATAGTAGGACATGATTGTATAATCATATTCTTCTCCAAATTGACTCCTTGCAAATTAGCTTCATCTACAACCATGGTATCCTCAATGCTTTCATCCTCAATAGTTGTTGAATTGGTTGCTCCACCATCATTCATTGATTTCATTCTCATTCTTCTTTCTCTTTGTCTTTGTCTCTCTTTTTCTCTATTTGCTTCAACTTCTTGAGGAGTCAATGTCTTCCTTCTCTTATTACAAGCTTTATCTCCCATAATTATAAAATTATCAAGCACAAATGAATGTTAATAGTGAAATACTTCAAAATATTCAATCAAAATTGGAAGTTGAATACCTATTAGGACAAAATTCTTCCTCTTGTGTTCCTCAAAACAAGTAGAAAACTACCACAATTCCACTTTAAAAATTATTTTCTTCATACCTCCTTTGAAAAATTCAATCCATATTGCAAATTGAAACCTTTTGTTCCTCCAAACAAGAACAAAAATAACACAATTTCACTTCAAAAATCGTGTAGATGATGCTCTGTTTGATAAAATCAACTAAAAATCAAGTTCACCACCTGTAAATACAATAACTTATGAAAAATAATTCACTTTTAGTGCTCTCGGCCGTACATTGAAGTTGCAGACTTCACAATAATTTTCCATAGTGTATTTAAATAAAGTAAACACGATCCCATTTATAAAACGAGATCCTGATTATAAAACAGGATCTCCTTTATTCATAAGCGGGATCCCGCTCTATAATCGGGATCCCATTCACCGGCATTGAATGTCAGAGCCGTTGTAAAGGAAACAGGATCCTGTTCATGAAACGGGATCCCATTTCCTTTACAACGGTCCGAATATTGCCGAATGAGGAACGAGATCCCGATTATAATATGGGATCCCGTTTTATAATCAGGATCCCAATTTTTAAAATTTGAATTTTTGTTTGCATTGTGGTCGGGTTTTTGCCTAGGTTTTTGGATCGGGAAAAGCATTGGAAGTCTGAACCTAGGCCTTCAACCTGGTTTGACCTGCAAGTTGAAGGTCCTAACAATGTCAAAGGAAAATACCCACTTTGGACATATGGCTAGCGACATTTTTTGCATAATTTTCTGACGAAATTAAAACCCATTTTAGATGAAACAATGCAAATTCTAAATATGTAATTTGTTTTGCAATTGGATTATTTTTTCTATTTTTCAATTAATTTCTAATAAAATTGGTCCATAAACTTTAAATATTAAGGTTTTTTACTATTTTAATAACTTTTGATCAACATAACATTTTGACAAACGGATTGCACGAGAACAAACTTCAGAAAATTCTTTTCAATTTAAAAAAAAAATTCAAAAAATGATAAGTTTAGGTCATCTTATGCATGTCGTACACGACGATCTTTCAAAACGACAAATCTGCCTAATAAAAATTGAACAAAAAAAAAATATTCAATAAAAAATTACAAAAAAAATTCAAGAACAAGCTTCAGTGAGTCATAAAACTTTTCCCAAAAGGATTTAGAAAAATATGATAATTTAAGTCAAAATATGGATGTCATACACGTGCATGGTATGGTAAAAAAAATGACTTTTAAATAGTGGTTTTTAGAAATACCTATTAAAACTCAATTTGTACAATCTGGGTATTGAAATAAATTACATATTTGGAAACTAGACTCCGAGCACTACATTTTATGATCAGTGACTTTTTTAAAGATTTCATCTCTAAGTGCTTCAAATTTTAAGATCAAATGTGTCAAATTCTGAAAATCAGGAAAAGCACTTCCACTTTTTGGCCAAAAAGTGGACTCAACTTCTTGCACACACCCTTTTGCTGGCCTCCTCTATCGTTGTGCCAACACTTTCTAAATTAAAAAAAAAAAACAACACTTGCTACACGGTGTCGGAGGCCTAGAGATGCGAAGGCTGGGAAAAATTCCAACCAATGTTTCTCATGGCCCAATGCTAATTGTTGTTGTTTAGCTTTGGCTATATACTTTCATTTACAATGCATAATAAAATAGCTAAAATTATAGAGTCAATGTTGTTTTCCAAAAGGAATTCTTCTCCATATGGTTGTGCTCAGGAGGCTGTACTATTTGAATTTTTGATAGGGTCCTAGTAAATACATTTATGTAAGTATATATATATATATATATATATATATATATATATATATATATATATATATATATATATATATATATATATATATATTTGATAGTAAAGAATGCATTTTTGGATAACAATATAAACTGTATGATATTAAGTATTTGATTATGCATTGCAAAGAGTGGAATATAGCCAAAGCTATTGAACAACAATTGGATTGTGTTGTGGAGAAAAACACAAACTATTTAAATATATTGCAATCATTTAAATAAAACAATTTAAGCCATAAATGAGATAATATTATATTTTGTTGTGTGTATATTTGTATGCAAACTAAAGTAGATGTAAGCAATGTGCATTTGTATTCTTCCCAACGTTTATTATTTTATGAAAATAGTTATTTGTGTGAATCTTGACATGACATACTTAAAATATTATACTCCACATCAACTGTTATATACAACATTGAAGCCTTTTTTGCTAATTATTTGTTTTCCTTCATACTCTTGGTGTTTCTAGGGGAAAAAAGGAGGAATTTTAAAATTGAAACAGTGAAGTTGGACTAACAAATTGTATGTTAAGTATTATTTGAATCATTGAAGCCCTTGTTATTATTAATCATTTTCTGCCATATTGTTAATGGTTGTGTAAAAAAATTAAGTGCCCATGTTGTTTTTCAAAGTCATAGACCTTCTAGCTAGTCTCTGGCGTTGCAGCTCTTCATTCCTAAAAGAGCAGACAGAGCAATGTCAGTGGTCTCTAACTCTTCTAAGGCTATCGAACAATCCTCAAGCAACAGTCCTATAAGTGTGTTTGTTGTTTAGTTTATTGTTGCTGCCAATTATCTTGTCAGTTTCTCAAGTATGCCAAACAAATGAAAAAAATACTCCGTTTGCATTAACAATTACAATGATATATGTTCCAACTTATTTATATTTGAATTGTCTTTCTTGTTTCCCCTTCAATTTATTGGCCTTTTTGAAGTAACTTAGATCTTAGAGGGGAAAATTTCTTAGTTTCCAAATGTGTCAATATTGTTGTTTCCTTTTAGAGTCGAGTCATAGTTATAGACATCTCATTACTGCCACTATGCTGAGTTTAATTTCCTTGTAGGCTACAAATGTAAATCCAGCCTTAACAAGAGATACACTACACTTTATAGATGCTAGAGATGTTGTCCCATCTCCAATCCTCCAACTAATGTCTTACCAAAAAATAGGAGGTGATCAAAGCCCAGTCGATCGGTACAAAGTCATCCTATCTGATGGAACCCACATGCAGATGGGAACTTTTCCTACAAAATACAATGACCTTTTGTTTACAGGAGAATTGAAAATAGGTTTGATTGTGTGCTTGACAAACTATTTGTCTAGAAAGCTGTGGGAATCAAGGTTTGATATAGTTTTTCCTTGCTTGTTCTTGTAGCTTCTTGCTTCCTTGTTTATGGGGGTTGCCTTATAAAGTATTTAATGTTCGTTTCATTCCAGGGAAATTGTCATACAGTCCCTAGATGTGAAGATGATAGATTTCCAGCTAATTGGAAAACCTAAATATTTGTTTAGAGATCAAGAAGAACAAAAATTTGGTTGTGAGTCACCTTCCCCATCCAAACGAGCCTCCATCTTTGGAATTAATACATCGCCAAGGCAACAAGATGCTCCTGCAAAAATCAGCCCTGTTAAAGGGTTGAATGCTTACCAAACCAAATGGACGATAAAAGGTCGTGTAATAACAAAGAGGGATATGCACCATTATAGCAAGCAAGGGTGCGAGGGGCAGGTTTTCAGTTTTGATATCATTGATGATGAGGGCACAAAAATATGGATTACATGATTTAATGAGATTGTAGACATGCATTATGATAAGGTTGAGGTGGGACATACTTATTATGTGTCAAAGGGATTAGTGAGACAAGCAAACAAAAATAATAATAAGTTAAACAACTAGATGGAAATCATTCTAGATCAAAGTTCAATATTAAAGTGTTGTGATGATGAGGCCTTTGTGCTAGAGAAAGTATTTTATTTCACACCATTAAATAAAATTGCAGATTGCACTAATAAAAAATTAATTGATGTTATTGGCACTATGGTGCATGTGGGAATGGTTTCGACCATACAAAGAAAAGATCAGTCCCAAACAATTTAGAGGATTGTTAAACTTAATGATCTGTCATCTTTTCAATTGATGTTAATTTGTGGGGCTCAAACTAGGAAGAGAAGGGTCATGAGTTAGAAAGGTTGTACACCCCTGGTTCAGCTCTCATCCTTGCTATAAAAAATGCACGTGTTGGGTACTTCAATGGAGTTGTTCTGAACACAGCTACATGGACTCTTCTATATATAAATCCTGACATACTAGAGGCACAACCATTGATCGAGAGAGGCTATATTGATCCACCTATTGTTGAGCCCCCTCATCCAGTCCCTCAAAAGGTCGCTTTGGAAAATGGGAGAGTCATTATCGCATATATGTTCAACCACTACCTTGGCTTGCCAGAGACTTTGCAAGCTACTCTCATGGCAACAGTAAAATTTATAAAAACTAATGCATTTTGTTATGTTGCATTCCCATTGGAGGTGAATGGTAGGCAATGCAAAAAGAAGTGTGAACATTCTGAGCAAAATATATGGTTCTTCCCAAAATGGCCAGAGAACAATAGCTAACTGTGACTTTTGATATTTATTGCAACTAAAGATCGAAGACCACACATGTGAGCTTTGAGAAACTACTTTTGATGAGGTTGTAACAAGCTTATTACAAATGTCAGCAAAACAACTTTACATGTTGCAATATGAGTCTACTACTGAAATGTGTGCTAATTTTGTTATCAATGATGTCACCTACACACCATTTGTTTTCACAGTTCTAATCAAAACTCAAACTTATAATTTAGAAACAAGACTGAAAACAACAATAGTGAAAGTTTCAAAGCTTAACTTTGAAGCTAAGTGCAAGCTCTTACTATCATATTTTTCTACTATTTCTACCACCGTGCAACAGGATCCGAAGATATTTGTCGTATTGCCTTTTGAAGACCAAGACAAGAATGGCTAACTGTGACTTTATATATTTCTTTTAGTTCATCTTGGTTGGACATTTAGTTTGTTTAATTCCCTCGCACTCCTTGTCACATCAAAAAGACCTTTGCTCTCTACCACTATTTCTTTGTTGTTTGTTTGAGTGGTTATATATTAAGATGGTGAAGTATAACTTATAATGTCTAAGTTAAAAAGATACAATTATTTTGTTTTCTATTAATTATGTTGGCTATAATTTCCTTATGTTTTAAGCACGTATATTTTCTGATTTAATTTTATACTGTTTATTTATATAGAGTTATTGTACTTTTTAGGAGATGTATTTGTTGGTATGTGGCGATTGATCATGCTATACTGTATAGCCCATGGTATACTATACACCCCAGCATGTATCACCGAAAAAGGGAAAAATCAACGAAAAAGGAAAAATACGACTTTGTAGAACCCAAAATCTGGAAGCTTCTAATCTTGTTAAAAAGGGGTTCGGATGGGTATTACAGTATGATGAAAAACTTGATTATTCACAAGATTGTAATAGGTTTTGCACTGGATAATAAAAGTATTGGATGGCTGCGGTTTGGTGGATGTAGCCCAGATTGGGTGAACCACGTTAAATTCTATGTTATAATTTATTTTGTGTGTGTTTTAGTTTCCTTGTTTATTAATTAAATCTGCATTTAATTGTTAGATATCTACCTTTCTAACCCTAACAAGTGGTATCAGAGCAGGTTGTCTTTCGATTATTGTCTATAGGAAGGTCTCACGATTGAGTGGGAGTAATGGCAGATGAGGGTAAGAAGGTTGAGAAGTTTAATGGGCAGAACTATCAGTTATGAAAGATGTAAATGGAGGACTATCTCTATCAGAAGGATTTATGGCAGCCATTGGAAGGGAAAACAAAGAAACCCCAAGAAATGTCTGATGAGGACTAGGAGATTTTGGATAGAAAGGCTCTTGGTAGTATTCATTTATGCCTGGCACAATCGGTGGCGTTCAATATTACAAAAGCTAAGACAACTCAAGAGTTGATGGAAACCCTGGTGAAGTTATATGAAAATCCTTTTGCTTCGAATAAGGTATTTCTTATGAAGCGTTTATTTAATATGAAAATGGTAGAAGGTGGGTCAATTACTGATCATTTAAATGAGTTTAATACAGCCACCAATCAATTAACTTCTATAAAAGTAAACTTTGATGAAGAAGTTAGGGCTCTTTTGATTCTTTGTTCTTTGCCTGAAATCTGGAATAGCTTGGTAATGGTTGTTAGCAATTCTATTTCTGGTTCGAATACATTAAAATTTGATGATGTTGTTGGTGTTATTTTGAGTGAGGAAATCTGTAGGAAAAGCTCAGGTGAAACATCCACATTAGGCAGTATTTTGAATGCAGAAAGTAGGGGTAGAACAAAGGAGAGAGGAAACAATTCTGAAAATCGTGGGAAGTCACGAGGAAAATCAAAGGATAGAAGGTCCCAATCAAGAGACAAGAGGGATTGTTGAAACTGTGGTAAGCCGGGTCATTTGAAGAAAGATTGTTGGTCTCAGAAAAATAAAGGAGACAAAAAGAAAGGAAGTAAAGAGGAAAATGTGGTAAGTAATAAATCTGATGAGGATTCTTTGATTATTTCCCTTGATAATGCTGATGATTCTTGGGTGTTAGATTTAGGGGCTTCATTTCATGCTACCCCCCATAGAAGTTATTTTCTTGATTATGTCCAAGGGGATTTTGGGCTGGTTTATTTAGGAGATAACGAACCCTATCAAATTGTTGGAAAGGGAAGAATCAAGATTAAGTTGCAGAATGGGAATCATTGGCTACTACGTGAGGTAAGGCATGTTCCAAAGTTAAGCATAAATTTAATTTCAGTAGGGCAACTAGATGATGAAGGTTGTGTTGTTACATTTAGTGATAAAAACTAGAAGGTCACAAAGGGTGCCTTAGTGGTAGCAAAAGGTGTGAAAGTAAGCACCTTATATCTTTGTACAGGTCATACTGTTCCTTCTACTTTAATTGTTATGAAAAAAGGTCAATGTTCAAGAACAATTGCTGTAGTTCAATAGGTAGAAGATCATACAGTTGTTGTGGACTCTGAATCAGCACTGTGGCATAATAGACTTGGGCATATAAGTGCAAAAGTTATGAAAGTACTTCATTCAAATAATGTTTTACTAGGTCTAAAATGTGTTAATATGGATTTATGTGAAAGTTGTGTGTATGGAAATCAAAAGAGAGTAAGTTTTCTAAAGGATGGGAAGCAAAAGAAAGATGAGAAATTAGAGCTTGTGCATATAGATGTATGGGGACCAGCTCAGGTATCTTCTCTCGGTGGCTCTCTGTATTATGTTACATTCATTGATGATGCAACTAGGAAGGTATGGATTTATTTCCTTAGGCAAAAATATCATGTATTTGAAACTTTTAAAAAATGGAGAAGCTTGGTTGAGAATGAGACGGGTAAAAGGATAAAATGTCTCAGATCTGATAATGGTGGTGAGTATTGCAGCAAAGAGTTTGAAGATTATTGTTCCTCTAATGGTATTCGTAGGCAGAAAATGGTTCGAAGGACTCCATAGGAAAATGAAGTGGCTGAGCGCATGAATAGAACAATAATGGAGTGTGCACAAACTATGAGATTGCATGTTGGGTTGCCTTTTAAAATGTGGGCAGAGACTGTAAACACTATTGTTTATTTAATTAATATAGGTCCCTCTAATCCTTTGTGTTGTGGTATTCCAGAGGAAACATGGAAAGGTAAGAAGGTGAGTTATTCTTTTCTCAAAACCTTCAGTTGTGAAGCATTTGCACATGTAGATTCTAAAAATAGAACCGAGCTTGATGCAAAATCAAAGAAATGTGTATTTTTTGGATATGGCATTGATGAATTTGGTTATAGGTTTTGGGATTTTGAAAATCAGAAAATTGTGAGAAGTAGGGATGTCATATTCAATGAGAAAGTATTGTACAAAGATCTGTTGCTACAACATGAGAAGAAAGAAAATGATTATGCAGTGTTGGGTGATATTCCAAACAATGATGTTTCAGTGGTTCCTCATGCTAGGCAACAACAACAACAACAAATACCACAAACTCCTGTTAGATGATCTTCAAGGATAAGTAGATCTCTAGAAAGATTCTCTCCCTCTTTGTTTACTATTTTGTTAACAAATGCTGGTGAACCAGAATATTATGATGAAGCTATGCAAGTGGATACCAAGGTTCAATGGGAGCATGGGATGGAAGAAGAAATGGATTCCTTGCTGAAAAATAAGACTTGGGAATTATGCAAGTTGCCTGTAGGTAAAAAGGCATTACCAAATAAATGGGTTTATAGGTTGAAAGAGGAGGATGGAGGTAAGAAGAGATTTAAAGCCAGATTAGGTGTAAAGGGTTTTGCATAGAAAAAGGGTATTGATTTTGATGAAATTTTTTCTCCAGTTGTTAAAATGACTTCTATTCATATTATTTTAAGTATTGTGGCTGCTGAAGATTTTCATTTAAAACAACTTGATGTTAAAACAACCTTTCTCCATGGTGATTTGTAAGAGCAAATATATATGGACCAGCCACAAGGATTTGAGATCAAAGGTAAGGAGAAACTAGTGTGCAGATTGGAGAAAAGTTTATATGGCTTGAAGCAAGCACCTCGACAATGGTACTTGAAATTTGATAGTTTTATGGCTGAGCAAGGCTATAGCTGGTGTAATCCTGACCATTGTGTTTATTTTAAGAGGTTGGATAATGATAGCTACATTATTTTATGTTTATATGTTGATGACATGCTTGTAGCAGGGTCTAACATGGATCACATAAGTGAGTTAAAACAACAGTTAGCAAAATTTTTTGTTATGAAAGATTTGGGGGTAGCTAAACAAATCCTTGGTATGAAAATTTGTAGAGATAGAAAAAATAGAAAATTGTTTTTATCTCAGACTAATTATGTTGAAAAGGTGTTGCAGAGATTTCATATGGAGAATGCAAAAGTTGTCAGCACACCTTTGCCTAGTAATGTTAAACTGACTAAGGATATGTGTCCAAAGACACAAGAGGAAGAAGAAAAAATGTCCAAGGTACCATATGCTTCAGCTGTAGGAAGTTTAATGTATGCCATGGTATGCGCGAGACCGGATATTGCACATGTCGTAGGAGTTGTTAGCAGGTATTTGAGTCATCCCGGAGTTGAGCATTGGAATGCAGTAAAATGGATTCTCACGTATTTGAGAGGTACATCTAATAAATGTTTATGTTTTGGGGGCTCTAATACTGATTTAAATGGCTATGTTGACTCAGATTTGGCAGGGGATATAGATACTAGGCGAAGTACCATAGGTTATGTATTTACAGTTGGTGGGACAATAGTGAGTTGGATTTCTCAATTGCAAAAGGTGGTTGCTTTATCCACCACAGAGGCAAAGTATGTTGCTGCAACAGAGGGGGCCAAGGAGATGATATGGCTGCAAATTTTCATGGATGAGTTGGGAAAACAACAGGCTGGAAATTACTTATTTACAGACAGCCAGAGTGCTATACATCTTGCAAATAATTTTTCCTTGCATTCTAAAACAAAACACATATAGTTGAGATATCATTTCATTCGGTCGATGTTGGAGGATGGACAGGTCAAGCTAGACAAGATACATATAGATGTCAATCCAGTGGATATGTTTATGAAGGCGGTGACAAGGGAGAAGCTGAACTCCTCTTCAGCTTCAGTTGGCCTTCAAGGTTGAATTCAAGTATAACATAGCAGCAGGGTCCAAGGTACTTATTTCTAGTGGGAGTTGTAATTGCAATAGTGTCGTCCAGGATCAGTCTCCAAGTGGGAGATTGTGTTGGTGTGGAGTCTGATCAGTCTCCAAGTGGGAGATTGTTGGTATGTGGTGACTGATCATGCTATACTGTATAGCCCATGGTATACTATACACCCCGACATGTATACTTTTTTGCGTCATCACCGAAAAAGGGATAAATCAATGAAAAAAGAAAAATCTGATTTTGTAGAACCCAAAATCTGGAAGCTTCTAAGCTTGTTAAAAAGGAGTTCAGATGGGTATTATAGTATGATGAAAAACTCAATTATTCGCAAGATTGTAATAGGTTTTGCACTGGATAATAAAAGTATTGGATGGCTGCGGTTTGGTGGTTGTAGCCTAGATTGGGTGAACCACGTTAAATTCTTTGTGTTATAATTTATTCTGTGTGTGTTTTAGTTTCCTTGTTTATTAATTATATCTGCATTTAATTGTTAGATATCTACCTTTCTAACCCTAACATTATTGCTATCTACACATACTCATATATCTACTTGTGGACATAGTTGTATGTATGTGTGCATTTACATATGCATATAGATAAATATACATGCATGCAATTGAGATTTCTCTGTGTTATACAACTTGCTAGTACAGATGTGTGTAGATATTAGTTCGCATGTTGGATATCTATGCATATATGCATACACAATTCAATAATTACAACTATCTATGAGTTGTTCTAAAGAGAATTTTATTTTTATCTTGTTTACAATGTTCTTAGTGCATAGAATATCTTGATAGAGTTTTGTGTACATATATGTGTTGATGATGTATTTTTCTATGTAACTATCATGTCTGGCTAACCATTTAATGCTTACCAAGTGTTCTTGCTACTGCTTTGCGATCCCTAATGATAGTGCCATGTTGGATGTGGATGTAGTATGCTTCTTTCCTATAATTTTTGTTATGTATGTTATGCAGCTCAATCCACAACCTAGTGTTGAACAATGCATTTTTGAAACTACCCCAATCTGCTCAATTATTTTGGTGAGTTTTAAATGGAAATTATTATTACAACCATTGGCAATATAAGTAGCACACACATGAGATAATCTTCGTATGGTAGGTTGTGCAAAGTGACGCTTGTTTCCTATGTCCATGCAAATAAAAAAGCTCAAGTTATAAAGGTTTTGTTCTTTTCTGTAAGTGAGAGTTGATTGTTCTTCTCTGAATTAGGGCATATTTTTCCCTTTTGCCTTCTCCAGCGCATCCCCTGTGATAATTTTTTGACAGTGCTTCTCTTCGAAAACAAGCCTGTGGTTTCCATGGGCTTCTCAACATGAATTTGTTTCTATACTTCTTTGTACATGGCATCAAATTTCCACCTATGTTTGCAACAGAATAAAATTATTAACATAATCTAGTCTTGTTTTTATGGTTTGTTGCTCGCTACCCTGGGTTTTTTTCACCCATTGGTTTGCCAGTCACAATCTTTGTGTGTTTTTTGCAATCAACAATGCATACATATATGTGCCTCTTTAGAAAGGCTTAGATTTTCCTTGGAGGTTAGGCATACAGAAACATTGCACCAAATAGCAAGCAACTGAATTGCTCTCCTCAACTATGTAGACATGCCTTTGTATTTTGCTACAAACTACAGGATACATATCGAGAATTATAGTGCATTGTAAATCAAACAAGATGATCTTCTCCAACAAAACTGTTCATTATCATCATCATCAAAAGTTGGTCTTCTTTACAGTAAGTAAATTGTTTCTCCTTTTCTCTTCACCTCTATGCATATAGAATCTAGACCATCTCTCGATTCACTTCATTATCATTTTTTATATATAACATGTAATTGTCTTATTACATATATTTTGCTTATAAATTATACAACCACTTAAATTTCATGTTCTAGATATTGCTTGCCAATAAAGCATGTTTGCAGTACCAAAGTTCATAGTTTGCTTATGTATAGGTTTATCCCACTGAAACGATTTTAGATTATAGCTACATTGTATTCATATACAAGATGTAGTGCTCCCCAAAAATTCTAAATCACTTTAAAATTCCACATTTACATGTTTTATGTCCTTCACCTATATTCCATCTATATATAATGTAAAGCTACATTTCTTTTTTTCCATTTCTCATTTCACAACTCCATGTAAAATTATAAAAAATGTATAACGTTCATTTCCACTGAACAGATTCCCTCGGATGCCATACCATTGCCTTCAACATTCACCAAAGTAGTGCACAATTAATGTTATTGCTCGGGGGTTTGGTGATAGCCAATGATGCTCCATAACCTAATATGCTAGGCTGGAGAGTAGGATTCCTTTTCTATGTCCAAACTCCAATCCATTCTGTACACAAGGCAATTCTACATTTTATTTACTTACTTTGTTCTACTGCAACTCCATTGCCTCTCATTTATAATTAATTCTATAATTCTTCATATTTTGTCATTTTTTTACTCTATACTAATCAAAACAATTTTCCTTCACAGGCCTTTCCATGCGATTAGATCTTGTATTGAGGCATTGGTAGCTGAAACATTGCTCTCACCATTGATCATAGTGGTGGAGAGTTTATTTTCTTGCTTAGGGGTTTGGTGAGAGTGCACGACGCTCCATGAGCCAATATGGTAGGGTGGAAATTGGGCCTTGTTTTGTTTTGGGCATAGTGTATTCTCCCACACACACCAAGTATGGCTAAATTATAATCACTCCATTCAATAGAATTGTAGCTATGAGTTTTACCTTCCCACCGCCATGGCTGTTATGCAATAAAATAGTTAATGTTGTGTGGTTCATTCTATTTTTGCATAATCACCATAGTAAACTTCACACTCTTTTGTTATTCTTGTAGACCATATTCCAACCATAATGTGGTGTTTAATGAACTAATTTGTTACAAAGAACCTTTCAAAATAATGATAGTGATTGGTAAATCAATGACAATGGTCAAATAGACAATCATATCCTCATATACGCTATATTGATTGTAATAAGCAATATTCATTTCACCATTGATCAAAGTGGTGGGAAATGTATATTCTTGCTAGAGGGTTTGGTGAGAGTCGATGAGGCTCCATGACCCAATATGGTAGGGTGGAGAGCAGGCCTTATTGTGTTGAGTTTTATTTTATAGTTTTTATGTACAAATTGTTATCTTTCTCACATAGGATTCACAAAAACATTATTTTACGTTGTGGTTATAATGTACTAAAATAGTTCATCTTATATACTTTATGTTAGCTTGCATTGACCATTGTTGATAATTGATCTCTTGCTTAAGCTATATTGTTCCATAGAGGAGGCTGGGAAATAGACTGGCTGTATAGGAGGTCAGCAAAATTTCATCAACATTTATTGTTGTATGGTTTCCATGTAGTGGTGATCATGCAAGTAACATCTATTTTAAAGTCCTTGGAAAACAAAATGAATGTCTATGCAGATATCGATAACGTATTTTTTGGTCTCATTCTTTGGGTTTATGTTGTTGTTGAAGGTAGTTGTGGAGGCCAGCGAAACAACATCAACATTAATTGTTGTGTGGTTTCCACATAGTGGTGATGGTGTAAGTAACATCTGTTTTAAATTCCCCAACACACAAAACAAATTCCTATCTAGTTATCGATAGCGTATTGTTTGGTTTCATTGTCTAGGTTTTTATTGTTGTTGAAGGTAGTTGTTAGTGAGCATCGCAAGCTTCTTTGGGGGTGCATGTGCGTTCATTGGCTATGGAATCTCTGTGAAGGTGCTTGGATGTTATCTTGTGTTCTTTGCACATGTTCATGGTTGCAAAAGCTATGGGTTCTGATAAATTTGTGTTCATTTTTTGTAGGCGGTGGAGAAAGAAGGGAGGGAAGAGATAGCAAGTGGGTAGAGATGTAATTGAAGGAAGCAGGAAGAGGTGTATAATTTTTATTCTTCCACCCCCATCATCTACTTCTTCTTAGTTAGTTATATAATCTCTTCATAGTCGCAGTTGCTCCAGAGAACATGCTTCTCCTTTAGGAGATAGAGTTCAAGAAGTGGGATGTTCATATTCCAGTATAGATGCTAAATAGATTAATGAGATTTCAAACAACTTTGAAGATGAAGAGATTATAAGACTGTCTAAGACAATGGGAACATTGATTTCACCATCCATCATAGTACTGGCCACCCAATATTAGAGATCAAGCCTCATTTTATTCTATTCCATTTTATATTTGCTACATCTACAACTCAATTGCTCACTTGAACAATATTGTTCATTAGCATCATCATTAAAAGTTGTACTTTATGGTAAGTAATTGCAATGGTCTACTGATAGCTGATGACGCTCCATGATCCAAAATGGTAGGGTGGAGAACATGGTACCTTTTCTATCTCTACACCTCAATGCATTGCGACTAGAAGGTCTGGCCTTTGCAATGGTTATAATGGAATAAAATAGTTAATTTTATGCATAGGGTCATGGGTGTCAATTTTTAGCTTTCTATTGCAATGGCTATAATGGAATAAAATAGTTAATTTTATGCAGTTCATTCTATTTTTGCATGATCGGCATACTAAACTTCACACTTTTTTGCTTTTCTTGCAGACCATATTCCAGCCATAATGCGATATTTGATTGACTAATTTCTTACAAACAACCTTTCACAATAATGATAGTCGTTGGAAAATCAATAAAAATGGTCAATTACATAATTAGATCCTAATGTACTCTATATTGATTGTAATAAGAAATATTCATTTCACCACTTATCATGAGAGTGGTGGGCAATGTATATTCTTTCTTGGGGGTTTGGTGAGAATCCACGAGGCTACATGACCCAATATGGTAGGGTGGAGAGCAAGCCTTATTGTGTTCAATTTTATTTTATATTTTTTATGTACAAATTGCTATCTTTCTGGCATAGGATTCATAAAAAAATCATATACTTTAGGTTATGCTTACAACATAGTGAACTAGTTGATCTTATACACTTTATGTTAGATTCCATTGGGCATTGTTGATTATTGTTTTCCTGCCTAAGATATAGCATTCGATTATTAAGAAGGTGTTGTCAAAAAGGCTATGTTGTTTCAATTTTTGACAACGTTGTGTTGAGTTGCTGTCAATTCCCTCTTTCTCTCCCTTTATGCTTTGCATTTTCTACTTGAATTTTTAAATTTCCTTGCCGATCATCTAATTGCTCTTCTCCCTTGGGAGAAATAGTTTAAGAACTTGGGTGTTAATATTCTATTTTATATGGTAAATAGATGGACGACCTTTGTGAATCAAGTTCAACCAACTGTGCAGATGAAGTGATTGTAATTGTGGTTATGAATCAACATCCTAGTTCTTGAATTCTCTTTCCCACGGGAGAAGAGCCGATGATGCTCTATGAGCCAATATGGTAGGTTGGAGAGAAGACCTGCTTTTCTATGTCTAGACTTTAATCCATTCCCTATAGAAGGTATGCCTAGATTTTATTTACTTACTGTGTTCTACTGCAACTGTATTGCATCTTTGTAATTAATTGTATAAGTCTTTATATTTTCTGATTTATTTATTGTGTACCAATGGTGTGTGTTTATCACACTAACACTTTTTTCTTATTCTTCCAGACCATGCTGCAACAATAATGCAATGTTTCATAAACTAATGTGTTACAAACAACCTTCCCGAATAATGATAGTGACTGTAAAATCAACAACAATGGTCAAATAGACAATCATATCCTAATGTACTCTATATTGATTGTAATACGTAATATTCATTTCACCACTAATCACAGTGGTGGCCAATCTATATTCTTGCTTGGGGGTTTGGTGAGGCTCCATGAGGCTCCATGACCCAATATGGTAGGGTGGAGAGTAGGCCTCATTGTGTTGACTTTTACTTTATATTTTGTATGTACAAATCCCTATCTTTCTGACATGGGAATTAGAAAAAAATTCTCATGTTTAAGCTTATGGTTACAATGGACTAAAATAATTGATCTTATACACTTTATGTTAGATTCCATTAGTCATTGTTGATTATTCTTCTCTTGCTTATACTCTACATCACACAAATAATTAAATTGTTTTAACCATTTAATTCATGTACGGTACTTTGTTGTCGGCTATGAAAAGATCCTTAGTTTTTATCATTAAGAATTGATGCAGTTGCCAAATTATGGGGTGTCCTTATATAATCATGAATTCAACTCATAGTATGCCACAATTATTATTTCCCATCTAAATGCACATTAGTAATGTCATCAATTATTTAGACATTTAACCTTATCCATAATAATATTATATTTTGATTGACTAATGAAACTTAATGATATCGATATTACTTTTAGATTTTTTTAACTATAATTGATGTAGGGTTCTTTGTTACTACCTATCAAAAGATCCTTAGTTTGTATCATATAGAATTCATGCAATGGCTAAATTATGGGGTGGGCTTATATAATGATGAATTCAACTAATTTTATGTCAACATTATTATTTCCCAACTAATTGCACATTAGTAATGTCATCAATTTAGACATTGAAACCTATCCATAATAATATTATATTTTGATTAACTAATAAAACTTAATATCAATATTGGTATTACTTAATGAAATCATTTCAAATTTAATAATAATATTTTTATTTAACAAACAACTTAACTACATAATATTATTATTTACCCCTCTGAACCAATTACCAATAATAATGATGTTATCACAAAATAATTAATTGAATGTTAATATAATTGTTCTTCAATCAAACCTCTATATGTGTATATATATATATATTCTACAAAGTTATTTCTTCACCAACTATTGCTTACACTTTATCCTTTATATACATATCCTCCTTCCAGCCCATTAGGGTTAACACCCTGCTTCGGTCCCCATTATAATTTAAAATAAAATAATGATGTTAAACTATAAGGTAAAAACAAGATACAATATTGTTCCCACTCAATCACTTTAATTATTGCCCATAATATATCTAGCAATCCATTGTATTGTTCGTTGGATTCCCTAATGTGTAACTATATTATCTACATCTGCATATAGCTATTGTGTCCACTCATGCCATTCATATTCAAATGTTTTTCCATAGACATTACCTGCACATCACTTGCCTTTCATGTTGCTCTCCGCCTATAGGCTCATTGTTGCGTGTTACTACATAGAATTGCTAGTTTATTGCCATTTTCAACCTTTACTAAAGATTATTTTGCAGTCGTCAGATATATGGCGATGCCACATAATATGAAATGAATTTAAGCATTAACATCTAAATTTCCATTGGGGAAATAGTGAACAGTCTTTTGGGTGGTGGTAAATTTGTTTTCATTCTAATTTTTTAAATTTATTTATTAGTTTTTAAATATAGAAATATAGATTGTTTGTTATATGTAGGTGACAATTTAATAATTTGTTTGAGGATTGTAGAATTATGTCTTCCATATTTTTATTTAAAGACGATAATTTTCTATTTTAAGAAGCCTCTTTTTAGACTTTTGGTTTGAGAAGGGTTCTTCTTTAACCAACTTAATGAACTATAAAATTAAGGGGAGTTTCTTTTGTTGATTTTCTTGTCATGTCATAGAATTTCATCGTAGGAGAGTTAGCTTATTTTATTATCATGTTGACTTGAAATTTATTTCTCAATTCAATCAAGGTAAAAACAATTCTTCTAATTATTTGGTGTTAATTTGTCCAAACACTTCCTAACCATATATCTATGGGATTAACCCTTATCTACTAACCTCTAATATAGATTCTATCCATTAATACAAATTAGTTGAGAGCTTTTCTTGAAAAATAAATCAATTCTTTAAAGGCCTAATGTGTAAATATTAAAATGAAAAATTATCAAATATAGACCATGTATTTAAGCATTGCATTTATAACATGCTTTTATAGGATTCACAAAGTGAAATATAGAACTGAAAGGATAAATAAATCATGCTTCTTAGAGATCTCACATGCATAGGAGTCCCTAAAGTAATTTCCATTACGAAGTCTATACAACTATAGTCTCCATAGAGAAAAGGTCATTTAGAAATATCTAAGTTACAAAATTTTATAAATAGATCAATTCCTTATAATTGAATTTAATTATTTAGAGGGAGGAATTATTTTTTATTAATGATATTTTTATCAATATTTTAAAACCCACAAAGTTGTTTTAGAGGCACTAACTTTTTATTTGGTAAAAAAAAAGATTTTAAAAAATTAAGTTTACTTTTTAGTATAATAAACCTTGGTAAAAATTTAATGTTATGTTAGTGAAGGGAAACCACCAATTACCTATTGCATCTCCTAATAGATAAATAATTTTTTTTTACATATTTTTTTCTCCTTGGTGTTACAATATGGAATTAGATCATATTAAATTTTTTTTAATAGAAAGGGGTAAAAAATTTATTGAAATCAACAAGTAATCAGTACAAAGAGATCATGGATCCTGAAGGAACCTAAGAAAACACAACTCAAGAACACTCCATCCAAACAAAAACCATCACCCTCACATCCATAGCCATCTCAATCAGCCAAATCGTCATAAAGAACCCTCTCCAATTCATGACAATAATCAGGGGATAACTGCCCCCAACCCTCAATCCTCCAATCATCATCTTGCTCTGAAGCCCACTTGGCCAAACAATCAGTAGCTCTATTCCATTCATGCAGGATGTGGGTGAAAGACACCTCCTCAAACATAGAGAACATCTACAAAATTTGATGAACAACTAGAGAAAGCTGCCAATTGACACCAGTCCAATTTCTCTCATTCAATAAATTAACAATAATTTGCGAGTCAGACTCACAAATAATCTTATGCCAACCTAAAGCACAAGCACGGTCAATAGCTCCTAGAATTGCCAACCCCTCCATAAAATTGTTAGAATGTTTCCCTTTATGAAAGGAGAAGAAAATAACTGAGCCAGAGCAATCTCGTCCAATTCCACCAATCCTAGTAGGCCTAGGATTACCCCTCAATAAGTATCCATGAAGGAACCATTAGTATTGATCTTCAAAGTATCCCTTGAGGGAGGTAACCATCTACCAACCCTTTGAACCTTATTTTTAGCACGCCTACCTCTTCTGACACAAGCAAAGCCTAGATTCAAACCCTGTAAGCCCATTCTATTCACAATCTCATCATCACTCATTTCCAAAGGATACACCACTTCACATTTAGCTTCCACCGTCTCCTAGATCATACCAACAATTTTGTGCTAAACCTGTTGGACCAACAACCTGTCCCCCCTAAAAATCCTACAATTCATTTCCAGCCAAATTTTCTAGAGAATGAAGGTAGGCCCAATGCACCAAACATTTTGGAGAAAAGAAGCTTGAGAAGGAGGTCTACCCATGCTGCTCCAGAACTCAACCAAGGAAGAAGCATGAACACAAGGATGTTTCCAAACATCCCACCAAGAATACCAAAGAAATATGGAGAAAGAACAACGGAAGAATAAGTGGGTAGAATCATCCTCATTGTAGCTGCATAGGAAACACACAAAAGGACCCTGGAATTCTCGCTTCTAAATATTGTCCCAAGTAAAACATTTATTCCAAGCCAAAGTCCAAAAAAAAAAATACACTTTGGCCAAGAGAACTTATTCAACACATTTTTCCACCAAGGAATCTCCACTCCACCAAAATTTTGAGCCATCAATACCTGATACCCACTAGCCATAGTGAAAGCACCCTTAGGATCTGGACTCCAAGCAATAATATCCTTATCCTTGAGAGAGCTGCAATGTCTACTAGTCAAAATATTATGAGGTTCAACACGGTCCTCCTCTGAGCCAACAATAGGCCAGTCAAAAGGTTCCTTCCACCTAGCCGCCTCTGTTTGCCCACAAGGGTAAGAATACTTATAATCAATCACTCTTGGCCAACCTGCCTCCAAGAAACTCTAGAAAAGATTTAGCAAATTATGATACTGAGGAAAAATAGGGGGAAAACCATCCCAAGATTCAGATCAAAAGAGAGACTTGACCCCCTATTGCATATCCAAAACAATTCATCCTTGATCAGTGCAGCCCCTTTCTTAAGAGTACCCCAAATCATAGAGCCTTTCACCACCAAAGGGTAGCAGGGAATCTCCTCCTTCAGAACCCCCTGAAGGTATTTGTGAGATAAGATTTGAGCCCAGATATAATCTTGTTGTAAAAAACACCACCAATAAAGCTTTGTAGCTAATGCCATCCTAGACAAAGATGACTGTCGCAGACCCAGACCCCCAAACTGCTTTAGACTACACACAATATCCCACTTCACAATGGTCCACTTAGAGGAAGACAAACTGCCAGTCCATAAGAATTGTCTTGCCAAAGAATCTAAATCCTTCACAAACCCAACTGGAGCCACTTGAAGTATACACCTATAAATGGGAAGAGCCTACACCATATATTTAAGTAGTTGAACACACCCAACAAAGGACATCCATTTGTGAGTCCAATCATTAACCTTTGCACGAAGCTTGTCCAGAATATTCTGCCAAGAACCCATAGGAAGAATTCTAGAAGAAATAGGAATGCCAAGATAGGTTAGAGGGAGAGATCCAATCCGAAACCTCAAAATGCAAGCAATCCTCTACTGAATAGGTTGTGGAGTATTGAAAAAGAAAATGGAAGATTTATCGTCATTAATCCTTTGACCAAAAGCAGCAAGATAAGTATCCAAGGCCTTACGCAAGTTAGTGGCTTCTCTAACCTTAGCCACCCCCATCAGAGCAGTATCATCCACAAATTACAAATGTGATTGAGGATGTAAACCATTCCCCCACCCCCAACCCTGAAGAAGACCCAACTCCACATTATGCTTCAACAATCTCATCAATCCTTCAGCAAGGATAATAAATAAATAGGGAGAAAGAGGATCTCCTTGATGAAGGCCCCTAGAAGCACCAAAAAGAGAAGAAGGCTCACCATTTATCAACATAAAAAATGAGGTGGATGTGACACAACTCATAACCCACTAGACCCATTCCTCAACAAAACCAAAGGAAATAAGAACTTTACACAAGAAGCACCACTTAACTTTATCATAAGCCTTTTCCATGTCTAGCTTGATGAACATAGCATTTTCTTTGGAGGAAGCCATGGAATGAATAGTTTTAGTAGCAATGACCACTCCATCCAAAATTTGTCAATTTTCCACGAATCCACTCTATTCCCTAGAGAAAATCCATCTAAGTCACCATTTAAACTTTTCAGCTATCAACTTGGAAATGATTTTATAAACCACATTACAAAAATAGGCCTAAATTGACTAAGTAGATCTGCCCCCTCACATTTGGGAATGAGTTCAAGGAAAGTAGAGTTCAAAACCCTAGGCTTTCCCTTTCTTCATTTGAAAAAAAATAATATCCAATTCCTCCAGGGAAATGTAACCCAACATATGCTCATTCATCTCCCTAGTAACCAAGGAAGGAATACAAGACAACACAGGCTTCTTCCGCCACAACATCTTGTGAATCCTCACTAAATAAGGATGCAAAGAACTGTGAAGCTTCTATGGACATATCATGCCAAGAAGATAACTGCTCACCCCTGACATTCACCAAACTCGAAATAGAATTACCATGTCTCTTGGCTTTCACAAAAGTGAAGAAGAAAGTGTTTTTTTTGTCCCCTTCCTATAACCACTCAACATGGGATTTTTGTTTCCAATAGATTTCTTCACGCAACTCACACTCTTCCAGAGCTTTCAAGGCCTTTGCCTCTTCCATGAGTAATTTTTCTGAAAGACTCGACTCCCTTATCTCTCAAGTAATAACATCCAAATCAACTTGATCAACATTCTTAGCATGAAAAATATTTCCAAAACAATGCATGTTCCACCATTTGAGCTAGAACTTCACATATTGCAACATTTTAGAAAAAAGAATACATTGTGGTGCCATAAGCTAGTCTCCCTGTCCACCACCAGTTAGCCACATACTCTTGCAAAGAAGGCCCTTAACCACATAAGCTAGAACTTAAAAGAGGGGGACCAATGAGCATGAGCCAAAGCAACAGATAATTTAATATGCCAGTGACCTGAGCCCCTCCAATCCAGAATCCCAAAACTAGTAGACCACAAACCTCCAATCCAGAAACAAGAGACCAAAAAATGATCAAGTCTCTTAGTAATACAGTCCTCCCCCATCCTCCTATTATTACAAGTAAACTGACCATTCTAAGGCTTGATGTCAACCAGATTCAAGGCAGAAATATTATCACAAATAAGAAAATTTGAGGGTTCTAGCCTCACAATACCACCCTTCTCATCTAACTCAATAATGGCATTAAAGTCACCAACAATAATCCAAGGAAAAAGAGGAGCAAGGCTTCGAATAAAATTGATACGAGACCATAAAGACTGCTTACCAGGAAAATTAGTAGGCACATAGATGTTTGATAGAAGAAAAGTTTCCCCCTTCTCCAAACTTGAAATGATTGCAGAGATAGATGACTTCGAGGACATCCACAAAAGAGGATGAATCTTAAGAGGGTTCTATAGACAAGCCACACCCCCCACAACTTTAGCACCAAACCAACCATACTCTCAATAGACAGCTTAGTCTCCTAAATAAAAAGAGCATTAGGAGGGTGAATTCTTACCACATCATGAGCAACCTTTTGTCAAGGACCACTGTTCAAGCCCCTTACACTCCATGAGAGGATGATCATTTCAAGGGGTTAGAAAAATGAGAGTCTAGAGTCTTAACAGACCTTGACTCCACCAAAGTCTCCCCCATCAACTTGATTTTCTCTAATTTCTTCTTTCTCCCTGCCTTGGAATTCTTCTCAACAACCCCTTTTCTTTGTTCTTTATGAAGAAGTCCCAAGGAAGGCGAAGCCTTATTTCATTTTACTGAATCAGCTCCTACTTTCACCTGTGGCTGAGAAATCTCCCCCTCCCCCATCTTCACATTTATTATGGGTCTCATTCTTCCCTAAAGCAACCATACTGAGATCAGTATCCATTTGCAAGGCACCACCCTCTTGAGAAATATGAGCATTGTCTGGAATAAATCCCTCCTGAACTAATTCCATAGCACCTTGATCCACAACCAACAACCCTAGGTTCACCTCCTGCTGATTGAGATAATCCAAAACCTCAAAGTGATTAAAGGTGTTGCCTTCCAATCAATCCTTGAAAGTCCTCTTCTGAACATGATTTCTATTATGTCTTTTAACAAGAATAAACCCCTCAAAACCTGGAACATTGCCTGGAATTGGAGCCTTTCCTTTATCAGCCTTTGGAGGGTTGTGAGGAGGTTGAGAAGCCTGAGGCTCCAGAGTCTTGGCCCTAGGGAATCTATGCTACAATTGGCCATATTAACGACAAAGATGGCACTGAAAAGGAAAAGTCTTGTAATCAAGTTGTTGCACCCAAGAATAAGACCCCACGCGAATTTCAAGAGAATCTAGAAGAGGGTGACTCAAATCAATTTCAACACAAATGCGAGCAAAAGTCATAACCCTTATATCTTGTGTTTGCTGAGAAGGGCCCACTGGTTTCCCTAGGGTTGAAGCAACCATGTGAAAAATATCATTACGCTAGCACTCCACTAGAAATCGAGGAAGACGCACCCAAACTGGCACTCGATTTGGAAGCTCCTCTAAGGGATTAAAGCCATCATATCAGGGTTTAATGAATAGACCAACTATATTATGAAAGTAAGCGCCCCCCCCTCAAAGACTATGTTACGATCAGCCATGCAATTGAAAACCACCATGAAATAACTATTTGCCAACAACATTATTTCCATTTCCTCCTCAGGAGACTAATTCAAGTGAGCCCATTTCTCCAAAAATTGGAACGAAATCCGAATTCCGTAAATTTGCAAATCAAGGCATGTTTCAAAAAATACTCTATATCCTTTGCAATTGATTCAGGCTGAATTACCACCACCGACCTCTCATTACTTCATTCAAGGTACCCATTGATCTTTGGGATCTGAGGACCACCTGCCGGAACGAAACCACCAATCTCTGAATCATTAGAGAACAAACTCTTTTGAAAAAACCTTGTAGAGACGGACAAAGATTTCACACCAACAATTGAATGAAAATCCAAAGGCTCTTTGTCCCCTGAAGCTTCTCCCATATCCATTGCCAAGAGAGCAAAGACAACACTTCCACCCAGCACATAGCTCAAAGAGAGCAACGCCAATCAACACCCAAACAAAGAGACGCCGACCCCCACCCGAGCAGACAAAAAGAAGCAGCAAAAGGCACCAAAAAATAGAGAGAACTCAGCAGAATAAAAAACTCCACCCACGATTGCACCAAGACCCCAACCCTGAATCGCCACCTCCAAAACAGTCTGATCCCCTCCAGCAGAGACACATGCACAGTGAACGGGAGGCATGCAACGCGGCCTTGTTACAGGCCGCGGGCATACAGGCCGACCCAACTCGCCATCCGTTCCTTCAGTTTCCTCCGAATTAGGTCATATTATTATATTTATATCCAATAAGAGATTTATTTAATGTAAGTTGACATTGGGACAACTCTATCAATTGACATAGTATTCTTGCTAAGGTTTGAATGGAACAATGAGGATTGTAGGAGAAAGAAGTGGAAATTTAATAATTAAATTAAAAGATCGGACGATATAGATTTGTATAAGAGTAGAACTCAAAGTAAGGGGATCATGGAAGAATGGAGGATGAACCACCAAAATTGATAATAAAATAAATTCTTGTCACTCTAGAAGAACTAAGAGATGTAAGTCTATCATGATAAAATGAAGGGATGATAAAATAATATCTTGGAGAATACTACCAATGCACCATGTGGTCCTTGATAGACCCAAGTCAAAACCAATACCAAATCTCAATAAGAAAGGCTTTGGAATAGAATTCAAATCCTTGTATTTTTATAATGTAAATGTGTTTTGATCTAAAAAATAACTAGTAATTAAAAAAGAACTTATAATTTATTGTCTCAACTTAACGAATCAACACTATTGTGGGATCACTAGGATGAAATATTAGCCATAAATAATATCTTAATATGAAAGTTCTTAAATGAATAATTATACAAATATTAACTTGAAAATAAAATTTTAGTCATAACAAAATATTTTTACATAACCTCATGAAATTAAAATATGTAAGCAACAGATTCATAGTGTATAATACAAAATAATAAGCAAACATACCATCATGATGGCGCAATATTTACCCTAGGAAAACCCTAATGAGAAAAAAAGCCTATTCTATATGAAAACTCACTTACTCAATGTACTATCTCATGAACAATATTATAATGCATTTGCAATGTGTCTACGCAAGGCTTCTAAAATATCAAACTCCCTACTTTCAATCCATGTGAATAAGAAATTGAGGTTCATGTAACCATGCATCACAATCCACGTTTCCTCTCCTCACATATGCAACCTACAAGAAATGTGAGGAATCAACCTTAGCCAACAAGCCAAAGGTTATGTTAACCCACTAACCAACCTCAACAACTAATCACGTGTTTTCTTGAATAGAGATAATATTTAATAAAAACACCATGTATTTTTACATGAATCATGTGTCTAATACCATGAGCTTAAAAACAATGTCCCCTTAAATATCGTTTTAGTATTAAATACATTTTTAATATATAATCCACATTAAATATCTATCAATTTTACATACAACATACAATATGGGCCCAAGAATGTCTAATCCATGTGATACATGCATCCCTAGATTCCTTATGTACATGAAAAATCAATACCAATTTTACATTAAAAACATTATGCAAAGTGAGTAGCATACCTTCTCACAACATTCTCCTACATATTATATACATTGCATAAATTGAACTCAAACATTGAAGAAGAATACTTATAACCAAATATATGGTAAATTTAACAAAAAATAAATTTATCTTTAACAAAAAATAAATTTACCTAAGAATTATGAAGATTATGAGATTATATTTTAGAACAATCAAACTATAGTCAATTATTTCCTTGCATAATAATTTACCTTATCATACCTAAAAATATGTATCTAATTTAGAGGACTATAGAGAGAAAGATAACTTTAACCATGTGTAATCGCTAGATTTTTAAAGAAATTAAGTCCTAAAAATTGAGTTCATTTATTCAAAAGGAAGGAACATTATAAAGGATCATTTCATGTTCATGAAATCTTTAGGGAATGTTTTAACATATCAAATTTTATCTATGAGGCCCCAAAGAATTATATATATAGAGTTCTTACTTAATGATTATGTTTTCACCTTCTTTTTCGATTTCCCATTAGGATGTTACATACTTATAGTTTTGATTTTGATTCATTTAAATATAAAATCACAATAAAGTATTTTATATTAATGCAATACTTTACACTTTTCTATGAAGATGACTATGTCAAAATCTTCACAATTTCATGTTATGTTCATGTACAAAAAGAAATCTATTTGTATTAGTTTTAGAACAATAAGAAATACAATGCATTTTAGAACAATAAGAAATACAATGCATTAGATGGAAAATTTTAAAATAAATCAAAATCTCCAAAATAAATCTTAAATAAATCTTAGAATTTGATGAAAGACTCGTATTAATATTTATTTTAATTATGTATTATCTTATTAGTTTGAATATGCTATGTTTATTTAAGAATAAGATAATCCTATTGAGTTCTTATGTTAGATAATATTGTTATTCATTTGAAATAAAAAATTTAAAAATAAAATGTATATTAAATATTTTTAAAAAAGAATAATATGGAATTATCACATTACCTTATTTCAAATTCATCCATATTAAATTTTATTTATCACAATATTTTTTTAAATAATGGTTGTAATTGAAGCACACCAATCTCATTGACCTCCAATGGTGAATGTAAAAACAATGTGATCATTATTTGTGCAAATAGTGTTTCAAAAAACATGAAGAGTGGCCCCTTAACATAATCAATCATAAAAAAATAAAATAATCTTAATACATTAAAAAATAGTTTAAAAAAAAAAATGATTAGATTATGGTTTGGTCTTTTGATATGGATTAAAAAAATAACCATACTAATTCCCACAATCTGCTTGATTGTGATACATCTTTAAATTAATGTTTTAAAAATATTCATTTAAGTATTAACATATTGTCGCTTCATATAAATAGAAATTATAAATATCCACACAATTAAGAATGAGTAGTGAAAAAAGACAATTAGATGAACTTAATTACCAAAATCTAATAAGATACATAAATTTTAAGATTTAATTTTATTATTTTGAAAATGATTTATTCTTTTAAATTATCTAAGTCTAGATTTAACTAAACATTGCACACAAATAATTTTATTACACATAAAAATATAATGAAAAAGTGGCTTTGAATAATGAAAACAACAAAAACACATAGATCCCCTTCACCATTTAAGCAATTATAGATGTATTCTATAAAAGGTAATACATTCTATGAGTAATGGATTACTACTTATATATTCAAATGCTAGCTACTCTCATTTGTGTGTTTCATGCTATTTCGTTTATTTATTTTTAAATTCAACCTTTATTACTATCAAGAGTTAATACTATTTGATATTATATTGATTAAAACTAAGGGGAGGTTCGTTTGCTATATATATATTTTAACATTGATAACAAAAACACACCAATCTATATTTATATTTATTTTAACAGTGATATAAAATCTATTACATTATCTTGTTTTACATAATATCGATCTTCATACTTATTTATCACAAAAAATTACTAATATTATTTGTTACAATAATTTATTTTAATACCGTTCGCCCTCAATTATAATAGGAGCTACCAAGTAATTGAAGGCTGACCTGAGGATTACTATACTTGCTTAGCCTGCCTATTCCCTAAGCCTGGTTTTAAAAGATATGGAAATGAATCCACACCCAAAGGACATGGATGATAACACCAACAACCCACTGGCCCTCGATTATAGTAGGAGCTACCAGATAACAAAGACCAACCAGAAAATTACTATACCTGTTTGGCCCGCCTATTCTCCAAACCTCATTTTTCAAAGATGCAGAAATGAATCCACACCTAAAGCAAATTGATGATAACACCAACAATCCAATCAACATGGATGGTTCCAATCACACCTTCCAAAATAGATCATTAATACTTAATACAACAATTTATTAATACTTATTTATCACAATAGTTTATTTTAATCCCACACTCGCTTTGGATTATAGTAGGAACTACCAGATAGCAAAGACAAACCAGAAAAGTAATATACTTGTTTGGCCCGCCTATTCTCCAAACCTCATTTTTTAAGGATGTGAAAATGAATCCACACCCGGAGGACATGGACGATAACACCAACAACCCAATCCATGAGGATTGTTCGAATCGCAGTTTCCCTAGTCCTGATGATCTACATTTCTACACACTCTGTCGCACTCATCAAGCCTCCATATTACGCATTGCCCCTGAAATCCACCGCTCAACTGTCTACAATAATAAACGTCGTCGTAGAAGTACTCGTCCAGGGACACTTGTAATCATCAACATATTACAAATCAGGAAGTAGTCGACAATATCAACATATAAAACCATGTATTAATATTGAAGAGGAGGATAAATATCATTATTACCAGAAGCAGAAACAAAAGTCGCTATGAGCGATGAACACAACAGAAACACATATATTCCCTTCGCCATCTAAGCAAATCCAGACATATTCTGTCCAAAGGTAATGAATTCTGTGAGAAAAAAAGGTTACTACTTATATAGCTCAAACACCAACTACTCTGCCTTGTGTGTTTCGTTGAATTTTGTTTATTTATTGCTATTTTCAACCTTTACTAAAGATTCTTTAGCAGTCGTCAGATATACGGCGATGCCACATAATATGAAATGAATTTAAGCGTGAACATCTAAATGCCCATTGGGGAAGTAGTGAACAGTCTTTTGGGTGGTGGTAAATTTGATTTTATTCTAATTTTTTCAATCAATTTATTAGTTTTTAAATATAGAAATATAGATTGTTTGTTATATGTAGATGACAATCTAATAATGTGTTTAAGGAGCATAATATTATGTCTTCCATATTTCTATTTAAGAACAGTAATCTTCTATTTTAAGAAGTATTTTTTTAGAATTTTGGTTTGAGAAGGGTTCATTTTTAACCAGCGTAATGAACTATAAAATTAAGGGGAGGTTCTTTCACTGATTTTCTTGTCATGTTATATAATTTCATGGTAGGAGAGTTAGCTTATTTTATTATCATGTTGAGTTCAAATTTATTTCTCAATTCAATCAAGCTAAAAACAATTCCTTTAATTCTTTCGTGTTAATTTGTCCAAGCACTTCCTAATTAACCAGAGATCTATGGGATTAATCACTATCCACTAACCTCTAATATAACTTCTATCCATTAGTACAAATTAGTTAAGACCTATTTTTGAAAAATAAATCAATTCTTTGAAGGTCTAATGTGTAAATATTAAAATGAAAAAATATCAAATATAGACTCCGTTAAAACATTACATTTATAACATTCTTTTATAAGATTCACAAGGTGAAATATAAAATTGAAATGATGAATAAATAATACTTCTTAGAGATCTTACATGCACGGGAGTCCCTAAAGTAATCTCCAATATGAAGTCTATAAAACTATAGTCGCCATAGAGAAAAGGTCATTAAGAAATATCCAAGTTACAAAATTTTATAAATAGATTAATTCCTTGTAATTGAATTTAATTATTTAGAGGGAAGAATTATTTTGTATTTGTTAATAATATTTAACAAGCTCCCTTCGGGTGTATTTCCCTCTAGATATCGGCCCGCGCATCATAGGAAATCTACTTGGCCTTTTATCAAAATCTGCTTTCTCCCTCCACATGTCTGCTCTACGCACCCTGAGGGTTTCCCTTCCTTTCGTGTCTCGGAAATCCCTACTATACTTCCACGTGTCGTAGCTACGGGCCATTTTTTATCATTCATTTTTGCTTCCTCATTGGGCTCCACCCGAGTGCCACGAAGCTCTCGCTCCCAAAGAATTTGGCGGGCCCCACAATTGTTGTCTGCAGTGTAGTCTTGCTACGTGTCTACTCTTCACAAATATTTCAGCGGGAGGATGAAATAATGACCGCAAGTAGTGAAATGTTGCCACACATCTCTTTTGCGCCCAGCCGATATTCATTTCCTCCACTTTTGAATAGAGCTCTATCCACTCAACACGTGTAGCCTTGGTGCAAATCTTCAGCAGCGAGGGATAAAGGTTCACATGAGTAGCGAAATGCTGCCACATGCCTATTCAGTGGATCTCATATTTGGGCAAAAAATCAGGCGAACCAAATGCCATGATTGGCCACCACATGTCATAATCATTTGCACGGGATGGTGACACTTGTTTATTTTAACCTTGTTGGGACCACCACCATCATTTGCAAGAGATGCACATGTGCCTGGAATGACCTAATGCTTGGTTTCAAATCTTTTATGTTGCAACGGCTTGGGGAATATTCTCATTTCTGCATCATTGCCAAAGATCACGAAATCTTTTCTGTTGTTACTCTCCGAAGCAGTGAGAGTTTCCTGCTATATATATTTCTCTCTGTTGTGAGAAAAGGGCCCAAAATTTTTGATAGAACACTAGTTTTAGAGAAAGATGCCAGACCTCTATTACTGTTTTATTTTATTGCAAAAGACTTTCAGACTGTGCCAATTTTTTGGGCTTTCTGTTCTTTCATGCTATTTGATTAAACTATAAATTGTGCTACTATTGTCTAGACATTTCATTTGAGTACTTCTATATATATTGAATGCAAGTTTGTTGATCTAGATCATGTCTAATGAGTCTTCTTGATAGTAGGAATGTATGAAATATTATTTTATGTCAATGAATGGATTGTTTATGCTTTAATCTTCAATTTCTATTTTTTTGGAACACTACCAATACCCACCAAGCCCTTAGATCTATGATTTATCGTTCCTATCATTAAGTTTTGGTGCATCGCCTTAGGTTAGAATTTATTTTATTATATCTGTTTCTTTTTCCCTTTCCAAACCCCCATTATAGAAGAAGCCAGTTTCTGTAAAAACCCAGAGCTCACTCAGTTTAGCGCAAAAGGTTCCCCATAGATTGAGTTTCCCATAAGACACTATTACCTTGTCAAATTTTGGCATCAATAGTTTGTTCTTTTTTTTGGCATGCCCAAAGGGACCGAGCTTAAATGAATTTACACTTTAGGAGGGTGCATGAGCCATCAGCCTATAACTAGATCCCAAACTGCAAGCAACCGTAGTTTACTAGTACCTCCACTGGGAAAAGTGCAGGCCACAAATCAGTTGGTAATCATTCCACTCCCGCCACCTGTTCCTCTAACCATGTTGCTAGTTGCCAACAGAAATTACGTGGCATGGGACACCGGAAGTCTCCTAGCAGCCCCAGTAGCATGTATTGTCTAGGGTGCTATCCCAGTTTCAACTATGAAAGCTATACCCAAGTTTATCAGAGATGGCTCAAGAACACCTACAAAACATCTACAAGATGTGGTGGACGTGTTTGGTGCACGAGATCATAGTGCAGAATGTAGCTCTAAGGCTTCTTGCTGCGTCTTTTAAAGGCAAGGCGTTGGATTGGTACCAGACACTATCACCTAGCACTATTCGGACCTGGGACAAGCTCGAAGATCCGTTCTATGAGAGGTTCTCAAATGATAGAGATAGCTCTTCACTGTATTATAAACTATCTGTCATAAAACGATCTCCCCAGGAAGCTCTGATAGACTTTAATGCTCGATTCCACACGAATTGGTAGAGGATCCTTGTTACTATACACCTGACTCCTGAGTTGGTGTTCATATTTTATTTGAAGTCCATCAATCCCAATATTTCTATGATGATCAAGTCTTTGGGAGGAGCTACTCTACCAGATGCTTACGGTGTTGTCGTCAAAGCCGAGAATCATTTGATAGATTGTGAAAGGTTTCCTCCTTGGCCTATCATGCCGATATTTCTTGAAATATCAATTCCCACACAAGAAGTCACGTCAACTAGCGCACCCGCAACTCCCCAGTCAATGAACACATATGCGAAAGCACCACAAAATGTCGCCTCTACATCTAGTTCTTCCAAAGATGAAATGAGAAATCTTAAGGAAATGTTGTGGACTATAGAAAATGATATAACCACCCTCAAGCGAAACCAATCAATTCCTCTGAAGCCTTCCTATCAAAACTATCAAGGTGAATGGCCCTCATATCATCAAAATTAGTACCAGGGCACTTCTCGCACTAATCGACCAGCTTCGACAGTCAACCAAATGGTGCCAGTGCCTACTCCACTAACAAGCGCTTCACCAAGATCGAGTAGAGAATTAACCATGGGGTAGAACAACCTCATTGATGCCATCAATCTATGGTGCTTCCTTTGCAGTGATGCACATATGCCTCAGAACCGTCCACATGGCAACTTACAACAAAAGGTGGAGAAGCAACGAAGCCAAGGCACGATGCTAGACCATGGAGGTTATGTATATGCCTCGCCACAAATGGAGAGTGTAGTTCTTACCGCGCAAATGCAAGGGATGTCTCTAGAACAAGAATCTGACATCGCTCCTGATCACACGCTCTTCTCATGGATGGAGGAAGAAGAAACAGTGTTTGCTAATGATACATCCATATCCAAAACACCGCAAGTGCAATCTGAATATAACACTTGCTCAAAGAGGAGTTTTACCAGTGTGTCAGTTATTCCACATTTAGCCACCCCGCAACTTAAAGGTGCTTCTGATGAAATACCTAGAATTTCTACTACATCGCTGCCATCTCAACTGCTAAAGGAAATTATCATAACGAGAGAAAAGGAGTAAAAACCTTTGAGTTTGCCACCTTTTAATGTGGTAGAACAGTTGAAGAAATCATCTGCTAATGTGTCTCTATAGGACATTCTAGCTATCCCAGAGTAAAAAATGCTATTACAGAAGGCGCTTTTGGAAGAGGTCAGGGCAGCGCCAACAAAGCAGTTATCCAATGGAGGGGTTGTTAATCAACTACCACTGGCTAAAGTCTTTACGAACAATACAAAATAATCCACTGTCAAAATTAGAGATAAGTTGAAGCCCCAACCCTTCTTCTTAACTCTCATTATAGGGAAGAAGTTATTGCACAATGCTATGATTGATTCTGGCGCTAGCACCACTGTTATGCCTAAACAAATATTCAAAGCTTTAGGAATCAACTATGAACCTATGAAAAGGGGAGTAATGTAGCTTGATGGAAACAAAGTTGAAACCATAGGTGTCATCAAGGCATTTCTTTTAACTCTATTTTATTTCCCTAGTATCACAGTGCCGCAAGACACTATGATCATAGATATTTTTCCCATGTTTGGCCTCTGTCTATCTTGAGAATTTACTTCAAAGGTGGGTGGATACCTGTCCCTGGATTGGTCACATTTGATTCTTAGAACCAAATATGATGCAAAAATGAAGATAGAATCAGAGGATTTGCATTCTGAACATGTAGTGGATGAAGCCCTGATCAATTTTGAAGTCGTGCATACCTCTATCACCAAGCAAGAAATTATGTATTGTGTTGAATTACTAGAGGAAGAAAAGGTGAGTGGAGACCAGAATGACCAAGAAGATGCTCTATTGAGTGAACACATGGATAGTGACCCTTTCAGAAATTATCATGCTACATGATTGGGAACCTATGTAATTTATGATGAAGACCAAGTGCTCCCGAAGGTTGCCAAAGAGTTTGAAGGTGGCCAAGAAAATGAGCTATGGACACTGTACTTTGATGGAGCAAGAGGTAAAGTAGGCGTTGGAGTAGGGATATGTTTAATATCCCCACAAGATGAAAAAATACTAAGGTATTTCCGCTTCCAGTTCAATTGTTCGAACAATGAAGTTGAATATGAAGGATTAGTTCAAGGTTTAAGCCTTGTGGAGCGAATGGGCATTAAGCAATTAATGGTGTTCGGAGATTCTGAACTATTAGTCAACCAAGTCTGAGGGATTTACACTATAAGGAATGTCCACATGAGATCCTATTGGCACCGAGTCTGGGACCTAGTTGAGAGTTTTGAAGCCTTCAACATCCAGACTATTCCTCGAGGACAAAATGGTGACGTAGACTACATGGCCATGATTGGTGCTTAGTTTGATCCTGCCTCTAACCTTATACATAAAGAAAACTCTGTATGAGTAATAGTTCAACTCGAAATTCCTAACAATGATCAAAGTTGGCAGGTTTTTGAAAGTGATGAACACATTGCCTCATTCATCCAGCAGTCGGGGGAATTCTCTGTTCAACTTCAACCAAAGATCGCCAAGGCTTATGAGGGACAAATCATGCAACTCAAATCCAACAAGCTTCTGAAAGGATTAGTTACTCTCGAAAAAAATTGATTGTGATGATGCCAGAAATGATAGACAAAAGTTCGTGGAAGAAAAAAGTGATTACGTAGACCTTCAAGTCTTAGATGGCAGAAATCTTCGAGTCGGGAAAGATTTCTTTCACCATGATAAAGAAAGGCTCATCAATTTCTGCAAGAAATATGGAGTAGTGGCCTAGTCCTATGATGATCTGAAGGGATATAATCCTTATATCATTCAACACACAATCCAGCTAACAGAAGGTGCAAAACCAATCCAACAAAAGTAGAGGCTAGTAAACCCCAAAATTGAAGTGCTAATGGCACAATAGCTAACCAAGCTAATTGAGTCGTGCATTATCTTCTCAATCAAGGATAGTAGTTGGGTATCCAATCTGGTCCTAATCTAAAAGAAGAATGGAGATATCCGCTTGTGTGTGGAATTCCAACACCTAAATAGAGCATCCCTAAAGGATCATTATCCACTGCCTTCTATGGAGTCAATCCTACAAACAGTAGAAGAATCAAAAATGTTTTCTTTGCTGGATAGCTTCTCCGGTTACAATCAGATCTGAGTTAAGAAGGAAGATTAGCACAAGACTACGCTCACTACAAAGTGGGGAACATTTGCATATGCTAAAATTCCTTTTGGTCTATCCAACGCAAGGGAAACATTTCAACAAGCGATGGACATCGCTTTCAGTGAGCTAATCAATAAGTTTATTCTAATCTATTTAAATGATCTTACTGTGTTTTCTAAATCTAAGGATGATCATTTCGACCACTTAGAAATAGCTTTTCAAAAGTGCTAGGAGTTCAGAGTTTCCTTGAATCCAAAAAAATGTGTATTTGGAGTACTGCAAGGAAAGCTGTTAGGACACATGGTATCCAAAGAAGGAATTTCAATCGACCCCAAGTAGGTGAAAGCTATCAAGGAACTTCCTCTTCCAGTGACCAAGAAAGGTGTTCAGTCCTTCCTGGGCAAGGTAAATTTTGTTAGTAATTTTATTTCTGACTTTGCAGGAATAATTAAGCTGATCACCCTGATGCCTAAAAAGGATCAAGCATTCAAGTGGACAACCAAAGCTCGAGAAGCCTTTGAAAAATTCAAGGATGATATTTTGCAACTCTGGTACTAGTTAACCTAGATTTATCTAAGGATTTTATAATGTATGCATTCAGTAGCAAGTCTAGTATTGCTACTGTCTTAGCCCAAAAGGATAATGAAGGAAAAGGAGAACATCTAGTGGTATTCTACTCCCAGACCCTGAAGGAATATGAAACGAACTATAATTTCATTGAAAGACAAGCCTTTGCAATAGTGAAGGGACTTAAAAAGTTCCACCATCTAATTTCTTGCAACAAAGTATTTGTTTATGTCGCACATTCTAGTGTGCACAAATATATCATGGAGGGAGAAATCACAAATAAAAGAGCTAATTGGATCACCAAGATCCTTGAATATGACATTGAGGTCAAACCGACTAAAAATGTCAGAGGAAGAGGACTATGCGAATACATGGCATAGAACAAGGAGATACCCACCGAAAGAGAGCAACCAGAGCTTGTTCTAATAAATGAGCTAGAATCTAAGGGTTGTTGGCTAACATATAGAATGAGGTTTATGAAAATAGGAAACTATCCACCAGGTCTTTCCTCCTCAAAGAGGAGATACTATCAGTTGCAAACTTGCAGATATGCACTAGTGGGAGGGGTCCTTTTCAAAAGGAATTTCAATGGTCTCCTTCTGTGATGCGGTACTACAGAGCAAGAAAAGAGAATCCTTGACACGTTTCACAATAGCATTGTGATCACAAACTTCTCTGCTAAGACCACCACCATCAAAATCATGTGCGCAAGTTACTATTAGCCCACACTTTTCAACGACTCCCACTCTTTGGTAAAATATTGCAAAAAATGCCAATTCTTTACGGAAAGAAGGAAAAATTCGGCAATGCCTCTCAAACCTATTGTGGCAAATAAACCATTTGCACAATGGGGCCTAGACTTCATTGGGATGATTAATCATGCTTCTAGTGTTGGGCACAAGTGGATTCTGACCACCAGAGATTACTTCACAAGATGGATAGAGGTTGTTCCGCTTAAAAATGCAACAGAGTCAAAGATAGCATGATTTCCTCAAAGAACTGGTGACAAGGTTCAGTCCTCTGAAGACTATTATTTCGGATAATGTCATAGCTTTCCTAGGTACAAAGGTATGTCACTTTGCATTAACAAATGGCATATTCCTTAAGACATCATCAAATTATTACCTGCAAGGAAACAACCTAGCAGAGTCAACAAACAAAAACTTGGTCTGACTCCTTAAAAGAATTGGTTCAAAACACTAGAGAGAATGGCATAAAAACCTCTGAGTGACACTTTGGGAAAACCGCATAACTCCTAAGCAAGTCCTTAAGACTTCGCCTTATGAGTTGGTATATGGGAAAGAGGCACTATTTCCTATATCTATGGAGATTCTAGCACTTCAACTGTTGAAATCCCTCGAGATAGAATAAAATGGCGCCATGGAGGTTTGGCTTGCCGGACTGTTAGAAGTACAAGAAAAAAGGGAGAATTCCCTAATAGCATGACAAACCATAATAGCCATGAAAAACCACCAACAAGTGGTCAAGCGATGGTTTGATAAGAAGGCTTCTAACCAAGGCCTAAAGTGCAGAGACTTAGTACTGAAATATGATAAAAGGGTTTCTAAGCCAGGTTAGCATGAAAAATTTGATAGCCTATGGGAAGACCCCTTTAAAATCATACAATGCAAATAGCATAATGCTTTCGAGTTAGAAAATATGGAACAGGAACCCTTGGGAATCCCGATCAATGGGATTCATCTTAAGTTGTTCCATTAAGTGCCAAATTTTGTTTTTTTACATATGTGAATAATGCTTTTATTTTCTTTCCCTTTGCGTTGGCCGGTCTTTTTTGAAATTGGTTCGTGTTTCTGCAGAAACAACTCGTAATTGTAGAGAGTAGAGCAACATAATTGCTTTACATATAAAATACACCCATGTACAAAGGAAATGAACACATGTTAATAAAAGAGCCCATACAACAGATATGAAGAATGGAAAGGAGAGCCGTGGAATTTTATAAAGATATATGTCAATTTATATATATTCTTTCATTTTTACATGAAAAAATTGGCTGAGAGAGCCATAATCCAAAAAATATATGATTATACACGCTATTCTTTCATATTTGCTATTTCTATAGCCTTTTTCAAGCTTATATACAAAATTGTAAGTAGGTGGCATATTCAACAACAGAAAATAAAGAAACTGGGGGGCATTTTATCCAAGAGCAAGGAGGCATTTTATCCAAGAGAACAAGAGGCAATAATCGAGGCATCTATGGCAACGTCTACCGCTTCATCTATGATAGCGCCTACTGTGTCTTTGTCGGCAGGTTCTTCAGCAGCAAAAGCAGAGTCATTTGGTACAATTTCCATTGGTGGGGGAAACACCAAGTTCCTGAAGTCTGTTTACCAATCAACGTCATAGAATGGTATTACATTCTAGCTTCGGAATAGAAAGTGCAAGGCCTGAATAACACTCTTTCGATGCTCTTCGCATGTCTTAAGGTGGAATCCACTGAGAAATGACAGCCATACAACTACCACTTCTTCCTCAATGTAGTGACGGAGGTGATTGGCTATTGGAAAGCCTACCCCATATGCATTGTGAGTGACAATCTCACTTAGGCCATTCAGGTACTTTTTTGAGAAAAATCCCTTGACCAACTTTAAACTTAGAGGCTTGGGGATACCAATGTCTAACATTGACGCTAGAAAGTGCGAGTAGATATTAGTGTTCACATGGTATTTGTCCTTGTACTCTATACAATCCCTACCCAGAACCCATTTTATGGCTACCAAAACCAAGGAGTGTTTATTCTTGGTCATTCTCTTCAATCGCCTAGTAAAAATCTCCCCCATAAAAGTTATTTGTGACTTATAAGAGGTTAACCTAATAGGAGTATCCATGATACTGACAAAATGCTTCTACTTTCTAACTAACACTTAAACTTGCCTACCACCTAGCCTATGAGAAAAATTTCTTACTGAAGCTTAGGACTGCGCCAATGTCCTATTGTTAAAACTGTTCAAATGCTAAGTGTTATTTCCTCACTACTTCACGGCCTATTTATAGAAAAAATTAGAAGACGCATGCTAATCCGTTTTGAGAAAACCTGATAATAACCAAGTGCCAACTTGAAAAAATTCCTGCATTTGCTCTCATTTCTTGACCAGTTGCATCTGCAGAAGTACGATTCAATGTGTGCTAAGTTAATAAGAGCTAGTTAATTAGCTTTAAAATGGTGGTGCTCATCAACAGTAAGCTACATGGCTGTAGACTATTGTGTCATCTCACAGGCATTTCCCAGAGCCCAAGATAGGACCCATATCTTTCTAGGCTATGATCATTTGCTTTGGCTTAATCATTCCATCCAAGATATTAATTGCCAACACATACTAACGCAAGGTTAGAAGTAAAATTATCGGCCCAAGTTTCAAGGGAATCATAGCATATCACACAGTTGCAAAACATAATAATGAATTCTTTCCGCCTCAAAATGGTAAGTAATTCATTTTGCACAAGCCGAGGAATTAACGGTACATGTCAAATTAAATGCAAAAAGCTCACTTTCCTATACCACCTTGAGAAAAGATGGCTAAATATTGCATCAAAACGTTTAATGTTCGAAGTCTTTTCAAATACACCAAGGCTTAAGGTACAGAGAATTTTTCAACATATCCAGAGCCGGATAAAATTTACAAAGAGTTCAGAACCTACATAAGTTTTCATCTAAAAGAAGATGTCAGAGAGTTCATCATAGCAAATGCAGGAGGAGATTGGCCAGGAGTTGTTTATAGCAATATGGTTGTCATAAGATGTGTATATCTATGAGGATTTATCATATGCTACACCTGGTATACCAAGCAATCTAAAGAGGGCATATACAATAGAGCTAAATAGGCCCAAAGATTGTAGAAACAAGAAAAGGATTGAGGAGAAATGGGATAATATTTATGACCCATGACTCGCTAAAAACCCTAAATCCTTAAGAGAAGTAGCTTGTGCAAGGTTGAAGTCCCCTAAGGTGGACACATTGATAGCAAGGAAGGTTTGGTTTAGTGGTCTTCCACAATACATGATCCCATTGGTACATTACTGCCCAGAGATTGTTGATGCTACCATTCAACATTATAACCCTAGCACTTGTTGCATCGAGGGCTAAAACTTAAGAGTTCACATCAGCCCACAGGCCATTTGGCATATACTATGTATCCCAGATCTGAGTAAAATAAGAGAGAAATATGAGTCTTTCTTCCCTGGTAAAGGAGAAAAAATGTTGAAGGCGATGAAAAAGAACTCAAATTTCCTGATGGAGAAGATTGGTAAGAAAGGAATCTCAGGCACTAAGCTGCTGAGTATCCCGTTGCCGTGTGGTTCATTTCGTGAGGATATGTAGGATGCCATGTCAATGCTAGCTTTTGTGTGTGGTCGAGACTCTGACGAGATGGTGGAAACTTTTCAACTAGGACTGACCTTCCAATTCCGCAAACAACACGATACCTTCTAGTATGATTTTGTTGAGTTCATGGTGGAGGAAATGATACGGAAAATAAAAAATTACTTGGTAGAGGGAAAGTTTAGATTTCTTAACTTCCTGGTTCGCATGTTCCTACATCAAAACCCTGATTTCTTTAGTAGGTATTTTGAATTATAATTTTTTGATGAATAGGGGAAGAGGAAGCCGATATCCATGTGGACACCCTTTCTTTCCATGTCATATGATTATTATGCATTTTTAGATTATTTTATAACTCCTGTCTTGCAAGATTTACAAGGAGGTGACATAATCCGGCTTGACAAGGATTAAACTAGATATATGCAAAGTTTCACTTCCGCTTGTGATTAGTTTTTAGGAATAGATTTCACAATTCTTCGAATGTGGGGTTTCATTGGACAACCCTTCCTTCTCCTAGCCTACATCACAGACAGGGTGCTCACGCTTGAAATGTGTAGGCAGTTGTGTATCATTTATTTTACCTTCTACAGCAGCTCAAGTGTCAAAAGAAAAAGATTTTTCACTTGTCTGAAGAATTTCAAAATGGTGACTTTGTTAAAGAAGCAATCAAATCAGTTATTGCAAGATAAATTGGCTCATTTAGGGTTGATTTTGGTATGTGAAAAATGGGATTACAACCCTTTCAATGACCTGTTGGAGCCGCACATGAAATTTACTCATGTTCCTCGACACTACTAGGAAAAGTGGATAGACAAAGATGAAAATTTTGTTGAACATGTGCGTATTCTCACACAAGATAACAAAGGGCCATGTTATAAGTTCTACTTTGTTATGGCGGTGGCCAAGGATAATGTCCAAATGGAACGTGCCATGTACAACAAATTGCGAAAGGATGAGGAATGGACTGATGAAAAGATAGAAGCTTTTTGGAAGTATCGCCAAGAAACAAGGAAATTGGATGCCCCTTATGAGAGCTTGAAGGAGGACAAGGAAATTGAAAAATGGTGGGATAAAGACCAACCCAACCTAGAATCTAGCATCAATAAGAGCGATGACCTAGAGGATGAGTCTAAAGAGAAGGAAGAGGAAGCAACAAATTTTGCGTCCTTCACACCAAAGGAGAAAGGCTCCAGACAGCCCGCCTATGTAGCCACGAATGTGTGGTTTAATGTATCAAGGGCTTCGCATACACTCACTTGGAAGCTAAGGAAGCCAAAGTATTACTATAATAGTCGGCAGTAACTATCGAAGCTGAGGAAGCCCCACCTACAAAATGACAGCGTACGAAGACCATTATCAAAGAGGGTTCACAAGAACCCACAGGAACATAGGTGCTTGTAGCTAGCCAGGAGCCTAAGGTTGAGGGAGAGTCACTAACGATTCTGGAGCCATCGTCAACCAGTCAACAAGTAGTATTCCCTTCTTCTTCTCTCACTTCTCAATCATTGGTATCTATTCTTGTCTTAGCGGCAATCCCTGCCATGAGTACATGCCCTCCATTTCCCACTTTTAATCTTGCACATGTGATAGGTTTTTCCCAGTTCTCACAGACCACTCCACCCGACTTTACTCCCCTGCAAACCCTTACACCAACTGCTGTTGTTCAGGCTCTCCTTGCCTCGCTTTCCAAAGGTGTACCCTCAGCGGGCACCCCTACTTCTGCCATTGCTACATATCCTCCCCCATCTCAATAGACTGACTCTGCAATGACAACTCCTTCATTGTTCCAACCCATGAGTCCTCCTACCGATTCACCAATTGATTCGTGGCAAGTGGCAAGCCCTTCTGCTGGTTCTCAAACCAAGCTTTGGAATGTACCCCATTTCTCCCCGCAAACCGTCGCTCTCCAGAAAAAGAAAATGTTTGCGCCCATCAGAATTACCTATCCATATGCCCTATCTTCTGGTGCTCCTTTCGTAGGCAGACTAGTTTCTTTTCTAGCCCACTTCATGGCACAGATTGACTATGGAAAGGAAGCACGTGCAAGTAGAATACAAAAGTGCAAGGAAAAGGATGACAAAATTTATGTTGAGCCAAAAATACAGACTCTCTATGATGAGACCCAGCAAGAGCTGAATTTTGCAACCATGTACCCAAGAGTAACCAAGCCACAGGGGGAGATGCACCTAGATGACTATGAAATATATTCAGTAGGGCTTGACATGAAGGTGGCCTAACTGCAGGATAAGGTCAAAATTATGGAGGAAACACAACGGGTGGTCACCTCTAACTTCCTTATAACTAGTCGCCAACTAAAGAAAAAGGATGAGCAACTAAAAGCAGTGAAGGAAAGGGCTAGCTTTTTGGAGAAAAAAGAGAAATCCTTGGAGGAAGATGTTGCATGTATGACAGAAAGGGCGCTGGTAGCAGAGAATGAGAAGAATAGACTTCAGGGTGAGCTTGTGAAGGTTTAGACTATTGATCCTACTATGGTAAATGAGCTGCATACTAAGAATCAAGAGGTGGAGTAGAATTTGTAGCTAAAGAATGAAGAGCTAGAGCGACTTCACCTTTAATATAGTCAAGGAATAACATAGAAGAATGAGGCTTTGGAGCATCAGCAAGCTCAATATGAGCATAAGTTACAAGAAAAAGAGGTTGAGTTTAAGGGCCTAAAAGCTCAATTAGAACAAGAGCTTCAAGAGACAAATTCCTCTCTGGACATGCATTTAGAAAATCACTCCTGAGCCGAGTAAAATTGGAATAAAGAAATAAGCAGCTCTGCAGAACAACTAGCATCCGAAAAAAGGAAAAAGGTAGAGTTGGCTAAGGCCATTAACTCGAAGGATGTAGAGATTGCTTCTCTTAAAAGCTCTCGCATGTGCTCTCCTACATAGCCGGATATTATTCTGTTGGTTAGGCAGTTGTACTTTTCTCACTAGGAAAAGATTAACACTTTTTTCCTAGCATTGCAACCCACCCTTTGATTCATTGCCAAAGCATCAAAGCTGAGCCAAGAGTCTCATGATACAATTGAGTAGTTCTCACGGTTTATCTTGGAAAAGGTTTTGGATGAAAAAGATCTGCTCACCGAGCTATACTCGGTTTCTGATGAAAACTTTGCCAGGGTAGGGATTGAGGATCAAGATGTAGCTGCACAAATGGAAAAAGATTTTATCCATAGCCACTCTGCCTTCCAGCGCACTAAAGCAACCGCGTTTACTTTGGACAAAACAATGGAAAAATATGGGAGAGTTTCTCCAGGTTGAACAGGAAGGGTTTGTCATCCTCATTCCTTGACAATGGCTCTATTGCTATGGCTGAATAGATTGCAGAAAGAATTGAGGAGAATGACCTAGATGCTTTCAAGGATTTCAGTCATCCTCCCACCACAACCAATATTGAGAGAGTTATCCATCGACTTGCACAACTGTTGTTTCGTTTTGAAGAAGGGGTCGGTTTACCTGATGCACTACCTCATAAAGAAATAATTGATCTAAGTGGAGCACAAGAGAATTTACGCAACATAGTAAGGCCATTTGAGGATGAATGGTCACCTCTGTAGGTGGCCCTTCCCAATCTCTAATTCTATTACATGATGAAATGGCAATCTGGTCTACAAAACCAAAGAAATTTTGGCTTCTCCATTCCTCAAGCGAAACTCCCCTAGTAGTCGTCAAAAGTTGTTAATAAATATTTAATGAGCTCCCTTCGGGTGTATTTCCCTCTAGATATCGACCTGCACATCGCATAAAATCTACTTGGACTTTTATCAAAGTCAGCTTTCCCCCTTCACGTGTCTACTCTGTGCACCCTGAGGGTTTCCCTTCCTTTCGCATCTCGGGAATCCCCACTATACTTCCACATGTCGTAGCTGTGGGCCATTTTTTATCATTCATTTTTGCTTCCTCATCAGGCTCCGCCCGAGTGCCACGAAGCTCTCACTCCCAATGAATTTGGCAGGCCCTACAATTGTTGTTTGTGGTGTACTCTTGCTATGTGTCTATCTTTGCAAATCTTTCAGCAGGAGGATGAAATAACAGCTGCGAGAAGCAAAATGTTGCCACGTGTCTATTTTGCACTCAACCAATACTTGTTTCCTCCACTTTTGAATAGAACTCTGCCCACTCAACATGTGTAGCCTCGGCACAAATCTTCAATAGCTAGAGATAAAGGTTCACATGGGCAGCAAAATGTTGCCACATGCCTATTCGATGGATCTCATATTCGAGCGATGAATCAGGTGAACCAAATGTCGCAATTAGCCACCACATGTCATAATCATTTGCACGGGATGGTGACACTTGTTTATGTTAACCTTGTTAGGACCACCGACAACATTTGCAGGAGATGCACCTGTGCCTAGAATGACCTCATGCTTGGTTTCAAATCTTTTCTGTTGCAATGGCTTGGGGAATATTCTTATTTCTACATCATTTCCAAGGATTGTGAAATCTTTTATGTTGCTACTCTTTGAAGTGGAGGGAATTTTCTACTATATATACTTTTCTCTGTTGTGAGAAAAGGGCCCAAAATTTGTGAAGGAATGCTAGTTTTAGAGAAAAACGCTATGCCTCTATTACTATTTTATTTTATTGTAAAATACTTTCAAAATGTGCCAATTGTTTGGCCGTTCTGTTCTTTCATGCTATTTGATTGAACTGTAAACTGTGCTACTATTGTCTAGACATTTCATTTAAGTACTTCTATATATATTGAATGCAAGTTTGTTGATCTGGATCATGTCTAATGACTCTTCTTGACAGTAGGAATGTAAGAAATATTATTTTATGTCAATGAATGGATTGTCTATGCTTTAATCTCTAGTTTTTGCTTTTCTTCAACACTACCAATACCCACCAGGCCCTTAGATCTATGATTTATTGTGCCTATCCTTAAGTTTTGGTGCATTGCCTTAGGTTAGAATTTATTTTATTATATTTGTTTCCTTTTCCCTTTCCAAACCCCCATTATAGAAAAAGTTGACTTCTCTAAAAACCCAGAGGTCACTTAGTTTAGCACAAAAGGTTCCCCATAGGCTAGGTTTCCCATAAGACACTGTTACCTTGTCAAATTTTGGTGTCAATAGTATTAATGGTATTTAATGTCAATATTTTAAAACCCACAAAGTTGTTTTAGAGGCACTAACATTTTATTAGGTCAAAAAAATATTTTAAAAGATTAAGTTTATTTTTTAATCTAGGTTAAAAGTTAGTGTTATGTTAGCGAAGGGAAACCATCAATTATCTATTGCATCTCTTAATGGATAAATAATTTATTTTTACATACTTCTTTTTCTCCTTGGTGTTACAATATGGTATTTAAGTTCCACATGCACGTGGCCAAAGAAAATGGAGACTAGATAGTGATGATCATCAAAAAATTCTACATGTTATGTAGAGCGGGCTGAACCAGAATCTTTGACTTAGATTATATCCATGGTTTTCAATTTCACTTGTAACCCTATACATGTTCAAATGAGAACCTATAGTAACTTGTACATAGTTGTAAATCATTTTGTGTAAATTACAATTTTATATGTACATATTTGTTCCATGGAAAATTCTTAAGTTCAAGAATGTTTGATAGCATCATCTCTCACTTTTTTTGGTTGCATGTAAACAGATATTATATGCTTTCAATCCTTATTTGAAACGTAGTGATTTTTTTTTTAAATCATTTTTCCTAAATTACAATTATATACAACTTATATTTGTTTCATGGAATTCTTAAGTTCAAGAATTATATACACTTATATACAACTTATATAATTTGTTCCATTGAATTGTTCCATGGGAAACTATGTAAATTCTAAAATTAAGTATTATATAATTATAAAATTATTGTACACATTAATAAAACATAAATGAATTCAAATAAAAAAATAAACCCTAACCCTATAACCCTAACCCTATAACCCTAAACCCTTGTACTTCTAATTCTATCTTTCTCCCACTCTCTCTCTCTCTCTTTGGAAAGTTCCTCCCT
>VDFB02193867.1:228069678-228100795 GCA_007258455.2 Sequoia sempervirens
CAAAGAAATAATATTTTTACATTAGAAACATTATGCAAGGTGAATAATGTATACCTTCTCACAACATTCTCCTACATATTGTATACATTGCATAAATTGAACTAAAATAAATCGAGGAAAAATACTTATAACCAACATGTACCATAAAAAATATCTAAAAAATCCATGTACTCCATCAAGATACCTACAAAAGTAACCAAGGTGGCCACCATCTGAATCATGATTCCTCTCATCCTTTATTATACCAATGTACACAATATTTATGATCTAATAAAAATATATTCAACACTAAATATCACATAGTACCATAAATATTTCATCAAACTGATATCCAAATACAAACAATAATCCAATGGTAATAGTAGGCATCAATAGTTATTAAGAAAGAATCACAATAGTTGGAATAGAAAAAAAACATTAGTTCCAAAATAATCCAACTAACCATATCTCAAAACCAATTTATAATCATAATCATAGGTAGGCCTAATTCCATCAACATATCCAACCTAATTCGCAATCACATTTCTATGCAGGGTATGTGTAGGATCATCATGGAAAAATAGGTCCTTAAGTGGCAAAAAAAATTAGAAAAATCAGAGTTAGGCAACTTAATGTAAAAATTTGAATAAGTTATCTATATTATTTCAAAAATATGTAAGAATATAATTGTTAATCGTGTTTTCTACACAATAACAGCCAGACAGAATATGATATCCTATCTCTCTTGAAAGGTAAATCTCTATCGGCAAGCCTCAAGAGATAACCCCAAGGTCTCTAATGTCAGGTCTTGACAATGCATAAACAACTCAATAACGAAATGTGAAAATGTTGGTAATCATAATGGGACCTTACTACAAGCAAACTACTAAATCGAATCTATCAGATCTAGCAAACTGGTGATACTTCAAGCCTAGATTTAACACAATAATCAAAGAGATTTCTAAATCTAATACTACTCCTAAGATCAACAATGAAAAATGACCAACACCCAGAATGGACCAGTCCCTCAAAACTGATTTCTACTTGACTCAGATAAATCTGCAATCTTGTAGAAATAGTGTAATCTTCCAAGGCTCTTAAGATTTTCAAATCATGAACATTCATTCACACAACCCCTTCTTGTAGTTGAAACAAACAAACATTCATGATTGAACTAAGCACAATGAAAATGAAAATGTATAGGCTAACTTTGCAAAGCAACTAACAATCAGTTGGTTGCGAAAATTATGGACTGAGGGATCGCTACAACATTCAAGTATCAAATCACCAACATTATTGAATCAAATTTAATCTAAATATTGACTTCCTCAAAGCAATTTTAAAGATGAAAAACAAGAACCATGCAAGACAAGAGAATACCTATATGGCACCAAATCACAATGACATTACTTATATTTGAATTATCCACAGTAGCAACAATTCTGGTTTTCTGTTACAATATTTCCTTGAGAGCAACTACCTGCTAACTTAATCTACTTCTAACTAGCTCTACTCTATATTCTAGTTACAAATTCTACCTTTTAACTCTCTAACTATCTAACCCTTTACAAATGAGGCAACATGCCCAATATATAGAATTCCCAAAAACCCGTCAGCCAAGCAAGGGTTTTGCAACAATAACTCGGCACAACAACCTAGTCAAAAGAGTCCTCAAAATGGGTCAAATGGGCATTAAATGCACATCCTATCGAAGTTGGCCCTGAATCCGCAATGCAGCTCAGACGATGCACGAGAAGATAATAGGGAAACACAAATCACACTGCAGCCTATCACTAGCTCCCTTCCCTATTATCTTCGCCCTGATTTGGCTCTTCATGTACTTTCAAGAATGCCACATCCAAGTCGACCATAGGTGGTAGAGGCAAAACCCTAAGTCAATTCTCAATGGATGCAATCTCCCCTTTTGAGTGTTTAACCGACTTATCCCAGTCTACCTTACGCATTAGGTATTTTTCAATAACTGTAAGGTAGGTGGCCACATCATCCAATTGGTGCTCGGAAACAGAACCATCATCAAGTGGTGCATAGATGTAATGCCACCATTCTCTCAACTGCTCCAAGTTCAGATACTTGGGCGTGATCTTTCTTCTTTCCATCATGATTTCAAAGAAGGCAATGGAACCATTGTAAACCCCAGTTAGGGAGTCATCAATCTACTTCCTTTGTTTGTAAATCTTTTTCAACACCTTCTGCCTAATTTGCAGTGCCTCGAACCACTCCTAAGGTTTGGCAGCTCTAGAGGAAGGAAGAATTTCATCGCTTACCAACCTGTCTTGGGTGTACTCCATAATAATCTTGGTTTTTTGCAGAAGAAGATCTGTATCTTCCTTGTCTTGTGCTAACACCGCCTTCAACCGCTCAGTTGTCATGACAACATCCTTTCCTATTGACAGGATCTCCTTAATACTTTCATCACCTCTAATTTTCACCCCTTTCAACCAATTCGCAGTGGCAAGGGTGGAAGCTTTCATCTTTTCTAGCTCAGTGATGGTCTCCTGAGGTAGAGGATTGGTAGCAGAGGAAGAAGGATTAATGGACCGCAGTGGCCTCATTAACTCCTCCAAGCACTTCTTGAGATTCTTGTTTTCTCTCTTCACCTCTTGCTTGGTTTTTACTTCCCTTCTCAATCTATCCACAATAACTGTACTGGAGCCCTCATAATCCTCAATGTCATGGTCGATGGATGTAGGCCCAAGATTAAAGGTCTGCACATTATAATCATTTCCAACTACATCATCTTTGTTTTTATTTGGAATAGGGGTAGCAATATGGACAACCTTGTTATGTGCCTCGTCTCTTTCAACCCGTGAGATCACCCTAGCCTTCTTCTTACCTTTATCCTTTCCAATTTTGGCTAGCAGTGCATCCCAATTCGGTGGACTATCTTCCACAACCACCTGCTTTCTTTTTATTTCCTTGTCCAGCCATTCCAGGACAGCAGGCTCCAATTGCACCTTAGCCTATTTTTCTTCTCCTTATTGACCCTTAGGTGCCTCCTCATTCAAATTTTGTTTATCAGGAGTCTCATCTATCTTACTTTCTTCTTCAACATGCTCCTCCTCCTATTCAAGTGATGGATCCTTCACTGCCTCTACTTCCCTTGGAGGAGATTCAACTGCCTCAGTTCTAATAGGAGAAACTACATGTGCAACCATAGAGGATTGCATTATCCTTTCAATCTCTACCTCTGCACTGTGGAGATCACCCGCATGAAATTCCTCACCTTCATTGTCTGGATGATCCTCGGCATTTTCCTCCTCACCTAGTTCACTTTGAATTTCATGAGTGGAAGGCACATTATCATGCTGCTCCTCATGAGAAACCACCAGAGGTAGGCCAGCCTTAGGCACACTATCCCTGGGAGGATTCCTAGACTTCCTAGCATACACTTTGGACTTTTCCCCTAAACTTTCAACATTTATCACTGGTGGAACAACTTCTTCCTCCCCAATTTTGGAGCTAGCATTCTCTGAAAATTTAACAATTCTTTTCCTCTTGGGCACAAGATCACTAGCCCCAGGACTCTGCTCGGACTTCTTAGTCCTTGTCCTCTTCTTGGCCTTTGGCTTTCTCTATTTTTCTGTCCCTTGGACCTCTATTTCTTGCACACCTTTAATCTTGACTTTGAGAGGAGATTCCAACTTACCCTTGCCCTTAGGATCTTGTTCGGTAGATTCTTCAGAGGTAGAGTGGGGATCCAAATCTCCCATCAGGTTGTACGTGTATTGTATACCTTTATTCTCCAACTCCCACAAAGTGTGCTTGAGCCACATCTTGGTAAATTTGAGAACTAGATCCATCAATTGTTTCAGTTTTGTCTTCTCCTCTTCCAACCAATCTACATCACCAATCGGTTTGTCCTTTATGACCTCATAGGCATGATCCTGGATCAAGTTTCCATCATCTTCCAATTGGTCAGGAACTGACCTTACATTATATAATCGAACTGACTCAACTGGGAGCCGGGAGAATTTCCTCTTTCTGATCTTGTACTCATCACTGTAATTGGCCCAGTAGTCCTCCAAATTAACCTTATGGAAATATTCTCTACTGGCCTTCTTTTGAGCCTCTCCTGTGATATAAAATCTAGACCTTTGGGAGTGGAAAGACAAGCCAAGAGCACTTATTTCTTCCTCTGAAGCTTGGGAAGAACCAATGGAAGGACATACCTCTCTAGTGCCAATCCTTAGTGGGAAATCTCCACCAAATCCAGTCTTATGCTTGTCCTTCTTGACAATGGCATCAAAATCACAAATCTGTCTAGTTACTTCTAACAATATGATGTGGTCAGTGGGATACCTTGGAAGTCTATATGGGGCTCTCTAGCAGCCATCAATCCAAATGTAGGAGAAATTTGGAAATTGAATAAACCAAGCCCCATATTTCTTGATGAGCTCCTTGGCTTGATCTGAAATTATGACATGCTCTGCTTCCTGAAGCATTCTGGTGATATGCATGGTGAATGCATCATTTTCTCTCCTATAATTTGAACCTCCCCAATGCAACTAAGGGAAAACTTCATAAATAATATCATGTCCAAAGGTGCCTCTTGTATCCAATCCCCTATAGGGGTGGAACCTAGCAAGTGCATAGACCAAATATGAAGTCATCGTAAAGGTCTTTGTCTGCAACACATTGGATAATTGTTTATGAATTACTTGGATGATGACCCCTGCCCAATGGTAGTTGATTTTCTCTTCTTCCATCCTTACAATTGCATGGCACATCCAATTCACAAATGTACCAACACTCCTCAATCCAACCACCCTGCTAAGAAATGTGATGGCATCATAGTACTCCTTGAATTTTGCTCTGAACAATTGTTTGGGAAATTTGGAATAGTGTGACTTAGGCTTTTCCAACTAGGAGTTGATAAGCTGCTGTGACTTCACCGTCTGTTCATCATAGAACTCCTGAGTTGCTTGAATGGTGAATCCCACCACATGAGACCGTTCTGGCATATCAAAGGTCTGGGCAATGGAGACCGAGTTGAGATTGGAAATAACTCTCCCTTGAGGACCGATTATCCTCTATGTGTCCTGATCATAGTGTCTAGCGCACTCAAGGACCAGCTCATAGCATTGCACTGTTGAAGGGAAGTCGACCACATGGGCCAAACTTGACTCTTTCATTCTCCTAGCCACCAAAGGAAGATCCTTGGCCGCCATCCTTGCTTTAAATTCCTCATAGTCCCATAGGCCAACATTTGTATTAGTGACTTCTGACCAGACATAAGTGATCTTCCTCTTAGGGACCTTTCTCTTTATGTCCAACTTAATCCTTTTGGCATCAGACAATGAGGAACCAGCTACCGCCTTGCTTGATCCAGCCTGTATTCAACATGAAAACACAATAAAAATCACATGAAAGCAAGGTTAATCCATCAAAACACTATTAGAATGCATCTCACATAGTCAAGGAGTCATTAAAATTCATATAAAATGATCACACAAATTTCAGGTTTCGAGACCATCCGCGGAATCTGAGCCAGAGAGGAATTTTGGGAAATTCCAGACCGATCGGATTCTAATGGAAAAACCAAGAAACACCTACTTAATCATCAGACCTGATCATTTTTCATCAATAAATCACATGAGAGATCCAACTATGACATGAAATAATCATCAAATGCATCACAAATTATAAACGAATCCAATTATTTCATGTTCCTTTATATTTCACCAAATTTCTAGGAAATCCGTGAGGGACAGATTTCTGCGCAGAACGAGTGAACGAGGATCTTCAGGAAATCTAGGAGATAGTGGATTTCAGAGAAATCCGGACCTGACAGACATCCATGGTTAAGGAAAATTTCCAGACCAAAGGAGACTCTGGAGCAAAATTTTCGGCAAGAGTTGGGATCTTGCGGAGAAGTCCTGGCGAAGCCACGAAGTTTCTCTGAAAGATGTTATAAGAAAAGGTCTCGCCAAGACATGGTGGTCTCGGTGTAACATCTAGGCGAATGATGATATAGGAAACAACATCAATATGATCAAAGGACAGTCGGGGTAAGGTCTTGGTGAATTCATCTTATCTCACCGACTGATGGGTCCGAGCAAACACTTCGGCCAGACAATAGTTTATCGATATGAAGTCTTGGCGAAGTTGCGGTGTTCTGCTAACTAAGGCATGGTTTGAATTCGGCCAGAGGTCTCAGCGAAAAGATCTAGGCTCGCTAAGAAAAGAAGGCCTCGCTACAACGTCTTGGCGACCATTAGGAGTCTCGACGAAGGCAAAGATTTCGGAAAGAGTAGGGAGCTCGCGGTAAGTTCTCAGTGAAGTATGAATGTCTCAGCGAAACAAATGAACATCAATAAGACTACCGGATCCTGCTATGAGCTCCTGGCAACTAGGGCCTATCTTGCTGAAAGCAAATAGGAAAGCACGTCGATGAGACATCTCCTTACGGGGTGAGGTCTTGGCGAAAGCAAAGATCTCATTGACTGATATGCACAAAGGATTTCATCGGTGTAAAAATGATAGTGTCACAGCGAATAAAATTCAAAAAGGATGGATTATCCCGGACTACGACGCTGAATCACGATTTCACCCAGACCCTGAACCAACTATGGATTTTGAAAAGTTTAACTTAGGGAAAGTCAGGGATGGACCTTTCATGAATTTTCTCTGCATTCTAGGCTAATTTTAAAATGAAATAACCAGACACGACCCTGCCCTAGGTTTCAAACCTCACCATCCGCCATTAGCACACAGGCCAGCTCTGAATTCAATTGTTTCAATTGCTAAGTCATCACTAGGGTTTACTAATGACTCTCAGGAAAGATTCATTAAAATGCAGATGGGCACACGAACTCAAAACTCGCTTGGGAGACGACAAAGGATGCAAAAATGAACACCCCTAGCATGAAACGATCACTCTCATAACCTCAAAGTTTCATACATAATTCTCAATCAAAGGCAGGGAAATCAGACACATACCATTATGAAGTAGAAATTGACTTCAGAAGCAGCAAACGTGAAGCTCAAGGGTGTCCACAACAAACACAGGCGAGAACGCCCAAGAAACCACCACCAAATCAATCAAGTCAAAGCCCAAATGCCCCAAAATCCCAACCAAATACTCACATGAAAGCACTTCTAAGCACAACGTGGGAAGATAAGAAGCAGGATGGCATAAAAGACCTCAAAACCAAGTTAAATACACTTCTTAGAACACGCACGGAGCCATTAATGTGAATGTAGGACAGCCAGAGAAGGAATTTGGGAATCCGACAACAGGGAAGAATCTGGGAAAATCCGGACCACACAGAAATCTATGAGGACCAAAAATTTCTGAGCAACAAGATCCAACCGGAATCCAAGCAAGATCCAGGAAAATCTGACTAGGGTGGAAAGTCCCGAATCAAGACAAAAGCCCGAAATTCATCCAGAACTTAATATTTTCAATGAATAACCTAGGGGAAACACTTAGGCAATCAAAATATACATTTACGCCCGTGCCTAAGTAAGACAAAACCTCAAAAGAAAGGGCCAAAACACCAAAAATGAAGTGAAAGAGGGTCCCTACTTTCAGCGGGGGGTGTGTACGAAAAACTGCACAACAATAATTTGTATCAAATTGAATCTATTTCTAAACTACTAGGTTTACTTTTAAAAAAATCTATTTGGTGAAAATTTGAAATTACAATGTAGTAGTACTTAAATTTCAGGGAAAAAATAAGAAGTAGGTGTTCGTCTAACCACCCTAACCACAATAAAATGATAGTATTGTTTTATAAGATTTTAGATATAAGTAAAGGACTCATGTCTTGATGTGATGCATATTTTTTTGTAATTTTTTTCCAAGTAAATAATTAATTATGAATATTTTATTACAACTTTTAAAAAATATAAAAACTTGTATGTCTGACCACTTTAACTTTGTCAAAACTTCATGAAATTCATTTCTTTTTTTTAAATCCTAGAGTATACAAAGCATAGAATGTGACACATGTTTTGGATTCAAAAAATGTGATACTCTTTGAAAGCCATAGATGTTTTTCAATCAGCCTATCAATCAGGACTTTAGTCGTAATTCAAATAGAAAATGAATAATAATTATTTATTAAATTCAAAGTAAGGAAGAATTTATATTGGTGGAAAGCTGAGAATCTCCTTTGAAAACCCTTTTCATGTCATCAATTTTGGGTAAGAAAAAAGTCATCAGCCACATACCCTACAAATACCCATCATATCGCCACTTTTTGGCCCATCATGATCCTACACATACCCTGCATATAAATTATGCCACATAAATAAGTCCTCCAAAATATCAACACATAAACATCTAAAAAATAGCATTAAGACCCTTAACATTGTAATGTAATAAGAACATATAGAAAGTGACACATGTATAGTTTATAACTCTCATTACATAGGAACTATCAAATTTTAAAATCATCACTTACATAGAATGTTTAACTAATATCATTGATATAATATATTAGCAAGGAATATTGACAAAGATTTGTAAATTTAAGACAAAAAAGTTGTAACATAACTCTCATCACTAGCCTCCATACCTATCCCTAGTTCTCCACACTCAATAAATAAAATACACTGAGAAGGTTGCATTTTCCTCCCAAAATATAATAAACTACAATAACAACACATGGGAATAAACATAGTGATCATCCAATAACTCTTAACAAGTTCATCAAATCTCAATTCATGTAAACATGCACATCTAGGAAGAAACACAATACCAAAGAGATATAACATGTTTATCTAGATCATGTAGCATTTCCTCTAACCAAGACCTCTAAGTTATCAAGTTGTGACAAGTAATATTTTCTTCACAAATAGAAAATACTTATCAATTTCCAACCATAGACCAAACAAGATGTAAATATCTAAAGTCAAAGGAGGATCAATCCAATAAAATTGATTCCCAAAAAGGGAATAAGCACAAAATATCCAAGCTACATTTATTGAATAATCCTTCTAGAACTAACATCCATAAGATAAGAATTATTCCCATAATTGAGGAAAAAGAAAAAATTAACTCATGTTAAACAATCCTCATTTAAATCCATCAAGAACTAAAATCCATAACTCAAGACTCATTCTTATGAGTAAACAAAGCACACAAAAATTCATTTAAAATAACATGTGAAATACCTATGAATTGATTTATTTCCAAGAGGACTAAGAGCTAGGAATGGGATTGCTCCTCTAAGACACACCAAGCCACAATGAATCTTATTAAGCACCCCCAATTTAATTTTCCTAATTTTGTAATTTTCTACTCCAAATATTGTGCATTTAACCTTTTCTTACCCACCATAAACAACCAATCTAAGAAATATCCAATTAGGTCCCCTATATAGAAATGAAGTCTAAGGGTTTTGTTTCTAAGTGTTTTCATCAAAAAATAACTAGTAAAATATGCTTGTGGGATGTTTTATGGATATTGAAAAAATTAACTGGCCTTTCCTTGAAAGGGCCAATTGATAACCTTCCACAAGTGAAATAATAAAAACAATAGGATATCTATCATATAATATGAAGAGTATGTAAATATAATAAGTAACCTTCCATATATGGAAAGTAGATGAGGTAGGAAGGTGGTAATGAACAATTAACTAACCCTCCAAAGATGGAACACTTGTGAGCTCACTTGACAAGTGTGTGAGAAAGTGTCAAATATAAATGTTTTAGGTGTCTCAAGTGATGAGGTAACATGTATCAACCATGTGTGAAGTTAGAAAAATATCCAAAAATCCTACTTAAGCTAGGTGTAAATAGGATTCTCCTAAGTAGGCTAATAGCTAACTAGTTTGATAAAGTCTCTATTTACACCAACACCCCCCTTAAGTACAAGTTAGGGAGTAATGTATGAAAGATGATGAGTCCCAACTACTAGGCCATATTAAGTACTCATATAAAAAAATTCATAAACCAAAGAAAAAAGAGAAAACCCAATGGGAAATAAAAATCCTCTCCAAAAGAGAAATGAAATGAAATGAAATATACAAGTGATGAAGATAAGAGATAGATGGAGGAATCATCATGACCCCCTAAGGACTAGTTATAGGACAAATTATAATGATTTTTTTTCCCTATAAGAGAGAAAAGAGAGACGGTCTATGTGACCCCCAAGAAAATGAGAAGTAATGAGCTCCATATGATGAAATGCTTCCTCCCAATGCTGATAGGAAAAGAGAAACCATGCAGTATCTCCTCAAAATAATGCCTATAGTGTTGGTATATGCTCAACACTGGATGTTGAAAATAATACACAATAGTTGAACAACATTTATCTCCCTAGGAAGAAACAACACCATGAATGTGTGCAAGATGACTTCCTATTTCAAATAGGTATATGCAATAAGTAAGATAAAAGCCTATGAATTTTTCACAAGTTCAAAAGACTAATATAATATTCATGATGTTTTTGAATGATGCTCAAAGATATCCAATCCAATGTTGATGTATGATGGATGTTAATAAGATGGATATGGTACCATATAATGTTTAGGAAGAGGGACCATAGATATATGGTGATAACTTGATTGATGTGAATTTGATATTGTTGCAAATGATGACTAAGTTAGATAGGTTAACTCATCAATATTTGTACAATATATCATGATAGAAGCTGATCTAGGAAAGGAAGGAGCAAGATCTGAAGATGGAAATAGTACTGCAACTTCATCAAAGATGACAAGATCAAATAAAAGACAAATATCATCAATGGTGTCTTCTAAATTTGCAATTTGCAATTCTACAAATAATGATGTGATGTTTGGTAGATATGCATCCCAATGTGGTGGATCTGAAACAACAATAACAATATCATGATGCAAAGAATCACTAGAGCTCACAGATGAGTCAATATTAGATTCATATTTAGCAACAAGTGATATGGGAGATAAGTACTCAATTCAATTCATGCGATAATTTGTTCATCCCCAAATGATGGTGTCTCATAAGAATTCTTAGTGAAACTAGATGGTGTTTTGCATTAAAATTAGATGATTAGGTAAGGAAATACCACAATCAAGAAGAATTTATTTCATTTTAGCAATTTGATGGTGAAGATAATATTCTATTGTATGCCTTTTTATCTCACAATATCCATATTTTATTTTCCATTTATTAGGATGATTACAATGAATACTCAAATGGAAGGGATTTAGTGTTAGAGACATGATCACATGAACCAACAAAATCAAAAGATAAAGCACTTAGATTGCACCCTTTGATTCATAGAGCACCCTCCCAAATTATTAGTGTCGAAACATAAGCCCCCAAAAATGACATGCAAGATAATCACAACTTCTGTGAATATTGGATTTAAAATTGACAATTTATAATGCATGGCGATTATTACAAAATGGGCTATCCAAATCTAAAAAGTACAAGAAAATTTGAATTCCTTGTGAAATTTTGATATGCATAAAAAAAATTACAAAATTTTCATAAACGGGGTGAAAGTAATGCCTCGCAAAAATTTTCTTACAATGTTGACTTCATAGGATAAAAATTTATATTAAACAACACAATTTCTAAATCATCTCAAAAGTGTTGATGATGGAACTAACTTCTCGTTGACTATTTATACATCAAACTTTGATTCCCCATTTGCAAGTTATGGAAAAATGAAAAGAACCCCCCTTTAAGCACTTTGATGAACCTTGAAAAAATGATAAAATTTACATTAAATTTTAAAAAGGTTAACTTTTATGTAAAATTTTAACTATCAAAGAAGCATAAATCAATAAGTATATTAGTTAATAGTGGAACAAGGAGAAAACAATGCCTGACTTAATGGGCCATGTGGGGGTTGAATGTTTCTTTGGTGTGATGAGTTGGTAGGGATGAGTCCTTTGAAGAATCCAATTAAGGGTTTGAAGTTGTGTGAAACTTTAATGCAAGCACTATCCTCTTCATGGCATAGTAAAGACATTTTATATGCAACAAACAAACCAAACTATTAACCTTATGATTGTAATTAAAATTTTCCCATGTGATGAATGAAAAGAGATCAGTTGAAAGCGCATATGAATAATGGTGTAGTAGGAACCATGCACTACTTAGAGCTAGTCTACTAACCTTATGTGGTGTGATGGATTCTATTAAGGTTGTGAGTGGGTAGGAGTTGGGAAACACAAATATGGCCATGACCAAACTAAATCTGAATCACCTTCTTCCTATTGTGATGCCTTTATGCTTACAAGTTGATGGGGTATGCCTCCACTCAAGGGTTTTGATTCCCTAAGTTAATCCCTAATAGGGCCAAATGAACTAAAGGAGGCTATAAGCTGCTTGAAAGATCTATTTTGAGGTAGGTAGCTGAAATGATGGCAAGGGTGAGCCTTATGAAGGTCATTGGAACAAATAATGAATGACAGATGTAAAAACCTCACATAAACTATAGCAGAAACCCACCAAGGAAGCCAATAGGCCAAAAAAGTCTTTAAAACACAAGACATTTACCACAAAATAGAAGAAAAAAACCATGAATGGCCAATCAAACTTGTAAGCAAGTCAAAATTTCCACAAATTTCTTTCAAATAAACCAAAATAGGCCATAATTTCCCAAAAAAACCAATTTATTTGACCAAACTAGCAAATGGGAAATTAGCAATTTTGGCTCTTTTTCACACCATATGGGTTTGTATGGTATTTTATGGATTTGTGTAGTATAAAAAATTACATAAAATAAAAATTATAAAATTTAAAATTACTGAATTTCCCTAAATGAAAGTCTATTCTTCATTTCTTGGGCCTTTTCGACATAATGGTAATGCTCATTTAGCTCCATAGTGCTCAAATGATAGTACTATGTGTGGGAGTCACCTTGATGTGAGAAGAAACGTGTTCTCATGGATCTAATACCATGTTGGAGAATTCCAAGATTAGAAACTATGAATCGACAACCTCCAAAAGTGAAATGATAAACACAATAGGATATCTATCATATAATATGAAGAGTGTGTAAATACAATAAGGAACATCACAAAATCTAGAAAAATATAAAAACATAGCATCATCTACCATATCCATAACAAATTTTCCATTTTCTAGACGAGAAATTTAAGCAAACACAAAATACACAACATTTTGACACATTGAGTATTCATGAAACAACCATGAATCAAAGAATCTAGCTAAACTATCTACAAAACTACTAATCAATTACCAAATCCAATTTTAACATCTTATCAAACCAATCATGTCCTACAAATACATCTTTACTACAATGGACATTATCACTACTACACACCTCTTTTCTAGCAAGAAATCTGATAGTTGTTGATCTTTTTTGTCTGTGAGTCTTTATTACTTGGTTTATCTTATTATTTTATTCCAATGTTCCTCGAGGATGTCTCAAAATGATTTAGACGATAAAGAATGGGGCAAGGTCATTTCTTTAATATGCCATCTTTGTGGAATGTTTTTAAGCTACTATGATAGGTATGTTTCCTTGTGTGTAATTGGGCTATATTCAAGCATTAACAAATCACCCTATGTATATAAGGTCATCAATTATCTTTGTGCATTAGGGTTATCATATTGTGAAGCTATGTTACCTTGCATATTCTGACAAGGTTCTATCATGTTTAGTACATTTAAGAACAATCCTTGTTTGATGTGTCTTGGTCCTAACAATAGTTTCTATAGTCACCAAGGTTTGTCTCAACTTGGTGTACATATATCCACCTGTCACATATAAAAAATTTAGGAAAAAGAAAATATACACCGCCATTACAACTCATTCCTTGGTGTGCATACATCCACTTTCCACATAATAAAATTCTCTATGATGATAAAAACAACACAAAATATAAAGCACCTGCTATATCAATCCATCTCTTTCCATTTACATCACTCATCGATCAACATTCACTAGATCTTTTCACTATCTTTCTGCCATACTAATCTTTCTTCCTTTTCTAAATCTTTCTTATTCTACTCTTTCCATTTTCCTCCACCTTATTACATCTTCATTATTTTCAAGAGTTTCATCGAACAATTTATTTCTTCTATCAAACCCTTGATGGGGCATCCTACATTCATTTCTTCATTTCATTGAGGAAAACTTGGGCATATCTTCACTTTCTTTGAAACAATGCTATAAAAATGCATTCTATCAAAGAGGGGAAAAATGTAGACACCTAATTCTAATTAAATGATTAAATTGAATGATCATTTTCACTTCATCCTAATAATTAAATATTTTCATATTATTTGATTAAATTCATATTATCTATTCCTCTATGTTAATTAGATAATTAAGGTTATTTAATTAATCTATTGATTATTCCTCTATTCATCTATATTAATTAAATAATTAATATTATTTAATTAGTTTACTAATTATCCTTCTATTCTAAAGCTAATTAAATAATTCATTATTATTTAATTAACTCATTTATCTCTCAACATTATCCTCTTCCAAAAACAATAAAATCATTTATTTTATTTATTGAATTTAATCTTGCACATGTAAATAAAAATTAAATTTATTTAATTATTACATACTCATGCAAATTCCTTATCTATTTCTCATCTCCAAGTTAAATAATTTATTATTTAATTAATTCCTACTTCTTGAATTAAATAATTTCTTTCTCAAACATTATCTAAAATAAATTAAATCATTTATTTTATTTATTGAATCCAATCTTGCATGTTTAAATAATGATTAAATTTATTTAATTAGTAAAAAGCTCGTGCAAATACCACCTCGCTTGTTAACTGATACTTACTCTCAGTTCACTAATCAATCAAATAAGTCAACTCCTCAATCAAATTCATTTCACTCCCTCTCACTTTGAATCTTCTAATCAATCAATTTAGTTAACTAACCGTCAGTCAAGTAGTTAGTGCTTCAATCAATCATCTTAATTGAATCATGCAATCAATTATCTAAAATCATGTAACTAGTTAACTATCAATCAATTCCTCTCATCAATTCTCAACCATTGATCCTTTTCAATATCTCATATGGTCATGACCGTTGATCAATGTCATTAAATATCTATAAATGCAACCATCCTATCAATCATTTTTTGAATTTCAGATCAGGCAAGAAAACTCTACTCGTATTTTACAAATGCTTGATGCTATTGTGCTTAAATACAAATCTGAGAACATAGATTTTACACCATTTCTCCCAAGGTGAATTAGAGGAGAGCAAATAAGTTTTACTAAGGTTAATTGTACGTGCATTTTCAAGGTTTGGATTTTTTTAATTCGATTCATTTTATGGTCATTTAATTGTGCTTTTCTTTGATTATTGCTTCATTCTTTCATCATTTCACAATTATATTTATGGTTATACAAATAGTTTATGGAATCATCTTATACTTGAGCTTGTAAAATACTTTTTTTATAGGGAATTCATATTGCAATTGATAATTATCAAGATGAATTGTAGATTGCTCCAATTGAAACCTTAGGTACAATTTTTGGTTTTCATATTCGAGCTCTGAATTATTTTTTGGTACCAAGTGTTCTTAGTCAAATTCCTAAATGAGAAATTTTTATGGCTAATTCATGGTAAATACAATATGCAAATTAATAAAAAGCTAAGGTTCAACTTATTTTCAAAGTTGAGTTGAAACTACCTAATTTATTCATGACTCAGAAGCTATATATAACATTCTTAGGTTATTATGATGAAATACTTGGGATTTTTTTGATTTGGTTCCATAATATCAAAGTATATTGATTCAAAAAATGTATTCAATGTTTAGATGACTTGGTAAATTGAGTTCAAATTTAGTGAGTTAAACAAGTAAAAATAAACCAAAGTTGACCCTTGGAAATTAACAAAGCTAGAAGGAAATGGTGTGAATTGTACAAAATAGGAGTGGATTACTTATAATATTTAAATGAACCCATACCATTTAAAATTACCCTTTTCATCAATATTTTTAAGATCTTTTCCTTAAGAATTACCTAAATAAATTTCTAGAAAGGAATTTTATTTATTGATTAATATAATTTTAGCGTTATATCCTACATTTAAATCTCTATATGGAATTATGATAATATAGATTTTGGAGCTAAAGGATTATTTATATAAGAGTTACTTTCAAACGGAATTATTTGACCAATTGTGTCTCAATGGGGAGGACTAGTAACTTTTACCAAGAATGATGAGACTACATCTATATGTAGATTACATAATGCTTAATAAAGTTAAAATTAAGAGCAAAAGTCATTTTCCTTGCATCCGTGATTTCTTTTATTAAATGTATGGTGTAATTTTTATCTCTAAAATTAACCTTAGTGCAAATTATCGCCAACTTACGATAAAAGAGGATTCCACTACTAAAATTTATTTTAAAATGAGATATATGGTCATTGTGAATTCAGTGCCACCTCTTGGGTTAAAAAATGCACCATCCACACTCTTGAGCCTAATGTATAGTATTTTGAGATACTACCTAGATAGATTTGAGATTGTTTTCTTATATCATATTTTGATACATTATAGAAATGAAAAAAACACATCTATCATTTGAGGTTAGTCATTGGGAGAATATAATTTTTATGGTAAATTGATCAAGTGTGCACTTTTTAAAAAGGAACTTCAATAATTGGGCCATTTTAATTCTACAAAGGGAATTTACACTAACCTAACAAATATTAAAGTAGTTTTTAAATAGAACAAAACAACATATAAAATAAAATCAAGAGGTGTGTAGTTTCATCAGGTTGGTAGGTTGGTAGGCGGTTGGTAGGTTGGTAGGCTATTAGAGGAAGTTTTTTCTTCACTTTTCTAAAATAGCTAGCCCCATCACCTCACTTTAGATTAAGGGATTTTTAGTTATGTGGTTAGGTACGCACAGGTAAGCTTTCCAAATACTAAATAAAAGATTGAATTTATCCCTAATTCTTAAAGTTCAGATAACCCTTGAGGTCATTTTTTAATCATAACCAATGGATTAGGTGAGAGCTTGGGTGGTGAATATAGATAGGATGGTCAAGTTATTAATTATGAGTATAAAAGTATCTATCTAGATGAATTGAATTATGCCTTAAATTATAAATACTTGTAAAAATATTACACATATTAGAATCTTGGAGACGCTACTTGCTAAGTAGTTCATTTTAATTAAAAATAGATAGCATGGTCCACTCAAGTAAATTTTTACATAAGCAAACCTAAATGCATGCAAAAGGTAGTGGCTATAATATTTGTTACTCTATGATTTTGACTTTTTTGTATTAAAGAAATAATAAATTAATTTGTTGATACCCTTAGCTATAGATTAAACATTTTCATGATGGTTACTAATTGATTAAATTTATAGAATATATTTTGAAATACTCTTTAGGATAAATTATTTGAGTAAGTAACTGAATCCCTTTAAAAAAATGTACAAGATTATTGATATCATGGGTATGAATTTGAGGTTAGTGACATTTTGATGTATAAAGGTGAAATGTATGTTCCAACTAGGAAGGTTTTAGGACATTATAACTTCACAAAGCTCACCATGTGGTTATTTTTTACACCCAAGTGTAAATAAGTTGATGGCTAATATGAAACAACTATATTTATAGAAATTAATCAAGTGGTATGTAGCTAATTTTTTGCCTAGATATTTAGAGTGTCATTGGGTTAATGATGAACAAATGTACCTTGCAATATTATTGAGCATATTCATGATTGGAATTTGGTGGATCGAGGCTAGTTACCCACGGATTTGTCTCAATAGTTGGATCACTTGGTGGAGCTTGATAGGGCTATGTAATGCCCTTGCTTTGTACTTTTGTTTTAATAAAAAAATTACCCCTCCTTTATGTTAAAAAAAAAAATGGAAATGGATAATGATCAATGTCAATTTTTTTCAATGTCTTTCAATGTCAAAGAACTACCATGATGTGATTCTAGTGATAGTAGGAAAGCTCACAAAATTTCTTCATCTTATATATATAACCTTGATGGAGGATGTGTTCGTTATTACAAGAAGAGTCATTCAAGGAATATTTAGGCTCCATTCTATTTGAGAAAATATTATCTTAGATCAAAATACATGGATACTTTGAGTTTTCCAAAGTACAAGGTTTCTAGATGTAAGTGAAAGTATGAGAAATTTTAATCAATATAATATCAAATAATATTAAATCCTTCACGAAAAAACTAAATTCTTTGTATCCATTGTAGCAATCTATGTATCCTTTCAATTAAATTTTCAAAGTAACAAACAGTAATTTTTGGGGGAAAAATCTCTTAGTGTATCTTCTTTATTATGGAAAGTCATAGGTGTGTGTCACCTTTTCCTTTCTTAATGCTTCCAAGTAATTCAAGCTTGAGAACCTATTATTTAGTACTCTCATAAATCTTAGTTGAGAATGAATCCTTGTTCATTTCTACAAAACCTAGATTTGCTTATTTATAAATATTTATTTGTTAATCCATAAACAAGTTCTCATTGGTGATTCATGTGGTAAATTTTAACAAAATATAGATTTACCTATATGGGGATTATGAGAGGTTATATTTTAGAGCAATCAAACTATAGTCAATTATTTCCTTGCATAATAATTTACCTTATCATAACTAAAAACATGTATTTAATTTAGAGATCTATAGTCCAAACAGAGAGTAAGATAACTAACCAAAAATTAACTCCTAAAAATCGGGTTCATTTATTCAAAAGGAAGGAACATTATAAAGGATCATTTTATGTTCATGAAATTTTTAGAAAATATTTAAAAATATCAAATTTTATCTATGATGTCCCAAAGAATTATAACCGAGATAACATAATAATAGTGGTTTACAATTTTTGGCCAAACTGGACACTAAAATTATTATTTTTAACTAAATCTTCACATTCGGGCACCTATAGCGGCTAAACTGTGAGGAATTTGAAGATGGTGCAAACTAGAGTCTCATCAAATTTTTTATGTAGATTCTAAAAATATTTTTTTCAAAATTTTTGGAATCAAATTGCACTTCTTTTTCCATATCCCATGAAAATTTATTTTTTTCAGAAAACAACATTTTTAAAAAGTGACGCACACCATATAATGCATAACTTTTTTTCATGAAGGATAAAATTCTAATTCTTTCAAATTTAGATTTTTAACTCTGATATCTAGCGCTTCCACTTTGTTAGATAGTTTTTATTCAATATGTTTTCCTTAATCAAGTTTCAAAGTCAAACAAATTATAATTCAGACATATGCTGACCGTATAACACATAACTTTTTTGTATATGTCAAAATTTAATTTATTTATTTTTGTTGGATCAAGGACTTCAATATCTGGTGCACTCATATTTTTCAAATTTTTTTTGATAATCTTCTATTTTTCCACATGTGAAAAAAAAATTCATTTTCGATGAAAAACCTATGTTTAATAAAACTTAAAAATAAATACATAACAAAACCAAAACATATTAAAATTATATTCATTGGATAGCTTGTTCGAGGAATACCATAATCATTTGAAATAAATTTTAAATGAATTCATTTGATCCCCAAAAGCTAAATCAAAAGTGATTTTTTATCAGCATTTTTGATAGGTGTAAAGGAGATACATTTATAGATATGGTTTAAAACTAGTGAGTTCTATCCAAGGGGTTTGATCTAAGGTGATTTGATCAAACCCTTTTCAATAAAACCTTAAATATAACTTTTTAAGGCTTAAATCATTATATTTTCTAAAATATGTGATTTCAGCTAAAATTTGTTCCTCTCAGGAATTGTAAACCACTATTATGGTATAAAGTTAATGTGATGTTATTTAATGTTAATCATGAATTAACTATTATAGTTCTTACTTAATGATTATGATTCACATGTTTTTACCTTCTTTTTTGGTTTCTCATTAGGATGTTACATACTTATAGTTTTGATCTCGATTCATTTAAATATAAAATCACAATAAAGCATTTTATACTAATGCAATACTTTACACTTTGCTATGAAGATGACTATGTCAAAATCTTCACAATTTCATGTTATGTTCATGTACAAAAAGAAATCTATTTGTATTAGTTTTAGAACAATAAGAAATACAATGCATTAGATGGAAAATTATAAAATCAATCAATCACATTTATATTGAATCTCCAAAATAAGTCTTGAATTCTACAACATTTGATGAAAGGCTCTTATTAGTACTTGCCTTAGGCATAGTACTATTGTAATGAGTTTGGATTTTTTTAGTTAACTAGTTATTAATAATTTAGTTTTCAACCAATCAAAAACAATATCTAAACACAAAATTAAAATAAAATTCAATTTTGTAAAGTCAACTTGTAAAATATTTAACTTTACAAATTATAAAAATTATTTTTTGTGCATGTGATTTGTTTAAAAATTTATGCGTGTTATTGGCGGATAAAGAAATTTAAACATTTTTTTAAGGAATGATTTTTCATTTTTTTCTTTATAAAATCATTTCATTAAATCTCTCTAAAATAAATAAATGTTACTTATTTTGGCATTCTTTTAAGAATGATTTTTTATGTATGTAATTGTTTTTTTTTTATTATACAAAAATCAATTAACTATTTTATAGAGATTTGGATTCACACTATTAAAATAAAATAAATTAAAAAATTGTATTATTCTTTCCATTAAACTAATATCTTTATCTATGTTTTGAATATTTTATCGTATAATTTGATTATATAATATGCTTCCCTTCTATTTTTAATTAATAAGTTGTTTTATCAAGTATATTTTTATATTAATTTATATTAATATATATATAGTTTCTTACAAAAATTAGACTTTATATATACTATTCCTATTTATATCTTATATTATTATAGGTAATAATTTGTAGGTAAATAAGTTGACCTATATCATGTAGGTAATATATTAATTTATATTATATTATATATTTATTATATATTTATATAATATATAATATAGGTTATTTTATTTTGTAGGTTCTCCTTTCATATATATTTATATATGTTAATAAACTATCTTAATTGACTATTATGTTAATATTAATATTAATATTATTATATTATTACTATTAATATAATTAATATAATAGTAAATCACTATATTAATAATTATAACAATATTTTAAAATATATTAATATTATAATATTACATATTTACTTAGTTTATATAATATAATTTATAACTTATTAATATTAAATTAGAATATAATATATTTATTATATTAATAGTATATTTAACTTCAACTATAATATCACTATCAAATTCAAAATGAACTAGAATCAATCTAAGAAATATTTTTAATAATAAATCATTTGATTATTTAATGTTTAGCAAATATTTATTCTAAAGAACAAACTCATCTTCAACTTTATTAGTCATAGTTACGTCTAGTACAAATAATTCATAAACTACTTCCTTCTCTCAATGAATGGGTTCATTATATAAATATTCAAATGTATTCAACTTTATTTTTTTGAAAAAGATTAACACCTAACAATAAACATTTATTCCAATTTATTTTATTTTCAAATATTTAACATCAAACAAGATATTTCCATTGCATAACCAAAACATATTAAAAAACCAATGCTATTAATCAAACAAAACACAAAATAAAAAAGTCAAAACTAAAATACAACAATTTAAAAAATTATTTTTTATTTTATTCACATTAATTAAACTTACATTTATTTTTATTCCAACTCTACAAATCTCTAATTGTAATACCCCTCATATTGTTTGGACTTGATACTTTTGTGGTTTTGATTGATGCTTTGTGACTATGATTGTTAATACTTATTGTTTGGTTTGGATAGTTAGACTTTTGGTGATGATGTTATTTCATTAGTAGACATGGTTCTTTGATATGACATTATGATTTGATGTTGTTAGTTGATTTTAGTAATATAATATGATGCAGTGATTTAGTAATTTATTTTATAATGTGATCAGTTAATTAGAAATGTTATTTCATCACTGATATTATAATTGTTAGAATAGATGTGATGAGAGGACAGTGAAGCATCACTCATTCGCAAGTGCCCTGCTACGCTGCAATTCCTTCTCACAATGTAATGCTTTGATTTTATATATATGTACATGTACACAACCTTGGTTGGATGCAGGGATTGCAGGTACATAGTCTCGATTCCACCTAGTTCAGCAGGACAAGGCGAGCACCAATAACCCAATGGCATAATGTTGAAACAAAGATGACAAGGAAGTCACCCTGTCCCATGTTGTCAAACTGTCCCGATTGAATGGTATTGTGCGTCGTTGTATTGTCATTTCGGTATTTTATTACTATGTTTTGTGTAAGTGTCTTGTTCGTATGTATTTTACGTTGCAATTTGATATGTTGTGATTTATTTAATTAAATGGTGGTAACAAATGTTTATTATAGTGTTAGATTAATTTGTATTTAAATATTTAAAAGTTTTAGTTTAAAAGTCATGTGTTTTAGTTAAATGTTAATTAAATATTAAATTTTTGTTTTGTTAATTTAATTAAATTATTTTGTTGAAGATAATTATAAAATAAATAAATTAAATTATGTGCATTGCAAGTAAAACTTGCAAAATATGAAATAAAGAGGAAAAGTATTGATAAAAGTAAACATAAATAAATAAAAGAACATAAAAGATAAAAGGACGAATGAGAATTAAGTATTGACTGAAAAGCTTGATTTAAAATAAATAATTTCTTTTATTTTGGATTTTTAGAGCTTTTCAAATGAAAGGGAAAAATCTTTTATTTAATTGAGAATTTGTGAGTTTTCACACATAAGAAGATGGAGAAAGAAGTTGCAAAAAGATAACAAAATAATTGTTCTGAATTGTTGATCTTCTGAAGTTTTCTAGAAAGGGATTTGTCAATCTATTGTTTCATGCTTTTGGGAAGGAATTTCTAAGTAGAATATTAGATTGAATTTGAGCATGGTATTCTAGAGAGAAGATTCTGAAGGAGGAACGAAAAACTATTCGAAAAGACTATTGGAATCAAGCAAGCTTCATCAAAATATCAGCAGTGCAGGAATCCAGGTTCATCTACTTCTTCTCTGGTCTTCTGATTCAAATAAAATATAAATATAAATAGGTTAATTGGTGAAAAACAAAGAAAGCCTTTGGGGGTAGAAATTATTGAATAGTAAATCTATTGAAAGAATTATTTGGGTGTTTATGAAAATTGCTCTATGATTATTCTTTCAATTTAGCTTTGTGGAAATATTGTTTGGGCCTGTGAAAATAAACTATGTATCTATAAATTGAAATTTGTATTTGGAAAAATTAGTTTTCCTCTCAGAACAATTGTTTTTTGGTTTTGAAATATATCCTTATATGTGTGTGTGTGTGTGTGTGTGTGTGTGTGTGTGTGTGTGAATATATCTAATTCTATCTTTCTATCTTCTGTACCTGTTACTAGAATGTTGTTTCAGATGGACATATATATAATTACATACATATATATATACACAAATTTGTATATATACATATATATATAATATATATTTATATTTATATTTATATTCTAATAGTGAAACGAATTTTCATTCAAAAATTATTCTGGCAAAATTGGATGTGTTTTAAAAAAAATTGTTTTCAATCAATGGAAATTTTTTCTTAAGGGCGAATTTTTCTTTTAGGAGAAGGGTCGGCCGAAAGCCGTACCGTCCCAATCCCCACTCTGCACTCGGCAGCCCCCAGGACTACCACCACAGTCATAAGGACCACTAAGCGCAGTCCGTAAGGACTACCACAGCAATCCTTAGGACTGTTGTGCACAGTCCTTGGCGACTACCCACATACCTTGACTACGATTTTTTTTTATATGTTGTGTTTTATATATATATATAATTTTGTATAATGGTTCTGGTTTTTCTTGAAAATTGGAACTGTGGGTAATCAATTAATTAAAACAAAACAGTAAGCATGGGTAAATATTTTATGAGTATATGTATTTATATATATATAATTTTATATGCAAATTTATTGTATATATATATATCTAAAATAATATTATTAATTGTTGATTCTGTTTCAATTGGGTAATTATGAAAATCAGTATCCTTGGGTAATTAGAAGAAGCAAATTAAATAAGTTGTCGAAATTATTATTGTTCTTTATTTCAAAGATTGATTCATGGAAAATAGAAAATTTTAAATGCGATTGAACTAATCATTCTCTCAAGCTTTAAAACTGTGTGATCTTGATTGTATCTTATATTTTATTGTTATGAATTTTGTTATTTGGATATGGGGACCCTGTTGTAAATTGTGAAACTTATTTCCAAATGCATGTTTTATCCTTGGATGTATATCCTCGTATTTTGTGCTTGTGATGTTGCAAGAGTTTAATATTATTATTATTATTGGAAGGGTTGTACGGGATGGTTGAAATGTTGTCATGAGTATCGTGAGATGGGTTATGCCTCGCATGTCCTTGTTTGGAGTTTTATGCTTTATTCATTTTGGCGAAACCCTTGCCTTATTTCGGTTTCTATTAGGGGTCTTAGGGAGAGTGGCTCTTCATGGGAGTCGGCGCCTCGAAAGGAGGAAGAGTTAAGGATAACCCACGTAAGAGTAGTATAAGAAGTGATAGCCTAAAAATAGAATTTAGGGGGATGGATAGTAAAACACACAAGATAAGGGTATGTGTAGGATCATGATGGGCCAAAAAGTGGCAATATGATGGGTATGTGGCTGACGACTATTTTTTTTCCTAAAATTGATGAAATGAAAAGAGTTTTTAAAGGAGATTCTCAGCTTTCCACCAATATAAATTATGCTTTACTTTTCATTTAATAAGTAATTATTATTCATTTTCCATTCAAATTATGACTAAAGTCCTGATTGATAGGTTGATTGAAAAACAACAATAGCTTTCAAACGGTATCACTTTTTTGAATCTAAAACATGTGTCACATTCTATGCTTTGCATAATTTAGGATTAAAAAAAGAAAAATTGAATTTCATGAAGTTTTGACCAAGTTAAGGTGGTTAGACATACGAGTTTTTATATTTTTTAAAAATTTGTAATCAAAAATTCATAATTAATTATTTACTTGTAAAAAAATTGCAACAAAATATGCATCACATTGGGACATGAGTCCTCTACTTATATCTAAAATATTATAAAAAAATATTATCATTTTATTGTGGTTAGGGTGGTTAGACAGACACCTACTTCTTATTTTTTCTCTGAAATTTAAGTACCACTGCATTGAAATTTCAAATTTTCACCAAATAGATTTTTATTATTTTTAAACAAACCTAGTAGTTTAGAAACTAGATTCAATTTGTTATAGATTCTATTCTTACATATTTTTGAAATAATATAGATAACTTATTCAAATTTTTACATCAAGTTGCCTAACTCTGATTTTTTTTATTTTTTTGCCACTTAAGGGCCTGTTTTTTCCATGATGATCTTGCACATACCCATAATAAATATTGGATACCTCATCTATGTATTAGGGCTATCATAGATTAATGGTACACTAAGAAGGTCATGGTTGGAAAATTCATAACCTCGTCCCCATGAGAGGTTATCGGATCCACATGAGCTACCCTATGGTGTCAGTGCCTCATGTAGGAGGAAGGGCCATGATATCCATAGATGGGCGTTGGCGCAGCAGTTAGGAGGAAGGGCCAGGATAACCCATGAAAGCTATGTGATGACACTCTCCACTAGACACTCATTTTCCTTATTTCCTTATTTCCTCTAGAAATGTATTTTGGATGTTGTATCAGTTCTTCTAGAATTGTATTATGTTTATTGTTTCAGTTTCATTTGTAAATGTGTTATGAATATTCTTTCGTTACTTGGTTAATAGTTATTTCCTTGTTTTGATGTGATGAGATTTATGACTTTAAGTTATTATGTTGACTCGTGAATGTTGTTGATTATGTCATTGTATTCCTTGATGTTGTACTTGATTTTTACACTATATTGTTCTGTTGGAGTCATTTGGCATTCATGGTCGTGATCTCTTCCTTGTCATCTCTGAGCATGGGGGGTGAGTTATTTATAACTCACATGTTTGGGTGGAACGTGCTCCTCACCCATTGGGTTCCCCATCAGCATTCTATCTTCGCCACATATCTTCAGTTGGAGTTTGTTCCAGTGGTTAACTTTATAATTCTGATGTACTTTGTATCATCCCACATTTATGGGAAATTTGTTGTAACTCATTCTTGAGAACATGTAATGTAATATTCATTTAGGATGTAATAATTTGGATCCTTTGTACAAACATTATTGTAAGAGATTCTTTATGATTGTAATATGTGATGTAGTGATAGTCTCACTCTTGGTTCATGGATGTACTTTTATTAATGATTATTGTAATGTTATTGGATAAGTTGTTTAATAATTATCTTTTACTTTTGTTAATAGTTGTGTCGCAATGTGACCTCACGTGCCCCAAAGAATGTAACGTTAAGTTGTTAATGTCCAATGTAAATGTAATTAATGTTTAATTGCATGTTTACCTTATGTTAATATAAAAAAAAAATTGGTTGCAATGTTTGTTCTCTGGGGTTTGCACGACGGGCGTTACAACTTGGTATCAGAGCCAAGGTTTGCAAACGTTGGGGTCTTTGGGTAGTTGTGTCCATTAGGCAACATTTGTGTTTGACTCTTGTGCTCACTTGTACCCTTATTTTGTGTGCTTACTTTTATTTATTTAATGGCTTCCACGAGTAAGCCATGTCCTAGGGGGAGGATGTAATACCCCTCATACTATTTGGACTTGATACTTTTGTGGTTTTGATTGATGCTTTGTGACTGTGATTGTTAATACTTATTGTTTGGTTTGGATAGTTAGACTTTTGGTGATGATGTTATTTCATTAGTAGACATGGTTCTTTGATATGACATTATGATTTGATGTTGTTAGTTGATTTCAGTAATATAATATGATGGAGTGATTTAGTAATTTATTTTATATTTTGATTAGTTAATTAGAAATGTTATTTCATCACTGATATTATAATTCTTAGAATAGATGTGATGAGAGGATAGTGAAGCATCACTCGTTCGCGAGTGCCCTGCTATGTTGCAATTCCTTCTCACAATGTAATGCTTTGATTTTATATATATGTACATGTACACAACCTTGGTTGGATGCAGGGATTGCAGGTACAAAGTCTCGATTCCACCTACTTTGGCAGGACAGGGTGAGCACCAATAACCCAATGGCATAATGTTGAAACAAAGATGACAAGGAAGTCACCCTGTCCCATGTTGTCAAGCCGTCCCGATTGAATGGTATTGTGCATCGTTGTATTGTCATTTCTGTATTTTATTACTTTGTTTTTGTGTAAGTGTCTTGTTCGTATGTATTTTATGTTGGCATTTTATATGTTGTGATTTATTTAATTAAATGGTGGTAACAAATGTTTATTATAGTGTTAGATTAATTTGTATTTAAATATTTAAAAGTTTTAGTTTAAAAGTCATGTTTTAGTTAAATGTTAATTACATATTAAATTTGTGTTTTGTTAATTTAATTAAATTATCTTGTTGAAGATAATTATAAAATAAATAAATTAAATTATGTGCATTGCAAGTAAAGCTTGCAAAATCTGAAATAAAACAGAAAATTATTGATAAAAGGAAAAATAAATAAATAAAAGAACATAAAAGATAAAAGGATGAATGAGAATTTTTAATTTAAAATAAATAATTTCTTTTATTTTGGATTTTTAGAGCTTTTCGAATGAAAGGGAAAAATATTTTATTTAATTGAAAATTTGTGAGTTTTCACACACAAGAAGATGGAGACAAAAGTTGCAAAAAGATAACAAAATAATTGTTCTGAATTGTTGATCTTCTGAAGTTTTCTAGAAAGGGATTTGTTAATCTATTGTTTCATGCTTTTGGGAAGGAATTTATGAGTAGAATATTAGATTGAATTTGAGCACGGTATTTGGGAGAGGAGATTCTGAAGGAGGAACGAAAAGCTGTTCGAAAAGACTGTTGGATTCAAGTAAGATTCATCAAAATATCAACAGCGTAGGACTCCAGGTTTATCTACTTTTTCTCTGGTCTTCTGATTCAAAGAAAATAAAAATATAAATAGGTTAATTGGTGAATAAAAAGAAAGCCTTTGGGGGTAGAAATTATTGAATAGTAAATCTATTGAAAGAATTATTTGGATGTTTATGAAAATTGCTATATGATTATTCTTTCAATTTGGCTTTGTGGAAATATTGTTTGGGCCTGTGAAAATAATCTATGTATCTATAAATTGAAATTTGTATTTGGAAAAATTAGTTTTCCTCTGAGAACAATTGTTTTTGGGTTTCTGAGAAATAGATCCTTATATATATGTGTGTGTATGTGTGAATATATCTAATTTTGTATTTCTCTCTTCTGCACCTGTTACTGGAATGTTGTTTCAAATGGACATATATATATTTATATATATATACACAAATTCATATATATACATATATATATATAATTTATTTATTTATTTATTTATTTATATTCTTATAGTGAAACGAATTTTCATTCAAATATTATTCTGGCGAAATTGGATGTCTTTTAAAAATAATTTGTTTTCATTCAATGGAAATTTTTTCTTAAGGGAAAATTTTTGTTTTGGGGGAAGGGCCGGATTGAAGCCGTACCGTCCCCATCCCCACTCTGCACTTGGCATCCCCACGGACTGCCACTGTAGTCCTAAGGACTACTGAGCGCAGTCCAAAGGACTGTTGTGCGCAGCAGTCCTTGGCACTGCTGTGCGCAGTCCTTGACTGCGAATTCTTTTTTCATTTTTTAAAATTTTTTTTATATGTTGTGTTTTATATATATATATAATTTTTTATAATGGTTCTGGTTTTTCTTGAAAATTGGAACTGTGGGTGATCAATTAATTAAAACAAAACAATATGCATGGGTAAATATTTTATGAGTATATGTATTTTTTTTTAATATATATAATTTTATATGCAAATTTATTGCATATATATATATATATATCTAAAATAATATTATTAATTGTTGATTCTATTTCAATTGGGTAATTATGAAAATCAGTATCCTTGGGTAATTAGAAGAAGCAAATTAAGTAAGTTGTCAAAATTATTATTGTTCCTTATTTCAAAGATTGATTCGTGGAAAATAGAAAATTTTAAATGCAATTGAACTAATTGTTCTCTCAAGCTTTAAAACTGTGTGATCTTGATTGCATCTTCTATTTTATTGTTATGAATTTTATTAATTGGATATGGGGATCCTGTTGTAAATTGTGAAACTTATTTCCAAAGGAGTGTTTTATCCTTGGATGTATATCCTCGTATTTTGTGCTTGTGATGTTGCATGAGTTTAGTATTATTATTATTATTGGAAGGGTTGTAGGGGATGGTTGAAATGTTTTCATGAGTATTGCGAGATGGGTTATGCCTCACATATCCTTGTTTGAAGTTTTATGCTTTATTCATTTTGGCACAACCCTTGCCTTATTTCGGTTTCTGTTAGAGGTCATAGGGAGAGTGGTTGTTCGTGGGGGCCAACGCCTCGAAAGGAGGAAGAGCTCAGGACAACCCACGTAAGAGTAGTATAAGAAGTGATAACCTAAAAATAGAATTTAGGGGGATGGGTAGTAAAACACACAAGATAATAAATATTGGATACCTCATCTATGCATTAGGGCTATCATAGACTAATGGTAGACTAAGAAGGTCATGGTCGGAAAAGTCGTAACCTCATCCCCATGAGAGGTTATCGGCTCCACATGAGCTACCCTATGGTGTCGGCGCCTCATGTAGGAGGAAGGGCCAGGATATCCATAGATGGGCGTCAGTGCCTCAGTTAGGAGGAAGGGCCAGGATAACCCATGAAAGCTATGCAATGACACTCTCCACTAGACACCCATTTTCCTTGTTTCCTTATTGCCTCTGGAAATGTATTTTGGATGTTGTATCAGTTCTTCTGGAATTGTATTATGTTCATTGTTTCAATTTCATTTGTAAATGTGTTATGAATGTTCTTTCATTACATGGTTAATGGTTATTGCCTTGTTTTGATGTGATGAGATTTATGACTTTAAGTTATTATGTTGACTCGTGAATGTTGTTGATTATGTCATTGCATTCCTTGATGTTGTACTTGAGTTTTACACTATATTGTTCTATTGGAGTCATTTGGCATTCATGGTCATGATCTCTTCCTTGTCATCTTTGAGCATGGGGGGTGAGTTATTTATAACTCACATGGTTGGGTGGAATGTGCTCCACACCCATTGCGTTCCCCATCAGCATTCTATCTTCACCGCATATCTTCAGTTGGAGTTTGTTCTAGTGGTTCACTTTATAATTTTGATGTTGTACTTTGTATCATCCCACATTTATATGAGAAATTTGTTGTAACTCATTCTTGAGAACATGTAATGTAATCTTCAAACGAGGATGTAATAATTTGGATCCTTTGTAAACATTATTGTAAGAGATTCTTTATGATTGTAATATGTGATGTAGTGATAGTCTCACTCTTGGTTCGTGGATGTACTTTTATTAATGATTATTGTAATGTTATTGGATAAGTTGTTTAATAATTATCTTTTACTTTTGTTAATTATAGTTGTGTTGCAATGTGACCTCGCATGCCCCAGGGAATGTAACGTTAAGTTGTTAATGTGCAATGTAAATGTAATTAATGTTTGATTGTATGTTTACCTTATGTTATTATAAAAAAGAAAAATTGGTTGCAATGTTTGTAGTCTGGGGTTTGCACGATGGGCATTACAACTTGGTATCAGAGCCAAGGTTTGCAAATGCTGGGGTCTCTGGGTAGTTGTGTCCATTAGGCAACCTTTGCATTTGACTCTTGTGCTCACTTGTACCCTTATTTTGTGTGCTTACTTTTATTTATTTAATGGCTTCCATGAGTAAGCCATGTCCTAGGGGGGAGGATGTAATACCCCTCATACTGTTTGGACTTGACACTTTTTTGGTTTTTATTGATGCTTTGTGACTGTGATTGTTAATACTTATTGTTTGATTTGGATAGTTATACTTTTGGTGATGATGTTATTTCATTAATAGACATGGTTCTTTGATATGACATTATGATTTGATGTTGTTACTAGTTAATTTCAATAATATAATATGATGCAGTGATTTAGTAATTTATTTTATAATGTGATCAGTTAATTAGAAATGTTATTTCATCACTGATATTATAATTCTTAAAATAGATGTGATGAGAGGACAGTG
>VDFB02193867.1:228101847-228372161 GCA_007258455.2 Sequoia sempervirens
TTTGAGCACGGTATTCTAGAGAGGAGATTCTAAAGGAGGAATGAAAAGCTGTTTGAAAAGACTATTGGAATCAAGTAAGCTTCATCAAAATATCAGCAGCACAGGACTCCAGGTTCATCTACTTCTTCTCTGGTCTTCTGATTCAAATAAAATATAAATATAAATAGGTTAATTTTTGAAAAAAAAAGAAAACCTTTGCAGGTAGAAATTATTTAATAGTAAATCTATTGAAAGAATTATTTGGATGTTTATGAAAATTTCTCTATGATTATTCTTTCAATTTGGCTTTGTGGAAATATTGTTTGTGATGCAGGAGCTTCAATGGTCAAATGTCTATCGTCATCAACCAAAATAAATTATTTAATTTTTAATTTCCTAAGGTTTGGTTTAATTATGCAATAGGAAAATAAATTGCAATGTTGAGGCCAAAATACTTTATTAAATAATTGGTCTTTATTTAAATGTTGCGTTTTCGGAATGAGAGAAAGTGTAGGAGGTAATTTTGGAGTTTGAAATTCAAAATTGGAAATTTTGGAATAGGTTTTTTTGAGACTTTCTATTCCATTTAAAATATTATTTTTGAGATTCCAAAATCCCTAAAAAATAGGGATGGAGAGAGTGGACACCCAAGATAAGAAAAATAGATTTTTGCTTTAATGCATAAAAGCTGGTGTTTTTGGGAAAAATCAATTAATGACTTTAGTATTCAAATCAATGTGAATGAGCACGACTTGGGTCATGATTTTATTGATTTTTTATGAGGCATTTACAATAGCAAGTCATGGAATATGGTTCAACAACTTTGTGTTCCATATTTGGAAGCATTTAATGATGAATTTTAACACAAATTGAGGAATTTTCAAAATACAATGGGAGAGAAATCAAAGAGCAGATTTGGGATTTCAAAAAGGTTTTAATATCGAAAAAAAATGGAGCCTTTAAGGTATTCAAAGAGCAGCAATCTATATCAGCAAGTTTGGAAAAATAATTTGTAGGTTTCTCCTAAGAGTTGCACAAGAAAAAGTGCAAAAAATCAGCTTGTGAAGAGAAGAGGAATATGAGAAGAGAAGAGGGATTTTGTAGGTGAAGTTTGGTGAGAGTTGAGGGAAGGAGAAATCAGTTTGGTATGAATTTTTTTGCAGGTTTCGAAGTAAAGGCATAGCAGCAAATGGATTTGGAATTAATGATGAAAGAAAACAATGAAATGACTGTTCAAGGATTTGAGAATTTGTTGCCCAACACTTTGTTGTCATCACATGGGTTGAGAAGCTGAGGTTCCACTGGCCACCACTGAGATATACCACCGACATATTTCAAAATCTGATTTGTTGCATTTGCAATGCATTTTATATTGTTGAGAATAGTTGTATGAAAAGGGGTTATGTGTGTTTATCCTCCTGCTTTAGTTTGGGACTGTGAAAATAAACTATGTATCTATAAATTGAAATTTGTATTTGGAAAAATTAGTTTTCCTCTCAGAACAATTGTTTTTGGGTTTTGAAATATATCCTTATATATGTGTGTGTGTGTATGTGTGAATATATCTAATTCTGTCTTTCTATCTTCTGTACCTATTACTAGAATGTTGTTTCAAATGGACATATATATATTTATATATATATATATACACAAATTCGTGTATGTACATATATATATATTCTTATAGTGAAACAAATTTTCACTTGAAAATTATTCTGGCAAAATTGGATGTGTTTTAAAAATAATTTATTTTCAGTCAATGGAATTTTTTTCTTAAGGATGAATTTTTGTTTTGGGGGAAGGGCCAGCCAGAAGCCGTACCATCCCCATCCCCACTCTACACTTAACAGCCCCCAGGACTGCTGAGCGCAGTCCGTAAGGACTGCCACAGCAATCCTTCGGACTGCTATGCGCAGTCCCTGGGGACTTTGCGCATACCTTGACTGCGAATTCTTTTTTGATTTTTTTGATTTTTTTTTATATGTTTTGTTATATATATATCATTTTGTATAATGGTTCTGGTTTTTCTTGAAAATTAGAACTGTGGGTGATCAATTAATTAAAATAGAATAGTATGCATGGGTAAATATTTTATGAGTATATGTATTTATATATATATATATATATAATTTTTTATGCAAATATATTGTATATATATATATATCTAAAATAATATTATTAATTGTTGATTCTGTTTCAATTGGGTAATTATGAAAATCAATATCCTTGGGTAATTAGAAGAAGCAAATTAAATAAGTTGTCAAAATTATTATTGTTCTTTATTTCAAAGATTGATTCGTGGAAAATAGAAAATTTTAAATGCAATTGAACTAATCATTCTCTCAAGCTTTAAAACTGTGTGATCTTGATTGTATCTTCTATTTTATTGTTATGAATTTTGTTATTTGGACATGGGGACCCTGTTGTAAATTGTGAAACTTATTTCTAGAGGCGTGTTTTATCCTTAGACGTATATCCTCATATTTTTTGCTCGTGATGTTGCATGAGTTTAGTATTATTATTATTAGAAGGGTTGTACGGGATGGTTGACATGTTGTCATGAGTATCACGAGATGGGTTATGCCTCGCATGTCCTTGTTTTGAGTTTTATTTCAAACAAAACCCTTGCCTTATTTTGATTTTTGTTAGGGGTTTCAGGGAGAGTGGCTCTTCGTGGGGGCCGGTGCCTCGAAAGGAGGAAGAGCTCAGGATAACCCACATAAGAGTAGTATAAGAAGTGATAACCTAAAAATAGAATTTAGGGGGATGGGTAGTAAAACACACAAGATAATAAATATTGGATACCTCATCTATGCATTAGGGCTATCATAGACTAATGGTAGACTAAGAAGGTTGTGGTCGGAAAATTCATAACCTCATCCCCATGAGAGGTTATCGGCTCCGCATGAGCTACCCTATTGTGTTAGCGCCTCATGTAGGAGGAAGGGCCAGGATATCCATAGATGGGCGACGGTGCCTCAGTTAGGAGAAAGGGCCAGGATAACCCATGAAAGCTATGCGATGACACTCTCCACTAGACACCCATTTGCCTTGTTTCCTTATTGCCTTAGGAAATGTATTTTGGATGTTGTATTAGTTCATCTAGAATTGTATTATGTTCATTCTTTTAGTTTCATTTGTAAATGTGTTATGAATGTTCTTTCGTTACTTGGTTAATGGTTATTACCTTGTTTTGATGTGATGACATTTATGACTTTAAATTATTATGTTAACTCGTGAATGTTGTTGATTATGTCATTGTATTCCTTGATGTTGTACTTGAGTTTTACACTATATTGTTCTATTGGAGTTGTTTGGAATTCATGGTCATGATCTCTTCCTTGTCATCTTTGAGCATGGGGGGTGAGTTATTTATAACTCACATGGTTGGGTGGAACATGTTCTGCACCCGTTGCGTTCCCCATCAGCATTCTATCTTCGCCACATATCTTCAGTTGGAGTTTGTTCTAGTGGTTCACTTTATAATTCTGATGTTGTACTTTGTATCAACCCACATTTATGGAATTTTGTTGTAACTCATTCTTGAGAACATGTAATGTAATCTTCAAATGAGGATGTAATAATTTGGATCCTTTGTAAATATTATTGTAATCGATTCTTTATGATTGTAATATGTGATGTAGTGATATCTCACTCTTGGTTCATGGATGTACTTTTATTAATGATTATTGTAATGTTATTGGATAAGTTGTTTAATAATTATCTTTTACTTTTGTTAATAGTTGTGTTGCAATGTGACCTCACCTGCCCCAGAGAATGTAACGTTAAGTTGTTAATGTGCAATGTAAATGTAATTAATGTTTAATTGCGTGTTTACCTTATGTTATTATTAAAAAGAAAAATTGGTTGCAATGTTTGTTCTCTAGGGTTTGCACGACAGGCATTACAACTTGGTATCAAAGCCAAGGTTTACAAACGCTGGGGTCTCTAAGTAGTTGTGTCCATTAGGCAAGCTTTGCGTTTGACTCTTGTGCTCACTTGTACCCTTATTTTGTGTGCTTACTTTTATTTATTTAATGGCTTCCATGAGTAAGCCATGTCCTAGGGGGGAGGATGTAATACCCTTCATATTGTTTGGACTTGATACTTTTGTGGTTTTGATTGATGCTTTGTGATTGTGATTGTTAATACTTATTGTTTGGTTTGGATAGTTAAACTTTTGGTGATGTTATTTCATTAGTAGACATGGTTCTTTGATATGACATTATGATTTGATGCTGTTAGTTGATTTCAGTAATATAATATGATGGAGTGATTTAGTAATTTATTTTATATTGTGATCAGTTAATTAGAAATGTTATTTCATCACTGATATTATAATTGTTAGAATAGATGTGATAAGAGGACAGTGAAGCATTACTCATTCGTGAGTGCCCTGCTATGCTGTGATTCCTTCTCACAATGTAATGCTTTGATTTTATATATATGTACATGTACACAACCTTGGTTGGATGCAGTGATTGCAGGTACAGAGTCTCGATTCCACTTGCTTTGGCAGGACAGGGCAAGCACCAATGACCCAACGGCATAATGTTGAAACAGAGATGACAAGGAAGTCACCCCGTCCCATGTTGTCAAACCGTCCTGATTGAATGGTATTGTGCATCGTTGTATTGTCATTTATGTATTTTATTACTGTGTTTTGTGTAAATGTCTTGTTCGTATGTATTTTACGTTGGCATTTTATATGTTGTGATTTATTTAATTAAATGGTGGTAACAAATGTTTATTATAGTGTTAGATTAATTTGTATTTAAATATTTAAAAGTTTTAGATTAAAAGTCAAGTGTTTTAGTTAAATGTTAATTAAATATTAAATTTGTGTTTTGTTAATTAAATTAAATTATCTTGTTGAAGATAATTATAAAATAAATAAATAAATTATGTGCATTGCAAGTTAAGCTTTTAAAATCTAAAATAAAGCAGAAAAGTATTGATAAAAGGAAAAATAAATAAATAAAAGAACATAAAAGATAAAAGGACGAATGAGAATTAAGTATTGACTGAAAAGCTTGATTCAAAATAAATAATTTCTTTTATTTTGGATTTTTAGATCTTTTGGAATGAAAGGGAAAAATATTTTATTTAATTGAAATTTTTTGAGTTTTCACACACAAGAAGATGGATACAGAAGTTGCAAAAAGATAACAAAATAATTGTTCTGAATTGTTGATCTTCTGTAGTTTTCTAGAAAGGGATTTGTCAATATATTGTTTCATGCTTTTGGGAAGGAATTTCTAAGTAGAATATTAGATTGAATTTGAGCATGGTCTTCTAGATAGGAGATTCTGAAGGAGGAATGAAAAGCTGTTCAAAAAGACTGTTGGAATCAAGCAAGCTTCATCAAAATATCAGCAGCATAGGACTCCAGGTTCATCTACTTCTTATCTAGTTTTCTGATTCAAAGAAAATAAAAATATAAATAGGTTAATTGGTGAAGAAAAATGAAAGCCTTTGGGGGTAGAAATTATTGAATAGTAAATATATTGAAAGAATTATTTGGATGTTTATGAAAATTGCTATATGATTATTCTTTCAATTTGGCTTTGTGGAAATATTGTTTGGGCCTGTCAAAATAAACTATGTATCTATAAATTGAAATTTATATTTGGAAAAATTAGTTTTCCTCTCAGAACAATTGTTTTTGGGTTTTGAAATATATCCTTATATATATGTGTGTGTGTATGTGTGAATATATCTAATTCTGTCTTTCTATCTTCTGTACCTGTTACTAGAATGTTGTTTCAGATGGACATATATATATTTATATATATATATATACACAAATTTGTATATATACATAATATATATATATAATATATATATAATATATATATAATATATATATACACAAATTCGTATATATACATATATATATAATATATATTTATTTATATTTATATTCTTATAGTGAAATGAATTTTCATTCAAAAATTATTATGGAAAAATTGGATGTCTTTTAAAAATAATTAATTTTCAGTCAATGGAATTTTTTTCTTAAGGGCGAATTTTTGTTTTGGGGGAAGGGCCGGCCAGAAGCCGTATATTCCCCATCCCCACTCTGCACTTGGCAGCCCCCAGGACTACCACCACAGTCCTAAGGACTGCTGAGCGCAATCCGTAAGGACTTCCACAGTAGTCCAAAGGACTGTTGTGCGCAACAGTCCTTGGGACTGCGCGCATACCTTGACTGTGAATTCTTTTTTAAACTTTTTTTATTTTTTTTATATGTTGTGTTTTATATATATATATATAATTTTGTATAATGGTTCTGGTTTTTCTTGAAAATTGGAACTGTGGGTGATCAATTAATTAAAACAGAACAGTATGCATGGGTAAATATTTTATGAGTATATGTATTTATATATATATATATAATTTTATATGCAAATTTATTGTATATATATATATATCTAAAATAATATTATTAATTGTTGATTCTGTTTCAATTGGGTAATTATGAAAATCAGTATCCTTGTGTAATTAGAAGAAGCAAATTAAATAAGTTGTTGAAATTATTATTGTTCTTTATTTCAAAGATTGATTCGTAGAAAATAGAAAATTTTAAATGCAATTGAACTAATCGTTCTCTCAAGCTCTAAAACTGTGTGATCTTGATTGCATCTTCTATTTTATTGTTATGAATTTTGTTATTTGGATATGGGGACCCTGTTGTAAATTGTGAAACTTATTTCTGGACAGAGGCGTGTTTTATCCTTTGATGTATATCCTCGTATTTTGTGCTCGTGATGTTGCATGAGTTTAGTATTATTATTATTATTGGAAGGGTTGTACGGGATGGTTGAAATGTTGTCATGAGTATTGCGAGATGGGTTATGCCTCACATGTCCTTGTTTGGAGTTTTATGCTTTATTCATTTTGGAACAATCCTTGCCTTATTTTGGTTTTTGTTAGGGGTCTTAGGGAGAGTGGTTGTTCGTGGGGGTCGGCGCCTTGAAAGGAGGAAGAGCTCAGGATAACCCACGTAAGAGTAGTATAAGAAGTGATAACCTAAAAATAGAATTTAGGGGGATGGGTAGTAAAACACACAAGATAATAAATATTGGATACCTCATTTATGCATTAGGGCTATCATAGACTAATGGTAGATTGAGAAGGTCGTGGTCAGAAAAGTCGTAACCTCGTCCCCATGAGAGGTTATCGGCTCTGCATGAGCTACCCTATGGTGTCAGCGCCTCATGTAGGAGGAAGGACCAGGATATCCATAGATGGGTGTCGGCGCCTCAGTTAGGAGGAAGGTCCAGGATAACCCATGAAAGCTATGCGATGACACTCTCCACTAGACACCCATTTGCCTTGTTTCCTTATTGCCTCTGGAAATGTATTTTGGATGTTGTACTAGTTCTTCTGGAATTGTATTATGTTCATTGTTTCAGTTTCATTTATAAATGTGTTATGAATGTTCTTTCGTTACTTGGTTAATGGTTATTGCCTTGTTTTGATGTGATGAGATTTATGACTTTAAGTTATAATGTTGACTTGTGAATGTTGTTGATTATGTCATTGTATTCCTTGATGTTGTACTTGAGTTTTACACTATATTGTTCTCTTGGAGTCATTTGGCATTCATGGTCATGATCTCTTCCTTGTCATCTCTGAGCATGGGGGGTGAGTTATTTATAACTCACATGTTTGGGTGGTACGTGCTCCGCACCTGTTGGGTTCCCCATCAACATTCTATCTTCACTGCATATCTTCAGTTGGAGTTTGTTCTAGTGGTTCACTTTATAATTATGATGTTGTTTCACTTTGTATCATCCCACATTTATATGGGAAATTTGTTGTAACTCATTCTTGAGAACATGTAATGTAATCTTCAAACGAGGATGTAATAATTTGGATCCTTTGTAAACACTATTGTAAGAGATTCTTTATGATTGTAATATGTGATGTAGTGATAGTCTCACTCTTGGTTCGTGGATGTACTTTTATTAATTATTATTGTAATGTTATTGGATAAGTTTTTTAATAATTATCTTTTACTTTTGTTAATAGTTGTGTTGCAATGTGACCTCGCATGCCCCAGAGAATGTAATGTTAAGTTGTTAATGTGCAATGTAAATGAAATTAATATTTAATTGCATGTTTACGTTATGTTATTATATAAAAAAAAAAAATTGGTTGCAATGTTTGTTCTCTAAGGTTTGCACGACGAGCGTTACACTAATTAGAATACTACAAAGGCAAGTACTCGTCACTACGTGGCACTTGTTAATATTTATTTTAATTGTGTACCATATTATTAGTATTAATATGCTATGTTTATTTAAGAATAAGATAATCTTATTGAGTTCTTATTTTAGATAATATTGTTACTCATTTGAAATAAAAATTTAAAAATAAAATGTATATGATTTTTTTTTTTTTTAAACAATAATATGGAATGATCACATTACCTTATTTGAAATTCATCCATATTAAAATTTATTTATCACAACATTTGTTCAAAGTGTTTCAAAAAACACGAAGATTGACCCCTTAACATAATCAATCATAAAAAAAAGAAAAGAATCTTAATACATTAAAAAATAGTGCTTTAGAAAAAATGATTAGATTATGGTTTGGTCTTTTGATGTGGATTAAAAGAATAACCATACTAATTCACACAATCTACTCGATTGTGATACATCTTCTTTAAATTAATGTTTTTAAAATATTCATTTAAATATTAACATATTGTCTCTTCATATACATAGATTAAAAATATCCACACAATTAAGAATGAATAGTGAAATAAGACAATTAGATGAACTTAATTAAAAAAATCTAGTAAGATACATGAATTTTAAGATTTTATTTTGTTATTTTGAAATGATTTATTCTTTTAAATTATCTAAGTCTAGATTTGACTAAACATTACACATAAAATAATTTTATTATACATAAAAATATAAAGAAAAAGTGGCTTTGAGTAATGAAACAACAAAAACACATACATCCCCTTCACCATTTAAGAAATTGTAGATGTATTCTATCCAAAGGTAATGCATTCTATGAGTAATGGACTACTACTTATATATCTCAAATTCTAGCTACTCTCCTTTACATGTTTCATGCAATTTCATTTATTTATTATTAAATTCAACCTTTATTGCTATTAGGATTTAATATTATTTGATATTATATTGATTAAAAATAAGGGGAGGTTCTTTCGCTATATATATTTATATTTTAACATTGATAATAAAAACACACCAATCCATACTAATACTTATTTTAATTGTGATATACAATCTATCACATTACCTTGTTTTACATAATATTAATCTTAATACTTATTTATCCAAAAAAATTATTAATACTTATTTATTACAATAATTTAATCCCGCTGCCCTTAATTATTGTAGGAGCTACCAGGTAACAAAAGGTCGGCCTAGGGATTACTATACTTGCTTAGCTTGCCTATTCCCCAAGCTTGGTTTTCAAGGATGTGGAAATGAATCCACACATGGAGCATAGTGATGATAACACCAACAACCCAGTCTATGTGGATGATTGTGGGCTCAGGATGTGGGAGTTAACCTCCAAAGCAAGTTGGTTCTCTTGGATTTATCACCTAAAATAAATAAACTAATGATGCTTGTTGAGAAAGAGAGAAGGATAACATGAAAATGAAACTAGTTCTTTCTAAGGTGATGCACCAGATGATTTTTTCAAAGGTTATACTATTGTTTGGTGTAATGCCCCTTAGTTTGACTTTTCTTGGACAGTTACTTGGACTGTATCTAGACTTTAAAATATTGTTTTCTAGACTTTAAGTTAATGTTTGTTGGACACTATGATACTGTTGGATGTTACTCATATATTGTGATACTTTGATGATTAGGTAATGTGACTTTCGATGACACTATGATGCTTAGCTGATGTTATTGATAGCATTACGATATCTGATGTTTCTTGTTTATATCATGTTTAGAGATTAGTTAATTGCTTATGTGAGTAGTTATGGATATGTTGTTATGTGTTTATTGGTTGTATGTGTTATCATGTTTTTATATCAGTTATTATGTTGGTGAAGGGGAATAGGGTCGCATCACTTGCTTGCGAGTGCCTTGTGATGCTAAGACTTTCCCTTCATGGTGTGTCTGACTGTTTTCTTTATGCACATGTTTGACCCTTTTTTTTTTTTCAGGATGCAGGTATAGGGCATCGAGTCCACCTAATTATCAGGTTTGAGTGTACAAGAGCCCAATGGAGTTGTTGTTTTAGAGGTAGCACTAGGTCCCCCACATCGAGCCATCATCCTCATCGAGGATAAATACCTATTGCCACATCTTGTCAGTAAGTCAGTTGTGTTGGTATATCTCTGTTGTTTTCATTTTAACTTCATTTTTCTTTCGGTCGGTATTGTTTGACTATTCCATCATTGAGTCATGCTCTGACTTGTGCTCTATTGATTATTACATTAAATTTAAATTGTCAAAATTGAAGGCTTTGGTTGATGAAAATAAAAGTCTTATTAAATTTAAAAGAATAAAATTTAAACAATATTGCGAAGGTATTTAATGAATTAATAATTATTATTAAAATGGAATATTTAAATATAAATTAATATCAATGTGATAAAACAAGCAGAAAAAAAACCTTAAGGGAAATTTTAAAAAATAATAAATTAATGAGTTAGTGGTTTATTGTGTGTAAACTGTATGGCGGGGTTAAATTTTTAAAGAGAAAATAAATTAAATAAAAATTAGTGAGTGGGAGGAAATTTTGAATGAAAGTAATTAAATAGTACTGGAGGTTAATAATAAATTAAGGAGAAGTGGAGTTAACTATAGAGGGGAAATCGGCTTATTTCTCTTAGAGGAAAAACTGATTCCGGGAGGTTTGACGTGAATATCTTTTGGGGGTTTTCTTGAAAACTTCTCGGTTTCTTCTGAAAATTATTTTGAAATGAGTGAAGCTCTAAAGTTGTTTTTGGAAGTCTTGGGGTTTCACAGTGACAATGTAATTGGAAGTGTTTGGAGTTGCTAAAGTTTCAAAGTTGAATTTTGGGAAGAAGTTGAAGTTGTAGCTCATGTATTGAATCTGACAACCATATTCTAGTTTAGTTGTGCAATCTTACTAGGTTCTACCACTTCTTCCTAGTTTATTCCCAGATTTAAAGTTTTCTCAGAGAATGTTCTTGCATGGTTTATTGTTGAAATAAATAATTACTAGTTAGATTCCTGAGTGTGTATTTTAATAGTGCATAGGCTGGAAATTGCAGACCTTCTAAAAACCAACTCTCCATTGTCTTTATTATCTTTGGTGTAATTGATTGTATTTATCGACATTCAGTTTACATTCTTCATTTTATCTCTCATTGGAACCAATGGTTCCTATGGATTACTATCTTTTCAACTAAACTTTGCTAGATGCCTATCATCATTTTTCCTTTCAGCCAAATAGTCGTTTGTATCTATGTCAAATAAAATAAAATAAACCAATTCTTCAAGACCATTGGGGCTAGTCAAGAAAAAGGAATTACAACACCTTGAGATTTCCCATTTAATTGGGTTTGTACTGATAGTTGATGTTTCTCCAATATTACCAGCGTAGATTTCTCTGCCATTCTTTTGACTCTCAAATTTTTGCATATCCTCTATGGAATTCAATTATTTGTACCACGCGATTGAGGTGTTTTGAGCCCCTGTATCTGAAGAGAATTACATTAAAATAATTATTGTCAGGGGTGTCAATGTAGTCATGAGTTCAGCTCTAAGTCGATGCCTATAACATAGAATTTATTTTTATACAAGAACATACAATCATCGCCCCTACTTCTAGTTAAATTCCTTTAATGCCTTGGTCATATACTTTTGTGAACGCATCCAAAAGGACTAAGTTAACTCGTGTATGAAATTTTGTTGAAAACTAAACTAAACTAAACTTGTATAGCCAGTCGGGCGGACTTACCTTTTTACATGCAATGTATCTTGTGGTGGAAACTGATGGAGCTGCTAGTTTGTTTCTTTTTGTTTTATCATGTCATATCTGGTAATTGAAAAGAATGGAATTGTAGTATCAAAATTTTAGCTCCAAACTTAGTTAAACCCTGATAATTATACCTAGCACTGAATGCGTACTTCTACCTTGATATCTCTTTTTATACAAATATAATATGCACTTCTTGGTTGTTCTAAGCCGTCTCTTAACCATTAGGCCACAAAACGTGTATACTGAACTTGTATTTAATTACTTTGAATGGGATATAGGGTAGAGAGTTTGTTGTGTAACGTTACTTGAGTTTGGAATTTTAGTGCCACAACCTCTCATAATATTTTGTAGAGTTTCAATGGTTTAGTGGTTGCATTCATGCCTACTTCTATGGTTTTTCAAGCAATAGTCTTTAAAAGAAATTTCCAAAATCCATGCTCAGTTGCAGCCACAGTTGGAAGTCTATATATTCAATATGAATTGTAATATTGATTTAAACCTTTTCCATCCAAGAATAAGGAAGAAGTGAGTTTGGAATAAGTTTGAATTCTGAGTGCGAATATACATACTTGTATAGACAGATTTATATATTTATATATATATATATGAATAATTGTATTGTTGTTTATGTTATATCAGTTTTTATATTCATCAAGCCTATATAAATATTCATGTGTGTGTATATATATATACACATGTATATGTATGCATATGTATGTATATTTAAATTTATGGGTTTTAAGTAAACCTAGTTGCCTTATTGCTGAAACTTTTCTGAAAATAGAAAAAAATCTATTCTAGACAAGATTGATTAATCTATCATTAGATAAGTAGAAATTTAGTATATATATTGAAAGAAGAAATCATGTTTAGTTTACTTAATCGATTACCATAAAATGAGATTCTCGTAACCCATTCTTGAATCTATTTTGTTATTAGTGTTTGATTTATTGAGGAATTATGCAAATGGGTATGAAGTGGAAGTAAACTGGGATTTTGTTCACTTAATGATATTTTGTTAATTGGATCTTAGAGTCTTCCATAGGCTAGGGTGATTTTTTCTCTTGAGGGATTTAGTAGTTTAACTTGATATGGGGAAATTTTATCTTGATTATGTTTATGATGATCATTTACCTTGCACTTTAAATTTGCATTTGTGATTGGTATTATGGTACTTGAGAGCGGGTGGGATGATGCCTCACTTGGAGATTTGCTTGAATCTTGAGTATGTGCAAGTGGTGTTATTTTCTATTTCATTGGTTTGAATGTTGTCAATAGGGGAGTGGCTTCCAATGGGGGCTAGCGCACAAAGGAGCGCCTAGATAATCCATGTGGAAGTTTCATAATCAAGTGATAACATGAAAAAAAACTAGGAGGGTTAGGTAGATATAACATTAACAAGATAAGTGTATGCCTCGCTCAGGCTCAAGCACTTGTTTAGGCTTGAGGTGAGACAAGAAGGCCTAGAATGGCATAATCAACTACCTTGTCTCCATGAGAGGTAAGTTGATTCCACATAAGTTGGCATGAGGGGTTGGAAGTCGATAGAGGCTACCAGGATAACCCAGGATGGGTGCTAGGGACTAGGAAGATCTACCTAGATAACCTATGACCAACTATTTTATGACGCTGCCCCTATGACAACCATGTATCCATTTGTGTTTTGTTTTATCTTGGATAATTTTGTGCCTTTGGATGTATAGTCTCTATCATTCATTATTGTTTTTCTTGCTCTTGCGAGTTATGTCAGTCTTGCAATGTCTTAGACCTTTGTCTATCATTTATGGTGGGTCCCTTTGTTACCTCCTAGCACGAGGAGTGAACCTTTGGGTTCACGCAATTGGGTGCAATGTGTTTCATTCTCCATCGGGTTCCCTTTTTTTGTTATGTGTCCTGGCGACTTCACTTGATCTGAAGTCTTCTGCACTATATCTACTCTTGGGATTTATTGTTCCTTGTATTTGTATTTGTATTGTATCTCAATTATGTATCATGTATCATGTTTTTGAGCACTCCTGACGTGTAACGAGGAGGAATTATTGTACAAAATGCATTTGTAAAGATGAAATTTATGTAACTCTATTATGTGATGAAGTATGTATCCAATGATATTGTACATGTTAACTAGAATGGATGTAAACAGTTAATCTTTATTTTTTATATTATGGTTGCATCTCTTGATTCACTTGATTATATGTAATGTGTAATACCCCTCATGCTACTATTTGATTTTTGACATTTTCTCTGGTTTGTTTGGCACATTGTGATTTGGATGGTACTATTGATATCATGTTGTGGTAGCATAGACTATTATTGATTATATGCTCTTATGATGCCATGGTTATTATGATGATATTTATTATGATCGTTTGATGAAATTATCTGGAATTCAGTAGACTAGAAAATAGTAATTGATGATATTAATGCAAATTAATGTAAATTTTATAATGCTTTATATGATGATATGTTTTGGTGAGGGGACAGGTAGCATCACTCATTCGCGAGCGCCCTGCTACACTGAGAATCCTTCTCATGATGCTTTGTAATTGATTATATGTATATATGTTGTATATCACCTTGTTGGATGTAGACTTTGCAGGAGTAAGACTCGATTCCACCTATTTCGATAGGTTTGGGCGAGCATTGAACCAACCCAATGGCAGGAAGTTGAATAATTAAGGTGACATGAAAAGTAACTCCGCACCAAGGCGTCAACAGTTTTGTATCTTCTTGGTTTGTGCGTCTTGGTCATATTCATTGTCGTATTGGTCTTTGTATGTCATTGTGATTTAAATAATTAAGTAATTTATAAAATAAAAACATAAAATAATAAGTAAATAAGGCAATGGATAAATGTTAGTAGTAGTAGTAAAAATATTTTATTTATTTTGAGTCTCTCAATGGTTGATTTTAAAATATGAAAGTAATTATTTAATAGAGAACTGTGGAGATGATGAATATTTATATATTTATTTAAATAAAAGTTCATGTTTGTGGATTTAAATTTATTTAGTTTTAATCAAATACATGAAAAAATGGAAATGAAATATGGAAAAGGCAACAAAAGGAATTAAGGTTAAATATTATTTGGATTATTCTTGAAATGTGACCTCTGGTATTCACGGGAAGAGGAATTGAAAGGATTCCTGGGCATGGAATTTAATAAGGGTTTTTCTCTGTTTGTGGGGGATGGTTCGAATGCTGGGAAAATTTACTTTCAATTATTTTTCTATCCTTGGTTTCTTTTTCTGTATTCTGGAGAAATTGGTGAAGAGAGAGAAAGATTGGGATTTGTGTTGGAAGATCGGCAGCAAGGAATTGGTGCAGCAAGAGTATCAAAGCTTCTACAAGTTTTCTGCAAGCGTAGGATGCCAGGTTCTCCTCTTTCTATTATTTATTCTCTGTTAAATAGGAATTGTTCTCTGTGAATGAAATTTTGATCTAGGGTTGAAAATAAAATAATTATAGGAAGAAAAATCTATTGGGGTTATTATTTAAGCACTGAAAATAAACCAGGGATTGTGATTATGATTTGTCCAAATAGAATTTTTGTGGGTTCTGGGTTGTTCATGTAAAAGGGGGGGTTTTTATTTGAAATCTGGAAATGAGCAATTTTTCTTTCAGTTAATTTCTGGGAGTATGATAATTTCCATATGCCTGTATGTTGCAAAATAATTCTTCTGTTCAAAGAACAATGATTATTCTTCCCCTCCTTTTGAAATGTTCAGATCACTATACATATGAATATATATATAAATATATATATATATACACATATTTATTTATATGTTAAAATTTTTGAATAAATCATTAAAATTTATTGAAATCCGCCGGCACTGTACATCAAATTTTGTGTTGATTTTATATGTATTTTATTGGCTGTGTGTGTGGGGGGGGGTGGTTTGGCCTTGGCCGTACCCACTACCCCGCCATTGGACGTGTGACAGTCTGCGGACTGTCCACGGCAGTCCGTAGGACTGCCGTGAGCAGTCCGTAGACTGCCCACGGCCGGGCGGCGTCTATTGTCGTGCCCGTGTGTTGGGGTTATAACTCCCCATTTAAATTTTTTTATGTATTTAAAATTTTTGCTTAATAAAAAAAATGTGGAATTTATATCTTTTGCTATGCAGATTTTATTTTATAAATATATATATATATGTATATATGTATATATATATGTATATATGTATATATATATGTATATATGTATATTTATATATATAGATATATAATTATATTTATATATACATTTATTAATTTTATTTATTCTAATTTCTCTGCTCACTGTTGTAGTATTATTTATTTTAAAATATATATATATAAATATTCTATTTCTTTTCTAATTAAAATTATATTTTCAGTTAATTTCACTGTTATTTAGAAAATAGATATTCATATATAGATTCTGTTTCTTTTCTAATTAAAAATAAAGCAGAATTTGTTATAACAAAAATAATAGTAAAATAGAAAGAAATCTAGTTTTATTGATTTGTTAAATTTTAACCTTGAGAGGATATTGTTAGTAGAAAATGCAATTACGAAAGTAAGACAACATTGTTTATTTATTCTAGTTTTAGTATGACTATATTTTTTGGAATGGAATTTATTTTGGAATCTACTTTGGAATTAAATAAGTTAGCTCTTTTATTTATATTCTTGAAATTAAATCTTGTTGCATTGATGGGTTTGGGACACTGTTAATTCCTTGATGTGGGGACCCGTTTGTGTTATCACTTTAGTCTTCTAGAGGATGTTGATTTTGTTGAATTTATACTTTTTTTTTATCTTGAGTTCTGCTATGTTACGTATTATATGTGGGGTGTACTGGATTTGAGATTTGATATGGTATGTAATTTGCGAGATGAGTTATGCCTCGTGTAATATTTTGTTGTTGTATTTCTATGTTAAGATTGGAATGGTACAACCCCTGTTTCTTTCTAGTTTTGGTTGGGTCTCTAGGGAGAGTGGCTCCTCATGGGGGCCGGCGCCCCATTTAAGGGGAAGGGCTCAGGATAACCCACGAGTGAGTTAGTAAACAAGTGATAACCTAATAATTAACTTAGGAGGGTTGGGTAGTAATATCATTACAAGATTTAAAATATGGATACCTCATCTTCATTAGTGCTTCCGCAGACTAATGGAAGGCTGAGAAGGTCGTGGTTGGCAAGGTCATGACCTCATCCTCATGAGAGGTCTACGGCTCCGCATGAGCTACCCTATGGTGTCGGCGCCTCAAGTAGGAGGAAGGGCCAGGAGATCCATAGATGGGGGCCGACACCTCAGTTTGGAGGAAGGGCTAGGATAACCCATGTAGGCTATGCGATGACACTCTCCCCTGGTTGCCCATGTGTTTGCTTTATTGTGTTCCTCTAGAAGTGGGTTATGGGAATTGATTTAGATTGTTGTTTGAATTGATTTAAATTGATTTATGATTATTGTTGATACATCTTTAGCATGTGTTGTATGATCTCATTTATATTTGATTTACGATCTTGCATCTTTATGACATTGTGATATGATGTTAATGGTTGCTCATTTTAATCGGTGTATTGTGTGATGGATCTATGTTGGTACTTTTTGTATGGTTGTACTTTTGTTGTCATTCTTGGTCGGAGTTACTTCTCTGTCACCTCTTAGCATGGGGGTGGCCGGGTGGAACGTGCTCCGCACACCGTTGGGTTCCCCATCAGCGTTCGTGGCTTCAGTCTCATCCAGTTGAAGATTTATTCCAGTTGATCTCCTTGTATTTTGATGAGTTTGTATATTGTATTCATCCCACATGTTTGGGATTCATGATGTAACTATATTGATGATGTAAAATTTGAAAGATGTTGTAATGTAGTTATCTAATTTGTAACTTTTTTTGGCTATGTAATTTCTCATGGGTTTATCTTGTGATGGAATCTATATATATCTAATGTTGTCATTTATAGTTCCTTTTTGATATCTTATGAGATGATGTTTAGTAATGTCTATTTTCGATGTGACCTCGTGGGCCCCAAAGGACATAGTTGATTATGTTGTTTGTGTTTAAATGGAATGAAGTATATGAGTATGTATATGATCATTTAATATTGGTATGATGATTATTTATCTTTCTTTAAAAAAAAAAAAAAAAAAATTGCATTCTTTATTTGTTTGTTCTTTGGGGCTTGCACGGCGGGCGTTACATAATGAGTAATGTGATTCTTTAATAATGTTAGCATTTGGTTATTATTAAGTTTTATGGTTTTTGTCAATTTGGATCATGGGAACTATGTAATGCAGTCGTGAACCTTAGAGGACATAGGATAGTAAATAATTTTATGTTCACTTTCAATCGTGCAACATCACACCAAAAAAATAAATTGTTCCATTTTTAGTTGCTTGAGTGTTGTCCTCTAGGGTTCACAGCGGGGGAATTACACATGGTATCAAATCCCAAGTTTAAACACTGGGTGCTCTGGGTATATAAATAATCCCATTAAATTGTCTTAGATTTTTTGTTTGAAGTTTAAGTTTTCCCTTGTTGACCTCGTCTAATACCCAGAATTTTTCTTTCGTGGTGTTTGTGTAGGATCATGCCTAGGAGATGAGGTAGAGGTCAAGGGCGAGGCAAAGGTCATGGTGGTGGTCATGGGACCAATCACTAGGATTCACCTCCACAGAGTTCCCATGAGTTAGATCATAGGAACATCAAAGTTCATGAAACAATCAAGGAGGTGTAGGACAAAATTTAGATTAGCCAGGGTTGGAGGGTACACAGTTGTGCCAATTACTAGAGGAGGTACTTGTCTGGCTTGGTCTAAGGTAGGAGGGTGAGCAGTTAGTGATTCAAGAGAGAGAGAGAGAGGTCTCCCAAGAGGAGAGAGTTAGTTGTTGAGTACGATTCCATATTAGTTGGTCATATGAGGGACCTTCTTCATGCACATCCTTTGACATTTGATGGGACAAGCAGTGGATTAGAGGCAAAGACCTGGCAAATTGATCCAAACCAATGTTTTTATATGCACCCATATGGTAGAAATACCAAGGCTAGATGTGCCATAATGCATCTCCAAGGGTTTGTTTCCACGTGGTGGCATCTTGAGGAGTAGAAGCTCCATCTAGATATAGATTTAGTGTCATGGAAAATGTTCTTAGAGAGATTCAGAGCTCGATTCTTGTCTAACCATTGGTGGCAGCATTGTGCAAATGATTTTCATTATTTAAGAAAGATGGCAATGTCAGTGGAATAGTATGAATGGAAATTCTATGAACTTAAGTAGTATGTTGGCATTGGAGATGAAGAGGGTATGTTAGTTTAGCACTTTATCAGGGGCTTAAATGCCTGTATTAGCAGTGGTTTTCGGCTGTTCAAGCCAAAAACCATGGATGTAGTTGTGGAGAAGGTACAAATTGTTGAGGAGAATCTAGCTATGGCTTTAGGTGGATAGATGGAGGTTCATATTGGCATTGCACCTCTGGCAAGGTTCAGTTCTTATGGTGGTCAGAATAAGTCAGCAAGTCCATCTAGGAGTCAACAGGCACCCTCTAAGGGTGGCCAACAACAATAGTACTAGCCCTCTTATTTAAAATATAAGAACTCCCGATCTCGTCGAGATGATAGGACTCAATCTAGGAGATATAGGAATTGGAGGCTAATTAAGCATTATCGCTCTAATCAACCAGCCTAGAGTTCACAGTCTACAATTAACAAGAGCAATGTTCAACAGTCTAGTGCACCTCCAAGTGGTGGAGGTTTTGACAGAGGTATAGGGTGCTTCTCATGTGGATAGTAGGGTCATATTGCTTGTCAATGTCCTTAGAAGGGCACATCTAGATTTACATAGAGACTAGTGGCTTCAGAGTCAATAGTAGGGGATGTAGGTAGATCACATAGAGTTTTTGTTGTAGTTGATAACTTTCAGGTTGAGCACCAGGGGATAGTGGTTGAGAAATTAGGTGTGTTACATAGTAGTAGATTTTATGTTCTCTTTGATTTTGGTGCTTCAAACTCCTTTATTTCTCCTTTTGTAGTAGCGCGATGTGGACTAGTGGTAGCGAAGCATGACGATAGGTGGTAGGTTGAGTTAGCTTATGATGCTAAGGTCACAGTTGAGTATCTTGTTTGTCGTTGTAGTTTAAGGATTGGATCTCTTGACACCACAGTTGATTTTATATCATTCCTCTTGGGTCTTATGATGTTGTATTGGGCATGGATTGGTTAGAGGCTCCCAAAGTAGTCATAGATTGTTGTCGCAAGTTGGTGAAGTGTGTTGATGATTCTAGTAGTGAGGTTGAGGTAGTTGGGATTCAAAGACCTATTTCTTTGAGGATGATCTAAGCTATATAGTTGAGGAGGTGTATGCAGCAGGGCTGTCAATTATTTGCAATGACAGTCAATGAATTGGAGTTAGGAGAGAGTTAGGAGGAGGTGTCACTTGATAGTCATCCCATTCTTAGATAGTATGTTGATGTTTTCCTAGTGAGATTCTAGGGATGCCACCTAAGCGTGACATCGACTTTGAGATTGATCTTGTACCTAGATTTGAGCCCAATTCATGAGCTTCTTACCAGATGACCACTCAGGAGCTTAAGGAGCTTCGATTACAGCTTGAGGAGTTGTTAGCAAAGGGATCTATTTGTCCTAGTGTCTCTCCTTGGGGAGCACAAGTGATTTTTGTGAAAAAGAAGGATGGGTCCCTTCAATTATGAATAGATTGCCAATAGTTGAACAAGGTGACAATAAGGAACAAATATTCATTGTTGAGGATAGATTAATTATTTGATCAGATCAGGGGTGCTAGGGTATTCTTGGAAGATTGATCTTAAATCAGGGTATCACCAATTGCAAATCTTTGAGGAAGATAAAAATAAGACTACATTTCATACTCGATACAAACATTACAAGTTCACAGTGGTGTCGTTTAGGTTAACGAATACACCCTTAGTGTTCATGAGTTTGATGAGTGGTGTGTTTTGCACCTACCTTGACCGGTTTGTCTTGGTGTTTTTAGATGATATATATTTATCTATTCCAAGACCATGGAAGAGAATATGGATCATTTGAGATAGGTGCTACAATGTTTGAGGGAAAACTAGTTGTATGCTAACTTGTCAAAGTGTGAGTTCTTCAAGATAGAGGTGAAATATCTAGGACATGTTATCTTTGGTGAGGGCATTGTCATGGATCCTTCAAAGATCCAAGCTATCATTGATTGGCCTGCAACTACTAATGTGGCAGAGGTTTACAGTTTTATGGGTTTGGCAGGTTACTATTGATGGTATGTATAAGTGTTTTCAAGGATAGCACATCCCATCACTTCTCTTCAGAGGAAAGGGAAGAAGTTTTTTTGGTCAAAGCAGTGTGAAGCAACTTTTTAGACTCTTAAGGAGAGATTGACCAATGCTCCTATCTTAGCTATTCCTGATCCTTCTAGGGATTTTATAGTTTGTACAAATGCTTCCTTGGAGGGTATAGGAGCCATGTTGATGTAGGAGGGTCACATAATTGCCTATGAGTCTAGTAAACTCAAGGATCATGAGCTAAATTACCCTACAAATGATCTAGAGTTAGCTGCTACAGTGGTGCATGCCTCGTGACGAGATAGAGGCACTTTCTTTTGTGACATAGATTTGAGTTGCACACTGATCACCGTAGTTTATGGTATATCTTTGCACGGCCTAATCTAAATGCCAAACAGACACAATGGATGGAATTCTTATGCGAATATGATCTTAAGGTGAAATTCATCCAGGGAAAGGAGAATGTGGTTGCGGACACACTTAGTAGACATAGACATAACTTAATGGCAATGACCCTTGGTGTGGATTTGAGGAGTCAGATACTTTTAACACTTCCTTCAAATAGTTGGTATCAGGAGGTGAGGTCTGAGGTGGATTCAGGCAGAGCTTTAAAGGGCAGATTTGTAGGATATTCCCTTGAGTCAGATGACCTTTTGAGGCATTTAGGTCATATTTATGTACCATCCTCTAGAGATCTTCATACTTTGATCATGATAGAGGCGCATCGAGTACCATATTCAACTCATCCTCATGTCAAAAAGATGCACGTAGATCTTCAACAATTGTACTTTTGGACCAGTATGAGGAGAGATATTGCTTATTTTGTGTCAAGCTGTCTAGAGTGTCAGAGAGTGAAGGTAGAACACCAGAACCCTACAGAAATTTTGCGGCCTCATTTGATTCTAGAGTGGAAATGGGACATAGTCTCATTAGATTTTATTGTTGGTTTTCCCATTTCTTCACATCAACATGATGCCATTATGGTCACTATGGATAGGTTGATGAAGGTGACACACTTCTCTCCTATCCATTATTCTTACAATGCTTCATCAGTGGCTAGAGTTTTCATGGAGGACATTGTCAGGTTACACGGTATTCCTCACCAGATTATTTCAGGTAGAGATCATGTGTTTACTTCAGCTCTTTGGATGTCCCTACAGCATGCTTTGGGGACTCAGTTGAACTTCAGTTCAGGGTGATCCCACAAAGTTGGTTTACAATTTTTGGGAGATTCTATTTTTTGCTAAAATCACATATTTTTAGAAAATATAATGATTTAAGCCATAAAAGGTTCCATTTAAAGCATTCTAATTGAAAAGGGTTTGATCAAACTACCTTAGATCAAACCCCCTTGGATACAACCTCGCTAGTTTTAAACCATGCCTATAATAGAGTCTCCTTTACACTATCAAAACGTTGATTAAAAACCACTTTTGATTTACCTTTTGGGGGATCAAATTAATTCATTTAAAATTTAGTTTTTGTAAGTATGTAGTCCTTATTATAATCTTCCCAAAAAGTATAATTTTAAATAAATTTAATTTAATTATTATATTTATTTTTTATTTCTTGTGAATGTAGGTTTTTCACCGAAAATCAAGCTCTTTGTTTTGCACATGGAAAAATAGCAAATTATCAACAAAAAAAATGAAAAATATGAGTGCACCGAATATTGAAGTCCTTGATCCAAAAAAAAAATCAATTTCAACACATACAAAAAAAGTTATGCATTATACGGTCCACCTATGTTTGAATTGTAATTGGTTTGACTTTGAAACTTGATTAAGGAAAAAATATTCAATAAAACACTATTTAACCAAGTGGAAGCACTAGATACCAGAGTTACAAATCGAAATTCAAAATAATTAGAATTTTATCCTTCATGGAAAAAAAGTTGTGTTATATGGTGAGCATCACTCCTTAAAAATGTTTTTTAAAAACACCTAGTTTTCAAAGGAGATGGAAAAAGAAGTGCAATCTGATTCCAAAAAAATTGAAAAAAAATATATTTAGAATATATAGAAAAAATTTCACAAAACTCTAGTTTGCATCATCTTCAAATTCCTCACGGTTTTAGCTGCTATAGGTGCCCGAAAGTGAAGATTTAGTTAGAAAAAATGATTTCAGTTTCCAGTTTGGCCAAAAATTGTAAACCAGTTTCTAGAGACTGATGGGTAGATCAAGAGGGTCAATCAAATCCTCAAGGATATGCTTTGAATGTACGTCATGGATTAGTAGTCATGTTGGGAGGACTACCTATATTTGGTAGAATCTGCAAACAATAACAATTATCACAGTTCTATTGGAATGCCTCCTTTCCCGACGTTATATGGTCGTCTGTGTCGGACCCCGTTGAGTTGGGACTATTTTGAGGACAGGGTTCTTCTTGGTCCAAAGATGCTTCAAGAGATGGAGCAACGGGTGGTTCACATTAGGGAGCATTTGGTAGTAGCCCAAGATAGACAAAAGAAATATGTTGATGCTCACAGGGTGGACCATCAATTCTTAGTTGGTGACCGGGTATTCATGCATGTATGTCCACAAAAGAGTCTAATCCATTACGGAAAGGGCTCTAAGCTTGCACTGCACTTTGTTGGACCTTTTGAGATCTTAGAGAGGATTGGTCCTATAGCATTTTTTCTTGCTTTGTTGCCCAATCTCTTGTGCATACATGTATTTCACGTATCAATACTTAGACCATATTATCCTCATATATCTCACGTCCTTGATTGGAATACATTACAGGTAGAGGATGGGAAGCTAGCTTTGGAGCCTGTAGGCATCATTCAACATAGGAGACTCACACTCAAGGAACAAGACATTAAGCAGGTTAGGGTCCAATGGGATCTGAAACGAAGAGTCTTTTGCTACCTGGCAGGATGCTTCTAAGATGAGAGAACTTTATTCGTATCTGTTTACAAGCTTCCAAGAGTAAACCTGGTCCTAGGGGGGAGGATGTGATGCCCCTTAGTTTGACTTTGCTTGGATAGTTACTTGGACTATATCTAGACTTTATGATATTGTTTTCTAGACTTTATGTTATAGTTTGTTGGACACTATGACACTATTGGATGTTACTCAGATATTGTGATACTTTGATGATTAGATAATGTGACTATTGATGACACTATGATGCTTAGTTGATGTTATTGATGACATTGTGATATCTGATGTTTCTTGCTTATATCATGTTTAGCAGATTAGTTAATTACTTATGTGAGTAGTCATGGATATGTTGTTATGTGTTTATTGGATGTATGCATTATCATGTTTTGATATCAGTTATTATGTTCATGAAGGGGAACAGGGTCACATCACTCGCTTGCGAGTGTCTTGTGACATTGTGACTTTCCCTTCATGGTGTGTCTAACTATTTTCTTTATGCACATGTTCGACCCTATGTTTTGCTATAGGTTGCAGGTACATGGCATCGACTCCACCTGATTATCAAGTTTGAGTGTACAAGAGCCCAATAGAGTTGTTGTTTCGGAGATAGCACTAGGTCCCCCACATCGAGTCATTGTCCTCATCAAAGATGAATACATTTTGTCACATCCAGTCTATAAGTTAGTTGTGTTGGTATGTCTTCATTGTCATTTTACCTTTGTTTTGATTTTGGTCAGTATCATTTGACTGTTCCATCATTGAGTCATGCTCTAACTTGTGCTCTAGTGATTATTAAATTAAATTTAAATTTTCAAAATTGAAGGTGTGTACCTTCAAATTTTACCCTATTCTAATGTGCAAAATAACTAAAATGCAAGTGGAAAAATACTAAGAACACTTCAATGATTAGCCTAAAGAGTGATAAAACAAGGAAAATAGATGAAATAAGATGAAAATTGATTATACCTTCCTTGTTGTTGAAGACTCCTTAGTTGGCCCTTGATTTTGATGAATTTGTGTGCTCCTTGGATGGCTTTTGATGTAGCTAGATGCAAGATTGAATGTGCAAGATGATCAAAGTGGATGGCTAAATGATAGTGAATGCTTGAGAATGCAAATTGACAGCATGAGGTTACTCAAATCAAAAAGTGTTGTAAATTCCCTTGAGAAGGGGGTATTTATAGGGGAATTTGAATTCTCTAGAGAATTCAATGGTTGAGATTCATCCAACAAGGTCAAAATGAAGGGCTATGGTGAGTTGAAAACTCACAAGCCCTCACATCTTGACATGTGGATGGTGAAGTGGCTAAGGGGAGATGAGGTGTAAGTGAGGTGGAAGAGAAGTACATGATGTGGAGGAAGTACAAGTACATTGGGAGATGGGAAGAATCTTGGGTGAATAAAAGTGAATTTTAAATTCACAATGATTGGAAGAATCTAGTGGATAAGACAATATTCCCAAAAGGTGGGAGTTTGTCACATGTGACTTGATGTGACAAGTTAAAGGTTCTAGAAGATGCATGGGGAAAGGGGATTCTTGGAGGAATAAAAAGGAATTAAAAATTCCTTGGGGGATGGAGAGAGTTGATCAAGGTACTGATTAGGCTTAATTAATCAGTAATTAGAAGACAAATGAGGATTAAAAGCCAACTTGCAAAAGTTGGAGGATGTGACACATCCTAATCAAGGATTAGGCATGTGCACATCCCTAATGAAGATATTAGGAGATGGATTAGGATTCGATGAAAATGACATGTGAGGAATTAAATAAATATATTATTTAATTAATTTATTTGATGAAAGGAGGATTAAAGAGAATAAAGTATTTAATTATTAATTAAATACCTTAGGAATTTGGCAGAATTAAGGGTATTAATTAAATAATAGTAATATTACTTAATTATCTTGGATAAGAGGATGTTTAGACGAAAAGTGATAAATTTGGATAAATTAAGTGTCCAAATTTGGATGTCTACATTTTGCCCCTCTTTGAGATGGTGTTACGAAGTAGCATCATTTCAAAGAATATTAAAATATAGAACCCAAAAGGAGATGGTTAGATTGGAAAAGATGCCCCAGTCATCAAAGGGATGACTAGGAAGAAAGATGATGGGGGTGAAGATGAAGATTGAGGATGCCCCCTCGAGAGGACATGCGGGTTGAAGAGAACACGTGTGTGCTCTTGAAATAGATGATGTGATGCAAGGGGAGATGAGGAAGATGACAAGAGAAGAGGATAAGCAATAGGAGATGGATGAAGCACAAATGGATTTTAGGACAAAAGGTGATATTGCCCCAATCAAGGTACAAGCCAAAATGGGTTGATGATGGATGGAGTGTTGTCAATGAGGGAATGAAGGATCTGGAAACAACACGAGGATAGGAAAGGATACATCCCACTGAGTGGTATTGATGAGGGAAGGATTCATCCCAAAACACCACTAAAGGATAGGGAAGAATACCTCCCGATGTTGATGATGAAAGTGTTGTTGATGAGGGAAGGATACATCCCAAAACAACACGAAAGGGATAGGGAAGGATACTAATGGATGATGATGATGATGATGGGTCAAAGCTAGTAACGAGACTGGGGACAAAACCAAGGATTTTATTAGGTGATTTGTGCGAGATTGAACAGATGAGGAGAAGATTGATATGTGAGATGGAGAGAAGGATCTTAAGATTTGGTTTGATATCCAGAGATTTGGACTGCAGATGGACTAAAGCTCAGATTAGGGGTTTGGTTAAGCTCAGATTGGGATAAAATTAAAGCTCATATGAGGATTGGATTGAAGACTAGAATGATTGAAGGATATGATTGGATTGATTCTACATCGAGTTCCAGGGTTTAAAGGGCGTAAGGTGTTGACAATCAAATTTTTCCCGATTTGGCAATTTTTAAAAATTGTCAAATTTTGCCATTTTAGGAAACCTCATGGATATACTTTTGGGAGTCCAAATTTTTTCCAAGAAATACCCAATATTAAGATAGGATGAATTGCCAACTAACATCCCAAATTTGAGATATGCATTTCGAGTTATGAGTGAAAACAATTTTTTAAAATGCTAGAAAAAAACACTAAATTGGGATTTTGAGGGTCAAGATGAAAGTTTGAGGCCCCGAAAATGTGGCAACACGGGTTCAAAATGTAATCACCTGTTAAATTTAACTCAAACGGGAACTCGAGTCAAAAGTTATGGCCTCCAGAAGTTTCGGTGTAAAAATCAAAACCCGCAAAAATATGGTTTTTGATAAATTTTGAAAATTTCAACACATGGGTTTTGATGGCGGGGGGAAAGTAGAAAATAGGTCGGGATTAGTTTTTAGAAAAAAGGCTAAAATGTGAAGAAAATATGGGGGAAGAAGAAGAAGAACGGGGGCTGGGCGTAGCCGCCACGCTCCAGTCGTCGTGCTCTAGGCATGCCTTTTAGAGCCACTTATTGGCCATTGTGGTGCCGCCGCAGGCGAGAGGCCTCCCACAGTAGGAGTCTCGGTAGGGCTCCCCACCCAGCAGCAATGAGAGTGATCGCCACCCCAGTGAGAGCCTCCCCACAAGGCGGACTAAGGCAAAGCAGCCCCCAAACTGGCGGTCCGCACAGCACGAGGATCTGTCTGGAGCCACCACTGACAAGAGAACTGAGCTGCCCCGACAGAAGGCGGAGCCTCCCTGAGAGAGGTGGATCTACCCCGACAGCAGGCAAAGTCGCCCCGCCCAAAGGGTGGAGCCGCCCCAATGAGGGGGAGAGGAAAAAAAAGAAGAGGGGAAAAGAAAGGGAAGAGATAGGAAAAAAGATGGAGGGATGGGGGGATTGTGAAGAAGGATGAAGGGATGGGGGATACATGAAAGATGATAAAATGGAAAATGAAATACAATTTTAAATGCAATTTGCCATCTTCAGAGCACTGATTTTTGCTATAGGATAAGACACCAAGTGTCAGGGTATGTGGAACCAAGGCATATTAGTGTCTAATGCATGAAACAAACACAACAGACAAGAAGGCTATTCCAACACCCCAAAGTGACAAAGAATTTGGTCGGGCTAGGTATTGGGATAACCGCAAGCACAAAAGGATGCCCCAACGTAACACAAGATCACAGGGATCATGGTGGGTACTACGTGGGACAACCAAGAAGACACAATCAAACAAAAGATCAAGATATGCCCCTATGTGGACCAATCAAAACACGCCATAATATGATGGATTATGGCGGCCTTGACAAGTGATCATAGGGAGCTCAAATGATAAACAAAAGCCAAAAGCATCAAAAGATCGCAATCAATTTCAAATGTCCTTTGCTATAGGATCAAGGGGATAGATGGGATTGATGAGGTCTGTTAGGAAGGATGCATCTTGTTGAGACCAAAGATGATGGATACTAAACTAAAAGATCATTATGACGCGGGATGTTCAAAATCGATTGGATCTCATGATACAAGTGGATCTCGTTTGTGAAGAACTGGCTAGATAAGGGCATAGCTTGATGACACGACATAAGGAAGACAAGACATGGGACTGACACACCCTAAAGACCTAAGGGCTCAGGGGTCGATCAAAGATTAGCCTTGCCTACGTGAAAGTGCAGAGCCCTCGTAGTTCAGTAAAGGGTTGTCGACTGACCATGGATAAAAGTAGAAAGAGGATGATGAATGATGATGGCAGATGACAAGGAATGGAGAGACAAAAGTGAAGACTAATGATAGATGATATAGGAGTGGATGGAGAAAGCAGAAAGACTGATGCTAGATGATAGAGGAGCGGATGGACAAAGCAGAATGATTAATGATAGATGATAGAAGAGAAAAGTGGACAATGAAGATCAATGATGGAACCCCGGGGGCGGATCAAATTATCGACCTTGCCTACGTAAAAGCACAGGGGCAACGTAGTTCAACAAGACCAAAGGCAAACAATGGATAAAGGATGATAAAATGATAGGATAAGTGGATAAAAAGATGGGACCGATACGACAAGATAGGATAGACCTGTTGGATTGGATAGGATGATGACAATCACATAAAGCTCAGGGATGGGATGGTTATCCAAAGCATTAAAATGACTTGGGAGGATGATATGATAGATAGATGAGTGATGAAAAGTGATAGGGGATTGGAAAGATGTGCAAGAGAAGCAAGGGTGATGACGATGAGATAAATGGCATTGGGTTGCATGGGGGGAGGCCTGAGCCAGATACCAATGACAAGGGATTAGAATATAGGGGGTGGGGGATGGGAGGATTGTTTGGATGGATGGGAATATAAGGATTGGGAGATGAAAGAAGGGATGCTAGGATAGATGGATATGAAGGTAGGATGGGAGATGGGAGAGATAGATGGATATGAAGATAAGGATGGGGAGATGGGAGAGATGTTGTGATAGATGGATAGGGACAGAAGGATTGGGAGATGAAAGGGATGCTAGGATAGATGGATACAAAGATAAGAATGGGGAAATGGAAGGGATGCTATGATAGATGGATGGGGAGATGAAGGGATGTTATGATAGATGATGTCTCCAAAGACTATGTCACAAAGGAAGTAGATGCCCCCACTCTAGATATGTCATATATGAGGAGGCATGAGGGATAGAAGACAAGTGGATGGGAAGATAAAGGAGATAACTAGATGAGGATAGGATGGGTGACTAAGGAATATGATAGAGCATGGATGAAAGGAATGTATACCAATAGGTGTCTAAAGCATGCATAGATAGGTGCCCCTATTTTGATCAAGATCAAGAAGGATGGAGGGATGGGACAATGGATATGATGGTAGGATGTGGAAGAGTAGGTGGATGGGGGGATTTGCTAAAGAGACGATAAGAGGAGACATAGCCAGTATAAATGAAATATGAAGCTGATGGAGGGAATGCACACGTAGTTTGTCCTGGCAGAGGATTTATGTATGACGCCTATTTGCTAGGTTTTCATCATGGTATTTATTTACGCTTTTGTTTGCCAAGTTTTCACCATTGGATGGATTATTTCTCTTTACTATTTTTTTTTTTATTTTTTTACTTTTTTGGATTTCTGACCTTTTGGATGTCATGCAAAACGAGATGGGTAAGGATAAGGAAGTGGATAAGCAGATTTAGAGGACATGTGATAAGGATCAAGGTGTTAAGAGCCCATGTTTGAAGTGATTGTTGGATGTTGGTACAACCTTATTAGGATAAATGGATTATACATGAGGATGAATTAGAGGGATTTGATGGGGTTGATACATGGGATAATGGATGAGATGCTGGAAAGGGTATGGATAGAATGATGGGGTGGATATGTGATAGGGAGATGTGTTCATGACCAACATTGGCACATGTGGTGATGGATGTGAAAAGATAATAGGATTAAGGGATGGAGAATGTGGGGATAATGGAGGAGATGGAATGGTGATTTCAAGACATAGGGACCCAAAATAGACTTAGGAGATAAAAGGGGTGTATGATTAGCTTTTGGATTAGCGACTTTGGATGTTCTTACATATTTTTTATGTGATGGAATTGAATATTTTTTCTTTGGGATCCACATGGTTTTGATCTTTGCTTTGGTGGGTCGTTGTGGCCTATGGATTTGATGTATATTTAGATTTTTCTTTTCTTCACCATGTCTTTTGGAGGGGACATGGGGAGCCGTAGATTCATGTGGATGCTTGGATTTATGCATTTTTTCTTTAACAACCAAAGTGTTTTTAGTAGCAATGGGATGGGTGTGAGGAGATGGATGATGTGGAGTGATGGAGGTAGAATTATGAGGAGTATGTGTAGATGGAGGATGTTTAGGTATGTGCCTTTGTTGATCCTAATTATAGGATATGTGAGAGGTATGTTTATGATGGATGAGATGGATAGGTGATGAATGGATGAAGGGATGGATAGGATGAGATGGAGGAGGTGAGTTTAGGATATAGGAGCCCAGAATAGATGTAGGACATGGAGGAAACATGGGCATGGTAGATGGAGGATTGGAGATGGTGGATGGAGGGATGTAAGGACCCAAAATGGATGGAGCAGATGAAGGAGGAATATGGACGGTGGTTTTGAGGCGATATGATAGAGGAGGAGGGATGGCAACATATGATTTGGTGGAGCAATGGAAAGAACCTATATTTATTTTGGAAGAGGTTTGTTGAGGATGTCTAGAGGTTGTACCAACATCTTTAGATTGTGAGTCTTGGTAAATAGGTCCAAGACCTTGCATGCAGACTTTTTTTTTGATTTGGATGGGCTCTAAAATACCTTGCTCATGAAGGCCTAGACTTTTTCCTTGATAGTTCATTTTCTTGAGCATGCGATCCATGATAGGATTTGTGTTATTCTGAAAACATGATGCGAGTCCATTATTAGGTGGAGAATGATGGGTGGTATATACATTGTGTTTTTCTTTTGCGAGGAGGTCACCATGGAAGAATGTGAGCGTACCAAGGGGATATGCAAGTGGTGTGGGGATAGCAGTTTTAGGTGATGATGGGGGATCATGAGAAGGAGATGATGGGATAGAAACATCAGGAGAGGGAGTAGGGGCCATGATAGGATCTAGATTTGTGGTAGTAGGCTCATGTGATGGAGATGGAGATGGAGCAGTGGAAGCTTGAATGACAAGGGGATCATGGGATGGAATGGATGGGGGACTGTGATCTTGAGGTGGACTAGATGGGATGGTAGGATCTTGATCTAGAGAAGGGGATATGTTGGCATGATTTGGATTAGACTCTTGGTGTGACTCATCATGTGCGGGAGGCATGGTAATGGAGTCTTGTTGGGACTCTTCAAGTGGGGAAGATGGAGGGATGGAAGATTCATGAGGTTCATTGGAATGGGTTTTGGTGCTACTAGGGGTGGGAGGAGTGGATGGGATTTGGGTGGATCTAGGAGTAGAGGGAGTGGATTGGAATTGGGTGTCTTCGATGGATTCAGTGGTTCTTGGAGTAGGAGATGGGGGTTCAATGGATTTAGTGGGTTCAATGATTTCAATGGTTTGAGCAGTACCAAGGGTGGTAACATCAATAATAGGTGTGGTATGGAGAAGGGTCTCATCACTAGTGACTGTGGATGATTGATCTAGATGGCATGGTTCCATGACTTCAAGATGTGGAGTTGGGGATGGCTTCTTTGTCATGAGTCCTTGGAGAACTTCTAAAATGAGAGACTTGCATATGGTTGGCTTGGCTGGGCTGGTAGAAATGGATGAGGGATTATGGATTGGTGGACTAGGGTTAGATGGAGGAATGGGATTGAATGTAGGACTATGAGTAGATGGGGTATTAGGATTGGATGGAGGACTAGGAGTAGATGGAGGACTAGGATTGGATGGAGGGTTAAGGTAAGGATATTGGAGCGATGAATTAAGATAGGAGGACATGGATTGTGGATTAGGACAAGAGGATATAGGTGGTGTAGTGGGACAAGAGGATGTGGGGGATGGATTATAATAAAGGTATTGGGATGATGGATTAAGATGAGGAGACATGGATGTAGGATTAAGCTAAAAGGGTGTGGATGTAGGATTAGTATGGGAAAATTGGGAAAGAGGATTATGATAGGGGGACATGGATGGGGAATTGTAATAGGAGTATTGGGATGGAAAATTAGGATAAGAGGATGTAGATGTTGTATAAGAGGATGATGTATATGAAGGACATGAAAAATATGGGGATGAAGAAGATACTGGATATCCATTGTCAAAGGTGGCATAAGGAGCATGATTAGGCATGGATGAAGACATAACAGAATAGCTCATAAGAGTAATTGGATTTTGGAAAGTGGGTGGAGAAAGCTTACTAGATATGATAGTGTCAAGGGGATCTATGTTGTATACTTCTTGATCGATAAGACTTTCGTTATTGTCGTCAACGTAATTAAGGTTTCCCTTGACTACTATTGATGGAGGATGAGGATTCATGATGATGATAGGATAAATAAAATGGATCAAATATGATGGACTAAAGCTCAAATTGGGATTTAAGTTAAGCTTAGATCAGGATTGGATTAAAGTTCAGATTAGGATGATTGGATGATGCGATGGGATTGATTTTGATTTTGATGGGATTCAGTAGATGGATGATTGGATCGGGTAGATGATTTGATGAATTTGATTAAATTATTAGATCAATTTGATTAGATAGGATCAAATGATTAGATGATGTTGATTGGATAATTGTGATTGGATGAACTTGATAGGATTCGTGTGCTTGGATTAATTAGATGATTGTATGTATTTGATTAGAGAAATGGATTGGTTTGAATAGATAAGAAGAAACAAAAGGCACCACTAGATAGAGCTAAAAAAATTGATAAATTTTGGTTTTTGAACGAAGTTGATCCGATGCACGGTTTGTAAATGACAGCCCCGGGAAGTTAGGGGCGTGTCCACCCCACGATGCGGGGCGTGGCTGCCCCAGGATGGTCAAATTCTTGATAAGAGGAAATGAAAGGTACCACTGGATAGAGTTTTAAAAACTAAGCAACTTTGGTTTTTGGACGAAGTCGATTCGACGTATGGTTTGTAAATGATGGCCCCGGGAAGTTACGGGCGTGTCCACCCCGTGATGCAAGGCGTGGTCGCCTCGGGATGGTCAAATTCTTGATAGGAGGAAATAGAAGGTACCACTGGATGGACCTTGAAAAACTAAGCAACTTTGGTTTTTGGACGAAGTTGATTCGACATATGGTTTGTAAATGATGGCCCCGGGAAGTTGAAGGGGCGTAGTCAACTTTTTGCAGTAAATCAGGGGCGTAGCCACCTTTCTGCAGTGAATCAAGGGCATAGCCACCTTTCTATAGTAAAATCAGGGGCGCTTCCGCCTTTCTACGGTAAAACAGGGGCGCTTCCACCTTTATGCGGTAAAACAAAGGGCGCTTCTGCCTTTCTGCGGCAAAATCAGGGGCGCTTCCGCCTTTCTGCGATAAAATAGGGGTGCTTCCGCCTTTCTGTAGCAAAACTAGGGGCGCTTCCGCCTTTCTACAGTAAAATAGGGGTGCTTCCACCTTTCTACAGTAAGACAGAGCTTGGTTTTGATGGAAATGGCTATGGCAAGGACTCAAAATGATAAAGTAAGACCAATGTATCAAAGATTTCACGAGTTTTTCATAAGAAAACACTTCAAGCAAGCACAATTCTAGGATTAATGTTAAGGGTATGGCCAGGAAAGGTCTTAATCTAGGATGCACAAGGCTTCTAGGGAGTCCTCGATATACTCTCGGTATGTGAGGCACAACCGTGAACATCAGCCCGTCACAAGCATGAGTCAGGAACCCCAGCGAGATACTAAAAGGCTCGGACCAACTTTTCACATCTATCTAGGTATCACCCTAGCTTCGACGCTCCGCCAATTACGACGTGATTGGATTGGGGTACAAATTTTGTTCTCCCCCCTTTATATACCCTGCCGATATGCATGGTTGGAATCGTCCCTTGGGGTGATGAAATCCCTAAGTAGGTCCCACTAGAAAGAAGACACTAACCGTTTCCAACTACTCCCCAGGCTCACACGAAGTGTTAGGGGAAAGTGAAAACAAATTAATGCTCTCTTGGGTGACACAATAATAGACAAGCACAACAAGCAATAAAGGTTACTTCCCCCTAATTAGACTATGTTCAAACAACAAGGATAATTTTTCAAAAATTTGATCAAATAGATGGCCCTGCAAGCAAACGTTAGTTGTCTTATCCTTCGTTCTTGGTCGATTGCGCCATAATATGCTTCCAAACTATGCTGTTTTGGGGTGTAGCCACCTTTCTATGGTAAAACATGGGTGCTTATGCCTTTCTGCAGTAAAACAGGTGGTGCTTCCACCTTTCTACAGCAAAACAAGGGCGCTTCCGCCTTTCTGCAGCAAAACAGGGGCGCTTTCGCCTTTCTGCAGCAAAATGTTAGAGGAAAAGAGTCTTTCAAAAATAAAAGGGTGTATTCGCCCCTCTGTAGGAAACTTTATCAGATTTTTGAAAAAGAAAAGTTGTATGCCCTACTGCAAGAAAGTGTTAGAAAAGATTTTCTAAGCAAAATGACATATATGCCTAACTGCAACAAATTGTTAGCAAAAATCAAATTTTCAGATATAAGGCGTGACCGCCTTTCTGCAGCAGACAAGAGGGTGCTTCCACCTTTTTGCGGTAAAAAAGAGGGCACTTCCACCCTTCTGTGGTAAAATAGAGGGCGCTTCCGCCTTTCTGCAGTAAAAAAGAGGGCGCTTCTGCCTTTCTGCGGTAAAAGAGAGGGCGCTTCTGCCTTTCTGTGGTAAAACAGAGGGTGCTTTCACCTTTCTGTGACCTTTTTCTACAAAATGCTTAACAAAAATGAAAGTTAAATGCAAGAACCCGTTTGTGGGTCCCACCGGGCATGCCAGAAATGTGTACCTTAGAATTTTACCCTATTCTAATGTGTAAAATAACTAGAATGCAAGTGGAAAAATACTAAGAACACTTCAATGATTAGCCTAAAGAGTGATAAAACAAGGAAAATAGATGAAATAAGATACAAATTGATTATACCTTCCTTGTTGTTGAAGACTCCTTGGTTGGCCCTTGATTTTGATGAATTTGTGTACTCCTTGGATGGCTTTTGATGTAGCTAGATGCAAGATTGAATGTGCAAGATGATCAAAGTGGATGGCTAAATGATAGTGAATGCTTGAGAATGCAAATTGACAGCATGAGGTTACTCAAATCAAAAAGTGTTGTAAATGCCCTTGAGAAGGGGGTATTTATAGGGGAATTTAAATTCTCTAGAGAATTCAACGGTTGAGATTCATCCAACAAGGTCAAGATGAAGGGCTATGGTGAGTTGAAAACTCACAAGCCCTCACATCTTGACATGTGGACGGTGAAATGGCTAAGGGGAGATGAGGTGTAAGTAAGGTGGAGAGAAGTACATGATGTGGAGGAAGTACAAGTACCTTGCAAGTACATTGGGAGATGGGAAGAATCTTGGGTGAATAAAAGTGAATTTTAAATTCACAATGATTGGAAGAATCTAGTGGATAAGACAATATTCTCAAAAGGTGGGAGTTTGTCACATGTGACTTGATGTGACAAGTCAAAGGTTCTAGAAGATGCATGAGAAAAGGGGATTCTTGGAGGAATAAAAAGGAATTAAAAATTTCTTGGGGGATGGAGAGAGTTGACCAAGGTACTGATTAGGCTTAACTAATCAATAATTAGAAGACAAATGAGGATTAAAAGCCAACTTGCAAAAGTTGGAGGATGTGACATCCTAATCAAGGATTAGGCATGTGCACATCCCTAATAAAGATATTAGGAGATGGATTAGGATTAGATGAAAATGACATGTGAGAAATTAAATAAATGTATTATTTATTTAATTTATTTGATGAAAGGAGGATTAAAGAGAATAAAGTATTTAATTATTAATTAAATACCTTAGGGATTTGGCAAAATTAAGGGTATTAATTAAATAATAGTAATATTACTTAATTATCTTGGATAAGAGGATGTTTAGATGAAAAGAGATAAATTTGGATAAATTAAGTGTCCAAATTTGGATGTCTATAGAAGGATTTAGTTAATGAAAATAAAAGTCTTATTAAATTTAAAAGAATAAAATTGAAACAATATTGTGAAGGTATTTAATGAATTAAGAATTATTATTAAAACAAAATATTTAAATAGAAATTAATATCAATGTGATAATACAAGCAACAAACAAACCTTAAGGGAAATTTTAAAAAATAATAAATTAATGAGTTAGTGGTTTATTGTGTGTAAAATGTATGATGAGGTTAAATTTTTGAGGAAATAAATTAAATAAAAATTAGTAACTAGGAGGCAATTTTGAATGAAAGTAATTAAATAGTAGTGGAGGTTAATAATAAATTAAGGAGAAGTGGAGTTAACTGTAGAGGAGAAATTGGCTTATTTCTCTCAGAGGAAAATCTGATTCTAGAAGGTTTGTCATGAATATCTTTTGGGGGTTTTCTTGAAAACTTCTCAGTTGTTTTTGAAAATTTTCTTGAAATGAGTGAAGCTTTGAAGTTGTTTTTGGAAGTCTTGGGGTTTCACAATGACAGTAGAATTGGAAGTGTTTGGATTTGCTAAAATTTCAGAGTGGAATTTTGGGAAGAAGCTGAAGTTGTAGCTCAGGTATTGAATCTGACAACCATATTCTAGTTTAGTTGTGCAACCATACCAGGTTCCACCACTTCTTCCTATTTTATTCCCAATTTTAAAGTTTTCTCAAAGAATGTTCTTGCATGGTTTTTTGTTGAAATAAATAATTACTGGTTAGATTTATGTGTATTTTAATAGTGCATAGGCTAGAAATTGCAAACCTTCTGAAAACCTACCCTTCATTGTCTTTATTATCTTTGGTGTAATTGATTGTATTTATCGACATTTAGTTTACATTCTTTAATTTGTCGCTCGTTGGAACCAATGGTTCCTATGGATTACTATCTTTTCAACTAAGCTTTGATTGATGCCTATCGTCACTTTTCCTTTCAGCCAAATAGCCATTTGTATCTGTGTCAATCAAAAAAAAAAAACCAATTCTTCAAGACCATTGGGTCTAGTCAAGAAAAAGGAATTCCAACACCTTGAGATTTCCAGATTAATTGGTTTTGTACCGATAGTTGAAGTTTCTCCAGTATTACTAGCATAGGTTTCTGTGTGATTCTTTTGACTCTTTAATTTCTGTAAATCCTCTGTGGAATTCAATTATTTGTACCACACGATTGAGGTGTTTTGAACCCCTATATCTGAAGGGAATTACATTAAAATAATTATTGACAGGGGTGTCAACGTAGTCATGAGTTCGGCTCTAAGTTGACACCTGTAACATAGAATTTATTTTTATACAAGAACATGCAATCGCCGCCCCTACTTCCAGTTAAATTCCTTTAATGCCTTGCTCGTCGACTTTTGGGTATGTGCAGGATCATGATGGGTCAAAAAGTGGCTATATGATGGGTTTTTGTAGGGTATGTGGCTGACGACTTCTTTTTACCCAAAATTGATGAAACGAAAAGGGTTTTTAAAGGAGATACTCAAATTTCCACCAATATAAATTATGCTTTACTTTGAATTTAATAAATAATTATTATTTATATTCTATTTGAATTACAACTAAAGTCCTGATTGATAGGTTGATTGAAAAACATCTATAGCTTTCAAACGGTATTACATTTCTTGAATTTGAAACATGTGTCACATTCTATGCTTCACATCCTATAGGATTAAAAAAAAAAAAAATGAATTTCATGATTTTTTGACCAAGTTAAGGTGGTTAGACATACGAGTATTTTTATTTTTTAAAATTTGTAATAAAAAATTCATAATTAATTATTTACTTGGAAAAAAATTATAAAAAAATATGCATCACATCGGGACATGAGTCCTCTACTTATATCTAAAATCCTATAAAAAAATATTCATCATTTTATTGTGGTTAGGGTGGTCAAACAGACACCTACTTCTTATTTTTCCCTTGAAATTTAAGTACTATTGCATTGAAATTTCAAATTTTCACCAAAACGATTTTTTTTTTTAAATAAACCTAGTATCTTAGAAATTACACTCAATTTGCTACAAATTATATTCTTACATATTTTTTAAATAATATAGATAACTTATTCAATTTTTTACATCAAGTTTCCTAACTCTGACTTTTCTAAATATTTTTCCACTTAAGGGCCTATTTTTTCCATGATGATCCTGCACATACCCTTTTGTGAACACATCCAGAAGGACTAAGTTAACTCGTGTATGAATTTTTTTTGAAAACTAAAATAAACTAAACCTGTACAGCCAGTTGAGCAGACTTACCTTTTTAAATGCCATGTATCTTGTGGTGGAAATCGGTGGAGCTGCTAGTTTGTTTCTTTTTGTTTTATCATGTCATATCTCGTGATTGAAAAGAATAGAACTGCATTATCAAAATTTTAGCTCTAAACTTAGTTAAACCCTAATAATTATACCCAGCACTGAATGCATACTTCTACCTTGATGTCTCTTTTTATACAAATATAGTATGGACTTCTTGGTCGTTCTGAGCCATCGCTTAACCATTAGGCCACAAAATGCGTATACTATTTGTTTTTAATTACTTTGAATGAGATATAGGGTAGAGATTTCATTGTGTAACATTACTTAAGTTTGGAATTTTAGCGCCACATCCTCTCATAAGATTCTATAGAGTTTCGATGATTTAGTGGCTGCATTCATGCCTACTATGGTTTTTCAAGCAATAGTCTTTAAAAGAAATTTCCACAATCCATGCTCAGTCATGGCCATAGTTAGAAGCATGTATATTAAATTATGAATTGTAATACTTATTTAAACCTTTTCCATCCGAGAATAAGAAGTGATTCTGGAATAAGTGCGAGTTATGAGTGCGAATATAAATACTTGTATAGACATATATATATATATATATATGAATAAGTGTATTGTTGTTTATGTTATATTAGTTTCTATATTCATCAAGCCTATATAAATATTCATATGTATATATATATAAATATATATATATACACGTATATGTATGCATATGTATGTATATTTAAATATATGGGTCTTAAGTAAAACTAGCTACCCTATTGCTGAAACTTTTCTAAAGATAGAAAAAAATCTATTTTAGGAAAGATTGATTAATCTATAATTAGATAAGCAGAAATTTAGTATATATATTGAAAGAATCTAAATCATGTTTAGTTGAATTAATTGAATACCATAAAATGAGCTTCTTGTAACCCATTCTTGAATCTATTTTGTTATTAGTGTTTGATTTATTGAGGAATTATGTGAATGGGTATGAAGTGGAAGTAAACTCGGATCTTGTTCACTTTAAGATATTTTGTTAATTGGATCTTAGAGTCTTCTAGAGGCTAGGTGATTTGTTCTCTTGAGGGATTTAGTAGTTTAACTTGATATGGGGAAATTTTATCTTGATTATGTTTATGATGGTTGATTACCTTGCACTTAAAATTTGCATTTTTGATTGGTCTTATGGTACTTGAGAGTGGGTGGGATGATGCCTTGCTTGGATATTTGCTTGAATCTTGAGTATGTGCAAGTGGTCTTATTTTTGTTTCATTGGTTTGAATGTTGTCAGTAGGGGAGTGGCTTCCAATGGGTGCCAACACACAAAGGGGCACCTGGATAATTCATGTGGAAGTTTTGTAATCAAGTGATAACATAAAAAAAACTAGGAGGGTTGGGTAGATATAACATTAACAAGATAATTCTATGCCTCGCTCAGGATCAAGCGCTTGTTTAGGCTTGAGGTGAGACGAGAAGCCCTGGAATGGCATAATCAACTACCTCATCTTCACAAGAGGTAAGTTGATTCCGCATAAGTTGGCATGATGGGACGGAGGTCGGTAGAGGCTACCAAGATAACCCAAAATGGGTGCTAGGGTCCAGGAAGATCTATCTTGATAACCTATGACCAACTATGTGATGACACTTCCCCTACGACAACCATGTATCCCTTTGTATTTTTTTTTATCTTGGATAATTTTGTGCCTCTGGATGTATAGTCTCTATCATTCATTATTGTTCTACTTGCTCTTGTGATTGTGAGTTATGTCAGTCTTGTGATGTCTTAGTCCTTTGTCTATCAGTTATGGTGGGGCCCTTTGTTACCTCCTAGCACGGGGGGTGAACCTTTCGGTTCACAAGGTTGGGTGGAACATGTTTCATTCTCCATTGGGTTTCCTTTTTCCTTGTATGTGTCGTGGTGACTTCACTTGATCCAAAAACTTCTGCACTATATCTACTCTTGGGATTTATGGCTCCTTGTATTTGTATTTGTAATGTATCTCGATTATGTATCATGTATCATGTTGTTGAGCACTCCTAACATGTAACGAGGAGGTATTATTGTACAATATATATTTTTAAAGATGAAAATGATGTAACTATGTTATGTGATGAAGTATGTATCCAATGATATTGTACATGTTAACTGGAATAGATATAAGTAGTTAATATTTAATGTTTATATTATGGTTGTATCTCCTGATTCACTTGATTAGATGTAATGAGTAAATGTGATTCTTTAATAATGTTAGAATTTGGTTATTATTAAGTTTTATGGTTTTTGTCAATTTGGATAATGGAAACTACGTAATGTAATCATGAACCTTAGAGGACATAGGATAGTAAATAAGTTTATGTTCACTTTCAATCGTGCAACATCACACCAAAAAAAAAAAATTTGTTCCATTTTTAGTTGCTTGAGCATTGTCCTCTAGGCTTCACAGCGGAGGCATTACATTTGGACTCAAGATGATCAACAATCTAAACCTAACACATACACAACTCATTATTTTGTACGTCTTTGCAAAATTGTTTCTCAGCAAGGCTTGGTATGTCAAGAATATCATTTAGAAGGAGCTATGCATGCTAGCACAACATAAACTCTAATCTTAAATAGTTAACACAAGTTATGACCTGCAAAAATGCATACTTTCTACTCAAAATCAAGGAGAATAGGACAAAAATCAAGGGGAAAGAAATCACCAAAAGATTACATCAACTATCTTAAGAGTTTTGCACAATAAAACAACAATGAGAAGGTAAAAATAGCTTATTTTATTGATCAAAAGTGTTACATACAATTGTGTACGAGCTTGAAAATGGAGTTACAATTGTTGTCCCAGCTTGAAAGAACTTGAAAAACTAATTACAATACATGCCAAGAGAGAAAAAGAACTAAATCAAATCTACTCCTAAAGCTTTCCTTTATGTTGTTCAATAGCTGCTACATCATAGGAACATGTGCTTGAGAGAAGACAAGTGTTTGCTTGAATTGGGTTGAGTCAAACCTCCTTTGGTCGTCCAAAACAATAAGCTCTATTTTGTAGCCCCTACTCCAAAAAGGAATTTTTATGAAGAAAAATTCATACCTTGACCTCCTCTACCATCAAAGCACCTAAAACAGCTCCTATATACTTGAGGAAACTTCAAAACTTGGTCAAAACTTCCTCCTACATTCCCTCCATTTGTTTGCACAACTCAACAAACTGCCCTATATGCTTGGAAGAAAGAATAATTGATCTCCACCTCTACAACTATTCATAATTGGCCAATAAATATCCTTAACTGGTGCAACTTTCATTCCTTGAACCTCCATTGACCATGGTAAACATAGTAAATCCATTCACTATGACTGCTATATTGAAATAACCTTTGTGCACTTCCTTTCAGGACTTTTAAATAGAGGATTTGCTGCTATGAAGAGGCATTTGCATACTTCACTTTTATCTTCACCATCTATGACACATGTTCTAATTTTGAAGATCATTTTTGGTTTCTACATAGCTGCCATTATTGGAAATTATCCTCCATCATATAGAGGACGAGGTTGATTATGCTTCTGAGACCTAGGAATGATTTTTTCATGGAATTATTCATCACAAACATGGCTATAGGACAACTCCCTCTTGAAACAAGCATATCACTACTCTTGATCATCCTATGGGAAACTCATGGTGACTTTGCATTGACTATCGAACTACCTTTTAACTCTATCAAATTGTCTTGCTACTATTGAAACTTGAATAGTTCACTTATGTTTAGGACTACCACCTTGATGACTGTTCCATTTTCATTTGATGATGGTGAACTTGATGTGGGCTGAGCTAACTTCCCATGACTGCCCTTTGGATTACCTCTGTTATGCTCCTTATAAAACTAATATAACTTTGAACATAACATCAAAGAGATAATAATAGCAATATCCCTTTGTTTAGTTTATAAGAATTTTTTTTTCTCAATTTTTGTTATCTGTCACTATGAACTACTCTTTGGATCTTCATTGACTATCTTGTGATCATTACCTATGGCATACACGTGATGTTCTCACCATTTTAACTCAATCTGATCATTCAAGCAACTAAGTTGCCTCTACTTCTTAAGAATTATCCACCTGTGTTCATCAACTTTAGAGCTTTTTACAACTTGAAAGTAGTAGGACAAATGATGTGTTTGCTTGATTTGTGTTTTGTCCCAACTCCATGACATTAACTATCCTCTATTAATGGAACTATCCTCCCTATATGGTTTTGATGATTAAAGGACTATGCTCAAACTTTCTTTTTTGGTGATTACATAGTCATAAATATTTTGAGCTCTTTTTGGCCATCACAATCATTCCCTTGACTTGATTCTTTGGCAGTACCTTTCTTGCAATACTCTCAAGGTTGTCATAACCTCAAATCACTAATGCTTCATCCATATCAATAGGAGAAACATCGAAGTCTTCATCCTTTGGAATACCCCTGCAATTTTTAGAAAACCCTAAAAGGTATCCCCTATAGCTCTTTGAATGAGCTCTTTGACATCATACCCTAGCTTAGGTCTTTTCTTGACATGTTCAAAGTGACTATCTTCCTCATTCCATGGTGAGTATTTTCAACACTGTGGCTGTCCTATGGTCACCTATAAATACAAAAGCATGAAACCAGATGTCTTTAAAATCTTACTGCCCTTTCATCATTTTCATGCACAAGCCTTGATGAGATTCATCATTAGACCTATGTCCTTTGTTTAAAAGCTAGCATGGCTTCTCTGTGTTGTATGGTAAGGAACAATCAACTAATGGGGATAGTATCTAATGCATCTTAAGGATTTTAGATGGTTTCCACAAGATGGATCTAAGCCAAAAATCTTAATACTTCACTGGAAAGATGAAGGAAACAAGATTGATGGTTCTCTTAACATTTCAATTGGACCACCTATAGCATATCACTTGTTATGATACCCATGGATCTTCCACATGTCTTCACAACATATTTGCAAGCCCTGCATAGCTACTTTATGGTTGGCATGTCCCAAGCATGTTGGCCAAACCTATACTCCACCTTTCATTTCATTATCCTATTCACAAATGTAACTAGCCTCTGTGATGATGGTATTGATAGGGGTGGATGGAAATAGATCAACACCAATAAGAAAACATAAACTCAACAATTCATGAATAAGCACACACAAATAAACATGATTTGCTACTCCAAATGTTTATATTGAATTGCTTGATCCAGAATCATTACATGGTGCCTCTATTATAGAGAGCTTAAGAAACATCTAGAATTAGCCAACATGTTTCTACAAACATCTAAAATATAACTTCTAGAACTTTACAAAGTTTTACTTAATTCCTAATCTCTAGTTTAGCTGGAACCTCTAGAAACCTCTAATTTTATTAATATTTTTACATCTCATTTGAGGGAGAATTTACATTTCCCAACACTCCCCCTTAATTTTGACCTCAAATGTTGCTGCATAAATTTCCTTGCTCTTGACTACTATCAAGTTTGCTAACTTTGCAAATCCTTTTTCTTTACTTGATATCCTCAAACTTGGTGATGTCTTTGTCTTTGTCCAAGTCTTCAAACTTCAAACCATCTCTACAATCTTTAGATCTAATAATTCCTTTCTCTTAGCCTTCTCTAACTAGTTTGGTAGTCCCTCAAATCTTTGGTTTCCAATTTTTCAAAACAAAAAACTTGATCTTTCTGAAAACTCGCTTTCTATGGACGTCTTGCTAGACAATGATGCCGATTTAGTCAAACCATTTGTTATCCTCTTTGAACATTCAAACTTTTCTAAATTACTATCATTTCTCACACCTGAACATTTGTACTTAAACAATTTTTTAATCATTCCTGTAATTTTTTGCCAACTGGATCCATAAGTCCATCCACAATCTATTTTCATACAACTTTCCATAGAATCTTTCTTGCACTCTTTATTCCAACATGTCTTTTTAGAATGAATTTTTCAAACCACAAATATTGCACGGATGTAGATCCCAACATCTAGCCTTCGTATGTCCTTTCTTGTTACAATGTGAACATTGCATTCTTTGAACTTCCTTGCCTGAACCTGTAAAACCTGCATTCATCTTTCCTTTACCTGTCATATAGCCAAGACTTTCATATTTCTGCCTCATTGTTTGCTCAATCCCATTCCTTAGTCCTTGTTCATTCTTGCCAACATTGCCACCAAAACAACTAGAAGCTTTTGCAATATCATTGCACTTTACATGTTCACCATCACACTCTTTTTTACAAACAACTTCAGTAAAATCACATTTATCAAATGAAAAATTCAAATCCTCTGTACTACATGAAACATCACATATGGATTTTGACTTCAAACATTCATTCAATTTTGTAATTTCCTTCATCTGCGAACTATTTTCTTCTAATTTTTTAATTTCTTTTCTAAGTCATCAACCAATTTCACTCTTTGTTCCAATTCCTCATTCCTTGTATTAATCTCATCAAACAATTTTAGTTTTTCTTCAAGCTCTTTATTTTTCTCTCTAAGTTTGGACGATTCCTTCACCTGTCAATTATGTAATTCTTCCACAAAATTTAACCTATCCTCTAGCTCTCCAATTTTCTCTTTATAATCACTAATTTCATTTAAAAATTTACATCTTTCTGCTGACCTCTCATTCATCATTGCAAACCTTTCTTTCCCTAGTTCCATTAATTTTTCATTTAGTCAATCCGTCTCAAAAATTAATATTGCATTTTCTTTCAATACTCTTTTACCTTGATTTCCCATTGCAATAAAAATTAAACTCACCTTATTCTTCTTCTAGAAACTTAGTGTGCGACCTCTTCCTTGATATCCACTCATAGTGCTAATCAATCTTCAAACAACTATTGTTGTATCCTTTCGAGCTCCCCCTTAAACTACAATTTGAAAACTTCACAGTCCTCTATTATCATCTAGCTTTGATCTATCTATAGCTAAAAACCCTTGGCTTTTGACAACAACGAGCTCTAGTACAAATTTGAACAATCTTATTTCTGTAAACACTTCTTACAAATCTTTCTGCTCTTCCTTCATTTCTTCAATCAGATTTTTACTATAACATATAAATCTTTCCTAAAAAAAATAATCCCAAATACTATTTAACTTACTATTAACTGACAACTATTCCTCTTCTTTAACTGATATGATCTCTCATCAAATCGGCAGCTCCAAATCGTACACTTCTAGACAACAATCATTTGCTTTTCAAAAAAACAATTTCCTTCAGCTATCGGTTTGCAATAACCCTCAGGCGATTGGAAGGTTTGGACAACAAACGCAATTTTCTCTCAACTATTAGTGATGTCTTTTATTGAAAATGGACAACGAGCTCCTTGAACACTCAGGCAATTTGACTTGTCTCTTGCAAATTCCTTCCTTCAATGGATTTCAAACAACAACCAATATATGCAACAATTCCTTTAGATCTGCAATACAATGGCTTCTTAAATCTCTTCCAAGCAATCTTCTTTTAAATTATGCAATCCACAATGATGTCCTTTCCAATACTTTTTAGCGAAGCATTGACTAGCATAGTGATCTGTCTTCTTATGTAATATGCAATTAAAACAATTCTCTTTTGTGATTTTTCAGCAATTCATATTTGACTTCAACGACTTGACTGTGATCTCTTCTTTCAGACTAAGCGCAACATCTCCTTGCTACACTTTTTGACTGATACAAATGTTGGGACTTTCCTTTGGCAATATTGATCTCCTTTATCTCTTGTGATCTTCTTTTCATTGACTGGCATAAAACCATGATCTTCATTAGCACCTTTTGATGGTTGTGATCAGTGTCTTGGATCAGGCAGTGATTATATGCTCCTTCCTACTACTGGGCCCTCTCTATATCCACAATATTGGGATCTTCAAATTACAACTATCCTCCTTTTCTCTTACCCTAGCTTTGATACCAATCTGATAGGGTGGATGGACATAGATCAACACCAATAAACAACCATAAAGTCAGTAATTCATGAATAAACACACACAAATAAACATGAGTTGCTGCTCCAAATGTTTGTATTGAATTGCTTGATCCAAAATCATTACATGGTGCCTCTATTATAGAAAGCTTAAGAAACATCTAGAATTAGCCGACATGTTTCTACAAACATCTAAAATATAACTTCTAGAACTTTACAAAGTTTTACTTAATTCCTAATCTCTAGTTCAACTGGAACCTCTAGGAACCTCTAATTTAATTAATATTTTTACATCTCATTTGAGGGAGAAATTACATTTCCCAATAGGTATTTTCACTTATACTCAGCATAATCACAGGCTTCTAAGAGCTTTGTCACATGCATTTCCATCCATTATTTTCCATGGTTTTGTCCATAATCATTGAAACCTGTTGTCCATTTATTTGTTTCCTATCTAGTTTCAGCTCTCCTTTCTTACTTGTGCACTGATTATTGGACAGTGTCTTTCTCAAGATGTTTCAAACCCTTCGATGAAGGGGAAAGAAGCCTCGGTTGGGGCTGACATTATTCAAGTGGGGTCGAGGCTGAAGGTTATGCCTCAACCTACTGCCATTATTATGGTGCACCCAAATTTTTCTCCTCCCGTGACGGGAGCTCAATGGTGGTCTCACAATCCTTCTCCACCATTAGAAAAAGGAGAATATGTGCAGGAGAAGTAGAGACTTTCTACTTTGAATATTCAAATTGGGTCAATTCCGCTATAATTTTTATAGAATCATTTTTCTACTCTGGATGAGGAGCTGGACTCCAATGATATGGAGGAGTTTCATTCATGAATTTCCTCTCTTGGAATGTTCGTGGTCTAATAGATCTCTCTAGAAAGTATTTTTTTATTGAAGTTCTTTGTCTCCAAGAAGTTAATTTTTTTTCTTTTTTGCTTGTGTCGGCTTGTCGCTCTATTTGGCTAGTCGGTCAAATGTTTTGTACCGCTCATCAATGTTGGGCATGGTGGAGTTGTCACCCTTATGTCCCCACGATGGTATGCTTATGTGGTTGACCATGGGTCTAACCCCACACGTTGGCTCATCTAGATCCTTCTCAACATTGATAATCATTCCTCTGGGATTATTAATGTTTATGTTTCTAGTGATGTTGTGGAATGCTCTGTGCTTTGGCATTGGATTTTTTATTCATTGCCAATTGTTGCTTGGTTCTTGTGTAGGGATTTCAATATGGTTGAGATGGTGTATGATAAAGATGGCACTATGCCATTCAGATGGGTAGCTAGTGAATGAGAGGTGTGGTTTTACATGCATAATAAATTGGGGTTTTTGAATCCCAATATTGGCCGCCGCCATTCTTATTCCCTCTAGCACACTTGGTGTGATTACAGGGCTAGCTCTGATAGAATATTTAAGTGCCTTGATTGTTCCATGATCTTGACTCAATCTTTCTTCTCTTTTGACAACTCTTCACTTCTAGTTAAGCCATTAGTGGATGTGACATTGTTAGATCATTTCCCCATTTCTTTTTGCATTGAATGGGAGACAAGACAACCTCGAGCTTGCAAAACGTAGTTTTTTTAACACATCTATGTTTTGTCATCAGCCCACATTGGCCCACATTCACAGAGTTTGGAATTTGGAGCGTAGGCTAGCTCATAATACAAGACGGATTAATTGGTGGAATGATGCTATCAATCGTACAACAAGATTTTTGTGCATTTATCAATGCCAGCTGGCCATTTTTCACTGGTAGTCTTGTGAGGCTACCACAGCTAACCTGCGTTCAACTACCAAAGCTTTGGTGGCTAGCCCTTTTTCCTCATCATTACAAGTCAGGGTGGCAGAATTAAGACACAAAAATAAAGTTACAAATAATTATGCCACCAAAGGTGTGTAAATGAAAGCTAGGTTGCACTGGTTAAAGATTGGCGACCATGCCTCCAAGGAGCTTATTCTGGCCCTGTGTGCCAGGCACTCATCTTCAGGCATTAAAAAAATCATAGATGGAATTCAGGTGCTATCTGAGCTTCCTAACATTCTCCAAGCCTTTGTTTGAAATTATGAACAAGCTTTCACTGCTCAGGATTTTACACCAGAGGAATAGCAAGCCCTTCAAGATTGTCTTGATGTTGTGCCAAATAGGCTATCTTCAGCCCAAAAATCCTTTTGTGAACAATTTCTCATAGTTGAAGACTTAAAGGAAGTTGTCCATTCCATGGCTGATGACAAGGCCCTGGGGATCGATGGTTCCCCTTGCGAATTTTATAAGGCCTTTTGGGACTGTGTTGGACACGACTTGCATAAAGTCTATCTTGAGTCTTTTCATTCCAAATCCCCAGGTAATTTAATTAACAAAGGAAATATTAAATTCATACCTAAGTCTAGAGATCTTGAGGATATCTATAACTAGTGGCCCATTACACTCCTCAATGTTTCTTACAAAATCATCACCAAAGCTCTAGCTCTGAAGATCTGCCATCTTTTGCCTCAGATTGTGTGCCTAGAGAAAATTGGCTTTATCAAGTCCAGATTTATCCTAGACAATATCATTGATGTGTGGGAAGGTATGGAGTAGGCCAGGCGTTCGAACTAGAAAGCTATTTTTCTCAAAATAGACTTTGCTAAAGCTTATGACCACATAGAATGGCCTTTTATTCTGGCCATGTTGAAATCCTTGGGGTTTGGGCCTAATTTCGTTCAGGTTGTCCAAATGCTCTTCTCAGCTGCCTCTGCTTGTATCACCATTAATGGCTGCCAATCTCTTGCCTTTTGGATTTTTTGCTCCATTCGGCAAGGATGCCTGCTTGCTCCTTCTCTTTATGTTCTTGTTGCCAAATGATTTGGCTATCTCCTATCTAATGTGGTTTCTCAATAGTGTGTCAAAGGCATTTCTCTACCTAACTCCCAAACTCAACTAGTTAATGGCCATTTTGTTGATGACTCTTTCCTCACTCTTCTGGAGGAAGAGAATAATATTACAACAGCTCTAGAATGTCTTAACATTTTTTTCCTTGCATCTGACTCTACCATTTAGTGGCACAAAAATTTGTGCTATAGACATTTATATTTCCCACTCCTCACTGGCTTCAATAGTACAACTAGAAATGGATTGGTCCAAGGGAAATTTTTTGGTTTTTGAGCATTCCCTTTGCCTTTGAGGCTTCTCTAGCTGAGTTGTGGCAAGTTGGCCTATTAGATTACCAAGCCTCTTTATCTGGCAGGGAAATTCCAAGTGTGCTCCAAGATTTTAGCAGCCACACATGTCTACTATTCCTCTTGTTGGACCCCTCCAAAAGCTGCCTATGCCAAGCTTGAAAAGTTGCTTTGGGACTTTCTTTAGGCCTCTACGGAGTCCCACAAAGGGTTTCACCATGTTTTTTGGGAGTTCTACTGCCTTCCTAGAGACTTTGGAGGACTTGGGTTGCTTTACACTCAATGACAAGGGACTGCCTTGTTTGTGAAATGGATAATTAGAGCCCTTATTGGAGATGAAGCCTAGAAGATTTTCCTCAGACATTACATTCAGTCCAGTTTTCCTATTCACAGACCCGCCTAGAAGGGGATTGGCTTTCAAACCCTTATGGTCATGAAGGAACTAGTCCAAATTCTAGGAACTTTTGTGGCCAAGAGCATTTGGAGAGCCTAGGAGGTAGTTAAGCCCTAGCTCCATTGGGTTGGCTTTCATTTTTGTGATGGGCTTTCACTCAATCAATAGAATGTTTGGTGGTCACCTCTATTTGCCAGTAATGGTCAGGTGCTGGCTAAGTCGCCTTGGCTTAAGGCGCTAAGGTTCCACAAGAAAGGCATTCAAACTTTGTAGTAGGTGTTTCACAAACCCACAATGAGCATCATGCCATGGGAAGATTTTTCGTGCCTTTTACAAGCTTCAAAACTAGGACCATGATACTTATGATGGTCTAGTGAATGTTATTCTTGAAAATATACTTCATAAGGTGGGAATTCGTGGTCCAAGTCCTGGTGGAAGGATTGGAAGTGGTACCTAGACACCCCTTTTAGGAATTACAAGCCTAGGCTTGGTTATAGATGGCTTTCACCACACTTTCCTATGATTGAAAGTCTGAACCAGAGGTGGCTTCTTCAATCCCTCGCTCATGTTTGGCAAAAAATATTCTTTGCCACTTGGTTTGCAAGTGTTGAGCTAAAAATTTCCTACTTTTTTTGGTGTATTCTTTTCCAAGGCTTTCCTGTGGGTTCTCGACTTGTTCATTTAGGGGTCCAGGACACTCGTTGCCCTTTTTGTGGGAAAGTTGATTCATTTAAGCATCTCTTATGGTTTTACACTAGAGCTCAATAGTTTTGAAATTGGATTCATGAATTCTTTCGGTCTTTCAGAATGGAGCCTTTCTCTTGGCATATGATTCTATTGGGAGACTTGCCTAGACTTCCTGCTAAGTATACCTAGCTTTGTCACACTTTTAGGGTGGAAATCCTCTTTAATATCTGGAAAGACAGAAATTCCTACATATTTTCTAACACACAAATGGATGAAAATTTTTTGTTGTATTCTAAAGCTATTATTTTCTCTAATGTACTCTTGCAGACTCAAGTTCAAGCCAACAAGGTTGCACTTGAGGTGGCTCACCTTTAGGTGCTTTTGGATCATTGGGGCAATTCCTTGTGTACTATTGCTCAAGTGCTTGCTTCGCCCACTTCCTCTCGCGATCATTCGCCCTCTCAGGGTCGACTGCAAAGTGGCTATGCTTTCCCCCACTCTTAGCCTCCTCTTAGCTGTGGTTCCTGCCCTCCTCCGCAAAATCATTCTCCTCCTCTACAGGCTGGCCAAGGGTGACCCTCTACAGGAGCAATGGGGAGCAGCGATGGCAGTTCCAAGTGAACCTCTAATGATACTCCTACTACTGGCTCTAGTTGGCCAGACTCTGGTAAATACTTTCCACATTTAGCGCTTGCAATCTCACCCTAGCATGAGGATAAAGAAAAATATAAAGAGAAAGATGTTGATGATGGATGGGGTCCTCCTCCTGACGTCACTGTAGACCCTGTTGATGTATGGGGGAAACACATGGATGACAAAGACCCTCCTAGCTCTACTGGCACTACTCTGGTTGCTTGATGGCTATTTTATTTTATATTGTTGTAATGTTTATGGATTTGTGGGCTAGGCCCAAGTGACTCTGGTTTTTGGTTTTTCGGGCTCTTCTCATATGACTCTCGAGGTGTGCCTTCTTACCACTAGCCCTTTTTTTGTGAATATGTAACTTTATCTTTATTAATAATATAGATAGCTACCTATTCATCAAAGTAAGGGGATCATGGAAGAATGAAGAATGAAGAATGAACCACCAAATTTGATAACAAAATAAATTCTTGACATTCTAGAAGAACTAAGAGATAATTCTATCATGCTAAAATGAAGGTATGATAAAATAATATCTTGGAGAATGCTACTAATGCACATGTGGTCCTTGATAGACCCAAGATAGAACCAATAAAGCTTTAGAGAATCTATAAATTCTGACCAAAGATGTAAAATTATTGCACCACCAAATCTCAATAAGAAAGGATTTGGAATATAATTCAAATATTTTTTCTTTTATAATGTAAATGTGTGTTGATCTTAAAAAATAACTAGTAATTAAATGAGAACTTATAATTTATTAGTTTACCAATCAACACTATAGTGGGATCACTAGGAATGCATATTAGCCATAAATAATAATATCTTAATGTGGAAGTTCTTAAATGAATTATTATACAAATATTAACTTGAAAATAAATTTGTAGCCATAAAAAAATATTTTCACATAAACTCATGAAATAAAAGTATGCAAGCAACTGATTCACAATGTATAATGCAAAATAATAGACAAATGTACCATCAAGGTGGCACAATATTTACCCTAGAAAAACCCTAATGAGAAAAAAAGCTATTCTCTAAGAGAACTCACTCACTTAGTGCACTATCTCATGAAAAATATTATGATGCATTTGCAATGTATCTAACCAAGGCTTCTAAAACATCAAGCTCCCTACTTTCAATCCATGTGAATAAGAAATTGAGGTCCATGTAATCATACATTGCAATCCACATTTCCTCTCCTCACATATGTAACCTACAAGAAATGTGAGCAATCAACCTTAGCCAACAAGCCAAAGATTATGTTAATCAACTAACCAACCTCAAAAACTAATCATGTGATTGCTTGAATAGAAATAATATTTAATAAAAGCACCATTTTTTTACATGAACCATGTGTCTAATACCATGAGCTTAAAAACCATGTCCCCTTAAATACATTTTCAATGTGTAACCCGCATTAAATATCTATCCATGTTACATACAACATACAATGTGAGCCCAATAATTTCTAATCCATGTGATACATGCATCCCTAGGTTCCTTATGTGCATGACAAAGAAATAATAATTTTACATTAAAAACATTATGCAAGGTGAATAAAATACTTTCTCATAACATTCTCCTACATATTGTATGCATTGCATAAATTGAACTCAAACATCAATGAAAGATACTTATAACCAACATGTACCATAAAAAGATCAAAAAAATCCAAGTGCTCCAATAGTTGTTAATAAAGAATCACAATATTTGGAATAACAACAAATATTATTTCCAAAATCATCCAGCTAATTATATCTCAAAACCAAGTTATAATCATAATCATAGGTAGGCCTAATTTCATCAACATATCCAACCTAATTCACAATAAAAAGTTCATGCATATAAATTATGCCACATAAATAAGTCCTCCAAAATATCAACACATAAACATGTGACAAAATAGCATTAAGACCCCCAAAATTGTAGTGTAACAAGAACATATAGAAAGTGACACATGTATAATTTATAACTCTCATTAAATAGGTAATGTCAAATTTTAAGTTCATCAAGGTGTTCAAAGATCCACTAGTAACACTTGCATAGAATGTGTAACTAATATCATTGATATCATATATTACCAAGTAATATTGATAAGGATTTACAAATCTATGAAAAAAAATTGTAACATAACTCTCATCACTAGCCTCCATATCTCTCCCTAGTTCTCCACACTCAACAAATATTTAATAGAATAAAGAGATTGAGTTTATCCCCCAAATATAATAAAGTACAATAACACATTGACACAAACATAGTGATCATGCAATAACTCCTAACATTTACATCAAACCCCAATTCATGTACACATGCACATCTAGGAAGAAACATAATACCAAAGAGATAACATGTTTATCTATACCATGTAGCATTTCCTCTAACCAATACCTCTAAGTTCTCAAGTTGTGACAAGTAATATTTTCTACACGAATAGAAAATACTTATCAACATCCAACCATTGACCAACCATGATGTAAGCCTCTAAAGTCAAAGGAAGATCAATCCAATAAAATTCATTCCCCAAAAAAGGGAATAAGCACAAAAATATCTAAGCTACATTTTTTGAATAATATTTCTAGAACTAATATCCATAATGTAAGACTTATTCCCATGAGAAGAAAAATAAAAAATTAACTCATGCTAAATAATCCTCATATAAATCCATCAAGAACTAAAATCCATAATTTAATACTCATTCTCGTGAGTAAACAAAGCACACAAAATTTAATTTAAATTAACATGTGAAATACCTATGAATTGATTTATTTCCAAGAGGACTAAGTTGGGAAAGGGATTTCTCCTCTAAGACACACCAAGCCACAATGAATCTTATTAGCACCCTAAATTTAATTTTCCTAATTTTGTGTTTTTCTACTCCAAATATCAAGTGCATTTGACCCTATCTCACCCACCATCTATATAACCAATCTAATAAATATCCAATTAGGTCTCCTATATAGAAATGATGTCTAAGGGTTTTGTTTCTAAGTGTTTTCATCAAAAATTACCTAGTAAAATATGCTTATGGGGTGTTTTATGGATATTTCCCAATTACTTGGCCTTTCCTTGAGTATTTTTGTTGGATAATGCCAATATTCAAAAGGGCCAATTGATAACCTTCTACAAGTGAAACGATAATACAATAGGATATCTATCATATTTAATATGAAGAGTGTGTAAGCACAATAAGGAACCTTGCATATATAGGGAAGGTAGATGAGGTAGGAAGGTGCGACTAAACAACTAACTAACCCTCCAAAGTTGGAACACTTGTTAGCTCACTTGACAAGTATGCAAGGAAGTGTCAATTATACATGTTGTAGGTGTCTCAAGTGATAAGGATACTTTTTTCAACTATATGAAGTGAGAAAAACTCTAAAACTTAAGCTAGGTGTGAATAGGACTCTCCTAAGTAGGCTAATAGCTAACTAGTTTGATAAAGTATCTGTTTACACCAACACCCCCCCTAATTACAAATTAGGGAGCAATGTATGCAAGATGACAAGTCCCAACTACTAGGGCATGTTAGGTACTCATGTACAAATTTATCATAAACCAAAGAAAAAGAGACGACCCAGTGAGAAATAAAAGTCCTCTCCAAAAGAGAAATACAATGAAATAAAATATACAAGTGATGAAGATAAGAGATATATGGAGGACTCATCATAACCCCCTAAGGACTAGTTCTAGCACAAAGTATAATGAATTTTTTCCCCCATAAGAGAAAATAGAGAAGGTCTATGTGAACCCCAAGAAAATGAGAAGTGGTGAACTCCATATGAGGAAATGCTTCCTCCCAATACTTATACGAGAAAAGAAACCATGTATCCTCTCCTCAAAATAATACCTATAGTGTTGGTAGATGCTCAACACTAGATGTTGAAGATGATCCACAATCATTGAACAATATCTCTCTCCTAGGAAGAAACAACACCAGAAATTTTTGCAAGATGAATTCCTATTTCGAATAGGTATATGCAAGAAGTGAGATAAAAGCATCTAAATTTTGCACAAGATCCAAAGACTAATATAATTCCCATGATGTTTTTGAATGATGCTCAAAGATATCCAAGCCAATTTTGATGTATGACTAATTGTAATAAGATGGATAAGGTACCATATAATATTTAGGAAGATGGACCATGGATGTATGGACCTGATAACTCAATTGATGTGAATATGACACTATTACAAATGATGAGTGATTGAGATAGATCAACTCATCAATTTATCTACATAATTTGTCACAATAGAAGTTGATATAGGTAATTCCAAGGAGCAAGATATAAAGATGGCAATGGTGATGCAACTTCATTGAAGCTAGCATCAAATAGAAGATAAATGCAATCAATGTTATCTTCTAAATTTGCAATATGATACTCTACAAACAATGATGTGAATTCTAGTAGATATACATCCCAATGTGATGGATCTAGAACAATAATAGCGATATTGTGATGCAAAGAATCACTAGAACTCGTGGATTATTCAACATTGGATTCATACATGTAGCAATAGGTGACATGGGAGATAAGTGATCAATGCAAGTCATGTGACTACATTATTCATCCCCAAATGATGGTGTCTCATAAGAAGCTTAGTGAGACTGAATGGTTTTTTTACATGTGTTAGAATTAGATGATTAGGTAAGGAAATACAATGATCAAGAAGAATTTGTTTCATTTTAGCAATTTGACAGTGAAGATAATATTCTATTGTATGCATGTTAACCCACAATATCCATATTTGATCTTCTATTTATTAGGACGATTATGAAGAATACTCAAATCGAAGGGATTAGTGTTAGAGACATGATCACATGAACCAACAAACTCAAAAGATAAAACATGTAGATTGCTCCCCTTGATTCATAGATCCCCCCTCAAAATGATTAGTGTTGAAACATAGGCCCCCAAAACAACATGCAAGATAGTTACAACTTGTGTGAATAGTGGATGCCCAATTGACCATTTATAATGCATGGTTAATTTGAGAAAATTGGCTATCCAAATATGAAATATACAAGAAAAATTGAATTCCTTGTGAAATTTTGATCTATCAAAAAAATTGCAAAATTGTCATAAAAATGGTGAAAGTTATGCCCTGTAAAAATTTTCTTACAATGTTGACTTCAGTGGCCAAAAAAGGATATTAAACAACACAATTTCCAAATCATCTTGAAAGTGTTGATGAAAAAACCAACTTCTCGTTGACTATTTACACTTTAAAATCTAACTCCCCATTTGCAAGTTATGAAAAATGAAAACCACCCCTCTTTTTAAGCACTTTGATGAACCTTGATGAAATGCTAGAATTTACATTAAATTAAAAAAAGGTTAACTTTTATGTAAAATGTTAACTGTCAAAGAAACATAAATCAATAAGTACAAATTAGTTATAATGGAACACAAAGTAAACAATGCTTGACTTAATGGGCCATGTGGGAGTTCACTATTTCTTTGATGTGATGAGTCAGTAGGGATGAGTTTGAAGAATCCAATCAAGGGTTTGAAGTTGTGTGCAAATTTAATGCAAGCACTATCCTCTTCGTGGCATAGTAAACATAGTGTAGATGCAACAAACAAACAAAATCATCGATCTTATGAATGCAATTAAACTTTCCCCATATGATGAATGAAAAGAGATCAGTTGGAGGTGTCTGTGAATAATGTGTAGCAGGAACCATGCACTAGTGAGAGCTAGTCTATTAAACCTTGTATTGTGTGATGGATTCTATTAATGTTGTGAGTGAGTAGGAATTGGCTGATACAAATATGGCCATGACCAAAATAAACCTGAATCACCTTCTTCCTATTGTGATGGCTCTATGCTTGGAGGTTGATGGGGTATGCCTCCACTCAAGGGTTTTGATGCCCTAAGTTAATCCCTAACAGGGTTGAATGAGCCAAAGGAGGCTACAAGTTGCTTGGAATATCTATTTTGAGGTAGGCAGCTGAAATGATGGCAAGGGTGAGCCTTATGAAGGTCATTGGAATAAAGAATGAATGAAAATTATAAAAACCCCACAAAAGCTATTGAAGAAACCTGCCAAGGAAGCCAATAGGCCAAAAAAATATTTAAAACACAAGACATTTATGAAAAAATAGAAGAAAAAACCATGAATAGAAAAAAAAACTTGTAAACAAGTCAAAATTTCTACAAATTTCTTTCATATAAACCAAAATAGGCCATAATTTCCCCAAAAAACATTTTTTTTTACCAAACTAGCAAATGGGAAAGGAGTGGTTTTGGCCCTCTATTAAAAAATATATTTTTTCAACAAATTTTTCACATTGTATGGTATTTTAAGGATTTGTATAGTACAACAAAGTATAATTTTTTTAAAAAAAAATTGAAGTTCCCAAATTCCCCAAATGAAAGGCTATTCTTCATTTCTTAGGCCTTTCAAACATAATGGTAGTGTTCATTTAGCTCCATGATGCTCCAATTATAAGGCTATGTGTGGGAGTCACCTTGATGTGAGAAGGAACATGCTCTCATGGATCTGATACCATGTTGGAGAATTCCAAAATCAGAAAGTGTGAATTGATAACCTTCCAAAAGTAAAATGATAAACACAATAGGATATCTATTATATAATATGAAGAGTGTGTAAATACAATAAGGAAACTTGCACATATAGGCAAGGTAGATGAGGTAAGAAGGTGGGACTAAACAACTAACTCTCCAAAGATTGATCACTTGTGAGCTCACTTGACAAGTGTGTGAGAAAGTGTCAAATATACATGCAATAGGTGCCTCAAGTGATGAGGACACATGTCTCAACCATATGAAGTGAGAAAAATATCTAAAAATCCCAAATAAAATTAAGCTAAGTGTGATAGGACTCTCCTAGGTAGGCTAAAAGCTAACTAGTTTGATAAAGTCACTATTTACACCAACATTTTCTAAATTGTCATGCATGTTGTGACTTATTCATAGTACCTTGGTTTCCTTGGGTAACATTCCCCTTCTTTATCCACCCTTAATTATCCACATGTTTTTACATTTCATTTCATCACATAATTTGAACTTTAGGAAAGAATTAAGACTTGAACTAAAATATTCAAATTTGTACATCTTTTCCACACTCCACTTCTCCTTCTAAAGCCCTCTTGCATTTTTTCTGATAGGCATCTGTATTTCACATTCCTTCTAGTATCCCACTCCTTTATTTGGATATGGAACTTACATTACAAGTTCCCTATTCCATCCCACTCCCTTTCCTTAAAAAGCAATCTTAAGTTTCTATGGCCCATTATTACTTAAGGCTTAACACCCACTCTTATATGTAGGTTCATTGTTCTAGATTCCTCCTAAAATCATGAACTCTTGGTTCCAATGCATGGAGAAGGGATAAAAGAAAAGTAAAGAATAAGAAAAATGTCAAGTGTCAAAACTTTATAGAATGTGACATGTTCATGATGAATGTATTCTTTGAAACCAAGTTATAAGTCTTGAAATAGGTTCATAAGAATCCCTTCAAGGAATTTTTTATGGGAAATAAATCTCCAACATTTGAGAAGATAAAAATTGGAAACGTAAGGAAGAAATAAATATGTCAGAGCTTTCTAAGGGATTTAGAACCCAAAACCTCCTCCAAGGTTTGAAGTTCTTGGTTAGTCCCTAACATCCAACAATCTTTTACCACATCCAAACTCCTAGGTTCCTCTCATAACCTCACCCCTAATGGCACAACATGTAGTTTCTAGTTTCTAGTTTCTAGGTTCCTCTTAGAACCTTAAACCCATCAGGCACTAGAATACTAGAGTTTCACACCAAAACTTACCTACCTATCGACATTAATTTCACCCACATTCTTTCTCTCTATGGATTACATTATTGATCAAATGTGTTACAAATGAGAGGAAAATCGCTCTGCATACATTTTTAATACATTGATCATCATGATTGAGTCAGATTTAGAGTACCCAAAATAATGAGAAACTTGATGTGGAGGTATGAATGCCCTTGTAACTATTGAGATCACAAATTTTTCAATTTTTTTATGCAAGTATGCATGTCTACTATTTTAGCATGAATTCTAATGTGGTATACTAACTTTCTCTTTCATTTTTCAATAGATGGAAAATCAATTTGGAGAAGAACTAAGAATTTAAGACACTTACAAATAGCTAGGATTTCAACTCCAGTCAAAGGAAGGACATTTTTTTTGTATTTTGATGTTTGGTTTCATCCCAAATGCATAATTAATTTACTGTAATCTCTTAAAAAAGATTGTAAAGTGTGGAATCAACCTTGATTAAATATGTCCATTAGAATTGTGTTTATTTATGGATATATATGTGAACAATTAGCTAGGTAGACAATTGTAAAAATGATACAAAATTTTACATGGTGTCTTTTCATAATAATAAAGGAAAATTTTAGGTTTAGTTATGAATTACTAAGTATATACATCTAACATTCCAAAAATTCTATTGTTTCTTTGAATGCATGTGTAGAATCTAGTTTACTTATGTACTCAAGGGGATATAGTCTTTAGTGAAACCTTCATTAATGTATCACACCAAGATTATAGTCATTGCATGCTTTGAATGAATTCAACTCGCATGCCCTATTGGAATTGGCATTGATATGCTACTAAGTCCAATTATTGTTATCCCAACACATTAAAACAATTCAATCACAATCACTCTTTCAAATGTGTTGTACTTCCAAATTCCATGTACAAGTTCATACTAGTAGTAGGGGTTTCTATAGTCATATTTTAAAACACTATACTTGGTAAGATTTTTTGCTATATAAAAGGTGCATTGCCTTGCATGTTTAAACCAACTCACAAGTATATTATGGAACTAGTATAGGGATACATTGTAGAGTGGGTATGGTTTTTAGTAAGATATGTATTCAATCCTTGTAATGCCACTTAATTTAGCACCTTGGAGAAACCCCCCTTGGTATTGCAAAAGTAGAAGTGAAGGAGGTCTTACCCACCTCATTAATTGATCATAAGTTGTGAGACTATCCAGTCTCCAACATTTGAGATTTACATCTTAGCTCACAAAAAATTGGCATTGTTGTTGAGGATACTCAAATCAATATTTTGTTTAACAAAAGGTGTAGAGCACCTAAACTATATTATATTAAAATATTAAGAGAGATTACAAAAAAAACTCCTGCTATAGGAGAGCAGAGAATGGATCCTAAAGGGTTGAAAGGAGAAACAACAATCCAGTACAACGAAAAAGAACAAGCCCCAGGCTAAAACCATTACGAGTCGAAATTTACCTCATCAGGATCTGCAGGAAGACCCCGGGCAACAGGAACATGAGCACCAACGAAGCCAACATTACCACTAGCTCGTGCAGGGGGCGGGAACCAAATGAGAAAGGACCATGAGCCAAAAACTCTGATAGAATCATCCAAATTGCGGTCCAGAGCTAAAGCGTGATAGTGGAGGGAGTTTAAAGTGACACAGGAAAATCAAACTGGAGACCATGCATTGAGTTCAACACATAGCGATAACTGGGATGATTCTAGAAGTCACTGTGGGATATTAGACCCTCAATTGGAGCCTCCCAGCAAACAAATCGTAGATTCTAACCGCCTCAGTAAAGAATGCCATTGGAAACAACACCTCAGTAACAAACTTAAATGCCAAATCTCTGACAATTTTCATGTCCTGAATGAGGTCCATTGCATTCGAGAGAAAGTGGGATACAACCTGGGAAGGGTAGAAGGAGCGATGAAAAAACAACACTTCCCTACCATAGACATCCACAATAGCCTCCTCCACGTCACTGTTTTCTAGCCTGAAGATGTCACCAAGCATATTCTCTTGCAACACCCCAAGGGAAGGAATCTCCCACTACTAAATGGGCAAGAAAATGTGCTTATTACACACCACTAAATCCATCACCGGAAAAAACCTGCACAACCACCATTTTGCACAACAACCAAATGAAGAAGGCAAATATAGAAGGGTGGAATGAGCGAAAATTAGGAACACCTAGACCTAAAAAAGAAAAATTATCCTTCGCATGCAAAATGGTGGAGTAAAGGAGGAAATACAAGAAGATCCCATGACACACAAGGATCCATACATGAGTAGGATGTGTCACAATAAAAACACAAGAGATGACCTTTCCCCAAAAAAGGACATGAAAAAATCCTACCACAATAAAATACAATAAAAAGGACATGACCTTTCCCCAAAAAAGTGGAGTCAACCGAAGAAGACGGTCTAGAGTACTAGGGGAGAGGGCCCAATAGTCGTGCGGGGTCCAATAGTCGTGCACCCAATCGTAAATATAATATCCAATAGTCGTTTATATAATGTCCAATAGTTGTGATTTGACTACCCATAATTAAACAAAAAGTATGATTTTGATCTAAAAAGCAACCAATCATGTGATACCACATCAGCGCTCAACTACTCATGATGTAATGCACGAGAATTGGTCTCACTATTTTTTGGGGCCTTTTTGGACACCTTGACAAAAACGCATGCTGATGTGGCATCATATTTGATGATGTGGCCTTGAAACCTTAGTTATAAGCAGAGAACCTGCCAAGTAAGCTGCTGTAAAAAATTGGGAGTGATTTGAAATTTCGATGTAGGATAATTAGAAGCGCGAAGTTAGGGTGCACGACTACTGGGCCCTCTCCCCTATCATCTCAACAATTGCTCTATTTTCATTAGTTCCAAAATGAGGGGGAAGGTATGAATGGAAGGTCCATCCAATTCCTCGATCTCACTTGTGTGGTCATAAGCAATATTTGCCAAACCATCTGGAAGTTTATTTCCTTCTCTCAAAGAATGATGGATTTCAAAAAATTCAAATTGATTCAGTAGATACCAAATATCCTTAATTACATACATGATTTTCCAATTTGGAGATGCACCATTTTTTATGGTATTTATTAAGATTAAGTAGTCACCTTCAATACTGAATCTATTAATCTTAAAGCTTTCTTGTAAGTTTGATGCCAGCCATAAGGGCACTAGCCTCTACTCCATTATTGGTACAAATGCCTAATTTCAAAAAATAGCTGAAATGGAATTACCCCTACAATCTCTTATTACACACCCAACACCATATTCTCTTGGATCCCCTTTTGAAGCCCCATCAAAATTAAGCCTGAGTAATGGGGAGGGCGGTGGAATCCAAGAGGTTTTAATTCTATTGATTTTCTTCCTAGATTGAAAACAATCATAGGGGGGAAGCTTATCTAATTTCCAATTAGATAAAACATTAGCATCCCAAGAGGTGAAATAAAGAGAAGATAATTCTACTTTAAAAATATGAGCCATAACCACTTCTTAAATTGCACTTTCAACCTTCTTATCATTTGGTCTAGGCTATATAACTGTTTTTTAAAGATACAATGATTCCTTTCAAGCCAAATGTTTCATATCAAAAGGGAGGGGGGAACTGGAACCAAATGGAAGAGAACGTGGAATCCTTGAATAAAACTAGCCAACATTGGAATAGATCCAAAAGTGAATTTGGGAGAGGACCATGCTAATTTAATCTATCATATAACCACATCCAAACACTATAAGTGAATTTGCTATTCAAGAGAAGATGATTTGTCAATTCCTCAATTGTGCAGCAAAGATTGCAATTGAAAGGTTGGGAGATGTCAAGTTTCACCAATCTAGAGCTGGTTAGAATTTTACCTTTGATAGATAGCCAAGAAGAGACTTCAGCTTTTGGAAGAACCTTATTATTCGAGCATAAATTATGGGGCCAATTGGCTAAATCCTTACCTTAAATCTAGAGGGAATAATCTTATTTAATTGAATATTGGCCTAACTTTGAGGGAGTCCAAATGAGTTTGTCTTTTATTTCTAGGAAAAAAATCTTTCTCACTACTAACAAGGAAGCCAGGATGGCTTTTTGATCCTAAGGAAAGGTAAAATCCATAAAGTCTTTACATTGGACCTTTGGAGCAATTGGATCCATGGTGACAATGAAATGGTTATTTACTTTGTCTCCCCAAAGCTCCTTCAAAACTATTTTTTCTTCTTTAATAAAGACCAAATAGCCTAGGGGGGGATAGCCATTCCAAGAGTCCTCCCAAAAGGATGCAGACTCCTCATTGTGGACCAACCAGGAAAGGTGAGGGAGAATTAACGACCTACAATCAACGATGACATTTCATAATTTTGAGCTAGAGATTGGATTAGAGATGGTGAAAATTCTCTTAGGATCAAACAAGTTCAAATATTTACATTGAATAATCTGACACCATTTTAAGTGGGGTTTGGAGCATAATTACCATAAAAATTTAGCACCAAGGGTTTGATTATGTGCTTCAATATTATGAATATCTGTACCCCCATGTCATGCCCTAAATTTTACACGTAGGTCAAAAATACAACCATCAAATTATCTTTTAAATGACATATAATCATCGTTAATTGACAAATATTAAACTTGAAATGCATAGTTAATTATGGTGATATTGTCAATATCTAATTACTATTACCCTTTCACTCTATTTATCCTAAGAATATTATAAATTAATGATCTTATACCCATCATAATGCTAGTATTAGAGTTCTTGTACTGATAATGTTATAATAATCCTCTATACTTCTCGCTATATAGATAATAATGTTATCAATATCAGTAACCACTTCCTCTTACCATTCATATTACCACTTATAAATATTAATGTTCACATTTACAATATTGTTACTTCCATTAGTAATATCATCCTTAACTTAGTAATAGTATATGTATATATGCCTTTAATCAACTATTAGTATTATAGTTTCTTATAGACTTTAACATCATCTATTATTGTTAATATTAAAATTTTACTTAATTTTAATATTAATGCTACTAAATTACATATTAAGACAATCTTATCATAATCTATTTATTTAATTAATTAATTTAATAATAATATTAATATCAATCACCATTCATAATATTAGTATTAACATTATGGCTAATATTGTTATTACTTTAAATTTTGACACTTACCTATTTAATAACAATGATATTAATATTACTAATGTGAATAGTAAAACAATTATTTATTAATATCACATACTAATATTCTCAAACAATGTCCCACAATACTGGTTTACACTTTCTCAAAGATTCTAATTTTTGTTGAAATCACATATTTTTTAAAAATCTAATGATTTAAAACTTGAAAAATTACATTTAAAGGATTCTAATTGAAGAGGGTTTGATTAAACCACCTTAGATCAATCCCCCTTGGATAGAACCCCGCTAGTTTTAAACCATACCTATAACAGAGTCTCCTTTACACCTATCAAAAAGCTAATAAAAATCCATTTTTGATTTACCTTTTGGGGGATCAAATGAATTCATGTAAAATTTATTTTTTATGAGTATGTAGTCCTTATTATAAGCTTCCCAAAAAGTATAATTTTAAATAAATTTAATTTTATTATTATATTTACTTTTTATTTCTTGTGAATGTAGGTTTTTTACTGAAAATCAAGCTCTATGTTCTACGCATGTGGAAAAATAGAAAATTATCAAAAAAAAAAAGAATTTAATATCTATGCACTAGATATTGATGTCCTTGATCCAACAACAAAAAAAGTTGAATTTCAATACATACAAAAAAAAGTTATGTTTTAGCCAATAAATCATGTCTAAATTGTAACTAGTTGGACTTTGAAACTAAATTAAGAAAAAAATATTCAATGAAATGCTATGAAACCAATTTCATGCACTAGATATTGTAGTTATGAATCTAAATTCGAAAAAATTAGAATTTTATCTTTCATAGAAAAAAAGTTATGTATTAGCCAGTAACATCACTGTTTAAAAATGTTTACTGCTAAAATCTAGTTTTCAAAGGAGATGGAAAAAGAAGTGAAATCTGATTCCAAATTTTTTGAAAACAATATATTTAGAATCTATAGACGAAATTCCACAAATCACTAGTTTAAATCATCTTCAAATTCCTCGTGGTTTAGCCGCTATAGGTGCCCAAAAGTGAAGATTTAGTTAAAAAAAATCAGTTTAATGTTTAGTTTGGCCAAAAATTGTAAACCAGTATAGTGGGACCACAATTGGACCAATATACTAATATTCTAATGTGATAATTTAATCAAAGATATTAATTCTGATATAATATTATTAAAACTAGCATTAATAATATTGGTAATGGCCATACAATTAATATTTAATTTTAATATTTTAACATATTCCTATCATTCATATGAGCATTAACCATTCTAGAGGATTTCCTCATACTTTTTTTCCAAATCATGCACAATACCTTTAGGGATTTTTAGAATTGACAACATATAGATAGGAACTATAGAGAGAACTAACTTAATCAATAAAATTATGCCAACCAAAGTCAACCAACAGCCTTTCTAGGATGAAATCTTACATTGAATGGTGTCCACCACATTTTTCTAGAAGGAATTTTTGTTAGAGCCAATAAACAAAGGGATCCCCAAGTATTTGCAAGGAAGAAACTCAAATTTGAATCCCAACAAGTCATTGATTTTGATCTAAATTGAAGGCCTAGAATTGAAAAATATTTTTTTTTTATTTGGACACATTAATCATTTGACCAGAAGTAGAACAATATAGGTCAAGCATATTCTTAATAGATTTAGCTTTTGACACAGAAGAGTAGCCATAACAGAGGGTATCATCATCAAAAAGGGTGTGGGTTATAGGAAAAGGAACCATCATAATACTCAAACCCTTCCATGCTTGAAGACCATTCTGAAGAGAAATAAATTTGTTGAAAGCTACTACCATAATAATAAAGAGAAAGGAAAGAGAGGGTCACCTTGCCTAACACCTTGAGAGGATCTAAAAAAATTGGAGGGACAACCATTAATAAGAATTGAGAATCTCGTACTAGAAATACAAGAGGAAATCCATTTGCACCATTTGTAGGAGAAACAAATCCTTTTAAGGCCTTAAAGAAGGAATTCCCAAGAGACTTTGTCATATGCTTTTATCATGTCTAGTTTTATTACAATCGCTAGTAATTTATGTGAATGGATAGACTGTAAGACTTCATGAGTAACCAAGGAACCCTCTATCATTAATCTACCTAATAAAAAACCACCTTGTTCTTCTTAGATAATCTTAGAGATTATGGATGCAAGTTTAAAATAAATTTCCTTGGTGATAATCTTATGGATATTATTACATAAGTAAATCAGTCTGAATTCTGAAAAGGAGCTAGGATCTTGGACCTTAGGGATCAGAGCTATAAATGTATAGTTCACTTAAGCATTGTTTTATTTCTTCTAGATTACTCCACCACTAGCCACACCTCCCTACCAACAAATTCCCAATGGTTTTGAAAGAATAAGGGAGTAAAATCATCAAGTCCAAGATCTTTATTAGGGTCAAGGGAGAAAACCACCTTTCTAATCTCTTCCAATAAAAATTCCAAGAAAAGAAAATTATAATCTTCAGAGGAGACCAACTAGGGGATGCATTGCAAAATTTTCTAAGAAGTAGAAGGGTATGTGCAGGATCATCATGGAAAAAATAGGCCTTTAAGTGGCAAAAAATTTAGAAAAATCAGAGTTAGACAACTTGACATAAAAATTTGAATAAGTTATCTATATTATTTAAAAAATATGTAAGAATAGAATTTGTAGCAAATTGAATGTAGTTTCTAAACTACTAGGTTTATATATATATATATATATATATATATATATATATATATATATATATATATATATATATATATATATATATATATATATATATATATATATATATATATATATATATATATATATATATATATATATATATATATATATATATTTGGTGAAAATTTGAAATTTCAATGCAAGAGTACTTAAATTTGGGAAAAATAAGTAGGTATCTCTCTAACCACCCTAACCATAATAAAATAATAATATTTTTTTATAATATTTTAGATATAACTAGAGGAATCATGTCCCAATGTGATGCATATTTTTTTATAAATTTTTTTCAAGTAAATAATTAATTATGATTTTTTAATTACAACTTTTAGAAAATTAAAAAACTCGTATGTCTAACCACCTTAACTTGGTCAAAACTTCATGAAATTCATTTTTTTATTTTTTAATCTTATAGTATGTGAAGCATAGAATGTGACACATGTTTTAGATTAAAAAATGTGATACCGTTTGAAAGTTATAGATGTTTTTCAATCAACCTATCAATTAGGACTTTAGTCATAATTCAAATAGAAAATGAATAATAATTACTTATTAAATTCAAAGTAAAGCATAATTTATATTGGTGAAAAGCTAAGAATCTCCTTTAGAAACCCTTTTCATTTCATCAATTTTGGGTAAAAAAAAGTTGTCAACCACATACCCTACACATACCCAACAAATTTCCACTTTTTGGCCCATCATGATCCTACACATACCCAAAAGGTTGTGAACCATAAGAGGAGAGGATGTTCCTGAAGAAGTTGACACCTTCCCTATGAATATCAACTTGGTCTGTGAGAAAATGACCACTAGCATCTTTGATTCTATGAATGAAATTTCTTTGCCTTTCACCAAAGTAGAGGAATGGAAAATTTTTGAATTCATATCCCCTTCCCTTAACCAAGTTTCCTTATATTTTTTCCTTTAGTATATTTCTTCCCTTGCAATAATTTCTTCAAGTGCCTTCTACAAGGAATTTAATTGATCAAAAGTTGACTTGTTCAAGCCATTTTGGATAATGAAATCATTTACCTGTTGCAATCTTGAAGCTGAAAATTTTGATTAAATTGTTACCAAAGAATTCCTTATTCTACTATTATATTTTTTCTTTAACAAACTAAATTTTTTGACAAAACTGAAAATTTCTAGAACCTTAAGTAAAAGGAGCCAAACACCACCAAGATTTGAGCAGTGGAAAAAAAATAAGATCCTTGAGTTCCACATTGCCTCAAATTTGAATGAAGACTTGAAAGTCTTAAAAATAGAATTAGCTTTGAAGACCACAAACATAGAGAATTGATCTAAACTATAATAAGGAAGGATCGAGGTAAAGAAGGAAATAGCCCCAAAGAACCAATCCATGGAGAAGAGAAATTTGTCCAGTCTTTTTGCAATAAGGAGAAAGTATTTCCTTTTGTTTGTCTAAGTAAATTTTCCATTCTTCGGAGGGTTGTTGAAAAGAGCATTATTATTGACAAAGTATTTGAAATCAACCAAGGATTTAGGAGCCATAATGATACCCCTGATTTCTCCTCCAAACTCAATAAGGAATTAAAATATCCCTAACGAATAACTTTTTCATCCTTAAAGTTATCTAATAGTATGCTAATAATGTCCCAAAGCTCTTTCTTACTAGATGTTGAATTTGGCCCATAAATATTGAAAATCCAAAAACATACAAAGGGGAAGCGACTTTAACAAGCATTCAATTTAGGTTGTTCGATATTAGGTGGAGAGAAAATTTATTCCCATTCCACAAGATAGCTAGACCTCTAGATGCCCCAATAGCTAAAACATGAAGAAATTTCCACTTCATTTTTGAAAAATATCCTCAACTAATTGATTACAGAATTGTGTTTCTTGAAGAAGCATAATATCCATTCTTGAAGTATCGATTTGAAGCTTTATCAAGTTTTGCTTGTTACGGGTATTCAAGCCCCTAACACTCAAAGAAAGTCCATCTGCATTGCTACTGAGGAGAGTAGCAAGCTCTCCTCGTTGTAAAACATCTTTCCAAGGTTGATTGAATAGCGGCCTGGATTTCTTCCTAAGTCTTTGAGGATTTAGGCATTCTACCCCTTTTTGTGAGACAAGTGGGTTTTTCCAACTCTTCAAGACAAGGGGTTTACGAGATTGGTAGATATTTTGAAAGGATATCACCCTCTTCCTCTCCCAATATTTATTCTTCTATCTCATGGAAAATATTAGATCCTACATTTAAGAGACTTTCATTTGCTATTTGTGCACTGTTTGGAATATACTCAATTTCAACACCTTCCCTAGCCTCCTAAGGATCATATGATGGAATATCAAGGAGATTTGTAGGAGCTAAAAATTATCTCTATCCCAAGACCACCTATAAAAATAATGAAACCTTCCACAAGAGATTATGCAAAAAATGAGCTTGCTTGATATTAATATGTATCAAATATGATAATGAGGTATATTACAAGAGTGTAGAATGACCTTGCTTATATATACAAGGTGTGATGAAGTACCAATGTTATTAAAATACTATGTCATTATTAAATGACATGAGCCAACATTAAATGACCTAGGACTCTATTATTTAATAAAAGCTTAAAAGATAAAATCTTATCTAAACAACTTAAATATGCCTAGGACCTAAGTGGACATAACATTTAAATAGGACCCTACTAAGTAACTAGTTAGGAAAAATGCATATTTACACCAACATCCTTCTTAGGTGCAACTTAGGGAGAAGCAATTATTATGTAAATGATGCAAGAATGCAAGGATGGGTCTCAAATGTGAGGCCATTTTAGGTACCCATGTACAAATGCAAATGCAAATATATAATCTCTCACAAATAGAGAAAAGGTGAAAAACCACATGGGATGGGTCTCCAAAAGAGAGAAAAGATACAATCAAGTGATGAAAGATGGAGGACTCAATGATACCCACCAAAGATTACATATACATCATGAATATACAATCAATGTCCTCCCATAAGAGGGATAGAGAGAGACTATGTAGCCACCCCACAATGTATAATATCATATAAAAATAACAAGTTCTTGAAGAAAAAACATGATCCAACGTCGAAAAACAACTTGTCCCCATTTAGGAAGAAATAAAACCAAGTAAAAATGCAGGAATGTTTCCCATTTCGAATAGGAATTGAAATAAATGAGCATGAAGCTGTATGATGATTCCTCTAAAATCTTCTTGTAGAGATATAAAATTGAGCTAACACTTACATCATAAATGACATTTTATCATCATCAGCATCATTATCACTAAAAATCACCGCATCTCACATCAATTGCATCAAAAACCCTAAATTTCTCTATTAATTGAATAATATTACAATATTTAATTAACTCACTTTTTCATCAATTTTGACTAATTAAATAAATTTTAATTATTTAATAAAGTCCTAATCTAACTTTATTCCTCCTAATTAATTGAATAACATCAATTATTTAATTGTCGCTAATCCACTTTATTCCCCTAAGCTAATTAAATTATTACCACATAATAGTTTAATTAAATCAATTTCCCCTAAACTTGAATAATTAAATAAATTATTCAAACATCATTCAAAAAGGTCAAAACAAACAAATACAACTTTGTTTGCAAAATTCAAACATGGCTTGCACATTCAACTCAAAAAGATTAATTAATTAAATCAATTAATTAATTATCCTTACCCTTCTTCATAATTGATCAAATTATGATCCCCCGATCAAGCTCAAATCTATTCCTAACTTATTCATCAGTTCTTCAATCCCACTAAAGGCTCAACATGATTTCTTCAATTCCACCGATTATTCAATCTATTTCCTCAATCCCACTGAACACTCAAAATGATTTCTTCAATCACACCAATTACGTAATCAAAATCCACTAATTCTTCCAATCTAAATCCTCTCAACATCTTTCAACTGTTGATCAAGATATTCTACTACACGATCTCAAGCGTTCAATTAGAAACACAAATTCTATATAACAATTATCTTCTTCCTAAAAAATGATCGAAGATCAACATCATTTGCACACTGAAGTAATGTAGAAATCACAATCAACCTTTTGAAGCTTTACACATATCTTTGATCAACGATATTGCACGTTCTTGAAGCTTTTTCTACACACAATGGAGACTTTGCATTGATACAAACAACCCAACATCTTCGTGAACACACTCCGACACGGGATGGTAAAGCTACATTGTTTTGAGTTTATTGTTATTGCTTTCTTTCAATTACATTCTTGAATTCATTGATTTTGTAGTTTCATTTCATGAGTAACGGGCATGAATCATAGCTTTTGTTTGGATTTTATTAGTTTTTTAATTCATTCATTCATCTTATTGTATCATATTTATTTCCCCCTTACACATTCTGGTATGCCTAGTGGGACCATAGTCCTTAGCATTAATTGTTTTAGAAGTGAATTTTGAAGTTGTAGGTTCCAGAAATGCATTGGAAAAGTTTTCACACAAAAACTATAGGAATTTTTCGTGATCAATCTATTGTTTTTACCACACTCGCACTTTTCCTGGCCACTTTTGTCATTTGTAGCGCTTTTGCTAAAATGACAAGGGTGCACTTGAGCTTTTCAGCCACTTCTGCTTAAAACACAAAAGCCACACTACTTTTTCATTCACACTTGCTTTTTGATAGGGTTGCTTCTACTAAAAAAAAATTCTCTTGCTCTATCAAATTTTTATCTAAAATCTGCAAGTCACATTTTTTATTTTTAACACTAACAGTCGTTTGGTTTGGGTGTTTAGTAGGTGCTAATGTTATTTATATAGGAATTGTAAAAATATGGCATGTGTTTATCTAAGAATAATTAACACATTTATTGCAAGGAAGGAAAACGGTTGAAGCTTTTAATTTTTCAACACTTTCATAGTTAGAAAATTGTAATAAAAGAACCCCAAAAATACAAACACTTTGAAAAAGTGCTTTAAAATGAACTTTTCAAAGCTTTCTAGCTTAGCAAAATTTTAAATTGGTGCTCTAAAACGAACTTTTCAAAGCTTTCTAGCTTAGTAGAATTTCAAATTGGTGCTCTAAAATAAACTTTTCGAAGCTTTCTAGCTTAGAAAATTCTCTCAATTGTTGCTATTAAAAATAACCCCACGAATCCACACACTTTCATTTTAGTGCTCTAAAAAGGGTTTCCAAAGCTTTCTAGTTTAGAACAAACAATTCCTTTTGGTGCTCTAAAAAAATGTTTGTTTTTGACCGAACACTTTCATTTTGTTGACAAATGCATGATTTTCTTTTGTTGACCATTAAGACAAGATTTTGGAAAACAATTTGGTTGGTGCTTTAAATGAACAAATCAAATTCTTGTTTGCACATTGCTATCTCTTTATCCAAAATCCAGAATATTTCACTTTGGTGCACATAGAAAGAGAAAATTGCTATCTTGTACACACTTTCATTTCATTTTATTTTACTTTTTATTTTTTTATTATTTTCTTTTATTTTCTGAGGCTTAAAATGAACATTGCAATGAAGTGTATACTATGTATTTCATATTTGGAAAACTAGGTGTCTATCCTCTCCCTTCATGCCTTATGGTGATTTTGGGTGATGAAAATCATCTTGAGTTTCACACTTTGTTTACATTTCAAAGCATACCTTTAGAGGGGCTACCTCTCAATTTGTGAGGGAATGACCCAAGAGATACTTTTTTTTTGGTCCACTATATAAATAATTGTGAGTGTGAGGAAAGTTCATCACCCACCTAGTGTGAATGTTCTATACTGAAAAAAGTATCCCCTAGTATCTATGAGATACATTAAAACTCACAAGGGTTAGGAGACCTCTTAATTGAGTGAATCGTTGTATGTATAGACATCAGTTTATCCTTAAACATGTCTAAGAACCAATGTTGTAGAAGCTACCCCTTTTAGCCAAAACATTCTCTGAATTAGTGCATCAGAACTTTGATTCTGAGAAGTTACTTACCAAGTCTAACTTATGATTGAGCTTAAAACACTCTCCATTCATTGCATGTAAAATCATACCTTCAGGGCAATGAGGTAAGCCCATCTAGGAGGAAGTTCCTATCCTTATGGTGTAATTTTTTTTCACGAAAATTTCCAAATCTATTCAGTTACTTTGAAACATCAAACATTTGCTTTAATTAAAATGAACACATCAAAACAAGCATTTAACATGGTTCTCAAGCTTCAAACCATTTTGACTTAGTGCGAATCATTTTCAAAGAGCCCTATATTTGCACTCCTTAAGGATATCTTAAAACAATATCCCTAAAGGTTTATGGATATTTAGGCTCACATTTCAAGTCACATTAAGGATGAAGTAAACATTGGAAACTATGACTTTAGCATTTTTTTATTTCCACAAACATTGAGCTTTTGGGAAAAGAAACGTTCCTAAAGTTGCAAACATTTTAGGGTCAAATAAGTTTTGATTGTTGTGTCACATGATATCACTTGCCAAATCTCAACAACAGATCAAACTAAGTTATCCAAAATTGCAAAATTCATCCATATTGTTGCAAACATGGAAACTGGAAAACAAAACTGAATAGAGTCAGCTTTTATTTCTATTTTTGTTGTAACTGACCAAAAACTAGCTGCAATTGACAAAAATCTACCACTTTTTCTCTCTGCTTATGATAGTTACTGGTAAAAATCTACCACTTTTGATAATCTAAGCACACTTGACTAAAACTAGTTGTAGTTGACTTTTTTGTGCCACAATTGACAAAATTTACTAGCCACAATTGACTAAGAAATAGCCATTTTTTCCCAAAAATACTACTTTTTCCGTGCAATTCACTAGTTTGAAAAATACAATACAGAGGCCGCTTTTGAGAAAACGGGCCACAATTTCTTTTCTAATCTAGCCACACTTGACCATAATTTGGACATAAATGATTTTTCAACCGCTTTTGCTTCAAATCTACCACTTTTGCTTTGTTCTCTAGTGAAAATTGGAATTTTACTATAAACTAGTTAAAAAATCTTGTTAGAACAAAAATAATTATACTCCCAAAATATATCATAAATCACATCAATCCATCATTTCGTTTTGCAAAATCAAAACACCTCATCCTACTTTTAGAAATCAAAATAAAAACAAAAAACTTGGATCATTCCTTCACTCAAATGTCTAAGATATCAACATTTACTTGAACCTCAAGGCTAGTTCAAGTAAATTTATCACAACATAGGGTGATCCCACAAAGCTGGTTTACAATTTTTGGTAGATTCTAATTTTTGCTGAAATCACATATTTTTAGAGAATATAATGATTTAAACCTTAAAAATTTTCATTTAAAACATTCAAGTTGAAGAGGATTTGATCAAACTACCTTAGATCAAACCCCCTTGGATAGAACCTGGCTATTTTAAACCATACCTATAACGAAGTCTCCCTTACACCTATCAAAATGCTGATAAAAAACCACTTTTGATTTACCTTTTGGGGGATCAAATGAATTCATTTAAAATTTATTTTTTGTAAATATGTAGTCCTTATTATAAGCTTCCCAAAAAGTATAATTTTAAATAAATTTAATTTAATTATTATATTTTTTTTATTTCTTGTAAACGTAGGTTTTCACCGAAAATCAAGCTCTATGTTTTGCACATGTGGAAAATAGAATATTATCGAAAAAAAAATTGAAAAATATGAGTGCACTAGATATTGAAGTCATTGATCTAGCAAAAAAAATTGAATTTTGATACATACAAAAAAAGTTGTATTATACAGTTCACCTATGTCTAAATTGTAATTGGTTTGACTTCAAAACCTGATTAAGGAAAAAATATTTAATAAAACACTATGAAACCAATTGGAAGCACTAGATATTGTAGTTACAAATGTAAATTTGAAAAAAATAGAATTTTATTCTTCGTGGAAAAAAAGTTGTGTTATACGGTGAGCATCACTCCTTAAAAATGGTGTTTACTGAAAAAAACTAGTTTTCGAAGGAGATGGAAAAAGAAGTGCAATATGATTCCAAAATTTTTGAAAAAAATATATTTAGAATCTATAGAAAAAATGCCACAAACCACTAGTTTGCATCATCTTCAAATTCCTCGCGCTTTAGCTGCTATAGGTGCCTGAAAGTGAAGATTTAGTTAGAAAAAATTAATTTAGTGTCCAGTTTGGCTAAAAATTGTCCCCATATCCTCTAAACAAAGAAGTGAAATATCAATCCAATTCTTTCAATATTTTGAGTTCCAAGAATAGTGTCATTCCAAAACATCGCTCAAACCTTAGGGTCTTGAGAATCACAAAAACCATATCAAAACACCCACACTTTTATCATTTCACCTTATGACCACTTGGAATCTGATTGCTCCAATTCAACAACCAAACCTTACACACACTATCATACAACTAAACTTTGAGCTGGTTGAAGGAGAACAAACATACATAATCAGTAGTTTGAGGAGCTTCATATTCGAGAAAAATGAAACACCAACCCTATAGAGAAACACAACCGACCTCCTAGATAAAGAGGAATAGAAAGCAGATCTCACAGTTGGAACACCCGTATTACCATCTCCCACGTGGAAATAGACACCATCCTTCAAATATAGAAAATACCAAAAACAAAACTCAATTTTATTTCCTTAAAAAAAAAAATCCCAAAAAAAAAATGTGATTTCATTTCCTTAAAACAAAAAATCCCAAAAACAAAGCATTAGTTTATTTCATAGTTAGGAAATCCCCAAAAGTTCACAAAAGCTTGGCACTTGTTTATGACAATTACGAGATCACAATATAGAAAAAGTATGGAAGCAAATAGAAGCAACGCTAGTATGCCCCAAATAAACACCACAAACAATGAAAGTGTCCTATGGGGCTATAGGTCAAGTAACCTTGAAACACCTCAAAAGAGACCCACATTCAAAGAAACATCAAACCAATCACTTAGTGAGGAGGAGGTAATATGTACATAATAAGAAGGGATAGATAGAGTGAACCAAATACCAAATATATGGTCATAGAGGAGGTGGATAGTGAGGAAGAAATAAATGATGAAGAATTATTTCAACATTTTAACAATCCCAAGGTACTCAAACTAATGGACAAACTCCTAAGAAAGGATTTGAATACTTCTTCAAGTTTGCACAAAGTGGTGCTAAGTTTCCTATAGAATTTAACGTAGAAAGTATTAAGATCCTCATCTCATTCCCTTAGGAGATAACTTAGTTGTGAGAGAAATACCCAAACCATTGGAGATTCCAAACATGCCACTAGTATTCTCACAAGGCAAAGATCAATCAATGAACACCTCTTTGTTTAGGAAACTGTCTCAAATTGAACAAGTAGTAGTAGCCCAAAAATATCAAGGAGTTCCATATCAATACATGCCATAAGGTAACAATCCACCAACAGGACAATACATGCCCCAAACACTTCATATATTGACCCTTCCCAAATTGCACAAAATCAACAAGGGCAATTTCCACAACAACACCATCAACAAGGTGGGTCATATGGTCTCCTTCCAAATCAATAGTACCAACAACAAGGTGTGCCAAAGGGTACCCTTCCCAATCAACAAGGTGGGACACATGGTCCCCTTCCCAACCAAAAATACCAACAACAAGGTGTGTCGCAGGGTACCCTTTCTAATCAACAAGGTGGGCCACATGGTCCCCTTCACAATCAACAATACCAACAAGGTGTGCCACATGGTACCCTTCCTAATTTATCCCATCAACAGGGTTTCCCACCAATGCACTAGCATGGTAACTTTCAAAAAAGTTCACCCCAACAACAAGGTGTGCCACAAAGTACCCTTCCCAATTCATCGATTTCTCGCCAATGCATTATTAGGGTAACCTTCAACACAGTTCGTCCCAACCATAAGGTGTATTTCCAACACACTATCAAGTTACCCCTCCTCAACAACAACAACAAGAAACTAACCCCCCTTACACTCAATAAGGAACTAACCCTCCTTAGATTCAACAAGGATTCAACCATTCTTACGTCCAACAAGGAGCTAACCCTCCTTCCATTCAACTAGGAGCTAACCCTCCTTACATTAAAAAAGGAGCTAATCCTCCTTACACACAACAAGGATTTAACTCTTCTTCCACCCACCATAGTTACCAAGGTCGCATACCTCTACAATACCCAACCTATGAACAAAACATGGTAGGACAACAAGGTTACTACACACAGGATCCACAAACAAATGTACCAAAAACAAAAGTGGACATGCAACTAAAAGAAATGAATCAAAGAATATCAAACATGTAGATAGGGAAACCAAAGAAGACTTATACCCTGCAAGATATATGTCCATTTCCCTTTGATTGTTCCATTACTATGTTTCCTTTTCTAAAAATCTTCAAAAGACCAAAGTTTGATCGAGTAGAACACGTACAAGATTTCTCAGTATCATGCATGGAAGTGAAAAATAATGACTCCTACTTGATGAGGTTCTTTCCATGTAGTATTACTAGTCATGAGCTATGGAGTGGTTCTCCCACATACCCCCAAGAATTAAAATTTTTGATGAACTAACTGCCAAATTCATAAACCACTTCTCATTCAATATACAATAAAACATCACCATCACAGATCTATACAAGATTAAACAAAGTCAAGGAGAATCATTTACCTCCTACCTACAACAATGGAGACATAAAGCTAGTCAATTCAAGTGGCCTATTCCCAACAAGGAACTGGTAGACATATTTGTTTCCAATATCCAAGTAGAAGTCAACTACCAACTCACCATGTTGTTTCTCACAAACTTTGAAGAAACTATTGAGAAGAGACTACACATAGAAAGGGCTCTCATAGAAAGAGGAGTGATTAAGCTAAACAACCCAAGAGAATTCTTCTAATTCAAATGAGAAACCTAAGATTTGGGCCAAGGAAAAAAATGTCACCAATGATGGGGTAGTGGATGCTATAGTAGTATGGAATGCTCAAAATCCTAATGGACCACAAAACAAACCTCAAGTTGCACAAACGAGCTACGCTCCTAATAATGTGTAAGACAATCAACTTACCTATCCCCAAAACAATCACGTGGTCAACCAATAGACAAATCAAGGAGGGAAAAAAAGGCAATATGATCAACCAAGGAGGAATTTCATCGCATTAGGAGAACCCCTTGAAAACATCATGTGCAAATGAGTGCAACAAAACCTCATCAAGGTCAATGATTTCCCCAACTATGAAGAGCCAAGCTTCAAAACACCATGGTACAATGAGAAGAACTTATACGAGTTCCACAAAATCAAAGGACATACAATAAACAACTACATGAGACTCAAGCACATAATACAAGACTTGATTGACAAGAGAGAAGTGGATATTGAACATCATCTTGGAAACAAAGACCTCCAAATATACACAAATCCAATTCTGACCCATACTAAGAAGAATGACAAAGGAAAGGACCAAGACTATCACAATGCTATTTATACTTATGGTGACATAATTCTAGGTACACTCTCTCAAGCAAATGACACTAAGGTAAATGTATTGACTATACGAGGTAGGGACATTGAATGTAATATAACTACTCATCAAGGGAAAGTCACAATACAAGGAGTCCTAAGTCATCAAATGACTACAGTATTGTGGAATAGCTAAAGAAGAATCCAACTTTGATCTCAATCTTAGAACTGCTATTATCACCTGCACATAGGAAGATACTAGAGAAAGCATTAGAAGCATCAATCCCTAATGACCTCAATCTAGATCAGTTTCAAGCCATGGTTGGAAAAATCATGGACAATCACCATTTAGTCTTTTTTTTTCAAGAAAGACCTTCCACATAAGACATTCCACAACCAATCTCTCTACATAGAGGTTGGTGTCCAAAAAAACATGGTCAAAAGAGTGTTGATAGATAACGATGTAGGTCTTTAAAACATCTGTACTTAGAAATTTGTTAAACATTTGGGGTATTCTGACAATGTAATAGGAAAAGAAAAAATCATTACTATAAGGGCCTATGATGACCTCGAAAGGAATTCATAAGGGAAAGTCAAGCTACCAATGTAGATAGGACCAGCCACCACTAAAACCACATGTTAGGTACTTGACCTTGAGTTACCATATAACCTCTTTCTAGGAAGCCCTTGGATACATACACTACAAGTGGTTCCCTCAACATTTCAATAATGTTTAAAGTTTCCTCATGAAGGAAAGGAGGTTATATTATATGTCGATATTGAACCCTTCCACTTTTGTGCAAAATTGGAGGAGAAGTATAACAACATCCAATGTATACCGAGAAATGACATATCATTTCATTCATTCTCATATTTTGACCCTTCCACACTACCATCAACCTCAATTAAACTAGCATCAAGTGAGCAACCAAAACCTAAAACTAAGGTTCAAGTACTTGACAAGGGTAATGGAAATTATCACTTCAATCAAGAATTTTGCATTGGAATGCTTCTATTAACACCCAAGGTTTATGGAGGACCGAAGGAGATCAAATATGTTCAAAGAGTAAAAATGATATCCCAAACCACAATTTTCACCAAGTGGGGAGATATGAAAGATGAAGAGATATTCATAGAACACTTGTCGTCTATGATATACAAAGATGAACAAAAGGAACCAGAACAACCACAACCCCTTCTAATCAATCCCAACAGTAAAGGATATCAGTTAGGTAAACAAATGGGATATACTAGAATAGGTGGCCTTGGGCCACACAAACAAGCTAGATGGGAGCCCATTATAGTGGAACAAAGAAAAAGCAACATGGGACTAGGTTATGGATCAATAGACGTGGTTACTCCAAAAACTAGACGTAGCTCTTTTAAGAAACGAGCACCTTCTACTAGTGATAAGACATTGGATATCTACCACATTATAGACAGCAAGTTACCTGTAAAAGACTTATTTGAAAAATTTAGCATTAGTATAGTCCCTACCCAACTTATCAAAACTGTAGATGGAGGAAAACTTGGTCTGAAATCTTATTAGATTAAGATTCAAATTCGAACATCCCCAATGAAGTTACTTGCAAAACACACACATGCAAAACAAATAGCTAATCCAAACACACATGCAATATGCTAACAAGGATTTACTCCATTATTTCCTACAATCACAATCTTGTGTTGAGAAATAGATGCTCTTAGAATCATGCACAAGAGGTTATGATTGACGGATATGAGAGATATTCTATTGAAGCTAAAATGAGAGAAATGAAAAATACTAGTGGCAAATGTAAATAATACTATGAGAAAATAGATAAAAAGAGTGTAAAACAAAAAAGTACTCAAAGTGGATGCAAAGATAACTAAAATGCAAAGAACATGGATGATCCCAAGATGAGAGAGAGGCTATGTTTAAATAGGCATCCTCGGGGTGAATCCAAATTTCAGGAGAAATGTGGGATAAATGGATATGTGGAATTTTATGAATCTTTTATAAATACATGAATGAAATTAGTGAATAGATAAATGATTATGTAAATTATTATGCAAATAGAGTTAATGAAAATGCAATGGATTTAAATACAATATGCAATGGATAAATGATTATGCAAGTGTATTTAGTGATAATGAATTAATGAACTACACAAATGTTTAAATGAATTATGAATATGCAGATGATTAATGAAATGATAAATATTTATGAAATGGATTAATAAAATATGCAAATAGATTATTTAAATGAAATGGATAAATGTTTGGATATGCAAATGATTTAGGAGGAAAATATATTAATGAATTAATTAAATAGATAATGGAACCTATTTAATTAATAGATAAAATGAAATTATTATAAGGAAATTTTTATGTGTCTACAAAAACTATTCCTAATGACTTATTATTATGGAACAAACTCTAATGAGTATGAATGGGATTCTCCCTCTTTTGTCACCTTTAGCGATGATGACCTAGACACCTAGTGGGAGAATGACACCAAAGCCATATTAACCATCTCAACAACTTCTATAAGTTTTGTAGATAACGATGATAGCCTACCCCTTTGTTACCCACAGTTGAGAGATTGGGACCAATAATAGAATACACTTGTTTTGGATCAATTTCAAAATGATGAAGCAATCACACAGTTTATGGGACTCCGAACTGATATACCAGTAGGAGATCATAAAGCAGAGTTTGTCATGGACCTCGAACATGAATCATATTTTGCTGGGGAGATTGTGTGCTCCAATCACAAAATTGAAAGGGACAATATTAAAATCAAAATGAGATCCCCTAGGGAAAACCACAATGTGGCTCTATCGGATCCTAAAAAGAAGAAAATAAAGGACGAATCTAAAGGTGAAAACCTCTCCAAAGCACCCAAAGATGGAGGATTCAATCTCCCTATATCTGAATATCAAGAAAAGTCAACACTTCTAGTTGAAGAAGCAGAATCCATAAATGTTGGCACAAAAGAGAACACAAAGATCACATATCGTGCAGCATCACTTAATCCTAAAGAGAAAGTGGACCTCACAGTGTTTATCAACGATAGGAAGATAAACTTTGTGTGGACATATGTAGACATCCCAAGATTAAATCCATCATTAGTTGTACATCATTTGGTCGTATTTCCTAAAGATAAACCTATCAAGTAGAAACTAAGGAAAATGCATCCTCAAATAGCACTCTTGGTAAAGGTAGAACTAAAGAAGTTACTAGATGTAGGTTTCATCAAACTGATCAATTATCCATAATGGATATCAAATTTAGTACTAGTGTTTGCACCGTAGAAAAATGGCCCCTTGCCATTTTCATGGTATTTTAGGTCTTTCTTATTGATTCTTGGTCCATTTTGCTTTGATTTAATGTTGCAATGTGGCTTGATCACTCACATTTAGGTCCTTAAAATTCAAATTATGACATCTTGTGAAGGTGTTGTGAAGTGTTGGTAAACATTTCTACACTTTTCTAGACTCTATTCATTACAATTCACCTAAAAATCACCTTTTCATCACTTATAAAGTCCTATTTTGAAGTGTTGTAAAGGTTTGTAACAAGATTTCATGCTTTTCTAGGCATAATTTCACTATTTACACCTTTCTTATGGTTTATTTGACCCCTTTATGCCCTTATAAGGCTTAATTAAGTGTTTTTTTTTAATGTAAACCCAACAAACAACATTAAATATGACTTAATTCCTGACACCCACATTCAAGTCCAATGTGGGACCCATTCACCATGGGTGGTGAATAAGTCCTAGTCTTGGCTCAAAATTCAAAATATTTCAAATTTTCTTTCGGATTTTTATTTAAAACCACCTTATTTCAGCCTGTGATGAGGTATCATCATGTTACTAAGGCACAAGAGTGTATAAATAAGTGTTTTTATTCTCATTTTAAGCCCCATTCATCAAGTTCACTTATTCAAACATTCATTCAAGTATTCAAGCAATTTGCATCATTCAATCAAGCATTAATCAAGTACTTTGGAGCAGCCATTGTTATGATTTTATATTTTCTTCAACAAGTGTTTGGTAAGTTGATAGCATTTACATGATATTTGTTTGTCATTCTCTTCCATTTCATTATTTCATTAAGGGTTTGATTACCAAAGTGGGATTTGACCAAGGAAAATCCCTATAACCTAACCCTTAACCATTTTCCCCCTTTTGCATGTGTGTTTGCAGACTTGTGTATGGAGATTTGACAAGTTATTAGGTGTTGAAAAGTGGAAAAAAATTCAATAAAGTGTTTCAATTCAACAACATATTTCAAGCTTGGAGAAGACATTCTATCCATTTTCTGCAGAATTAACTTCGTCAACCCGACAAGCAATCATCCTCAGATCTGGTACTACAGGATTAGTCCTTGATTTCTCAGAATTTTGGGAGAGGACTGATTTTCCATCAGTCATGAATGAGTCCCACCTTAAAGCTGTAAATCCATATTTTGTCAGATTCTAGATCCCAACACTCAAAAACCAATTTCTAATAGTTTTCATCAAAAGTAGGATTGATTTTCCATTAGTGGTGAATAAGTCCCATTGGTGATTTTCAGTGATCTCAGTCAGCATTCAGAATATTCTAGATTCTCCATTCTCTGCCCAGGTGCACTCTAAATTAAACTTCTTCTTTTTTGTTTTGCATTTGTCCATACTTAGTTCATGTTTGTATATCACATTGTGTTTTCCAATATTGCATAAATATTAGGTTTTTCATTCATAATCAGTCAAATAGATCATCCAATTGTACGTAGTTCATTCCATTTAGTCTAAATAACATCATACATTGCATAATTTGAGTGAACCTAGCTAAATCTTTTGAGTAGGGTTTATCTCTCTCCTTTTAGGTGAAACATCCTAAGAGCGTAAGAGTAGCCTATAATCCCTACCTAAAAATATACGGTTCGTTTTGGTGAACCTACATTTTGAGCACTTTACATTTTTTATTTTAATTGCATCTTGCATCCTAGACTTTATTTGCATCAACATTCAATTAGTGTATTGTCTTGTTTTTGCATCCTAGGGTTTCTCAAATTGCATTAGTGAAAGACTCATTTAGATTTCATTTTTCCATTGTGCATATCATTGAAAAAACTGAAAATCTGCATCTGCATCCTTAATTGGCATCTGAAAAGCATTAGAATCACTTTAAATTTTTTGAAAAACATAAAAAAATCTCATAACTGGACTCATTCACCACCCTAGGTGAATCAATCCACCTGCGCATTTCATATTGTATTTTAAGGCATTTTCTAGCATTTTCCTGCATTTTTTGTTCTTTGATGTTAGTTCATTGTTTTAGTTTCAAGAATTTCTATTATTTGCATTTTGCACTCCTAGATTACCTTGCATTTACATTCACCCCATCTTTTATGGTACTTGTATGAGTGTTTTTTGCCCCATTGATAATACTTTAGTGAGACAAAGTTCTAGACTCGTGTCTTTCCACGATAGCACTTTCATTGTAGACCTTGGGATCTCAAGAGCTCCTACTCCTAGTATGGACAACGGTGCATTAGGCATGGAAAATACCACTTCTATGCCTTCACCTTTACATCCAATGAATGTTGCACACAAAACAATTTCATCGCAAGAAAAAATCATTAGTATTCATGAGGATGCACACTTATAACAAGACTTGTCCCTTGAAAGCATTTCCACCATTGCCATACCACCCATAGAAAACCTTCATCGTTTTATTGAAAGTGATGATGGCTTACATGTTATGAAAAGAATTGTTGAGATTTACAATGAACATGCTCCTTCCCCATCCCAATCAACAAACATAGTTGCAAACCAAGGAGGACCTCACATTCCTCCCCCTTCAACCATCGCATCCATATCCACTTATACCACTCCTCAGGTTACAACAACTATGCAATAGGTTAGTCATGTGGCTCCTTCTTTCACAATTCCAACTATCATTCCTAGTTATATTGTGGCATTGCAAATCCCCTCTACCATCTTCACCCCTCTTAGTGTTCCTTTCACTTCCCCTAACATTCCATACACTCCATCGCCATTTTCTCTTCCACCTCATACCACTTACCCTGACCCCATCATTACACGGCTCCTTAATATTGTTTCATCCATGCAAAAAAAAAATTCCACCATTAGCCAGAGTCAAAATACTCCACCCACATATCATGTTCATAGTAGCCCCTTATCATTAGAGATCTTAAGAACCCTGATGCCACAAGGGATTGAATTTCCTAGGTTTGAGAAATACGGAGATATAGGAGACCCTATTAATCATGTTAATTCTTACACAGCCTTGTGCAGTGATTTTTTCCTTGATGATAAGCTATTAGCCAAAAAAATTCCTAGAACCTTAAAAGACACTACATTAGAGTGGTTTTCAAATTTACCGAATCATTCCACTAGATCATTCAATGAACTTGTGTATGCCTTTATAATTCACTTCCAAGTTCATATGACTCCTAAAAAGACAACGACTGATCTAATGTGTTGTAGACAAAATGTTGATGAAAAAGTAATTGACTTCATTTCACATTATCATTCGTTGTATGCTCAAGTTGATGTCAAAATTTCTGATTCACATCTACAAAAGATTTTTATCAAAAACTTGCACACAAACCTTCAGGATAAGTTAACTATGATGAAATTTCCTTCATTTATGCATTTATGCACAACACTATGTGATTATCACAACTTGGTTTCTAGTCGTGATTCAAAGTCCACTTCTAACTGAGCTGAGAAATCTGAACCACAAAACCAAAACAACACACAAAACTTTCGCAAACCAAAGGCTTTTTATAGTTCAATCTACCTCCTCAACTACAAACCCAACCTGTTCAAAGTCAAGTGGCAGTTGTTAAAGAAGAGGTGTCCTATACCTACGAGGACTTGAAGAGACAATTTACTCCCTTACCTAATACTCTCCATAATACAATGAACCAATTACTCCAACAACAAATGATTACCTTGCCTACCGTCAAACCACTTGCTACCACCAAACCTTTACCACCCACCTTTAAACCAAACACTTATTGCCATTTTCATTGCCAAAATGGACATGACACTGAATAATGTAAGCATCTCAAACACTTAGTCCAAGACCTCATTGATTCGGGTCATTTGTCCATTGTGGGTGTTAATGATCTAGGCAATAAGTTTGTTGCACCCCCTAACCAAATTTACAAATTTGTACCAACCCCATGCCTAAACACAATACTTCATTTTTCAAGGCTAGTGAACCTTCAAACAATTATGTAATGAATGTTGATACAAATAACGAACCACATGATATAACTCCAACTATTACCCAAGTTAATCTTATGGATGAACTTGTGGGTGCGATAGACGTCATCCCTCGTAAGTGCCCAACCAAAAACACTCTTGATATCACTTTTTCTTCTAAAGATATGCTTCAAAAACTTCCTGATGGTCCTCTTTACATAGCCAGATGAATCTATGATAAGCCCACCAATGGGATATTAATAGATCCCTCCTGCGGTGAGAATGTGATCACAAAAGAGTTTTTAGTAGTACATGAGCTATATCAATAAACCAATTGCATGGATTAAAACAGATACTAGTTTTGTGTGTCCTACGATCTAATCGATCGTACTCCCCTTACAAATAGAACCCACAACTTTGGATGTAATATTTTCAATTATTCCACAATCGGATCAATTTAATCTATGGCTAGGCTACTCTTGGCTTCACTTGATGAAAGTAGTCCCTTTAGTTGTTCACAAGTTTTTGAAATTTCCACATGGCAATGAAATATTTACCATACACCATAGTGGATTTAATCCATTATCGTCTAAAGGTAATTTCTCCCTAGAAACCTTTTGGCCTAAACCTATGGAACCCATCACCCCCGGTACAAATTTATTTTTCATAGCCTAGCAAAAGTTCAAATCCAAACGAATAGCCGAGTTGTCTCTTCGTAACATGTCCCTGTCCACTTCCACTCCTCCTATCCTAGATGAAACCATGCTTCAGTTTGAGTTTGACATTGAACAAACAATACAACCTCATGAACAACTTACCGTAGACACTTCCCCTCCATGGTTCAAATGACCAAGAGAAAGTGAAACCAATCCCTTCATGCCTCCCCACATTAAACAAGTGTATAAAGCTAAAGAGAAAGTGATTGAACCATCTTCTTTGGTTTCTTTTGTTCTTCCCCCTTTGGAAGAAAAGGAACCTATGATGGATCAACCCACTCTTACACCTTAACAACTTCAAAATAAAATAAAACGAAACCACGGTGCTAGGGAACATGGGCGAAGTTTTCATTTCCTTGCTCGTCATTCTCAAATGGAAGAAAATAAATAAAACCGACCTTCGCCTTTGACAAACACAATAGATGATCACCCTCTTCCTCTTGACCCACCACAAGATAATACAGTCCATCCCTCACAACAAAATGAACCAATCCAATAGCCACAACTTTTAATACATCCCTCTTTGGAAATAACCCTTTGTCCTCCAAAGTAATCAATCTTGATGAAGATGATGAGGAGATTGCAAAAATAGATGAGGAAGTGCATAACAATATAAACTATTTATTCTCATCTACCATGAGCTTAAATGATAAATCTTTTCAACCAAGTGAGGAACCTGTTATATCTCCTAGTTTGACACTTGCAATTCTTCCTTTGGATAGCCAACTGCCCTCGTAATACATTGAACATGATTGGGAGGCAGATGACTTGTTAGATGGTTGACTTGCATTCACCTTACTAGCCCTTTTGCATTTATTTTCCTTTCTCTTTTTCTTTGGGTTTGATTTTATGTGTGTATTGTGTTCCCCCGTATCGTGTGTTTGATGTTCTCTCTCTTTGTACACTTCTTTCATTTGTCCCTCTATTCTTCTGTATGTTGTACATTGTCTTTTTCACTATTTTTTTGTGTTTTCCTTTTGGGGATGACACAAAGAGTTGAGACGCCCTATGTCTCTTCCATGTTGACCCAAAAAGCTCCTTTTTCTCTTTCATTTTCAATTGTGTTTTCCTTTTGGGGATGACGCAAAGCATTGAGATGCCTTACATCTCTTCCATGTTGACCTAATCAATCCCTTTCCCTTTTTACTTTGTCTTTTTTTTGGTGTTTACCTTTTTGGGATGACGTAAAGCATTGAGACCGCAATATCTCTTCCATGTTAACCCAAAATAGACTTTTTTTCCTTTTTTTTTTGCTCTCTTTGTGTCATTCTTCCAGTTCTATGTGGTTTGGGGAATGATGACAATTTTGAGCTCTTTAATCAAAACATTGTAGCAACAAATATATTGACCCCAAATCCATAGATCCCTTATGTGTTTGGTGTGTTCCCTTTCTGGGGGGCAACCCTCCTTTTCTTTTGTTATCTTTTTCATTTACATGATGCAACCTAACTTAGAAACATATGACTTGGAATAGGGGTTTTCCAAGTTGGCTCTCATGTCTTGTTTTCTTTTTGCATTTTCTTTTGTATGCTACTTTAAAGTAATTTCTCAAAGAATGATGTGTAGCAATTCCTTTAAAGTGGGGGGCATACATTGGCATCATTTCATTTGCATTCTTGGTTCTTAGTGCAACCTTGTCGTTTCATATGATGTGTTCGTCACTTTGTGGATGACATTGGGTGTGATGTCCTTCATAAGTGTGATCTATCTTAGCATATTACACTCCGCTTGGTGATCTGATGCAACACACTACATCACCTAAGTTGTGAATATTTTATTCTTTGATTGGTCCTCTCTTGGAAGACATTAGACACAATGTTCCCTAAGTGATAGACCTCACATAAACTTAACAAGACTCCTTTGAACATCTTTTACATTTTGCATGTTACATTTTTTTCATTTTACATTTTTTCCACCTCGTATAACGCAACTTGCATGCTTGTGGTACCTTGATTTTTGTTCATGGGTTCTAAGCATATGAAGCTTTGCTTGTCTCATGAGGCATGAACTAATATTTTCCTTTGTGGAACCTTGTTAAATTTATCAGGAGGTATAACTTTGATATGGTTGAGCGGGAAGCCCATTTAGTAGCATGACATTCCCCATATCCACCTTTGTGTTTGTGAGTGCATACCAGCTAGTGTATGTATCTTACCTTTTGGGCCTTCTCAGCTAGTGGACCACCATGAGTTTGGTCATCCCAGTGTGAGTATGCATTCTCTTTTTCAAAAAAAACAACCTATATCTAGTCCACAACTAGTTGAACAAATGATCAAATTTCAATTCAATTTCCCTTTCACATGTGTATTCCTTTGTTCTTATGCTTAGTTTTCCATGGGATCTTCATCTTGGGGGCTTGATTATCCCTCTTGATCATTTTCATTCTATCTTGCTAACATAATTGCATTGAGACCTCTCTCTCAATATTCATGGCTACTTTAGTGTGAGTTTGAAGAAAGTTCACTCTCTCAGTAAAGTGGGGGCTCAATGCACTGTAGAAAAATGGCCCCATGTCATTTTCATTGTCTTTTAGGTTTTTCTTCATGATGCTTGGTCCATTTTTCTTTGATTTAATGTTGCAATGTGGCTTGAACACTCACATTTAGGTCCTTAAAGTTCAAATTATGACATCTTGTGAAGGTGTTGTGAAGTGATGTAAAACATTTCTACACTTTTCTAGACTCTATTCATTACAAATCACCTAAAAATTACATTTTCATCAATTATAAAGTCCTATTTTGAAGTGTTGTAAAGTCTTGTAACAAGATTTCACGCTTTTCTAGGCATAATTTCACTATTAACTCCTTTCTTATGCTTTATTTGACCCATTTATGCCCTTATAAGGTTTAATTAAGTGTTTTTTTTAATGTAAACCCAATAAACAAAATTAAATGTGACTTAATTCCCAACACCCACATTCAAGTCCAAGGTGGGACCCATTCTCCATGGGTGGCTAATAAGTCCCTCTTGGCTCAAAATTCAAAATATTTCAAGTTTTCTTTCAGGTTTTTATTTAAAATCACCTTATGTCGGCTTGTGATGAGGTATCATTAGGTTACTAAGGAACAAGAGTGTATAAATAAGTGTTTTTCTTCTCATTTTAACCCCCATTCATCAAGTTCACTTATTCACACATTCATTCAAGTATTCAAGCACTTTGCATCATTCAATCAAGCATTAATCAAGTATTTTGGAGCATCCGTTGTTATAACTTCAGATTTTCTTCAACAAGGATTTTGTAAGTTGATAGAATTTGCATGTTATTTTTTTATCATTCTCTTACATTTCATTATTTCATTAAGTGTTCGATTACCAAAGTGGGATTTGACCAAGGAAAATCCATATAACCTAACCCTTAACCATTTTTCCCCTTTTACATGTATGTTTGTAGACTTGTGTATGCAAATTTGACAAGTTATTAGGTGTTGAAAAGTGGACAAGAAGTCAACAAAGTGTTTCAAGTCAACAACAACCTATTTCAAGCTTGGAGAAGACATTCTGTCTATTTTCTGTAAAATTAACTTCGTCAACCCGACAAGCAATCAACCTTAGATCTGGTGCTATAGGATTGGTCCCTAATTTCTCAAAATTTTGGGAGAGGAACGATTCACCATCAGTGGTGAATGAGTCACACCTTAAGGTTGAAAATCCAAATTTTGTCAGATTCTAGATCCCAACACTTAGAAACTAGTTTCTAACAGTTTTTATCAGAATTTGGACTGATTCGCCATCAGTGGCGAATGAGTCCCACTAGTGATTTTCAATGATCTTAGTCATCATTCATAATATTCCAAATTCTCCATTCTCTACCCAGGTGCACTCTAAATCAACCTTCTTCTTTTTTTTCAATTTTTCATACTTAGTTCATGTTTGTATATCACATTTTTTTTTCCAACATTGCATAAATGTTAGGTTTTGCATTCATAATCAGTCAAATAGATCATCCAATTGCACTTAGTTCATTCCATTTAGTCTAAATAAAATAATACATTGCATAATTTTAGTGAACCTAGCTAGATCTTTTGAGTAGGGTTTATCTCTCTCCTTTTAGGTGAAACATCCTAAGAGCACAAGAGTAGCCTATAATCCCTACCCAAAAATCTACAGTTCAGTGTCAAAGCCCATTGGGGGTATAAGGATCTGCATAGAGTTTCGAGACCTGAACAAAGCTTGCCCAAAGGATGACTTTCCTCTTCCAAGTATAGGCATTATTGTAGATCTAACAAAAGGACATGAGATACTATCATTAATGGATTGTTTCTCAAGGTATAATTAGATAAAAATATCCCTTGATGATTAGCATAAAATGGTATTCACTTGTGCTTGGGGGACCTTCTACTAGAATGTCATACCATTTGGTCTAAAAAATGTAAGGGCAACCTGCCAGTGATCGATGATTATGATCTTCCATGATATGTTGCATACAACTATGGAAGACTATGTGGATGATATTCTAGCAAAGTATATCAAAAGAGAAGACCACTTGATCATCCTTGCAAAAGTGTTTGATAGGATAGAATAGTATAACTTGAGACTCAACCTAAAAAAGTGTGTATTCAGAGTAACATCTAGAATGCTACTATGGTACATTGTGTCAAGAAGGGGCATTGAAGTAGATCCTATGAAAGTAAAATCCATATAAGAAATGTCCCCACCAAAGACATTGAAGCAACTAAGAAGTTAACAAGGGAAGATACAATCCATTAGGTGATTCATCACACAACTGGAAGATAATTGTCATCCATTCACCCATATGTTGCACAAAGATGTCACATTCAAGTGGGATGGGATATGCGATCAGGCATTCCAACAAGTCAAAGAGTATCTACTTACTCCTCAAATCTTGATGCCCTGATTCTAGACAAAGAAATTATACTCTATGTGTCTATAACACAAGCAACATTGGGAGTTCTCCTAGCACAACTAGATGATAATAACAAAGAAATAGTGATCTACTACATCATACAAACACTGGTGGGCTACAAGTTGAACTACTCACCCATAGAAAGAGCATGTATCTTGGATGTATTTGTGACACAAAAGCTGAAACACTATATCTTAAATAGACAAGTAAAGTTGATTTCAAAGGTAGATCCACTAAAGTACCTATTAGCAAAAGAAAATATAACAGGAAAAATTTCTAAATGGGTAATGATTTGAGTGAGTTCAACATAGAGAATGTAGATAGGAGAGCCATCAAAGGAAAGATCATAGCAAACCAACTATCTGAAGCAGAAATGGAAGATCACCAACCTCTCATAGTAGACTTCCTAGATGAAAGTATATTGCTAACAGAATGTAGATAAACCATTAGACCCTATAATTTGATAGGTCCCACACTTAACATGGCTTTGGAGAAGGTATCCTATTTCTCACACCATAGGGAGATAGCATACCTAAGGCATACAAAATTGCTTTCCCATGTACAAATAATATCTCAGAGTATGAAGCCCTAATCACAAGACTCAAGATGGCTATTGAATGGAGGATAAAAGAATTATAGGTCTATGGAGACTCTCAACTAGTGATCAAAGAAGTGAATGATGAGTCTCAAACAAAAGACAACAAACTAATGTCGTATAAAATGATGATGTATAGTTTCAAGGAATATTTTGTCACCATAACATTTGAACAGATTATGTGGATCAACAACAGAGCAATTGATGTCATGGAAATAATAGGTTCACTTCTTGATATTGTTTAGAACATTCTTAAGTATGACCTCCTTATAGAGAAATTACTCATACTAACGTTCAATATCCTAGAATCAGAACTAGTGTGTATTTTTGTTGGTCCTAATTCACCATGGTACCAAGACATTTGATTACATCCAAAATGGTATCATACCACTTGACCTAACAACAATCCAAAAGAAGACCTTTACTTGTAGGACTTCCTATTCATGATCCTGGGAGATACCTTATATTTTTGAAGTTTAGATGGTATGTTACTCTAATGTCTTAACATACAAGAAGAGAAAACTATCTTACAAGAGGTACATGAAGGTGTTTGTGGGTCCCACTCTAGTGGACCTAACCTAGTACAAAAATTATTGAGAATAAGGTACTATTGGCCCTCCATGGAACAAGAGTGTATTCAATATTCCCAAAAATACTGCCAGTGCCAACAACATAATGACCTCGTTCACACACCAACATAGGAGTTGAGACCTATCACCACACCATGGATTTTTTTGCAATGGGGGTTAGACTTGGTAAGTAGGATTTATCCTGCTTCCTCTAATGGGCATAAGATTATTATTACCACAACTGAATATTTCACCAAATGGATAGAAGCAATTCCATTGACCTACATCACCAAAAAATAGATATCAAAGTTCATTCTGAATTATCTGATTTGTAGGTATGGAATTCCCCAAATCATCATAATGGACAATGGAACCCCATTCAAGAATCAAGACACCTAAGAACTTTGTTTCAAGTTCTCTATCCAACATAGATTCTCCACACCCTACTACCCCCAAGGAAACGGTCAGGTAGAAGTGTCTAACAAAACCATCCTGAAGATACTAAAGAATATTGTTAATGATGTCAATCATGATTGGAATTTACAAGTAAACCTAGCCCTATGCATTTATCAAACCAGTATCTAAACACCTACAAGTGCCACACCTTTCTCCTTGGTCTACGAATCAAAAGTTTTCTTACCTATCAAAGTTGAAATTCTCATTGAAAATATCACTAAAAGGCATGGTCAACAATGAGGAGTATCAGGTATTGAGATTAAATGAGTTGGAACTCCTAGATGAAAGGCGTTTGAGTGCATTAAACCATCTTCAAGTTTATCAAAATCAAATCAAACAAAGCTATGATAAAAGGATCAAAGAAATAAACTTTTAGGTTAGTGACTTGGTACTCAAAGAGAATCAAAAGGTACAACTAAATCAAGACAACAAATGTAAGTTTAAACCCAATTGGTTAGGCCCATTCATCATCACAACAAGCTATGACTCTGGAGCTTATTAGTTGGCTACTCCTGAAGGAGAACCCTTAGCCAAACCATTGAACAGTAGCCACCTCAAGGAGTTCTATACTTGAAACATGTTAGAATGCCCCAAGCAAAAGGGTAAAAATCCAAAAAAATCAAATAGATAAAAAAAGAAAGAAAAATAGTAAAAAGAAATAAAACATTCTTTTAGTGAAAACTACTTTGTGGAACTCCTAGGACAAGTACCATAGTGAAAACTTGGAAAAAAGGTGTTGTGTTTGAATAATACTTGCATTGTTATCTATTAGAATTATCTAAAGCACCCACCCATTTGTTCCATAATAAAACATGTGTCCAACCATGGCTTGATAACTAAATCAATATTGAACATTATTGAACCATCTACATTCGTCCTTCCCAGAGAAGGTAGTCTTGTCTTGAACTCAAGGAAACTTCTCCAAACTCATCATGGATTAGGTCCTTGAGTATCCCACCATAGTAAAAATTATTGAAAATTAAAAACATCCAAAAAATAAACAAAATAAAAAACAAAGTCAAAAAAATTAAAAATCCAAAAAACATGTTATGCTTTGAGTCAACAACAATTAAACTATGTGGTCTCTGCATATATAATGTAGGAAAGGCTTATTAGCCCCCAAGGCCATAGCTCAGTCCACTTAGGTGTCTATCATGCTTTATTTCAACTTAATCAAAAATATAAAATCCAAAAAACATTCACAAAAATTCAAAATCCAAAAACATTCACAAAAATATAAAATCCACAAAAACATTCACAAAAATTCAAAATCTGAAATCATTCACAAAATAGAAAAGATTGAAGACACGTTCTTATCAAACCAAGCAAACTAAAAGCATTTGCATGTACAACATAGGCAAGGCTTATCTTTGATGAGCCCTCGAGGTCCTAGGTTAATCCCCCGAAAACAACAAAAACATCATAAAACTCATAAAATCAAAAAGAACCTAAATCCATCATCACAATCTGCAATAAAATTTTCATACATAATAAACAAACCATCATCTTCATCCTTTGAAAAAACAAGGACAAAAAAACAGAGCAAACACCAAAAGCTATAAATTTCAAGCAAAAAATAAAAAAAGTTTTGATTACAAATAGATGAAAACAAATTACAAAGTATTAACTACCTATCATTTGACAATTCACCAACAACATCCTGAGATATGCCTTAACGGATCCGTTCCTATGACAAATATGATCAATAATGAATATTAGCCTAAAACCTCAAAACAGATATGGAAAGTGATACTACAACATTGTTTTATCTTTTTATAGTCTTCTCTTTATGATTTATTTTATTGACTCATTCCCAGGATCTCTTGAGGATGTCCATAAGAATTTAGAGAAGGAATGGGGGCAATTGAGTGTCATTTCGGTTTGTTGTTTGTAAGATGTTTTTGTGATACTACCATGGTTAATACTTGATTTATTGAGTGTATGGAAGTTGTTTCGAGACAATTTGTGTACCAATTGCATGTTAGGTATTTCATACCTCTTTGTGTAACTGGTCTGAAAGGTTTTAGCACAACCCAACCATATATTTTAAACAAAGTTTTCATATGTCTGGTATAGGAAAGAATATTCTTTGTATGTCGAGTCAAAGTCCACACAATGGATACCAAGTCACCTTGGTTATTAATACCCTAGTGCATCATGTATGTTTGCTACATCAAAAAGGATTGTTAAAGATACGAAGCATCCAAGCAAAGAAAAAGAAATCTAATCATCAAACTAACAACATAAAATTTATATTCATCATACAACATTTCTTCTATCTGGCAAGCTCCATCCTACAGAACAATATCATTAGTTCCATATCCATCTTGCATCCACAATGTCATCAATACTTATCATGATGATTTAATAAAGTAATAAAACATCATGTATCATGTATAAGGCATACATCCATCATATATATAATAAAGCATCATATGAAATAAAATAATGATCAATCCATCCATCTACATCATATACATACATCACAAAAGTACAATGGAATGTATAAATAATACATCAACATACATAATCATCACATAAACACATAATGAAGCTGAATCAAAGCATGTATATCTCATATATATCAAAATAAAAAATGAGAATGTCAAGTACATTAATGAAACATGTGTGATAGGATAATACAAAAAAATACATATCTACGAGGCCTCAGTTGGGTTGATGAATATATATACAAAACCATGTCTACAACAATGTCTTTGAAATAATAAAACATCATGAAGATCAAGTACAATAAAACTATTTCCCGAATAGGAGAGGACTCTAAGGATCAGGTTGCGGATTAGGCTGTCTAACGGAGTTCCCACCTAACTCGGCACTCGTAGCAGTACTCGGCTCTCCAAAGCATGGTCACCACTAAACTCTAGGAAAGAAGGCATCATAAAGAGTCTAATAGTATGTATCCCTTTGTAATAATTGATCTCGCTCTACATGGAGGAAATCACACTCTGCTCTAAGAGTATCTTTGTTAGTCATAATCACTTGTACCTAGGCCTCTGCATCATGATGTTTCCTGCTCTCGCTGTATCGCTCTACCCTCAAGTGGTCTCTCTCCATTGTCATAGTAGCAACCTAAGCCTCTGTGGCCTATCGCTACACTACCTCTACATCTTGCATAGATATCATATGTGCTAACTATACTGCTCCATCTCTAGGTGGTGGTGGAGAACCCAAAAACTGTCCCTAATCTTGCTGCATCAAATCATCTTGTTTGCTCTATCAACCATCCTATCATGCTCTAGAAAGCTACTCAATAATGATCTCAACATGATGTCTCTCTCCTTGGCGACCAGTAATGCCTACTCTACCTATTGCAGGAACACTCACAAGATCTACAAATCTCAATGGAATGCACCACACCCACCACTGATCAAAATTTGGTGTAGTCCCATGACCTATTAAACCGATTGGCCAACCCCACCTGAATGGGGCAAGAGCTCTGAAATCTACCAAGGTTACATCATGATCAACTTGTAAACCCCATACTCAAACCTCTCTGGTAGTCCATAGAAAACAAGCCTCATAGGCATCTAGGAAATGGCCCTGGTCACTAACCAAACTACCAACAAACCTTATCGAGTAGGTATCTCTCTAGAACGAAGCGAACATGACCAATGAGCCATCTAGTTTGTCTACAAAATACTAACTGCTCCAGGTTGTTGGTACATGTCTTGCAATCTAAATATGATCTCCATAAAAAACCTGACATATCATATAAAACACGACGCTAGTAAGGAAGCTATCTAGGCCAGGTGTAATGAAGAAAATCTCCATAATAATAAGAATACAGATTAGTCAGAGTTTGATCCAAGATACCATTAGGCTAAGTTGCTAGGATGTGAGCTCCTAGGCCCATATATACAGTAGAGAGATACCAGTAGAAATAGATCTCCTGCCACAGTAGGTGACCTCATGCATATCTCGATATAAGTGGGCAAGGAGACACTAGCCCCATGCATATCTAATGTCGTGCTTGAACATCTGCTCGATGCACACACCCCAACCAACTAGGAATTGTATGCCTCTCCTATCAAGAATGACAAGCCCCATGACCAAACCACAAAGAACCAAGGAAATAGGATTCAACACTGCCCACAAAATTAGATAAGTCTATCTATATCCCGCGAACCTCATCATGTCTCACACCAAGTACTCGATGCATAGCGTAGGTACCCTATCGAACAAAATAAGTAGCAAGCTCTCCATGAATGGGTATACAAAGGATCCTCCACATATCCTCTAGGGTAATGATGGCCTCCCCAATAGGTAAATGAAAGGACAAGGTCTTTGAATGCTACCTCTCCACAAGAGCAGTCATCATCCCTTTATGACATCTAATGGTAGGCATGTAGCAAATGTGTTGCAATCCAACAATATCTAGGACATCTTGCTCTAACTCTTGAAACCCGGTGATCAAATTGAACAGCTTCCACGATCGTCACTCCCTCGACATGAGTGGATAAAGGACCGCCTGAAACCATTCACCCCATGATGTTGGGGATTTACTATGAAAGTGCAAAATGCACCTCAAATGGCAAACAAACTTAAAACTTCAAAAAAGGTAAAAGAAAAAAACTTTAAATTGTCAAAAGCAATTTTTTTTTTACCAAAAGCACCAACAACAACCAATTGTGAGCAATGTTTTGTCAAAAGCACAAAAAAAGGAAAATACAAAACTTTCAAAAGCGAAAATCTATTTCAAAAGTGCAAAATTTCAACAAAGGTGCACACATCGTAACAAAAAATCAAGGGCAAAAAAAATATGTGAAAATTGACATCAGAAGCAAAATTTTCTAGTGAGGGTGAAAAAAAATGAAAAAATTTAAGTCAAAGGAAAACATATCATGCATATACGAATAGAAAAATTAGGAATGAACCATTCAGAAATAGCAAAAGCACAAAAAAAGATGCAAGTGGGAAAAAATCATAAACCTAACGCTATCGACAACTTGGACTTTAGGCATTAATTACACAAACATGAAAAAGTAAAAAACATGAAATGAAAGGGTACATACTAAGGCACCGATGCTTGGAGGTCATTTGAACTTGTGAACTGCATCCCTGTGATGCAGGGCTCCTTGAATCCTCACCATATCTCCTATAAAATTGACAAATCACGAAATCCAAAGGCAAGAATTTTCTATAGGCTAAAAGTGCAAATGAGGTAATTTGAACCCTAATTACCTATTTTAACCCTCAAAACCCTAATTTTTTACCTAAGAAGCACACCTAGGTTGAAATTAGGACCTCTTGAAACATTTTAACTAGCAACATGGGACCTATAGACTTAATTTTTTGTCCTCTATGCATCTAAACTAAAATGAAACAGTGTTGTGAGCTCGACCTCAAAAGTGATTTTCTCAGCCAACCTCTCAAGGGGGCAACCTAGAGTCCTACTTTCATTCTGCTAACCGTCGGGGCATAGTGGGGAATGTAAATTTTTTTAAAATCTTGATCTTAACATCAAAATCTTTGAAACAAACCAACCAATATTTTGTCAAAAAAGAGGGGCTAAATGTAGACATGTAGAATTGACCTAACACTTATTGCACATCCTAAATGACATTTTATCATCATCAACATCATTAGATACTAAATATCACTACATTTCACATCAATTGCATCAAGAACCCTAAATTTCTCTATTAATTGAATAATAATACATCATTTAATTAATTCACTTTTTCATCATTTTTGACTAATTAAATAAATTTCATTTATTTAATAAAGTCCTAATCTAACTTTATTCCTCCTAATTAATTGAATAACATCAATTATTTAATTATGTTGCTAATTCACTTTATTGATCCCCTAAGTTAATTAAATTCTTATCGCATAATAGTTTAATTAAATCAATTTCCCCTGAACTTGAATAATTAAATAAATTATTCAAACATCATTCAAAAAGGTCAAAACAAACAAATACAACTTTTTTTGCAAAATTCAAACATGAGTTGCACATTCAACTCAAAAATATTAATTAATTAAATCAATTGATTAATTATCCTCGCCCACTTTCATAATTGAGAAAATTACGATCCCTCGATTGCTCAAATATATTCCTGACTGATTCATTAGTTCTTCAATCCCATTGAAGGCTCAACGTGATTTCTTCAATTCCACTGATTATTCAATCTATTTTCTCAATCCCACTAACACTCAAAATGATTTCTTCAATCAAATCGAATACATAATTAAAATCCACTAATTCTTCCAATCTAAATCCTCTTAACATCTTTCAACCGTTGATCAGGATATTCTACTACACGATCTCAAGCATTCATTTTGAAACACAAATTCTATATAACATTCATCTTCTTCCTAAAAAATGATAGGAGAATCAGCATCATTTGCACGACGAAGTAATGTAGAAATTACAATCAACCTTTTTAAGCTTTACACATATCTTTGATCAACAACATACATTCTTGAAGCTTTTTCTATGCACAATGGAGACTTCACACTGATACGAACAACCCAACATCTTTGCGAACACACTCTGACATAGGATAGTAAAGCTACATTGTTATTTTTTTCTTTCAATTACGTTCTTGAATTCAATGGTTTTGTAGTTTCATTTCATGAGTAATGGGCATGAATCATAGCTTTTGTTTGGACTAGATTATTATTTAACTCATTCATTTTTCTTATTGCATCATACTGATTTCCCCCTTACTTCTCATGTGTCACCTTTTCTAAATTAGATGAAGATACTACAATCAAATTAATTACATGCCCAATCAATGAAGAAGGTGAAAAATCAAGACTGTGGAAATTGATGTTGAAAAATATCCAAAGATAATGATGGTTTAACAATACTTGTGCAATGACTATCACTAAACAGGGGAGATAACCCCTCAAATGTGTCCTCCAAATTTGAAATGTGAGATTCCACAAATAAAGATGCAATTCCTAATAAATAGGAATCTCAATCAAGAAGACAAAGATATATGTTGGAATGAATCACTAACAAACAATGAATGGTCTTGTTGAACAAGAATTATGGGATCCTCAATCAATGACTTTACACAAGGAATCAATGAAGGTGAAGGATCAACAACCGTCTCTGAAGGAGAAGGAGCATCTATAGAAACTTCTTCATCCTCATCTAAATCTTTAAAGTACTTCAAATCTTCAAGCATTTGAATAATATCATAATCACAGGGTATCCATTATAAAAATGAAGAGGCACAAGACAATCTGAGACAAGATCATCTGGGAGTGGTTAAGTATCAGGATCTCCATATATCTCCCAAGTTTTATCCAAAGAGTATAAGGACACTCAAATTGAAAAACATAGAATTCAAAATGTCATCATTAGCATGTATTGCAATCAATCCTGAGACATCATTCCTTTTGCAATTCCAAGCAAATGGTAACAAATGAAGCCAATGAAGATCCTTTATGACCTCATCTCTATTGTTTTTATTTTCCTCTTTTCAACGTTATCAAAGAAGGATGAAATGAAAACCACATAATGAACCATGAGAAATATCCAAAATTACAAAGATTGAAACCTTCAGCATAAATTAGAGGCCAAACATGATGTATACTACAAATGAATGCTTCCCAAGAAAATAGAACCTCTCCAGGAGTCAAAATGTCAAAGTAATCAATCATAATGCAAATATCTCAAATTATTAATGAATAATACATGTGGTTGAATTTGGAATAGTGCATAGGCACAATGATAGAGATCATCAATACCTTTTTGATGTCACAAAAATCATAGAAAACTGAGATCCAAGAAAAATGTTATGAGCTCGGAGGTCCAAATGGAAGATCTGACTTCAAACACCAAAAAAATATGACAATAGTAAAATCCAAAAAAAATGACCTACACCATTGAAATTTTTTCAAAACTAGCTTTCCAATGATATCTCATTTTTGAAAATCTAGTACCCAAATCAAAAGTTGTGGAAAAGTTTAAAAAACTACCCACTTAAGGCTTGAAGGGCCAAAATTAATCCCCCTAAGGGTTAGCGGGTGGTCACCCCATACAACCAAAAGCTAGCAAACTAGACTAAGCACTGGTATGATGGTTGTTAAACTATCAAATTTAACACGGTCCTCCATGACAGATAATTGACTATCAAATTTAAGATAGTCGCCTAAAAAATTTAAAAATCACCAAAAATAATTTCTTGTCAAAATATGAAGGATTTAATATGAAAAATGGGGGTTATTGGACCTTTTTGATTCAATGGAAGGATCTTTTTGACCCAAATTCTCCAAAATGAACCTACAATACAAAGCCACAAAAAAAGACACCCCAAATCTGGTGTTTTTTTTCAAGTTTTATGATTCTCCATATCACTAGATGGTGCAAGAGAAAAGCATATTCAAATTTATTAAAAAACTCCAAGATCTCTCATCTAGCAATAGCTCTACCCTCAAATCTAAGAAGGAATTTGCAAGGTCATTCTTTGATACCATGTAGGAGCTAAAAAATAGCTCTATCTCAGGACCACCTACAAAAACAACAAAACCTTCCACAAGATAGTATTCAAGAAATGAGTTTTCTTGATATTAACATCTATCAAATATGATTATGAGGTATATTAGAAGATTGTACAATGACCTTTCTTATTGAGACAAGGTGTGATGAAGTAGTAAAATTAAAAGACTGTGTCGTTATTAAATGACATGAGCCAACATTAAATGACCTTGGAATCTACTATTTAATAAAAGATAAAAAGATAAAATATTATCTAAAAAACTTAAATATTCCTAGGACCTATGTGAACCTAACATATAAATAGGACCCCACTAAGTAACTAGTTAGGACAAGTACCTATTTACACCAACAAGATCATCTCCTACAACCAAAGTTCCCCTTTGGGAAAGGAGAGGGGTAACCTCTCAAACGTCACCAATAGGGGAAGAAATGTTCTTAGCCCCCTCCAACACATTATGGGTGAAATCCTCAGTGAGCTTGATAGGAGGAGATTGAAATGATTTGGCCTTATCATCAACCATTCCTGTATGAGGAATCAAACCTAGAGTATTATGTTTTTCAAGTTGTAAAACATCTAGTTGAGGGGAGAAATGTTTTCATATCCTCACAAACCACCTATTAAGCTTGAGGGGGGAGTTAGGTGAGCAATCTTAAACAAATTTTCCATACTAAAACATAAAGGGCATATAAAATCTATCTCTTCAAAATAGATTTATTTTTTCTGAGAACCTTTAGAGAAATTGAGTATTAGGGACTTTGGAAGGGGGAAGGAAGTATTCATGACTAAACAAAAATGGACTGGGAGTTCTAGATCACAAAATTTGGCATATCACGTTTAAGGAAGAACCTCATTTTGTCAACCATGATACACATAATTTTGGTGTCCCTGTATTCTAGAGGTAGATGATGCGATTGAACCCATAAAGGAATAAAACTTACATTAAAAAATAGGGGATCAAAAGTTGGTTCCCATTTTTGAACATTCCTCTCCCATGAAAAAATCAAGGATCTCCTTCTAGAACTTCATCCCTAGATTCTTAGTTAGAGAAAATTGCAACAAAGATACCTTAAATTTCTCAATAAAAAAGAGATCATCGACAAAATCCCAATGTTCATTAGCCCACAAAACTAGATCTTGTTTGTGAGGAGTTAAGTTCCAATGAGCACATTTTGAGAGAGATCTAGTGCATATGGGAAGAGATCTCTTAGAATCTTAACTTCTATAGGATTAACCAATGAGGAAGGATTTTCTTTTTCTCCAACTGAAACTAGAACACCCACTTATTTTTTGACCCATATCTGACAAGATAAACAAGTTTTAGGTCTTCTATAGTTGATGTATCTTCATGAACCTTTCTTTCTTCCTTTGTGATGTCCTTTAGAACCATTTTTATGGTAATGTTTGAACCCTTATTTACGTGTAGGCCTTTTTTCCCACCTTGGGTACTGTTGTTCTTTTGATCTTTTCCAAGTATTAACCAACCCTTGTTTCGAGAAAACAATTAGAGATGCTTGCTTTCTTGAAATTCTTGAGGATTCTTAAAACAAGATCTATTGACCTTGATTAATCTCTAACCACAATGCAACAAGTAAAATTGGCCCTTAGTTGATACAAAATTAAAACCTTAGTCATATTAGTGTAAAATTAAAACCTTAGTCATATTAGTGGTAACTCTATCAAGGATTGACTCATAAATCATCTATAAGAGTCCTCAAATACATAAATGGAGAGAGAATAGTTATTTAAAGGTCAAGAAATACATTATGTAATCTCCCCAATTTGAGGAGATAATTGGATCAATGGAGAGATAAGAATCTAGGTATCTCATCTTTGCACAATTATTAAAGTATAGAGAAAGTAGGTACTTCAAGTAGAAGAGATGCATAAAAATATTATGATCAATATACTTCATATGACAATTAAAAATAGGATCAAAACTAGTAGAAGAACCCTCAGGTTTTATTATGGTATGGTAGGCCCAGAAATGAGAATTTTATATAAGAAACAAAGATGCATCCTATAATTTTCATATAGAAAATTTGTACACGAATTATCATCTAACTCCACATCTAAGAAATCCAAGGGGGGAAACCAACATAACAACTCTCATACCTTATCTTTGGAAACTAAATAAGTAGAAACTTTATTCCATCATACAGATCCAACTACTTAATCAAAAAATAAATGAAGGGAAAGAGAATTATATTAGCATTTAGATCTAATAAGCCAAATTATACAAATTTACTTGTGAGGTAGAAGCATAAATTGCATGATAGAAAGCTCAAATTTCTCAATAATAGATGAAACAAAATTGAAACATTTCTCAACAACAAAATGTAAATCATGGAAATACACAAAATGCTCCAAATTAGTAGGTGCATAATGTGTAGAAAAATAAACCAAACTCCTCAACAAAAAAATGTGGTACCAAACATGAGGGTCAACCCTAGAAGACAGGCTCAAATATTTACTCTAGTGGGACCACCATTAGGATTGGAGAGCCGTAGAAATATAGAATTTTATGCCATTCTTGGTTATCCTAATCCCATCCCAAATGAGATTAGAGGAAAAGTACCTAAATTCTAGGATAACAATGTTTTCACTACTAAGGACCACTTGAGGCATTTCATTAGTGTAATAGATAAATATGAAATAGAATATGATGTCATGATGGAAAATTTTGTATAGTAACTACAAGAGAGTGCAAAATAGTGGTATAAAAGCCTTCTAGATAGCAGCATAGACTCATGGGACATGTTTATGATATTTTCTAGACTACAATAAAGAGAAATAATGGATCCAAAATCAGTAATCCATGAGATTACTTCTATAAAGAAATGGGTTAACAAGTTCATTGTTGATTGTAACAATATGTTTTCATGATAATAAGTAAAGTTAATTCTCATGTGAGGCCAAATGAACCTACATTCCTTATTATTTACTATGAAGAATCAAATTGGAAGTCGGGCTACTTCTTAAAAGAAGGGAACCCTCAAACATTAAGGGAATCATATGTCATGGCCAACAATATAAAGAGTCACATGAGAACATCTTGTAAAGATAGTAAGAGAGAATATATAAACATTAAACACTAGGGTTTCTTGATTGAGTGAATTTGGTGGCCTAATCTTGTACTAGTTGATTGCTTTCTTTTGTTGGGTTTGTGTTCTTACAATGGGAAAATCTCAAATTGAACTCCTAAATCCATATAATTATGCTACACAAAGAAAATCAATATGGAATTATCTCATGGGAAAGGGTTTTATAGGCCATCTAAAAGAAACTATTACTAAACCTACTGATGGTAAAGAATTGGAAAGATGAGAGGTTGATTGTGAGAAAACACTTGGATGCATATGTTCATTAGTCTCATTTGATTTACAATTTCATGTTGAATCATGCAAAACACCTAAAGAGGCTTGGGAGGCTTTTGAGAAATTGTATGGCAAAATAGATAAGATTAGGGGATATCAAATTGATAATGATTTGATGAATCTTGATCCTAAATTTTTTGACCACATCCAAGACTACATCTCCAAGATCAAACAACTAAGAACATAGTTAAAATATTGCAACATTGATACAGAGGATTTCTAATTGATTTTGAATGTGTTATCCAAGCTTGGCCCTGAGTATTCAATTTTTTTTTTGGCTTTCATACCCATCAAATTTCTATGGGAGTATCATATGTTAATCCTAAGTTTGATGACTTTGCAAATCTCCTAATCCAAGAGGAAGCTAAGTTAATGAACATAGGTCTAATCAAGTCTTCCAAGTCACAAGTATTGTTGGCTAATGAGTCTACTTGGTACAAAAAGAATTAGGGAATCTTGATAAGAATCAAAAGAAGAAAAAGAACAAGACACAAAGAATTTGAATGCTTTCCCTCTAAAGGGGAATCATCTAAGAAGGAGAATCCTACATGTGCATGATGAACATCAATGTTATTCAAAACATATTGATGAGTTGAAGCATCTTCTTAAGAAGCATCAAATCAATGAATCTTCACCATCAAAGGGTTCATCTTCTTCTTCATCATCAAATTCTGATAGACATAAGGGCAAAGCACTTGTCACAATTTCATAATCTAAGTCAAATAGGTGGATACTCGATTCAGGAGGCTCACATCACATGGATTTATCAGAGAGTATGTTTTCTTCATTTGATACTTGTTCATCATGACACATCTTGATGGAAAATAACACATTTATGTGTTTTTGTGGGAAGGGATCCATTGACATGGATGGAAAAGCATTCAATGATGTTCTTTGTGTTCCTTCATTGTCAACCAATATCCTTTCTATCTATTAGATCACACATGGTGGAGCAGGCAAGAGTGTTGAGTTCACACCAGATTCTATCATAATCCAAGATTTGCATAACAAAGATATAGTTACTATTGGGGAGGTTGATCATCAATCTCGAGTCTACACCTTCTCACATTTTTATCATACTATTGGTCTAGTAGATGCTCACATTGAGGCATCTAGTGTGGGAACTTTTGAGGAGATTTAGTATGGTCATTTGAATCTTGGTAGTGTGTCATCTACTAAGGATCTAGTGACATGTGTTGATATTCCATCTCCTTCATCTACTATTGTACCTAAGGATGCTTGTGTTGCCAAAATTTTGGCTCCTTGTGATTCAGTACAATAGGACATACATCATCTTCCAAAGATGGCTACTTGGGATGAGTACTTGATAGACATTATTAGTTTGTTAAATGTGAGTCCCACATTTTACATTTGGGAGACATCATTGATTGCACATTCATCTTCTCTTTGATGGGGGTGATCCTTCTTCAATTGTTGTGAGGGAACACTCTGACCCTTTTGTTCATCCTCTACATGATCATTCTTTTTAGTTTGACATGAGTGTGGATTCTTTTGGACAACATTTGGAGGAAGATTCTTTGTCTTTAAAGGAGGTGTCCTTGTCTTTGGATTGTGTTCTACAATCATTTCTAGGAGATTCTAGATTGTCTTCTTTAGTAATGTGGCCTAGAATGCATGTTTGGTGTTTGACACCTTTTGGCATCAACATGGAGACACTTGAGCATTCTTCATAGACATCACACGTCATCCTTCTTCCCTCATCTTCCTTTCAAGAATGGGAAGACATCTTGCATACCATCTTAGTTTTGTTTCTTCATAAGGGGAGGAACGTTGTTTGACGCTTTTGAATCATCTCCAATATTCAATGTTGAACTTCTACCATCATTGTAGGAGACTCAATATTGAGTGGGGTTGTGTTGGTTTCCCAAATCAATAGATTCAATGAGTCCTAAAGAATAGCCACTTTCTAATGCTTAGACTCAAAGATGGATTTGGCCAATGAACAAGGTTCAGTCAAAGACTGAAATCTCCTACACTTTTGGCTCTATAGGACCAAGGTGGGTCTCCCTTCACAATGCCTAAAGACCTATTTCAATTATGCACAGACATTGAATTTTATAACAAATAATTCCCAATTAAAGTATACCAAGGAAAGTCTTACAACTTCAAATCTGGCTATATTTTTGGTATCTCAAAACTCACTCAGCAATTGGGAAGCAGAATCCTACACCAAACCTAAACCCAACAACAAAAATTAAAATGATTTTGAATTAATGATTTTCTTTTGAAAATGCATTTATTTGAATGACAAATCAGTGCCTAATTCTAGGCCACAGAGTCAAATATAGAATCATAAAGAAAATATCATAAGCAAATAAACGTCAACTAGTGGATTCAAAACTACTAATGCCTTGCACTAACGGATCCACTCTTTTTGTCATCAAAATTCTTCTTACAGATCCACCTTGCACACTTGAAATCATAGTTATTTGCTCAAAGTAATTTAACTATTTCTTTGAAATAGAACCATGAACAAACAACACAATCTCAAGGAAATTGATATGAAAAATTCAAAATACTTTGTCTATTAAATTCATATGACTTAAAGTATACAAATTTGGAGATAATTTGATGATAGTCATGCTCTGTTGCACAAACTGATTGACATTTACTCATGAAATCAAAACATTACAATTACACATTCTATTTGTGACTCACATTCAATATTTATCTATCTACCTGTCCCCATACAAGAATTCAGAATCCCCTTACAATGAGAAAAGAAGCGAATAAGAAGAAGATTGAGCCCTAAAACTAATCCGATGATGACACTCGGTAGCTTCCTTCTTCAATTTGGAAATATCTTTCCTCACTTGCAATAAAAAACCATACCTTTGTATTTTTCTTGCACTCATCATGATTCTTCAACAGAAAATTCCCCTCTTCGTGAACAATTTGCACCTCCATTTTACCCTGTAGTGAAAATGGCTCTACCTATGAAAGTATTTAACTATACCTTTACCATGCTACACTCTACATTTTTTATCTTCCAACAATTAAAGTTTTCTTTCTTTATAATGGATCCTTTTAACTTTGCTTCCCACTGTGCTTTATTTCATCTCCAACAGATACAAATTTCCTTTTAAAAAGTAAGGGCTCCAAAACATTTACCTGGGCCAATAAAATATTTACCCACACCTTTTCACCTTACATTCCCAATAGCAAAGAAAACATTTTTTATAAAGTGAATAATTTAATTCACTTTATGGGGCAAAATAAAAAATCTTATATGTGCACATTACAATTGATTTCCAACACTTGAAAAGTTTTTGTTTTACTATGTGAAGGCCCTAATTATTTAAATCAGGTTGTGAAAAGAATATTTCCCATGTATTCACCTTGAACTTAATAAAACTCAAAGTAATAATACTCTTGAGCACTTATTCCATGACCCCCCCACTACCTAACTCCAACATATCACGCATCACAGAAATAAGTGAGAGAATGGAGACAAATACAACAATGAGGGAAAAATAAAATGAAGCATCAAGCATCGCTGAAGAAATGAGACATGGGAAACCATTTACGGTGATGGGCGATGGGAATCACACACCATCATGCCATCATTGAAGTCAGAAGGGAATGTCAAGGTCCTTTGGCGACGGGCGATGGAAAACAAAGAACCCCATAGTCACTACCATATTCACATTAGCAACTCCCTCATGCAATGCTAGCTGTTGATTTCAGTTTGTGCACTAGTTTTGCTTTTTGCTCAGCATTCTACAACTTTGCTACTTCTCAATGAGCTTTTGATCTAGACAAGAAATCTCCTGCCATCTCTTGACTTCTTCTCCTAAGTGCATATGGCCACGGTTCCATCTTGGGAATAGCTTGGGGTCAAACCACAATAGTGGTTTACAATTGAGATGAGGAAGGAAATTTCTTTTTTTTTCCTTTTTCCATAGTCGATGGGTTCGGTCAAACTCAATGGTTCGGCCAAACCATATTATATGTTCAACCGAATATATATGTTCAATCAAACCATTGGTTCGACCGAACCCCCAAATAAATATATATATATATATATATATATATATATATATATATATATATATATATATATATATATATATATATATATATATATATATATATATATATATATATATATTTTGTTGATTGAACCCCTTTAAAAAAAAAAAACATGAATGTCACTGTCATTTTCACCTTCTATCATTGCTTTCCCTGTGCTTACATGCGCGCGGAAACCGAACGTGATCTGCAAATGGCAACGACTTCATCTCTCTAGCGAATGCAAATTCAACTTCATCTTTCCAAAGTTCATCAACCCAACTTGCATATCAAGCACCAGGTTTGTCAAATTCGAATTTCGTAGAGTTGAAAATGCATTTTTTGTTAAATTTTGAAACCCTAAATGCGAAATTTTGCAAATTTGTTGAATGGAAACTGCATTTGTTTGAAAGTTTCTAAAGTCTTTTCAACATACACTATTTCGATGATACATTTCTACTCTGTCGAAAAATTAACATGCCTTGTCTATGCTTCCACATTTTGCATACATTTCTACCAGGGCACCTCCAATTTATTTGAGGCATTATATCAAACAGTTCATGGTAATTTTTGATGGAGTATGATAGAAATAGTGTTTCCATTGTATGCACCCTATATCAAACAATTCATTAACAAATTTATTTGAGGCATTATATCAAACAGTTCATGGTAATTTTTGATGGAGTATGATAGAAATAGTGTTTCCATTGTATGCACCCTATATCAAATAGTTCATTAACAAATTTATTTGAGGCATTATATCAAAAACACTATTGGAAATTTATTTGAGGCATTATATCAAACAACTATTGGAAATTTATTTGAGGCATTATATCAAACAGTTCATGGTATAAAGTTTAGGGTGCATACAATGGAAACTTGGATAAAATTCTTCATATTTTTCCTTTGAGTCTTATGACATTACTCCAAAAATGGTTGGTGAACTAAATGTATGAATCGAAGAATAAATTTAGAGGAAAGAAACTAGATTGTTTGAATGAAATGTATAATAAAATAGTTCTATTAGGATTAGAAGGAATGAAGGTATTATTAAATTTTCTAGTACAAGACTATTAAATAAATATTACAAAAGCTAATTGACAAAAATGGTACTAATATGCACACATAGCTTGTCCCAACATTATGGGCATATTGTACTAGAATACAAACTCCCATTAGGCTTACTCTTTAGTTTATGAAATGGAGGCCATAATGCCTCTTGAGCTTAAGATTCTATCATTATGTATCTCCCTTAGTGATAGCATTGATGATTACACATATCAAGAACACCAATTACAAGAGTTTGAGACCTTGGATAAACAATAAGTAAACTCATTATACTTGATCTATGTACATATACCAAAGATAATTAATGAAAAAATAAAAATGGTGTTGTCCAATGAGCTTTACCATGAGGGGAACTCATCCTTCATATAAATCTAAATATAATCCAAATTTCATAGAAGTAATTTTTTTGGTAAATTTTGACCCAATTGGATTAGTCCTTTTACCATTATTCCCTAGTTCAACACTTGTGCATTTGGTTTTTTCACTCCCAATTGAAAATATATGAAATAACCAGATAATATCATGCATTTTAAATTATACTATTGGTGATCCTATTGTATGTGGGAAATGGTGCTTACTCATCACATATTACCTTTCTTATACCCATTTCACCTAATGATATTTATTGTGTTATCCTTTCCATCTAGGGACAATTAGATTTACATATACCTTCACAATCACATCATTATCTATTTACACTTACATGATTATTTGTCAACATGGTCCCTCATAATTGATTATGACATGATAATTATCAAGCCAATTAGATCTATGTTACTTCATCACTTGGATAGGGATTCATTGTTTATGATCCTCACCCACTACATATATATGCTCCTCATCACATTATCTCCCCCATATAGGGGAAAAATCATTTTTAAATGCACCTTCATGACCGTATTTTACACTATTACATTTGCATGAGCTAACTATGTTATTAAGAGTCATCTTAACCCATTGAGGAGAATTAGGCATTATACTTATTAGGAAAATATAAAAATATGTCCACTTTACTATATATATATATTTAAAACTATTCTTCATATATCTATGTTAAAACTATTAAAAATTAAATTACATAAATCAATTTTAAATTTGTACAAAGAAATAAATGACTTTGACTAAGAGCGAATATTTAAAATATAGCTATCCTCTTTGCAAAATCCAATTTGATTTGAGATATTTATGGACAAAAAATATGGATGAGCATGAGGTAAGTAAGAAAGAATAACCTTAATTTATATCTTCCCTCATCAAATAATTTCACGTTTAAAGAGTTTCTTAAGGCATATCCAATTATGAAAAACTATTATATACTTGTTATAACTATATTAAAGTATATCATGAATAAATTGAAAGGATAAAGAGTAAATCACTAAAAACACATACATAAATCATAGAAGTAAATTGATTAATATAAGGAGATTCAAGTGGTTGGATAATTTTTTCCAAGGAGTGGAAGAGGTTAAGAAGGAACCATCAAATAAATATAATATTTTAAATACTTTAAAAGAAAAATACATTTCTCCCTGCTCTAAATTGAAATGGTATTCCTTCTAAGATGATAATAATTGAAAAAGAAGAAAATAATCATTATGAAGATCAAGTACCATTGATAAGTTTTAAGAGATCAAATAAAATATTCAACAACAAAAGAAAAAAGAGAAAATAGTTAATGCTAAAGAAACAACTACAACCAAGCTACTATGTTATAAATTCTCCTCTTATGTAGTCTTCATTTCCCTATAAATTGCACCTCCTTGTACAAATTAGCTATTGATCACCATATTAGTGAAACAAATTTAACATTTTGAAATGGTTAAACATTATTATTATTTTTATTTGTATAAGTATAATTATTATGGGTTCATTTCTCCTCTCCTACTCTTCCTAATAAGGTTCTATTTTACAAGCCTCATATAAATGTTAGGGTTCTAACTTCTAAAAATTGAATATAGTGTCAACTTAATCTCATTAGACAATGCTCCCCTAGTATTAATGGGGCCAACTTTTTATCTATCAAACTCGGCTATGTTTACATTGAATAAGAATTTGATACCTTTATCATGATACTTGAACTAAGATATCTTGGCTCTAATTTTAGTCATTTTATCTAAAAATTATTGGTGACATATCCATTCGTGTTTAGTTTTAATCATTTATTATTGCAATTAATTATTACAAGGAGATTCTTGAAGCTTGTATTCCATCCCCACCATTTTTATTCTAAATATTTGACATTTTCTTTCAACTTAAAGTTTAAATTTTATCCTTAATGGTATACATTCTTTTCAATTAGAGTATCCTCTAGTAAAAATAGAAACATTAATAGTGTGGTTATCAAAGAGTGTCTAGGGATGCACACATCACTATTATTAATAAATTATAAGATTGTAAGAAATGTTTATGGAAGAAATAACTATCTAATAGAGAATATAATGTATTAGTACATATCTAACTATTACATATTTTAAATAAAGCCCCTTTAAAATCTATCTTATTGCCATTTAATGAGTCAACTAGGTTCAAAATTATTTTCATCTTATTCCCCCAAAATTCATCACCTTTACAACAAAACTTGATTTCATCTAATTTATCTTATTTATTCTCAAATCATATTAAAATCACCACCTTAAACTCTAAGAAATATTTGGTAACTTATTTATTTTATCTTCATTTAGAAAGGGGTGTGAAGGGGATTTAGAACCTTTTAAAGTTTCTTTCAAAATAACTATGAATATTTTATTCATTTCCTTTCTTGTTGCTTTTAGGATTAAAGTGTTATGAATTTTGTGCCTTCATTCTTTAAAATTCTTATATCAACTCATTTAGCATTTCCATGATCTTTTTATATGGGAAAGGTCTATAAGGAAAGCAGAGGTACGGAAACACTTTCCTAATGTCAAAACCATAGGGAAGAGTGCAGACAGTACTTTTAATTTTCTAATTACAATCCAATTAAGACACACATGAAAGATTTACAGAAACAGAACAAATACATAAAGACAAATGAACACCAGATTTACGTGTGAAAACCCTATCAGGAAAAAACCCACCACACCAAGCTGAATCTCTTTGTATTCCAGTAATAACAAATTACATACAAATCAGAGATACAACTCTCTAGTATTAGTTTAAAGTAGCTTCATTTACTATTCATCCAGTTACAGAAAATGCTCTCAAGAATCCAATTACCTCATACTCATCACCTCAAAATGATATCCTTTAAATATTACCACATTCTAATTTTTGTCTTCTGTTCATCCTCATCCACCATTACAATTCATAGACAATTTCCTTTTGAGCAATTATTTTTTCCTTGCATGCAGTTCAGCTCTAGAATCACGACTGTTGCAAAAATCTAACTGCCATCCATTTGAAATTCGCTTCCTCTAATTGGTCCACGAGGCTCCACATAGGATGGTCAATCTGGTCAAAGGCATTCAAACTTTGTTGGCATATCGGTGAGACACCAATAGTGTCTCCCCGATGCCACAAAGTCTTCATATCGATATCGGCATAAGTCCCAATAGTCGGCAAGACGATGTAATGAACGCCATGAGTCATACCGAATCCATTGACATCCATTTCATTTCTATCGGAAAGAGTTTCCTCCATTAGCAAGACGTTTTACCGATGCTCACAAGTCATATCGATTTCAACTTTTCCATTGGCAAGACTTTACCGTTCGCTGAGAGTTCTCATCGAGTCTCCTCAAGTTTCACCGAAGCACCTGACAGTCGGCAAGACATTTGTCTTTTGTCGAGACTTCACCCCGAGCACAAACAAGTCTTACCGAGTCAGCAAGACTTATGTCTTTCGCCGAGACCTTACATCGAGCACCCATGTCTTACTGAGTCGGCAAGACATTTGTCTTTCGCCAAGACCTTTCACTGATCACCTTGAGCTACTCCAATGACTTCAGTTGTATCCCCATCGGCGTGACCTTTGTCGTTCACCAAGACTTCTCTTCAAGCACAACCAAGTCTTATTGAGTGTTTAAGTCATGTTGAAACCATCCCTATTGGCGAGACCAGGCACCCATTGCCAAGACTTCATATTGAAGTCTTTTTGTCACCACGAAGGCACTAAGTGAATACTCCCATCGGCGTGACCTTCCAACAGTCGTTGAGAGATCTTCCTGACACCCTTGTGTTACCCCGATAGCCATATGCTATCAGTAAGACATTCTCTAGTCGCTGGGATTTCTCCCTAAAGCCCGATAGAAACATACTATAGGCCAGAGGTCTCCATTCGACAAAAGGTCACAACGAATGCTTCTTGTCACAGCGATAGTTCATTCAGCAAGACACCAACTTTGTCTCAGTGACTTGGAACATTTCAAAGGATTCAGAATAGCTAGTCGGCTAGACATGATTAATGTCACAGCGAATTTTCCCTCTAAGAGTTACATGTCAGTATGGATTGAGGAAAATATTCCAACAATCTCCCACTTGAAAAAGACCTTACTGACAACTCCAGAGCATAATAAAACTACTGAAATTCATGGGCCAAGAGACCCATTGAACTGGCACACCACCTGTATTTGTCTGTACTCACAGGCTTTGTCAATGCATTTGCAACATTTTCCAGAGTATCCACTTTCTCCAAAGAGACCTTCCCATCCTCCACCATATCTCATACAAAGTGATACTGTACATCTATATGTTTTGTCTTGGCATGGAAAGTAGGATTCTTTGCCAAACATATAGCACTCTGACTGTCACAGTAAATAGTAATTTTTCCTGCATCAAAACCAATGTTAGAACACAAACATTTTATCCAGATTGCTTTTATACAGGCATGTGTAGCTACCATGTATTCTACCTCTATAGTGGACAAAGCGACTACAGCTTGCCACTTGCTCATCCAACTCATTGCACCACCATTCATCATGAAAACATATCCACTGGTGGATCTTCTGCTGTCAATGTCCCCTGCCCAATCAGAGTCCACAAAACCTCGAATACTGAGAGTCCTCTGTGATTCAACCAAGTTCCCATGGTAACACAAAGCATAGTCTGAAGTGCCCTTCAGATATCTAAACACTCTCTTCATAGCATCCCAATGTGTCCTAGGATTAGCCATAAACCGACTAAGAATTCCCACTGCTTGGGCAATGTCTGGCCTTGTATAGACCATAGCATACATAAGGCTTCCAACCGCACTAGCATAAGGTACACTAGTCATGTCCTCCATCTCAGTAGGATATTTTAGATAGTCTTCAACAGATAGCTTCGTTCCCTACAAAACTAGAACAACTAGCTACTTGCACTCAGTCATACAAAATCTCTCTAGAATAGTCATGATATACTTACTCTGACTAAGCCAGATTTTTCTATTTTTCTTGTCCCTGGTTATTTCCATTCCCAGAATATACCTTGTTGCACCAAGATCTTTCATTTCGAACATTGCAAACAACTAAGACTTAAGATCAAAAATCATTAGCTTACTATTGCCTATGAACAGCATATCATCAACATAGAGAGCAATAATAAGGACTTGATCACTTTCAGCTTTGTAATATACACAATGATCATATTTTGATCTTACAAATCCCAATGACAAGACAAAAGTGTCAAATTTCTAGTACCACATTCTAGGAGACTATTTTAAACCATACAGAGATTTCTTTAACTTGCAAACCAGTCTTTCTTTACCTTTTTCCACAAAGTGCTCCGGCTGGGACATATAAATTTATTCTTCAAGATCACCATGAAGAAACGTTGTCTTCACATCCATCTATTTAATCTCTAAGTCATATGCTACTGCAAGTGACAAAAGAAATCTAATAGATGACAGCTTAGCTATAGGAGAAAAGGTTTCTCCATAATCAATTCCCTCTACCTGGGAATAACCTTTTGCAACTAGCCTCGCTTTATATTTTTCCACACTGTTGTCTAGACCTATTTTCTTTTTAAATACCCATTTGCAACCCAAAACTTTTCTGCCTTTAGGAAATGGCACCAAACTCTAGGTACCATTCTTTTCTAATGATGCCATCTCTTCATTCATGGCTTCCAACCAAGAGTTTGAATCAGACATTTTAAATGCCTTTTTCACAGTCCTAGGTTCATCAGTGCTAGAAATTAAAGCATAAGCACAAGTAGACTCCATCAAAGAAAACCCATACCTATTAGGTTGCTTTCTTTCATGAGTTGACCTCCTCACTGGCTGAGGCTAAGGTGGTTCTTCATCTTCTTCAAAACTTTCAGAACTACTTGAGCTCTCCTCAGTATCAGGTACATTTTGATTTTTCAATTCCTCTTTATCTAGTGTTGGAGGAATTTCTACTACATCCTTTTCATTTTCTGATTTCTTCTTTGACTGCAGATCCAATGTAGAAGGCTTCAGCTCACAAAAAATAATGCTTCTGCTATACAAAACCTTCTCAGTCTCAGGGTTCCAAAGCTTGTATCCTTTTATGCCCGCACTATAACCAATAAAAATACACTTTACAACTTTGTTTTCCAACTTGGATCTTTTTTCAAATGGCACATATGCATATGCCTCATAGCCAAAGACACGAATATGTCTCAGAGAGGGATTCTTTCCAGACCATGCTTCCAAAGGTGTCTTCTCAACAAGGGCAGAGTTAGGAGAATGATTTACCAAGTAACATGTTGTAGAGACTGCTTCAGCCCAGAACTTCTCTTTCAAGCCAGCACTGCTCAGCATACTTCGTGCTCTTTCCATTACTATCCTATTGAACCTTTCAGCAACTCCATTTTGCTGTGGAGTGTAAGGTGTAGTCATATGTCTTTTAATCCCATGATCTTTACAATACCTTTCGAATTCATCTAAACAAAACTCACTGCCATTGTTAGTTCTTACACATTTTTTTTTCTACCAGTCTAATTTTCAACAAGGTTTTTAAATTCCTTAAACCAACTGAACATTTCTGATTTACTTTTCAGAAAATATACAAATGCTCTTCTTGAATAATCATCAATAAATGACACATAGTATTTTGATTTAGACAAAGAAGGAATATTCGCTGGACCAAACACATCAGAATGAATATAATCAAGAAAACTAGAAGATTTGTGAGAATTGGAATAAAATGAAATATGGTGTTGCTTTCCATATATGCAATGTTCACAAAATTCAAACTCAAGGTTACAATCTTCAAGCCCTTCTACCAGGTTTTTATTTTTCAAGGTTTTTAAACCTTTCTCACTAATGTGGCCTAGCCTATAATGCCAAAGCATAGTCTTCTCTGCTGGAAGTTTAACCTCCATGGATTTTACACCATTAGGAATGTTTTCCTTCTTTTCTCTATGAGTAGCCTTAAGTAACTTTGCAGAGACACTGTTGCATTGGACGACTAGTGCATCTAGCTTACAGTACAAGGTACCAATTTGAGCACCCCTAGCTAGCACCATAGAGCCTCTAGTAATCTTGCAGCTATTTCTAGAGAACGTGACCTGCACTCCAATATCATTCAGCTTACTTAGAGAAAGTAGGTTTCGAGCCAGACCTGGTATATGCATCACATCATTGATTCCCTTCACTCTTCTATCAGGGAATTGAATTATGACTCTTCCATGGCCAACAATTTCCAAAGATGAATCACTTGCCAAATACACCTTTCCACCATTGTATTCTTCATACTTCATGAACCAATCTCTATGGGATGTCATGTGGAAAGATGCTCCAGAATCAATCAACCAGACATCATCTAATGCCCATGTAGCCAAAGCTGCAATGAAGGTGTCTGCATCACTCTGAGAAGAATCATTGCTAGAAGAGTTCTTCTTCTTCTTTTTCTCCTCCTTGCAATCCTTTCAGACATGACTAGGTTGCCCACAATTCTAGCACTTCTCCTTGGACTTCTTGCTAGGAGACTTTGATCTCCCTTTCGATTTCAATCTGGATCTCTTGTCCTTCTTCTTGTCTTTCTCCTTCGATCTACCTCTGACAGCCAGAGCCTCCTTTTCCATCTCAAAATATTTTCTTCTCATTTCTTCTGATAATAGAGAAGCAACAACATCTTCCATCTTAAATGTGGATGTTGTACTCCCAATAGCCATCACTAGATGATCCCAAGAATCAGGCAAAGAACATAACATGCAGCAATCTTCATCTTCAATTTTCACACCAACAGATGCTAGCTGAGCAATCAACATGTTGAACGTGTTCAAATCATCAGCAATGGATCCTCCCACCTACATTCTCAAAGAGTACAACTTCTTTCTCAAGAACAATTTTTTTACCAAGGACTTGCCCTGATAAATGGATGCCATTCTTTTCTTCATGAATGTTCAGAAGAACAGAGTCTGCTAAACATATCCTTATCAGCCCTTTTGATTTTCTATCTGCCAGGTCCCAATCTTCTTACTTCATGGCCTGAGGTTTCGTTTTAGTCATAGCAGTCCAAAGATCTTGGTCCACTAATAGATCTTCCATTTTGAGTTTCTACAACTCAAAATTGCTACCATTGAATTTCTCTATATCCATCTTTCTAGATGTGCTTGCCATCTTAATCTATAATTAAATTATTAGACCTCTACAAAACTCCCACTAGAAAAGGATTGACACAAAAAACCCAACCCACTCACAAGGACAACACAACTGGCCAGGATCTGATACTACTTGTAAGGAGAGAAGAGGTACGGAAACACTTTCTTAACGTCAAAACCATAGGGAAGAGTGCAAACAGTACTTTTAATTTTCTAATTACAATCCAATTAAGACACACATGAAAGATTTATAGAAACAAAACAAATACATAAAGACAAATGAACACCAGATTTACGTGGAAAAACCCTATCGGGAAAAAACCCACCACACCAAGCTGAATCTCTTTGTATTTCAATAATAAAAAATTACATACAAATCAGAGATACAACTCTCTGGTATTAGTTTACAGTATCTTCATTTACTATTCATCCAGTTACAGAAAATGCTCTCGAGAATCTGATTACCTCATACTCATCACCTCATAATGCTATCCTTTAAATATTACTACATTCTAATTTTTGTCTTCTGTTCATCCTTATCTGCCATTACCAATCATAGACAATTTCCTTTCGAGCAATTTATTTTTCCTTGCATGTAGTTCAGCTCTAGCGTTGCAACTGTTGCAAAAATCTAACTGCCATCCATTTGAAATTCGCTTCCTTTAATTGGTCCACGAGGCTCCACATAGGATGGTCAATATGGTCAAAGGCATTCAAAATTTGTTGGCATATCGGTGAGACACCAATAGTGTCTCCCCAATGCCACAAAGTCTTCATATCGATATCGGCATAAGTCACAACAGTCGGCAAGACGATGTAATGAACGTCATGAGTTATACCGAATCCATCGACATCCATTTTGTTTCTATCGGCAAGAGATTCCTCCATCGGAAAGACGTTTTACCGATGCTCACAAGTCATATAGATTTCAACTTTTCCATCAGCAAGACTTTACTATTCACCGAGAGTTCTCATCAAGTCTCCTCAAGTTTCACCAAAGCACCTAACAGTCGGCAAGACATTCATCTTTCACCAAGACTTCACCCCGAGCACAAACAAGTCTTACCAAGTCGGCAAGACTTATGTCTTTCCCCGATACCTTACATCGAGCACCCATGTCTTATCGAGTCGGCAAGAAATTTGTCTTTTGCCAAGACCTTTCACTGATCACCTTGAGCTACTCCGATGACTTCAGTTGTATCCCCGTCAGCGTGACCTTCATCGTTTGCCAAGACTTCTCTCCAAGCACAACCAAGTCTTATTGAGTGTTTAAGTCATGCTGAAACCATCCCTATTGGTGAGACCAGGCACCCATCACGAAGAATTCATACCGAAGTCTTTTTGTCACCACGAAGGCACCAAGTGAATACTCCCATCAGCGTGACCTTCCAACTGTCGCTGAGAGATCTCCCCGACACCCTTGTGTTACCCCGATAGCCATATGCTATCGGTGAGACATTCTCCAATCACTAGGACTTCTCCCCGAAGCCCGATAGAAACATATTGTTGGCCAGATGTCTCCATTCGACAAAAGGTCACAATGAATGCTTCTTGTCACAACGATAGTTCATTCGGCAAGACACCAACTTTTTCTCAGTGACTTGGAACATTTCAAAGGATTCTAAACAACTAGTCAGCTAGACATGATTAATGTCACAGCGACTTTTCCCTCCAGGAGTTACATGTCAATATGGATTGAGGCAAATATTCCAACAAGGTCAACATACAATGAGGTAGACACTTTCCATTTTTTTATTCCTTAATGAGTTCTTTCTAGGGAAACTTTTAGTCTTTTTGAACACCTTACAAAAATATGATAAATGTGTGATTATTTTTCTTTCCACTTTATAAATTTTTGATGTGCTTGGATATATAATTGAGACTCATAATCTACAATGATAAAAATTTAGTATATATGAAAGAAATATTTTTGAGGCATCAAACTACCATTCTACATAACTCTCACATGGAAATAAGAATATTATTTTATGTTAACTAAAGAAATTGTGTGTACTCTATCTTGAAAATTACTAATTAATTTTGAATTATATACTTATAATTTAAAATAAGAGCATCCTTTGTAACATGGAATAGATAGGTTAATTTTAATGAAATAAAAAAAAATTTATATCAAGAAAAATTCACAAATATATGGAACTCATACATCAAGAGAAATTGACTAAGATGTAACTTTGTATATGAGAATTAAGATGCTCGAATAATTTATATACCTTCTTTCAATAATTAACATTAGAAATTAATACTTGGTTCATATTGTATACCCACCTCCCAATGGTCTTGGAATGGATGCATTTAGATGGAGAAGGATCTCAAAAGGTTCATGGTACCTATGGACCCCTCAAAGGCATGATATATAACACATGAACTTTATTTATGAAATTTGGCCTTTTGTTGTTGGCTTCTAGTATGAATGTTATCTATACTTGGTGGAATTCTTAGTTGAGACTCTCAATCTTCCATTGTTGGTTTCTAGTGTGATTATACAATATGCTCGCCAAACTATATTAATTTATAATGTTAATTATTCAAAGAAGGTTTTGTTTCATAAGAATAGGCCTATATTCACATATTCCAAGGCATGTTATTATCCACAATGCATGACACTTCTTCACATCTCTACCAAGTTCTAAACAAATACAGATCTGCCATTTCCATGGAGGAGATTGATGATTTAAAAAGAAAATATCATGCCATTTCTTTCTTGAGAAGTCATGTTTGCATTCATGATTTGCAACTTCCATGATCTTCATCCAAAAAGAAATTATGTTATCGTTATGTGCCTGATATTAAAACAAATCAAAACCTTCATTTGAGCATGATCGCCAACACAAAGGTAAACGAGTGGAAAAAAAAGAAATCTCGGTTAATGGATTTTAGCATGTTGGTGGAAATTTTGCATCTTTTTGAAAGTGGCTTCCTAGCTTATCAGTCTTATGTTTAGTAAGGTTTTGTAATCTCCACTATGTTATGTATTCAGATCATGGGTATATCTAGTATGATGTCTTATTTTGGGTATTTTGGGTGCATAAGAGAATGTGCATATGTACTAATGTATTCAACCAATGTGCTTTTGTAACATATGTTGTAATCAGATAATTGGTCATTTGTACTAGGACCTCACTAGTCTTTTTGATATTTTGTAAAATTTGTTACTCAAACTGCAACTGGGGGTTTTCTTGCTGGTTCTTTCCCGCCAGTATGTCTGCCTGAACCAGCTATATGTAAAATATTATATATAAATAAAATTATAAGTGGTCTCCCACTTTTTCTTTTAAAAAAAAGTTCTTGTAAATGTCCACATCTTTTTCCTTGAAACAGTTGCTATTTCTTAAAAGATTTCTTATGATTTTTCATAATGTTGACCAGTCAATACTTTACTGTAAATATTCTATAGTCATGCTCTTAAATGTCATAAGAATATGTCATAATTGTAAGTATTAATGATCAGATTGTATGCATAGAAATTAATTCAAATCAGACACAATAACACAACAAATACCCTAGGAAAACCCTCCTCTTGAGGGAGAAAAACCCAGCCACAAAATAACACTTATATATTGAATCTCAATAAGGAGAGTGTCCTTTTACAATAGGCCAATCTGAAGGACGAATATGAGCATCAACTAAGAATGCAACACAGCCAATACAAAACAATATTTCGCTGATACAAGATACAGTCACAAGAGATATCGCTTCACCTTGAAGAACACGCACTTGACAATAATCAATCTGAATCAATAACTTCGCCTTCTGTACTTGGACTAAACTCGCATGTATGTGATATGAACTGAATGCTAATGAATGAGTCACAATGAAATAATCAAATGAATATATATACAATATGAAGAGGCGTGTCACTCCAAATCATATCAGGTCGGCCTCAAAAGAATTATATCTTTTACTAATTTTAATAAGTCAGCCACCTCAAAGTCGTGCCTCTTTATTAAATTTGCATCTCTTTATTAAATGCATCTTTTATCAAAGGGAATGACTCTTCATTAAGACGCATATAAAAATTAAATAGACAACGGCTATATTTAATTATTATCTTCATGCATACTGGGCTGGAAGGTATTCGCCTGAAGCTGCCACAATCTTCAACAATAATCTAGGGTTTCATCTTATAAAGCTATAATAATATTATATGCATTTAGAACATCTTAGACACCTCGCTTGAAGCATTCAACAAATGACAAATAACTACCAACACAAAGTGAGATGCCTCATTTCCTAATATGAGGACAAAATAATAAATCAAAATATTAGGATGCAAGGTTGACCCACCTTTCCCAATACTTGGCTAAGTTTATCATCTATTGAGGAGTGGATCCCAACAACAATTGTGCTTAGTGCTTACTACTAATGCAAAGAATACCTATTCATTTTTTCTTTATTGTAATATGCCTAATGACTCCTCATCTCAAGTTAAATTGTGGGAATGGATTTTTATGCCCTCCCTATGACTAAATGGCTACAAGGAGGTGAATATGATATGGTGGAAAAACCAAGATACAAGTTGGTTTAGTTCTCATAAACTCTCTAAAAAATAATTGAATTCCTACATCCTAACTAGAAATACCATGAGGGGTTTAGATCCCATTTTAGACAAAAAATATTCTTATACTAATCACTAGTTCACTTGGACCAACTAAATAGATGGTGAACTAAGGGAAACTTAGTTGTATTGATAGATTAAAACTTAGTTATTTCTCTTTCCATTGTCCCTCTCCACAAAACACCCTTATTTAAGTAGATTCTATTAAACCTATCTCACATATCACCTCCCAATTCTTTAAACTAAATTCAAACTTCTTATTCCTCATACCTAATAATCTATCCTTCAAGCTCAACACTTCCCACCTCAATCAAACTGATCACCTTGCTTCCCTAATATCCCTTTGGTTGATGTTCCTAGACCTCATCAAAATGGTAAGTGGATACAATTGTGGAATGATGCGATTAAATCTATTGCACTACCTTACTATGATCTTACAATAAGAATATGGCTAGAAAGAGATCTAGAATGGAAAAAAAATATGGATCCAAATAGAAAAAAAAAAAAACTTTTTTTGGCTTTAGCACTTACTAATAACTTTTCTACAATGAGTGGTTGCTTTCGTTGAAATAAAACTTAGAAGATTTGAACTTAATTGTGGTAGAAGATCTCAATTAAAAGATAGGCTACATTGGATGAAAGGATATAAGGGATACAAATTATTTTTTAGTTATCTCAAACATATTTACATTCTTGAGAGTGGATAATATCTATCATTGATCAAGAGAGGTAGTTCTATGAAAAATCTAATGATATTAAATCCATTTTCCTCCAACATTACAAATAATTTTTAATTGATCTAGTTGAAGGAGATCCACGTCAAGATATAGTGAAAAATTATGGGCATAACAATTATATATTTTTTAACATATATAGAATGTATGGTTGGATTAGTGAGATATTTATAACATGTATGCAATGAAGTCAAAATTTATTAGATTTGATTCTTAATAAATTATTTTTAATGATTCAATTTATAGCTTTATGCAATCTATAAGTTTAAATAGTTTGATGGTATCTAAACTTTATACATATAAAAATATGATAAATGTTTGATTATTTTGCTTTCCAATCTATAATTTTTTGATGTTCTTGGCTATATAATTGAGATGATTCACTCATATTGTAATGATAAAATTCATCCTCATATGGAGGATTTTATATTATCTTCCATTAAATTCATCCTCTTTATGAGATTCTTACATGGAATATTGATATTCTAGTGTGAATTCTTAATTTTAGACATATCTTAACTAGATAAATTTAGGTTCAATGAGGGCAATAGAACTTTTTTTCACTTACATAATCCTATTTTGAAGTTCATTTATGTTAACAACTATTAGATTAAATATTTTTATCCCCAATTATTTTCAAATAATTTTATACTAATCTTTGTATTCTTATTCTTTCTTTCATCGTTTCATTTTATATTTTGAACCATTTAAGGATGCTATGTTATAGATTATAGTTGTCTTCCAATTCTTTTTAAATTGTTAATGGTATGAAAATATTATTGATGAGTAGATGAATTATTACAAGTTCTATTTTAGATTTGTATTCCCTTTATCTAGATATATTATTTACCAAAGTCTCATTGCTCTTTTAGGTGTACTATAGATATATAACATGGAAAATGTAGATTATGTTCCACCTATGCCAGATTGTTTGTTTGAAAATACTAGTAATGAGATTAAAAAATTGAGAGATTCATTAGCACAGGGTGCAAACCTGAGGATATATAGTGAACCATGCATGTTAATATTGCATAATCTAGAAAAACTAAAAGATGAACTTGAGAGGACTAGTGCATATTCCCCATATAAAGTGATTGTTATTCTTTCCCGCATGCAGGAAGAAGTACATGGTGATGTTCCCCTTAAACAAATACAGGATAGTGTCACCAAAGAAATGATAAAAGCCACTTGTTTCCATTTTATCAAAATGTGTGTAAGGTTAGGGGATACCAGGTCACTAGATGTGTCGATCATGCTATGCCCTCATTGATCCACCCATGATTTCTCGCAGCACATGGTCTATACCCAAACAATGACTAGATTCCATTGTATTTTGTTCAACAGTTGTATGTTGAGGTCCATTTGGGCCTCAAAGTTAACTACCTAGACATTCCACCATATGTTGGTCAAGGGCATGGTAGGATTGCTGATAGGCCCACCTATCGTCGAGCAGATAGACCACCCCCAGTGTTTAGGGTATTGGTTGGTGATAGGTCTCCTTCTCTCACCACAGCTCTAGCCCCCATAGCAGATGAGGTTGTCGTTGCTTCCCAAAAGGAAGCAATTGACACTGTAGGTGACATTGCAGTTGCCACCACTAGGATATCTGATGATCGTGTAGGTTAGTATTTGATGTCCAAAAATTCTTGATCCACACCATTTTCAGCATAGTGGACCACTATGGATCCTTTTACAATGGTCGGCATCCCTACTCCTACACAGCTTGATGCACTTATAGGAGATATGGCATGCATAACTCTGCATTGTTTGGTTGAAGACCTGTTGGAGGCATATGCCCACATTGCATCAGACAATGGGATCGGTATAGAGCATGTTAGAGAGCATTTGAGATGCAGAAGTCATTTAGTTCTAGGATCCCATCACTCTCAGCCGAGCACTAGTGCACATCAGGATCCACCTATAGTTCATACGGCAACTGCACAGACTATGGATTTTATTGATATGTTGATCGGTTTTGGTTCATCATCACCGATGCCATCTCACCTTCATAGTCCTCTACATTCATCATTTATGGCATGACATGGGATAGATCAGTTGGATGTAGATGTTGATTCGTCGCTTGATCGTTTGGTGGATATGGTGGAGGCGACTATTTCAGAGGATTTAGGTCATCTGATATCAGATGATGTGCATGTATGTGTGAATGTACATGTTTCAATTCTTTTTTCATTATTTTTAATTTTTTTAACTAGATATTCATGTAAGTTGATATATATGTGTTTATATATTGTTATAGGTGGACATACCTCATATCACTCCTAGCCTTGGTCCAGATCGTGTGCATGATCTATGTGACTCTGTGGATGAATCTGTTGTTAGTGGACATGTGAGTTTTACATTTTTATATAATCACACGTGTATATGTACATGCAATATATTTATGTATGCATAGATCTAGATTGATATTTAACAATACAAGTTCATTTAAAAATAACTTTCATAAAATTTATTTAATATAAATTATATGTATTTAACACATCTTGTACACAATTTTATTTGCAGAGCTCAGCACATCCATCAAAGCAGGACTGTTCTCATTCAGATGGCCATTCGTCTAGGAGTAGACATTCATATTAGGCCATGCACTCTAGATTTATGATCTTTACCACATGTATTTGATTATATGATGATCTCTAACTTACATTTTCTTATATGATATACATACATTTGCTTATTTGTTGATCTTTAGTATTCAAAATTTGATGATCTTTAATTTATATTTTGTTTTTATGATATGTACATATATTTTCTTATATGATATATACATACATTTGCCTCTTTGCTTATAATATGTGTTATGTTTATATGTATCGAATCCCTTTACATGTATGTACATGTGTTTGCTTATGGTTTAAACATGTTTACACATAATATATGTATGCATTTGCTTTAAATATTCAATATACTACATGTTTTCTTATTTTATGATCTCTTACAACTTACATTTCCTTATATTCAATATACATTTGATCTCTAGTAGAATTTTAGGGAAATCAATGCCACTTTATAATTAAGTTCATTCATGTTGATCACAATAATTTTTTTTTTAAATGACTTAAGCAACATGAATCATTGAGTTGAGAACAAGATATAATCTTTTTGACAAGTAACTTGAAATTCAATTCAAATATAATTAAGAACATTCAATTCAAATTATATCGAACTATTATACATTTTTGACAAGTAACTTGAAATTCAATTCAAATATAATTAAGAAAATTTAATTCAAATTATACCTCTATTATACATTTTGACAATTTGAAATTCAATTCAAATATAATTAAGAAAATTCAATTCAAATTATATCGAGCTATTATCGTTTTTGACAAGTAACTTGAAATTCAATTCAAATATAATTAAGAAAATTTAATTCAAATTATACCTCTATTATATATTTTTGACAAGTAACTTGAAATTCAATTCAAATATAATTAAGAAAATTCAATTCAAATTATACCTCTAATATACATTTTTGACACTTTAACAAAATTCTAAAATTACTAGATATGTTGTGCATACCTATGAATTAAATAACAACAAACTCCACAATGAAATAACTTGTTTGTTTACTACTTGATTCATTTAAACTAGGATCTAGTTTTTTTTTTTTTTTTATTCAAGGGGTAAACGCTTTTGACCAGAGTTATGAACCGGAATACATCCATTCAACAATACCACCCCAGTAGGGTTTGAACCTTGGTGGCAAGAACAATAATGCCACCTTTAAACCATCACACCATGCCAATACTAGCTTAAACTAGGATCTAGTTATTCCATGTACACTAGAATAATTTTTTTCCCATCCCATATGCATATAAATAGAAGCTTATTTTTCATTATTCTAGATATCAAATTGCAAGATTAATTCTCATCTATATCACTTGGAGTGCAAATTTTGGAGAAGTTTTTGCACATTTATCAAGGAGGCAAATATTGGAGCTCGACAAATTTTCATTTTTATCAATCAAGGAAAAATTTGGAGGATAATTTAACTAAGTTGGTAGAGGAATTTTTTTGAGTCATCTTTAAGTTGAAGAAGAAAATGGGACAACAAAGAAAAAGAAAAAATGTGTCTCAACGAAAATTTTCAAAAGAAGAAGAACAAAAGATGCGTGAACAAAACTTGGAAAATTATCATAGAAAGAAACAAGGTACATGCTTGTTTCTTCTCTCTCTCACTCTCAAGTGTGTGTTTAGGACTTTTACTTTGAAGGTTTCTAACCATCATTGCACTTGAATGAGCATAAATACTTTTAAATGTCCTCAAGTCATCTTGAGTCATGCAAGTTGCAATGTTTATATGATCCTTGACTCCAATTCCTTAAGCCAATTCTTTTTGTTTCAATATTTGTGTTTTGTGTCTTTGGTCTTTTATTTTCATCACTTCAATATTCTCAAATTATTTTTATGTTTTATGCTCTAGGGATTCCTCAAGCTGGAGTCGAGCCAAATCTAGATATTGGATCAAACAAATCCGTTGAAGAACACATGGACCTTGAAGTTAGGGAGGAGACCCAAGTTCAAACAATGCTTGTTGGAGAGGGGTCAAGATCACTTCCTTCTACTAGTATGGATGAGCATATAAAACTAGCACAAACTTCTCTCACTTATAGCATCATGTTTTATGATTTGTTTGCTTGCATACATAAAATTCACTTATAAACGCCGTCTCTCACTTTGTTTGAAAAATATTTTGTGACATGTAGGAAGGGCTCAACAAGCAAGAAGTTTTCATGCTCAGGTCGAGCCAAATCTAGACATTGGATCAAATGAATCCGCTCAAGAATGCATGGTCCTTGAAGATAGGGAGGAGGCACAAGTTCAAACAATGCATGTTGGAGAGGGTTCAGGATCACTTCCTCCTACTGGTATGGATGAGCATATAAAACTAGCTAAGAAGGTGGGGAAACAAATTTCTCATAGAAATTTAGATCATTTACTTGAAATGGATATGGAGAAACTAAAATATTATGCCAACCAGCCTTATAATAAGAGAAAGAGGTCAATGACTAAATCTATAAATGGAATGATCATCATTTCAGTCATCTTGATACACTTGAAAAAACCCAATTGTTATCATGTTTACTTCTTCATGATGAGCTCAAAGAGTCATTACAATTGTTGGGTGTTCATTCAACATCAAATAAGAAGAAACACATGGGATTACAAAAGTATATTGTTCAAAATGGTAAAAAGGGTTTAGATTCCATTAGAAAAGGATCTCGATCAGTGGATAAGGCCACTACAAGAAGGGTGATGTTGAAATCTATTGTACATCAAGATATAGCAAGAGAAAGAACAGTGTCTGCACTTTCAAGTGAAATTGGTTATAGTAGAACCACATTGATAAAATATGAGAAAAAGAGAAAGTTTTTGGATGAGAGTTTAGAAGGCAATCGGGCAATTATGTGTAGAGCTCCCCATTCTGATAGGATTGAAGATGTTGTTAGGAACTTGGTATCAGGTTTTTGGCATGATCAGACTCGTCCATTATCAAATACTAGAGATGTTATGAGACACAGGATTGGACCTAGTATTTATAAAAATCATATCAAACATTGGCTAGACATAACACAATTTGAGATGTATATGAACTTTTGTAATGCATATCCTCATATAAAGATTGGGAAAATAATGTTTCAAAGGTTAAAGCCATATTATTTGAAGATAAACAAGTTTTTGAAACTTGTTGTTATCATATTGAATTTGATCTCTACTATTAGGTGTTTTGAAAGATGAGAGAAGAAAGATGTGGGTTTCAAAATGCACCTCCTAAACAAGCAAGTTTGTTCATAAAGTCTCTATTATGTGATCGAAAATGGACCTCAAACTAAACTACATAAAAGGAATTTGTGAGACATGTGGAAATTTGGCTAAATTTCCTTCAAAATTGAGGATCTTGACCCTAACAAAAATGATGGTGCAAGAGGTAAGTACTATTTTTAGAGAGTTTATTTGATTCAATTTCTCATAGATCAAGTTATTTGGATTCTCTTTGATGTAATGTTTCATTGATCAAGTGTGGTTTATTAGTTATTCACATATTTTACTGACACAGGTACAAGTATGTAAAGTTACAAACAAATTTTGGGAAAGAATCCACAAGGTTGAACTATGTAGAAGAGGAGATTCCCATTGGAAAATTTATGGAAGATTTTCAAAATTTGATATGACCATACATACATCATTCTTTTTTTGCTAAGTGGCAAGCACAACAATTCCAAACATTGAGAGATACTTTCCCATGTGGAACAATTCTATCAGTAGTTGACTTTGCAGAAAATTACTCCTTTGTACATCAAAAGGAGATTCAATCAGAGTATTACTTTTCAAAGCAGATCACTATTATGGTTCATGTGTGTTATCGACATGCACAATCAAAATTGGATGGTGTTGAGAGTCTGAGATGAAGAGCAGGCCGTGGAAAAGATATCACTTTTATATTAGTGATAAAAGAGCATGACACACACTTTTGTCAACATTTGCTTTACAATATTTTTTGAGAATTTGAGAAGCAAAGATTGTAAAATTTGAAAATCATTTTGTATGGTCGGATGGATGTGCAGCACAATTCAAATCTTCACGGCCATTCTATGCACTTTGTAGATATCATAAAATCTACAAAATACCACATGTTTGGAGTTTTTTTGAGAGTGGGCATGGAAAGGGTGAGCATGATGGAGCAAAAGCTTGCATCAAACGAGCCTTAAGAAAGCATCAAATGAGTTATCCAGAAGATCGTATAGATAATGCACATGATGTTGTTGAATGGTGCAAGAAACACTTTGCATCAAATTTGGTCGGCACATCTTCAAGAACAAACTAACACATTCCACATAGAGTGTTTTGGGAGATATCGGATATGTATAAATTACATTAAATCAAAAATTTGAATTTATTTAAATTTAATATATAGATATATACATTTTTGTTCACATAAGTTTTTTGTTGTACATATGTATCTAGGTGTTGATAGAAGATCAATGCATGGATGCAAGAGGGTAGAAAAGACAAGATCTTTGCATTGTGTTAGGAGTTCAAATAGTCACCATGGATGGATATTAGACACAAGGGATTACTCTTGTTTTTGCACTGAGTGCATTGAGGGAAACTCTGATTATGCATGCAACAATCAAGAACTTGGATATGTTAGTAAATGGGATACAATGCCACTAGTTGTTTCAGAAACATATGATGAAAACGAGGAAGAAAGATTTGAAGACATTCCTTTGATTTCAATTGATTATGACCATATTTTAGGATTTGTTAGAAAAGGTACACATGTGTAAGTTTTCAATAATTTAAATATTATATATATCTAATTAATGATCTTTAGAGACATTTCTAATTTTTTTAGAATTTTTTTGTGTAAATTTGGTGTACAGGAGATGTTTTTGTAGTCATAGCAGAGCCTGGAAACATCGAAGGTGTTAGCTATTATTTATTGTGTTGCACAAAAGAGAGGAATAAGCTAACAGAACCTAAAACAAGTGATGGAATGTTATTTCCCACAGGTGAGTTTGAATTTAAATTTTTATATACATTGTATTCACATGTGCACATTACATTATAAACATTAAATATATATTGTACAAACCTTGAGCATGAAAATTTTGCACACGTTCATATGTCTTACCTTAGGTTCATGTTTACCATGCAGGTTTTGTTGTAGTGCAAGGGACATATCTAAAACAAGTCAAAGTTGTTCAGCATGGGATTCATTTTGTTGACTATCAACCTGATAACAAGGTATATTAATATAGTCCTTAATAATTACTACCACTCTACATCTTCATCGCGGTTCCACATGCATGTGGGTGAAGAAAATGGAGACTAGATAGTGATGATCATCAAAAATTATACATATTGTGGTAGGTTGAACGAGAATCTTTGACTTATAATGCTTGTACTAGTTATGAAATCATTTGTGTAAATTATATGTACATATTTGTTCCATGGAAGGAATTCTTAAGTTCAAGAATCTTTGTGCATCATCTCTCACTTTTTTGGTTGCATGTAAACCCATATATGCTTTCAATCCTTATTTGAAATGTAGTGAGTTTTTTAAATCATTTGAAAACAAATTACAATTATATACAACTTATATATTTTGTTTCATGGAATTCTTAAGTTCAAGAATTATATACACTTATATACAACTTATATAATTTGTTCCATCGAATTGTTCCATGGGAAACTATGTAAATTTTAAAATTAAGTATTATATAATTATAAAATTACTGTACACATTAATAAAACATAAATCAATGCAAATAAAAAAAAAACCTTACCCTTAAACCCTTAACCCTATAACCCTAAACCCTTGTACCCCTTACCCTCTATCTTTCTCCCACTCCCCCCTCTCTCTCTTGAAATTCTCTCCATCCTACCCCTCTTCCTCTCTCTCCTCTACCTTAACCCTTAAACCCTACTCTTATCTCACTCCCCCTCTCTCTCTCAGGAGTCTCCTCCCCACTCTCCCCTCTCCCCTCTACCTTAACCCCTTAAACCTTAAACCCTTGTACACCCCTACCCTTTATCTCTCCCTCCCCCTCTCTCAAGTCTCTCCCTCCTGCCCCTCTCCCCCTCCTCCCTTAACCCGCCAAACCCTAAACCTTGTACACCCCTACCCTTTATCTCTCCTCCCCTCCCCTCTCTCTCAAGTCTCCCTCCCACCCCTAAGCTCTCTCCCTTACCCTTAACCCTTAAACCCCTACCCTTTATCTTTCTCCCTCCCCCCTCTCTCTCAGAACTCAACCTCCCTACCTATCTCCCCTCTCCCCTCTGCCCTTGTATAAGCCTAAGCCTTGTACACCCCTACCCTTTATCTCTCTCCCACCCCTCTCAGTCTCTCCCTCCCACCCCTAAGCTCCCTCTCTCCCGCTCTACCGCCAACCCCTTAAAACTACCTTTATCTCTCCCACTCCCCCTCTCTCTATCAAGTCTCTCCCTCCTACCCCTCTCCCCTCTCCCCTCTACCCTTAACCGTTAACCATAAACCCCTTGTACACCCCTACCTTTATCTCTCTCCCACTCCCCCCTCTCTCAAGTATCTCAAGGATCTCCCTCCTACCCCTCTCCCCTCTCCTCTACTCTTCTACCCCCTACCTCTATCTTTCTCCTCCCCTCTCTCTTGAGGTCTCCCCTACCCTCTTCCTCTCTCTCCTCCTACCCTTAACCCTTAAACCCTAAACCCTTGTACACACCCCTACCTTTATCTCTCTCCTCCCCCTCTCTCTCTCTCTCTCAAGTCTCTCCCTCCCACCCCTAAGCTCCCTCTCCCCTCTATGTATAAACCTACCCCTTTATCCTCTCACTCCCCTCTCTCTCAGCCTCTCCTCCTACCCCCTCTCCCTCTCTCCCCTCTACTCTTAACCCTTGCCACCCCCTACCCTTTATCTCTCTCCCAATCCCCCTCTCTCATGTCTCTCCCTCCTACCCCCTCTCCCCCTCTCCCCTCTACCCTTAAACCGTAAACCCTTTTACTCCCTACCCTCTATCTCTCTCCCACTACCCCCATCTCTCTCTTGAAAGTATCTCCCTCCTACCCACTCTCCCTCTGGGCTCTATACACTTAACCCTTAAGCTACCTTTGTCTCTCCAACTCCCCCCTCTCTCTCTCTCAAGTCTCTCCCTCCTACCCCCTCTCCTCTCTCCCCTCTGCCCATCAACCCCATAAATCCTGCCTTTATATCTCACTCCCCTCTCTCCCAAATTTTCCTCCTATCCCTCTCCCCTCTCCCTCTACCCTTAACCCTTGACCTTGTACACCCCTACCTTTATCTCTCTCCCTCCCCCTCCTCTCAAGTCTCTCCTCCTACCCCTCTCCCTCTCTCCCTCTACCCTTGTATGACCCCACCCTTTATCTCTCCACTTCCCCTTCTCTCCTCAAGTCTCTCCCTCCCTACCCCCTCTCCCTCTACCCCTTAACCCTATAACCTAAACCCTTCTATCCTACCTCTATCTCTCTCCCACTCCCCCCCTCTCTCTCTTGAAAGTCTCTCCCTCCTACCCACTCTCCCTCTCAAGCTCCTCTACCCTTAACCCTTAAACCCTAGGACCCCCTACCCTTTATCTCTCTCCCACTCCCCTCGCTCTCTATCTCAAGTATCTCCTTCCTACTAGGGCTTAAATTTGATGGTCGACTTTACCTATCAACAAATTTTTTAATGACAGTTATCTATTCAAGGGTGCCCTTAAAAAATTATGATATACCTTAGTGTAAGTAAAATTATATATAAATCAAATATATATATTATTATAATTCTATATAAATTTTGACAGTCTATCCAAAATATCTCCTTTCATCTGATACAATCTTCTTAAAATTTTGATTGTATTCTACGGAAAAAATCTCTAAATACGATCATACGGCCATCAAATTTAAGCCCTGGGCTCCTACCCCCAATCTCCCTTTCTCTCCCACTCCCTCCATATCTCTCTCTCAAGTCATAATTTAAAAAGAATATAATTTATATTTATATTAATATTAAAAAATATTTTTTAATAGAGTGGGTTCGACTGAACATCTTTAGAATGTTCGACCGAACCCCATTTCAATCTATTTTTTTATTTTATGTTAAATGAATTTGGTCGAACACATATTCGACCGAACATATTTTTTTAGTTCGATCGAACACTTGTTCGACCGAACCCACTTATTTTCACCCACATCCCTTAAGGCACCAAAATTGCTTAGAATTTTACACTTCGAAGCTCGATTTGAGAATGAAAATGGAGGAGATCTCAGAAACCCAACTGGTATCAAGTTCCCCTCAAAACCAGCTATCCAACGAATATAATTTTAATATGTTTTGATTATATTATTTATTTATTTTTTAAGTTTTATTAAATATAAGTTTTTCACCAAAAACAAAACTCTCTATTCTGCACATGTGGAAAAATAGAAGATTATCAAAAAAAAAAAATTAAAAATATGAGTGCACCAAGTATTGGAGTCCTTGATCCAACCGAAAAAAAAAAAGAATTTGGATACATACATTAAAAGTTATGCGTTATATGGTCGTGTTATGTCTGAATTGTAATTGATTTAACTTTGAAACTTGATTAAAGAAAAAATATTCAATAAAAAACTATCTAACCAAGTGGAAGCACTAGATATCGGAGTTACAAATCTAAATTTGAAAGAATTGGAATTTTATCTTTCAAGGAAAAAATGCTATGCATTATACGATTGTCGTCACTTTTTAAAAATGTTATTTTTTGAAAAAAACCAATTTTCGTGGGAGATGGAAAAAGAAGTGCAATCTGATTCCAAAAATTTTGAAAAAAATATTTTTAGAATCTACAGACAAAATGTGACAAGACTTTAGTTTGCATCATCTTCAAATTCCTCACAATTTAACTGCTATAGGTGCCCGAATGTGAAGATTTAGTTAAAAAAAAATTAGTGTCCAGTTTGGCCAAAAATTGTAAACCACTATTCTGGGATCACCCCTTGCAATAGTGCTTTTGGGAAGCCCTAAATTGGGTGCCTAGGAAATAGAATTGATGGAGGCATCATGCTCCTTGAATACTTGAAACTGCGACCACTCATTCCCCTACAAATCACCCTCACGCTAGACGATTACATGACAATCAAATGAGTAGGAGGCAAGCAAAGGTACGAACTTGGGATGCACCTAGGCAAGCTTCTAGATGAGCCTTGGTAGCTAATGAGAGTAGCGAGGGGCGTCGGGGAATCTGAGTTGCTTAGGACAAAAAGCTTGATGCTTCGATTTGAAGAGCAGGTAGCCATCCATCAAACTTCTCAACTCAACCCATCAGAATACACTTGATTTCGGGTGAAAACCCTTGCCCTGGGATTGCTATCATTTGACTTATGGCAGTGGCTCCCTCGCTATGTGTAGCAAAAACACTTCAAGTTTTAGTGCCAACACCCTTCACTATAGCTTGAAACCTCCCAAGACGTGTTGCATGCATAAAAGATTTATTGTTTCAGTATCATGTAGTTGATCAAACAATCTACAAGATCAAATAGTGTTGTGATTTTATCTCATTCTATAGTTTAACTGTTGCCACGTGCTCTTTGAATGTAGGTAATCTCTCATAAGAAGTTTTACAAGCTACTAAATTGGAACTATTCAAATTCCTAGAAGATGCTTCTAACTCATTGGCCTTGGTAGAGCTTTCCAAATCTATGCCTTTTGAACTAATGGACTCCACTAATGATGTATCTGTTGGGATAGCTTTGAAACTAAGGGACCATAAACAAGTTGTTTCTTTGTTGCTATCTTTGAAACTAATGGATCCATATGCAGTTCTTTCTAAAATGTTGTTGTTGAAGCTAATGGAACCTACTATAGTTGGTTCGAATTGTTTTTCTATGCATCCATTTGATATATGCAATTTTGAGCACTCCTCGTGATATTGTATTGTAGAGAAGTATCAATCTTCCATCATGTAGAGCATTTTCTTCGGGAAGCTGACTCACAAGAGAGTCTTACATTACCTGCAACGCATTCTACAGTGCCTAGAGAGCTTCTTATTTCTATTTGATCTGTGTCCTTTAATGGAAGACATGTTTAGGCATTTTTTATCCTCTCCACCTGGTGCTCCTTTAGGATATCCCCATTGACAATTCAACACCCTTTGATTATTTCACTTGACATTCTCTTGAAATCTTCAACGCCACAAATCATTGCCTTTGATGATAAGTTCTCACAGTTGTCAAAATTCAAGGTCTTGAAACATAAAAGGTCAATTACATTTTAGTAATCATGAAGATTTCCAAGAGGTCGAAGATGTAGTCATATGACTCTCAAGAAATTCATTTAGTCATCAAGAAGCCCTTGAATCCTACATCATAATCATCAAGGCTACCTTGTTCATAGGTTAAGGGATCTCCATAATTATTAAGACCCACACAAGAATTTTTATTTCCTACTTGAAGCACACCACAAGAACATGCATCTTATCTGCTTACAATCTCTGAAGACTCCAAAACTCATTCTATCCAATCCCCTCTTCTTCAATCCAACCCAATAGAAACTTCATCAAATTGTGTAACACATGTTGAGTCCCCTTGTGGGCCCGACTAAAAGAAAATTCGTTTTGAAACAAGTTTTTCCCTGAAGTGATCTGAAACTACTTTTACATGCTTCTGACAAGGAAAATTGAAGTGGGTTGTCATTAAAATCTGTTTTCTAGCATGTTTGCATGGTGATCAAAACTGGTCAAGTGGGCTCTGGAATTGCCCTGGAAAACTAGTCAAACAACCTCCTAGAGCTACGAAAATGCCCAAGCATGCAAACATTTGACCCGAGAACACAGTGCAACAAATGGCTTGGTAAAATGGATTTTGAGATGCAAGATATTCATTGCCAAAATGGCTCACTTAGACTTTTCTGCAACTACACCTGTTAAAAGCCAATTAGGGCTTGCCAAGTTACCACTCTAAAAAAATATCAAATCTTCTCTTGGAAAGCTACCACTAGAAAAATTAGATCATTTAGGTCCATTGAATATGTGTGCAAGAGGACCTTCCTTCAATCCACATTCTTCGCAAGATATCAGGGGTCAAAGTTGACCACCTCAATGAAACATTCTAAAAACGTAGATGTAAAATCAGAACAAACTGCATTTGCTTTTGACTTGGTAAAAATATCAAATCAGATCATGTGGCTCTAAAACCAGACTAGGGAGCATATGAATGTAAGGGGAATCTAGGGAACCAATCCATTTGTCATGATGATCATTCAATTATGAAATATCAGTCTGAATAGGAGGCTACTACGCAAGACTAAGAATTTGTAAACAACAAAACAATCCCAGAACCCTCCAGCTTTACATTTCAAAACCCTGTCAAAACTCATCACAGGAAACTAAAATAGGACATACATGTACACATATGTCAAATGAATATGCTCACCAAGGGGTTTGGCATGAAAATCAACTGGCTCTGAATTATGACCCTCCAAAGTAGGTCATTGGGGCAAGTTTTTTAGAGGTACTTCTGAGTGTGCAAGGCAAAATTTTTAATATGGGCACTTCAATTTTGCAAAATGTGAAGGTGCTATCAGGTTGCATGGTCTCTCTTCTACTTCTCTTTTATGGTGGGGAATTTTTCCTCGAATGAGGTTTTATCCTTCTCATTCTTCATTGAGAGCATTTTATGTTTTATCTCTCTTTTGGGGAGGAGTTTTGACCTACTGGGTTTTCTCCTTTTCTTTGTTTGTGAGAGATTGCATTTGCATTTATACAAGTGTACCTAACATGGCCTTGTAGTCGAGACCCATCTTTGTGGACCATTTGCATAATAATTAGCTACTCCCTAAGTTGCACTTAAAAAAGGGTGTTGGTGTAAATAAAGTCTTGTACCTAATTAATTCATTACTAGGGGACTTAGGTGGCTTATTTACATGTTAAGTTTATTTAGGTCCTAGGAGGGAATCTTTCTATAAAGTGTTAGTTGTTATTAAATCTTATCTTATCTTTTGACTTTTGACACTTGTGTCCTAGGTAGTTATGATATGTTGTCACATGACATAGGATTAACATGACATAGGATTAAGACACTTGTCATAATCCTATTTGATCCTATATCTCACCTTGGCTATTTAACCAGGTGGTCTCATATGTAAATTATATTGAATTCTTGGATAATCAATTCCATTGCATATTGATCTCTCTTTTGCTTTCATGAAGTTCCTAGATTTTGGGTGGCTATAATCTTCAGCCAAATCTTACATGGTATAGAGTTATTCTATACTAACTCTTACAATAATTTAACCTTGAAGGATTAATCGATAATCATGCAAAGATGTCATAGTTTAGACAGCTAGTTAACCCTAAATTCTTGGTCTAGTCATGAACTTTATTCAACATCCAATATTCATTTACTAAATCAACTCATTATAATAAATTTTCACAATCAATTTAAATATTATTAACAACTCATTAAAATCATCATCCTTTCATGTAGTTCTTAATGGTTAATCTTTTCCTACATGTGCCTGAGATCGGAATGGCACTGATATGTGGTCATTAATTGTAACTATCTTATATCCAAGATAATTAAGGTCCTACCTTACTTGAGGTAGTTTAGAAATCACAAACTGAATAAACAATACATGAAATTTAAGATAAAATCAACAACTCTGCTACACATGAAGATTAAAGATCCATTTTCATGATGTCGCTTTTAGATTTCAATCATAAATTAGTTCTATGACTGTGAATAACATTGAAACTATGCTCCTCATTCCCCGAGTTTTTGACACACTTCAGACAACCTATATCAGGAGAAATAAATAGAGGACATACAGATCAAGGAATTCAATGGCAATCTTGCTTCTGGGTATCACCTTATCAGCAGTCTATGAAGTTCTGATAATTTTGAGGATAAGGCTTAGGTATCTCCTTCTTATGGCCTATATTCAATGGACTATCACCTACTTTAAGATGCCCTATCTCTATTAAAATATAGATTAACTCTTGTTTATGATTTACATAATAGAACATAGAACACATTGGACGAGCTAATGTCCGTAATAATATTCACAGTAACAAGGGTTACCTGACCCAGTAGATTTCTTGCTACACTTTCTGCTCTTCAAACCCTCTTGGACCTATACGCCCATACTCCTCTCGCACCTTCCCAGTCCTCGATTTGCATCGCCTCTCCTTCCCGGCCGTGCTATTCCGTCTTGACTAAATAACTCTACCCTTTATGCTTTTACGGTGTCCGTAACCTATTCCAATGCTCTCATTTCAACACAGGCAAGGAGAATGCTGACGAAGGTTGTGGAATCTAGCTTTACACTTGCCAGTCGCATTTGCTTGAAAGTTTCTAAAGCCATTTCAGCAATTCTCTTTCGTGGATTCGTGCAACCCTGGCAGGACACGAGACAACAGTTCTTTGAGGCATTTCGCCCAACCTGAATGTGCCTTCTCCAGGCCTCTACATTTTCTTCACACTGTTTGCCTCGCCTTCCCATCCTTTCTATTCTAAAAATTGCCCCCTAAATGATCACGAGAAATCCTTAAATCGCCTCCTTCTCCTGCCAATACTCAACACCTCCAACACGGTGCCGTGGATAGGGAGAGGAGACGCCTTACTGCTTTCATGGCATTATAGGAAACTGTCTGTTCACAGCGCTCAAGCCCTCTGCCTCTACCTACACGCCCATACCGGCGTCATAAGCTCTTCTCCCATCCCCTTTTTCTATTTCAAAAGTCATTTTAATTTGCTTTATTTTATTTTTATTCTATTCATATTCTTTGACCGCGGAGAATGTGACACAAATTGAACCCAAAACTATGTAGGAATTGGCATGGGACACCATTACAGAACTGAAGGAATATTCATCTCCATTTATTGGATGAATTTGCCAAAGAGCACGAAATATATATCTAACATAAAAGAAGAACATAGCTAAGAAGCATCCCACACAGCATTTCGTCAGTTACCAATCTAGCCAATTCAAATTGAATTCTTCTTCCACAACTTCAACTTCAAGGCCGGTCCTAGAGCTGCCTTTGAACAGTTGTCCATGATCCTTATCACAAATCACTTTTTTAAGGGATGGCAGTTCGGCCAATATTTGAAAGGTTTTCTTCAATTCAGAGCCTTTTTTCGCATCCACTTTCAAACCCATGCACGATGAGATGTCAAGGTATTCCAATTTTCCTAGACTGGAGACGGAAGGTGGCAGTTCTTTCAAGCCTGGAGATTCCGTCAATCTTATCTCCTTAAGTGATCCAAGCTTACCCAGCTCATCAGGTAACTTTGCAAGGCCATGGCAATTAGTAATTGACAACATTTTAAGGGAATTGGAAGAACAGATTCCCGCCGGCAACTCCTCCAGATCGCTGCAGTAGTCCACATTAATTTCCAAAAGCCCAGGAAAGTTGAACATTTTATCCCTACCCAATGCACTCACATTACCAACATTACCTAGGCCCTCACATAGACTTAGGTATAGCTTCTGCAAATTCTTCAAAAAATTGCAGTACTCATACAGAGGAGGAACTATTAGCCTTTCAAAAAGCAGAGTTTTAAGCTGAGAAATTGCTTGGAAACCATCCAGTCCAGTGAGTTTGGCTCTAAATAAGACATAATAGCAAAGATTCAAGAGAATTTAAATCAATTCAAATACAGAAACCTCTGAAGTTGTCTTATTGCTCTCTAACTCTAAAGATCTCTCTAATCTACTTTGCTCTCAGATTTTAGAAGCTAATAGATTGTTGAAATGACACTTAGAGAATGAGATTTAAGCTAATTCTATTTCCTATATGATTTAATAATGCAACTAAGATGATTCTACAGCAAAGCTTCTGAGAAAGGAACTACTGTAAATAGCCATAATTGATGAATTAAAATGCTTGATGAATGCTTGATGGATGTTGAATGAATGCTTCTATTTGCTTGATTGCTTGAATGCTTGAATGCTTGGAAAACCTGCAGAGTAAGATTGCACAAGTCAGGATCATTTTCCTTTAGCCAGAAGCCTGTATTTATAGATTTCACGGCAACACATTTGCACAGGGATAACACAGCAGGGGTTGAGATTCAATCTGGAGAATTGAATGGTATGAGATGAGAAGGTGGAGCTGATCATGGAGGATTGTTTCTCCCCATGAAAACACCGAGCAAGATGAGAGGGAAGAAGATTGAGAGGATTTCCTGTAGGTTTGTCCCCGAAGCTCTTCCCGTGAATGACAATTGAATTAATTAGATTTGAAAAATCTAATTTTATTGGTGAGTGAATAGAGGTAAATGATTTTTGCATTTATTTAAATATTTTTGTTTTATTTAAATTTAACAAAAAGAGGAATAAATAATTTAATAAAACAAACTATAGAAGTTGTTTATTAAATTAAAAAAAAAGGAATATGATAATTAAATTAAAGATTCTAAGATATCTTTATTTAATTAAGAAGAAATGTGATGAAGTAATTAAATAACACAAATTATTGAAGCTGTGTATTTAATTTAAGATAGAATTAATAGATAAAGTATAGAAGAAATAATAATGATAATAATTAAATAAAACAAAGTTTTTAATTTTGTTTATTTAATTTAGAGAGAAATAATATGATAAAATAGAAGAATTAATAATGAACTTAATATAAATAAATATTTCTATTTATTTATTAAGTAGATGAATTTAAGATTAATTAATTAAATAAGTCGTATTTAATTAATTAGATTCTCCAGACCATTTTTAGGTGTCTACAGTAGGAATAGTTGAAGTGATGATAGGTCCAAACCATTTTGGAGCTAGAGTAAGTTAAAAGAGAATTGGTTTCAAGGCTGGTGTCATCAAGTATGTGTAAAATAATTATAATTGAGTACTAAGATAAGGTATTTATGACAAGGCCCAAACTGATTGTAAAATAAGTGGACAAAAGGAGAAAGAATACTCCTTTTTTAATATTTTGTGCCCCACTTTGGCATGCATGTGTGTTACAAATATGAAATAAATGCATAACCAAGAACTTTCTAAGAGAGAAATAAGCTATAAAATTATAAATGGATAAGGGTATGTGCAGGATCATGATGGGTCAAAAAGTGACAATGGAAAAAAATTACATTTTTCATTGACCCAAAAACGCAAAAATCTCGAGTTGACTATTTTCTAGCTTGGGTGTCGATACATTGCTCCAAAGCAATCCCCAAACCAAGATTTACAAATCGGTGCCTTTAAATACATAATTGCGGGCTTTTAAAATCATTTCACTCATTTTGAAGAGGCTGTGGGCGCACAGTGAGGAGCTATGAATATCAAATATCTGATTTTAATAGATATCTGATTTGAAAGGTAAGATTTTGGATTTTTTTGTTTTAATCGATTTTTCAATTAGATTTGTATAATTTTATGTAGCTTTTAATGGATTTTTTTTTAAAGTAGGGTTTTTGATTGATTTTTATTAAAAACTAGAGTTTACAATGGATTTTTATTAAAAATTAATTTTTTTATGGATTTTGATTAAAAAATAGTATTGTTTATGTATTTTTATTAAAAACTAGAGTTTGTTATAGATTTTTGTTAAAAAGTAGGGTTTTTTTGGATTTTTATTAAAAACTAGGGTATTTTTACAATAATTTCATTTATATTGTGTAATTTCAATTAAACTCATTAGTTTTTAACTTTAATTAGGTATTATGACTGATGAGAATGAAATTGCATAAATTCCAAATGATCCACCAGCTGAGAATGAAAATGCACAAATGCCAAATGCTCCACCACCTCCACAGTCATCAATTGAAGACTTAATTGGTGAAAAATTGCAGCAATTGAGAGGCATTTGTGATGTTTATAAGACAATCCCTCGATTATCCGAGATGACAAACACATTGAAGGAAATAATTAAAAATATAGAAACCCTCTCCACCCAACATAATGCCTTTCATTCGTGGCAAGAAGACGCGAGGGAATATTATGCATGTGGATTGTCTTATGATGATGTGAAAGATCTCCAAATAACCAAAGCCCAAATAGCCTCTTTATTTATTAACCCTGCACCGGTTTTCCAGTTAATGTTAATAAACCAAAACTTTCTATAAAATGGTGCACAAATAGGGATATTGTAGATAACTTTTGGGATCGTTGGTGTATGGTTTTTGATAAACCACCAAACAACAATTGTGATATACCATTTTACTTTATTAAAAAATTATATGTTGAGTTTGTGTTAGGGCATCATGTCAATTACTTTGACATTAAACCTTTCTAGGGCATCGATGGAGGTATGTTGCAGGATAGACCAGGGGAAGTTAGAGTAGTCTCGTGCCCATATGTTCCCCCTCCTCCAATTCCTTCGCCACCTCTAGTATATCATCCAAATATTATGTAGGATGTAACCACATAGACTATCCAGGTTGTTCACTCTTTGAGTGATCTTTTGGTTTCACATGCTTCTACAGTAGCTCAGCCACATTATGGTGATATTGTTGATGGCTCGAGTACTGTTGCATCATCCTCCTCAAGTCCACCTATTTGTGTGTCACATACTTGCTTTATGTGCCACCAGATATGCTTGGGTCCTCTTGTACAGCCCGCTGAGCATCCCTTGGACACTTCTAATTATGACATCCATGATGTGGACATTATAGATCAGATGCAAGGGAGTGGAGCACACCCTACAAATTCCTCTCCTACTAGAGAGGGGGACATTGGAATAGTGGCACAGGTAATATTTAAGTTGTAAATTCATAACTTGCATTTTTTTTAAATGAATATTAATAAGAGATAGTATAAAGTACTAATATTTATTTACATGGTTTATTTAACAATTGATGTCTAAGGAGGAGCTCACACAGGTTGTTGATAGCACCCTTAGGGCCATTTCATTTGGCCTCGACATGCACACAGTATATATTTTCACACTTAGTCATTTACATTTTTTTATTATACATACTTGCTTATCATTTGAATTGTCATTAATGAAATTATATAATAACTTATATGTTTATCTTATTTTCCTCTTGTAGGAAACACCTAGTGCGAGTGAGATGCAGTGTTGTCCAGACTATGGAGGTGCTATGTTAGATAAGGGAAAGGTAATTGAACTCAAATTCGATTGAATTAAGATTTTTAAGATCTTTTATTGATTATACATACATCAACATAGATTGGTAGTTTCATATGTACTTTTCATTTTTATGTACAGGTAGTTATGAGCTATACATCGTTGTTGACAAGTGTCACAATTCCTGAAGGAGTAGGTATTGGAACACCTAAAGGAATAGGTGTTGAAACACTTCAAGGAGGAGGTGTTGAAACACCTAAAGGAGATAAAGAAAAAGATCAACCTAAAGAGGTATGTGTTTATTTCATTTTGTGTTTGGTAAATATGTTCTTATTACCAACAATTGTATGCTAACTTGGATCAATTTTATATTTTTGTTCACATATATAGATTGACATTACAAAAGTTGGTTTGGTTGGTTCTTTGAGAGGGGCATATTCTAGGACTTCTAACCCTTTGAAGAGATGTATATTTCAGGTAATCAAGATTTCAATTTTAGAGTTCAGTTATAATTCAATGTATATTGATTTTGATGTTAACTATTCAATTTTAAATTATATAGTATAACTAATCTCAATTGTAGTTTGAATTTTTCTTGTGCAACTACCTTCAGAGCCAACGAGTGCTTCAAAGAGGCTCCATTTTGATGATACACCAGTAGTTTTAGATGAGATAAACATTTTGGCATGTAAATTTTGAATAGATATCTAGATGGCATATGCCACATTTTGTAAAACTTTGTTTGAGTTGGCGTTAATGCTATTTTTGTATAAGGACATATACTTGATGATTGGATAATTTGATATATATAGAAGTTGACAATTGAAATCTAATTTCTTCCTCATGTGCATGATTAAACTCTTTAAAAATTTAATCAAATGAGCAATGGTTAAATATCAATGTACAATAGCATAAAAAAGAATGGTTATATTATGTAGTTTATAGTCATATCATTTATTACATTGCATTGCACATCTTTTAAACTCAAAGCATTACTTCACATTGCATAACTAACAACTAGATGCTAATAGATGAAAAAATTTCAATTACAATATAGTTTTTATAAAGTCGGCCTAAGCAGTTATGCAATTACTTCACATTACATGACTAAGAACTAGGAGCAGTTGTCAATTGCACTTGCTTGTCATGGAATTCTATGAGACCACATTTCTTTGAGGCATTTTTTCAAATAGTTCACTGCCTTGTCTATGCTACCACATTTTTCATACATGTGTACCAAAGCTTTTTATCAAACAGTTCACTAGCTTGTTGCTATGGCTAGAAGCCTAAAATAGGTACTTTCAAACAAGCTATGGATTGATACAAAGTGGGGGTGGAAACCATTCAATCTACCAAACCAATGAGTATCAATCAAAATTTCAAAACAAAATCAGATGATCTACTCAAAACTCCAAACCTTACTATGCTTTCCCTTGTAGTACTGGCAACCTGGTTTAAGGGATTCCAAGACACCACACAAAAAAATTAGTGAATCAGACACCACACAAAGAAATTAGTGAATCAGACACCCTTTTCAAAGTTACATAACATATGTGAAAACTACCCTTGACTCCTTTGGATCAAATTTGAGAACCAATAGCATACCCCTATCCTAAGCTAGTGAATTAGCCCTCTTTTACAAAATGAGTGCCCTTTAAACACTTGATCTTCACAAGAACACCCCAAAAAGTCTTGAGTTGTGTCATAAAATAACAAATTCTAATATTATTTTGCACCTATAGGTCCTTTTGCAGGTTGTCCCATGAAACCCTCTGTTTACCATGCAAATGCATAGGGTTTATTGAAAGTCTCACTTGCACAAATCCCTTGACCATGCTACCAACTCAAAAACCTCTATTATGACCCCTATATGCTTAAACATTAAATAGATTCCCCCACTCTCATTTATTTTAACAAACCATAGGCTAAAAGCTCCATTTTCATGTAATTTAAGCAATGATTTACTTCGGAAAACAACTTCAAGACTCACAAATCATTTCCCTTGCCTTAAAAAAACTTGCACACATTCAAATCATATTGTACATAGCCTCTCCACCAAGCCACATGAAAGGTATAGCAGGTGGAGGGCTTCAATAATTCATAATTTACTCAAAATGCAAAATTTGGGTTCACTACCAACCTTGAGAAAACTTGGCACATAACTCACAAAAAATGAAAAGAAAGCACTCAAACCAACTTTAAATGGGTCTCAGGCCTGCTACCCCCTCATTCCACATGCTATGCAGCCATTTACTTGTTGTGTAGGGGCTGAACAGTGGAGAAAACATAGATTTTTTCTGTAGAAACCATAATTTTTGCAAGGTAACTCAATATGATCTTATTGATTCTTCACAAAATTAGGATTATAATATCACATAACATCATATAAACAAAAAAACCACCATAAAATTGAATTTCATTTAAAACATGCATGATAAATATTCATCGTTGAAACTTGAATTGTGGTAGCTTGATATACAAAGTCTATTGATGCCAGGGTTCAATTTGTATGATTTTGAAAAAAGAAGCCAATTGAGTAGAGTTATCAACATTCTTCAAAAATAATAAGAATTTGTTTAGTACACTAGCCATTTTGATGTCTTCTTGCAGTCTCAAACATTATTTTGTATCATTGTTACATTGGTCTTGAGAGTGGTAGCTTAATATAGCTCCATAATACAAACTTTGGTTTACTTGTGCAGTGTAACAGTGGCATAGGTAGATTTTTCTTTGAAAGAACCAAAGGGTGACTGCACAATTGAAGTGTATAAACACATATCTTTTTATAATATCAAGGATACTTTTTGAATCTTTCATGCATTGCTAATCTAAAAGGAAAGGTCTTTTGCCTAATCTGTATCCAGCCATGCTTTTGACATTGTCAAAGGGAGAAAACCTTCCCTAATGATGTAAAGGCATGGCCAAGTAGTTCTAACTCTCCACATGAGAGAAGAGAGATGTTGGAGAGTACATCAAGTCAATGAGAACAAAAGTGTAATGTGTTTTAGTTTGCAGTACTCCTAGTTTCTCTACAGATGTGTGATAAATTCTTAGTTCAATGATGCAAAAGGGCAGCAATATTTGACAGACTATTTCTCAAAGATCGTGATGCCTACAAAAATTTTGTTTGAGGCTACGAGATCATGTTGGGCCTATCTACAATAACCTCTCTCATTTTTTTCTATCTCAGAAGTATTTTCCCATGGTGACAAGTTTTCGGTTGGGGGAAAAGTTGTCAAATGCAAGTAGTATAAAGTTGCAAAGTGGTGCAACTTTCATTTCACAACTCGTAAGATCAAACAAACTGTTCCAACACGTCCAAATGGGTACGTTTACACTAGGGATGGTCCTATTTTGCACCCAAATACATCGAATCACTCTGAGCTACATTGGACTAGCGATTTCCCTTAAAAGTTCAAAGTGCTAAAAGACAACAATCTTTGAAGGGCTATTTCTCAGAACCCATGACATTTACAGACTCTCCTTCTAAGGCTATGGGATCGTTTTGGGCCCATCTATAATAAAATCTCTCAGTTTTTTCTATCTAAGGGGAATTTTTCCGTGGTGGCAAGTTTTCAGTTGAGGGAAAAGTTGTCAAATGCAAGCAGTGTAAAGTTGCAAAGTGGTGCAACTTTCATTCTACAACTAGTATGACCAAATGGACTGTTCCAAAACATCTAGATGGGTACGTTTACACTAGAGATGGTCCTCTTTTGCACCAAAATATGCCAAATCACTTCGAGCTACATTAGACCAAGGATTTCCCTTAAGAGTCCAAAATGCTAAAAGGAACCAACCTTTGAAGGGCTATTTCTTAGAAATCATGATATTTATAGACTCTCCGTCTGAGGCTATGGGATCGCGTTCGACCCATATACAATAACCTCTCTTGATTTTTCTATCTCGGAGGCGTTTTCCCATGGTAGCAAGTTTTCAGTTGAGGAAAAAGTTGTTAGATGCAAGCAGTGTAAAGTTGCAAAGTGGTGCAACTTTCATTCTGCAGCTAGTATGACCAAACGGATTGTTCCAACATGTCCGGATGGGTACGTTTACACTAGGTATGGCCCTTTTTTGCACCCAAATATGTTGAATCACTCTGAGCTACATTGGACCGATGATTTCCCTTAAGAGTCCAAAGTGCTAAAAGTCCATACCATCTATTGTACGGTCTATAGCTAGATTGAATGGCCATGATAGATGTTTTTAGGAATGTATAAGGTGACTATGTGGGTTTAAAGAGTTGGAAAGGTCTATATTTGAGTTGGTGAGTTGCCATGCATGGCAAAAATGAGTGAAATTAGGTGAAAAATGGTGGTTACAACTTACTAATGTCAATGAAACGTGGGAGCAACAAGATTTAAGGTTGGATCAAGCTTTTTCAGGTCCTAATAGGTGTGGTTGATGAGTTTATAGGGTGTGGCAAGGTTGGAAACATTGATTTCCTTTAAAACCTCATAAAAGTTGCTAAAAATGAGGGTTTGTTGAAATAGAGCTTTAGAAAGTGTATCTCACCAAAAAGAATTGTGGTTTTGGTAGTTTGGTAGGTTTTTTAATGTTGCCCCATTGAAATTTCGGGCTTGGAAAGTGTTTATATATGAGTCTCTTTGTAAAATGGGCCTATTTTAGTGAAGTTGCACCCAAGTTTGGGTTTGAGGATCAAATTGGAGTTTAAATCATCGTTAATTGTAATTGTGTTGTTTAAAGCCACCTAGCTCTTGCATCAAAAAATTCTTACCCAATCAACTTGAACATCATGCACACCCAATACCTTGTTTCCACTTTGCTAGATCAAAGACTCAATTACATTGGAAATGACCTTCACATGATCTTTTTACATTTTTTTGTTGGAAAAAGTGGCAAGCCACTGTAATTTATTATATATAAATAGGAGATATTACAAAACCTGGAACTTCAAACGAGCATATCAGTAGGAAAGAACTAGGAAGAAAACCTTCGGTTGTACCTTGATTAAGTACAAAAAGTTATTACAGAATTGTCCCAATAACAATAACAAAGCATATACCTGTATGACTAATTCAACTTATGAGTTTCCAAAATACAAACCCCTTTACATTTTAAACATAACCTTTATATAGTGCCAGATATTTGACCCATATTTCAAAAAACATCACTGGATATAGATTACGCCCATACCAAGTTATGACCTTTTTACATTGTTTCACATTTGAAAATTCAAATTTTATAAAATTTTCCTATTGGAGGCATTCAGGGCACAGTCTTCCACAATAGTAGTATGTTCACATTCTAGACTAACAAGCACCTGTACAAACCATCAAGGTGGCAATTAAACTACATACAATAGAAAAGATGCTTAGAATAAAAGACGCTTAGAATAACCAATCTATATTATTGGAATCTATTGCATACCTCTCCGAAATTATCGGAGTTGGCTATTGTTGTAGCAGGTCCATGATCAATTGTGCTAGGAATATCACAAAATTTGTCAAATGAGAAATCTATATTGTCACAATAGAAAAAATGCTTAGACTAACAAATATATATTAATCTAAACAACCTGAATGATGATGAATTGGTAATGTGCACTATAAAATATGCTTAGAATAACCAATCTATATTATTCTAAATGAACTAATTGATGATGAGATGGTAATGAAAACTATAAAAGACGCTTAGAATAACCAATTTATATTATTGTAAAATGTCGCATACCTCTACAAAAGGATCAGAGTTGGCTATTGTTGCAGTAGGTCCATGATCAATCATGCCAGGAATATCACAAAAGTTGTCAAATTTGAAATCTAAATTGTCACAATAGAAAAGATTCTTAGACTGACAAATCTATATTAATCTAAACAATTTGAATGATGATGAATTGGTAATGCAAACTATAAAAGGTGCTTAGAATAACCAGTCTATATTATTCTAAATGACCTAAATGATGATGAGATGGTAATGCAGACTATAATTTAAGATGCTTAGAATAACCAATCTATATTATTGTAATATGGTGCATACCTCTCCGAAAGGATCAGAGTTGGTTATTGTTGCAGCAGATCCTTGATCAATTGTGCCAAAAATATTGCAAAGGTACATACAAAATATCACTATTAAAGACACCTACATTACAATAGTATACAAAATATCAATTTTAAATAAAGAAAACTAATGAACTTAAGCATAATGAACCTAAGCATTGAACCTTCCATTCTTGAAAATGTTATTCAAGTGTTCCTAAAGGGTCATCTCTTTGCTTAAGAGTATCCAATATTGCTTCATGATCAACATTACTAAGTTTCCATAATTTTTTTGTCTTTGGTTTGGCATGATGCTTCAACAAATTAACAGTTGTTGCTATCACGAGGTGTGAATACATGAATGGTTTTGTGTTTCTCGTAGTCTTCAAATGCAGGTATGACATTCTTTCTAATCATGTATGTTCGCAACCAAGTTCCTACAACCACAACTGAACGTGTAGGATACATGAACCCATCATCATCTTCCATCGGTTGTGTTAGCTTATGCTTTACCCGCACACATCGAGCCAACCAATAGTTTGATCTCTCTTCATTCCCTTGTGGTGCAACAAGTGCAAAAACATGTCCTAGTTGTAGTAGATTTGAAAGTCAGTCGTAATCAACTGAACTTTCCATTGTGTCATTTGTCATGGATATTGTTTGAGATAAAGGAGTTAGATATTGTGGAACCCATGTATCCACCCACTCACTTGACTCGCATTGATCCCACTTCCACTAAATACTTGACTCTGACAAAAACAAGCCAACTCTAGTGTCCAAATGGTCCATGTGCCTACATCTGAGCTTCGAAATGAATGCATCTTTGAAGAATTTTTGATTGTATGACAATCCAATTTTCCTCCCACTGTACCCTCCTCAACCAAACAAAATAATCTACACACTGTTGAATCAAGTGTCCCTCCCTGTGACAATGTTGAACTACACCAATCAACAATAGAACATACATCACTAAATTTTTCTCCTAAAATCTTCAATTTCTCCTTAACCAAAGCTCTCTTTACACATGCACCTGCTTCATCATGCTCCCCTTTCCCATGCCCAGCTTCAAAAAAACTCCAAATATGAGGTACACCCCTCTCTACATGCATTCTACTCAACCAATAAAACATACGAGCATTCTTGAATTGACTTGTGTAGTTATCTGACCAAATGAGATGTCGACCCAGTGCTATATCATGCTCCTGCAAGAACTCAAAAAAAATCTTGAAATAATGTTGGACATACTCGGATGAGTGAGATTGATCATCACTCATCTAAAAATGATACTCTCTGATTATTTTTCGATCCTCCTCTATACTATTCAGTGCATGTCTAAACATTATGTGGACAAAAATAGCAATCTGAATGGAATTGCAATATTGAGATTGTACCTCATTTTGTGGTTGAAATGTATAGTTTTCTACAAAATCAACCACTGAAATAATAGTTCCAATAGGAAAAGAGTCCTTACACATCCTAAATTGTTGATCCAACCACTGAGACCTATGACTATGCTGTGCATACTTGTAGAAAATATTGTCCTTAAAATTTGAAATAAAATAAGCTACACTACATTCTTTTGTAACCAACTCGCATCTAGAACCTTCACCTCCACTCTGCAAAGTATATTTGACTATCTCATATCTCTTTTTATCAACAAGCTTCTTTCCAAATTCATGTTCAAAACCCTCATGAAAACATTGAACAAACTTTGAGAAGCAACCACATTGTGAGCACTCCACATTTAAACAATAATTTCTATAGAAAATGTAACCATCATCTCTAGAACATAAAAATTGATCTATCAAGTCCCTTGATGATTTCAAAAGATGCATTGCACCACACTCCTGCAACATTTCATTAGTATACAAAGTAGAATGGATATAGAATAATAGTTCATGGTACATTGAAAACTCCACATGGTATTTGCAATAACAAGTATTATGAATCTTAAGAGGCACACAATAAAATGGCTTCAAACCTTCAAAAGTCCTTTGCGAGATTTCCATATTTGGATGTATTTCAATAAAGTTTTTGAACAACATTGTTTCGCTCGATTCCAAGAAATGTTTAGGATGTGGTGTACGGTCTTGATTGCCAATTCTTAACTTTAAAACATCCTTTGCATTGGGTGATACTCTAGAGTTATCATGCCAAAATTGTTGAATTACCTGCTTTACATTATCAGTTAGCTTCTTATCAACATGTGGAAGCCTCCCAAAAAATCCCATGTATCATTTTGAAGAGGATCATCTATTCTTTCTCTTCTTGCAAGTGCTTTATCCAAAGTTTTATGATTTATGTCAAAATCAATACAAGTTTATCTCATAAAGCGAGCCTTTTTCAATTGATGGCTTACTAGGGCAGTTGTAATGACTCTCTGAGTAGCTCTCTTATCCTTTTCCTTGTTATTTTTTCCAATAGACTTGAGAGCATTAAAAATATTTTTGACAATAATAGAATTTTTTTCAGTCTTCTTGTTCACACGAATCTTCAATTTGGCTAGCAAAGGTCTCATCTTTTGCATCTTTAGCAATTGCACAAGAAGTTGGCATTGCTCGGTCAATGTCTTATCGATAAAATATTGGTTGAAAAGTCTTCTAGACCACATCCGAATGGTTTGTGTTGACCTCTTGTCTTCAAAATTGTTTATAATGTTCTCATCAATTTCAAGTAACCATTTAGGGGTTCTTAAAGGTCTTGAATTTGGAATATGTCTTTCTTCCACACAAGGTTCTTCATTTCTCATGTAATCTAGTGAAACATAATTTACACATGGTTGAATATTATGTTCAACATCTTCAATTCCAACATTTTCACCTTGAATATTTTCAATATCAATTTGAATAATTTTATTCCCAATTTCAATATCGTGTTCAACATCTTCAATTCCAACATTTTCACCTTGAAAATTTTCATTATCAATTTCAGTATTTTCATTCCCAATTCGAATATCATGTTCAACATCTTCAATTCCAACATTTTCACCTTGAACATTTTCATTCCCAATTTCAATATCATGTTCAACATTTTCACCTTGAACATATTCAATTCCCTCTTCACTTGAAAGACCATAGGGCTCAGGTTCACCAATATTTAGCATACCTTGTCTTCTCTTCATATGACCTTCTCCATCTCTTTATCTATATGCTCCAATTTTTTCTTTTCTAAGCTTTCTCTTATGTTTTTGCTTCCGACGACTGATGCTCCCCATTATACCTCATAAAAGATGCTAAAAAATTATTGATTGTGAGAAATTTGAGTAGAAGATGCTCCAAAAAGTTGATCTTTGTCTCTCTTCCTATTTGAAACCACATGTTTGTCGCTTGCAAAGCCTTCAAATAGAATGTAGGGTCTCTTGGAATGCACAAAAATGACCCACATGGGGTTTTTCTATGGCCCACAAATTTGATATCCGATATAATCTAATATCTAATTTGAAAAACATTTTAAAATGTTTTGTAACGGTATGATTTTAGTACTACAAATCAGATATCCAATTTTTGCACACATAGACCTAAGGGTTAATGGTAGAGGGTAGAGGGTTAAAGGGTTAAAGGTTAAGGGTTAAGGTTTTAGGGTATAAGGTATAGGGTTTAAGGGTTAAGGGTTTAGGGTCAAGGGTTAAGGGTTTAGGGTTTAGGGTTTAAGGGTTAAGGGTATAGGGGAGAGAGATAGATGAAGTGAGTGAGTGAGAGAGAGACCTAAGAAGTGAGAGGGGGTGCGATGGAGACTTGAGAGAAAGACAGGAGAGAGAGATAAAGGTACAAAGGTTTAAGGGTTGAGGGTATGAAGAGATATAAAGGGAGTGAGAGAGAGAGAGAGTGTGTGGGAGAGAGTTGGAGAGAGTGGAAGGTTTGAGAGAGTGGAAAAGTGGTAGAGTGGTACCAAGGGAAGTGGGAGAGAGAGGGAGGGAGAGAGTGGGAGGTGGGAGAGAGGTACCAATGAGAGAGTGGAAGAGAGAGTAGAAGAAGGTGGGAGAGGGTGGGAGAGAGTGGGAGAGTGAGGAGAGAGTGGGAAAGAGGGTGCGAGAGAGTGGGAAGGGTGGAGAGGGAGGGAGAGAGTGGGAGAGAGTAGGAGAGTGGGAGAAGGTGGGAGAGAGTGGGAGAGAGGGTGGGAGAGTGAGAGAGAGGAGGGGAGAGAGTAGGAGAGCATGGGAGAGAGTGGGAGAGTGGGAAATAGTTTGAGAGTGGGAGATAGTGGGAGAGATGGTGGGAGAGGGTTGGAGAGAGTGAGAGAGAGGGTGGGAGAGAGTGGTAGAGATGGTGGGAGAGGGTGTAAGAGACTGGGAGAGAGTGGGAGAGAGGGTGGGAGAGAGTGGGAGAGAGAGTGGGAGAAGAGTGGGGAGAGGTGGGAGAGAGGTGGGAGAGGGTGCAAGAGTGGGAGAGAGGAGGGAGAGATTAGGAGAGGTGGGAGAGGGTGGGATGAGTGGGAGAAAGTGTGAGTGGGAGAGAGTGGGAGAGGGAGAGGGTGGGAGAGGGCGAGAGAGAGAGTGGGAGAGTGGGAGAGGGTGGGAGAGGTGCGAGAGGTGAGAGAGAGAGGGAGAGTGGGAGAGAGAGTGGGGCCGAGGGGTGGGAGAGAGAGAGAGAGAGAGAGAGAGAGGTAGGAGAGAGAGAGTTGGAGAGGGTGGGGAGAGAGTGGGAGAGAGAGAGAGAGAGAGAGAGAGAGAGAGAGAGAGAGAGTGTGTGTGTGTGTGTGGGAGAGAGGGAAGAGTGGGAGAGAGAGTTGGAGGGTGGGAGAGGTGGGAGAGAGGGAGGAGAGAGAGTGAGAGAGAGTGGGAGAGTGGAGAGGGGAGGGAGAGGGTGAGTGAGGTGGGAGGGTGGGAGAGAGGGAGTGGGAGAGTGGGAAAGGGTTAGGAGAGAAGGGGTTAGAAGAGAGAGACTTGAGAGAGAGAGTAGAGGGTAGAGGGTTTAAAGGTTAAGGGTAAAGGGTAGAGAGGAGAGAGATAATATTTAAGTATTTTATATATTAGTAATATATATATTTATACATTAACTAAAATATTGAAATAATATTTAAATATTATACATAATAATATAATATATTATATATGAAATTATAAAATTTATTGCATTTTTTAAATCATATATTATAAATTGTATAACATTTTTTAAACTCATCTAAAACATATAAGATATCTGATTTGAATTGGATATCTAATATGTCTGACATAAAATGTAATTCATAGGGATTAGCCTCAGGCTTGCTTTGGAATTTGGTTCAGACCTGCCAATCCTAAGAAGTCAACACAAAAAACATGTTTAACAACTTACCTTGCTTTTCCAGACTTCACCCATGTGGCTAACGACATTTTTTTTACCCAAAATTGATGAAACAAAAAGGGTTTGTAAAGGATCTTCTCAACTTTCAACCAATATAAATTATACTTTACTTTGAATCTAATAAATAATTATTATTCATTTTCTATTAGAATTACAACTAAAGTCTTGATTGATAGCCTGATTGAAAAATATCGATAGCTTTCAAATGGTATCACATTTTTTGTATCCAAAACATGTGTCACATTCTATGCTTCGCATACTATAGGATTAAAAAAAATTGAATTTCATGAAGTTTTGACCAAGTTAAGATGGTCAAACATAAGAGTTTTTTATATTTTTTAAAAGTTGTAATAAAAAAATCATCATTAATTATTAACTTGGAAAAAAAAATTACAAAAAAATATGCATCACATCTAGACATGAGTCCTATACTTATATCTAAAATATTATCATTTTATTATGGTTAGAGTGGTCAAAAAAACACCTACTTCTTATTTTTTCCCTGAAATTTAAGTACTATTGCATTGAAATTTCAAATTTTCACCAAATAGATTTTTTTTTTTAAAAAAAAACCTAGTAGTTTAGAAACTACATTCAATTTTCCACAAATTCTATTCTTACATATTTTTGAAATAATACAGATAACTTATTCAATAGATTTTTATTTTTATTTTAAAAACCTAGTAGTTTAGAAACTACATTCAATTTTCCACAAATTTTATTCTTACATATTTTTGAAATAATATAGATAACTTATTCAAATTTTTACATCAAGTTGCCTAACTCTGATTTTTCTGAATTTTCATTGCCACTTAAGGGCCTGTTTTTTCCATGATGATCCTGCACATACCCATAACATTGTTACAGGCCAAAGATTTCAAGAGATGTGTAAATTTCAAGATGACAATATTGCATTAGGATCTCAAAGAGAAGCTACAAGAAAATGACTATATGAATAAATCTCAATATATATCAACATGAAAATACAAACTAGGTAGTGAGTTTATATAAAACTAGGGAGAGGGTGGAGGTGACAAATCTAACCAATAAGGAGTGAAAATAAAAACCTACACTAACACCCCCTTAAGTGTAGCTTAGGTGGGTAAAAAGTGAGTCCTGATAAATGAATCTTGATGAGGTATCCATGTACATAAATTCCCGCAAAGAGAAGCCCCACATTAAAAAAAATGTATGCAAGCACTAGATTAGATCTAAAAATGGAAAGACTAAGAAGCCCCACCCCATAATGTAGAGTTGATGGTAGATGCTCAAAACTAGATGTAGAAAATGATTCATACTCATCAAACAATATTTTTCTCTTTAAAAAGAAATAAAACCAAAGGTGCATGCATGATGTCTTCCCATTCTTAAAAGGAATATGTGGGAAGAAAGCTCAAAATGTATGAAGTCTTTGAACTCTACTCAAATATCACCTTGTGGACATGGGAGATGATCCCACAATAAAATTAGGTACATGCCTAAGCAATGGAGAAGGTGACAAACCAAGATCAAGTGGTATTAATGACAAAAAAAAATCTAAAGACAAAGTTGTTGGTACAACAACTATGATGGGTTGTCATCAAAGAGGAGAGATAACCCCTCAAATTTTTCCTCTAAATTTGTAATATGAGATCACAAGCAAGTTTAAAATACTTGTTAGAAAATCATCCCAAAAAGTTGAATTGAAAATATTATGTATTTCTTACTACAAGAAATCACTAGAAACTCTCAAACAAGCAACATTGATCTCTAAAGTAGTAATAGATGATGAAGATGTGTACTTAATATGAGGAGAAGCAAGAAGAGAATTCTTTGTCATCTAAACATGTTCAAGACCTGTAATATACTTAAGCTCCTCTACAATATCATTATCAAACAAGGTATATTATCTAATCATCAAAGGGAATGAGGAAAGCTAAAGAAATATCATCTAGGAATGGAGAGATATGAGGGTATGTAAAGATCTCCCAAACCTCAATCCAAAGTGTGTGGAGACAATCAATATACATTATAGTTTGGCATAGTGTCATGATTAACACTAGAACAAATCAACCATACAACATGATCAATATCATTAACCTATATGGGTGATCCCACAATATTGGTTTACAATTCCCTTCATGAGAGAAAATTGCAAAAACACTCCAAAGAAAAGAAAATCAGGTTTTTAGGGGTTCACTCAAAGGGAGGTGTTCGCATGAACCCAAAAAGAACCCCTTTGTGATGTCATCCCATTTTTGACACAATTTTTTAATGAAAACAAAGGAAAATTGCAAAAAAGGGGTGCTTCTCTTGAACCCTCTTTGAGTGAAGGGGGTTCGTTCTAACCTCCCTTTTTTTCCCTTCTCCCCCTCCTTTCTCATTTTACTATAGAATTTTGTGTTTTCAAGCTCAAGTTGAGGATGAAAATGGAGACAACTTCATAGACCCAACTAGATGATGGTAATCTTTAGGACGAACTATCCATCAAATATAATTTTAATATATTTTGGTTTTATTATGTTTTTTATAGTTTAATTAAACTTAGGTTTTTCATCGAAAATCAAACTCTTTGTTTTGCACATGTGGAAAAATAGCAGATTATCAAAAAAAATATGAAAAATATCTATGTACTATATATTGATGTCCTTGATCCAACAAAAAAAAAATTGATACATACAAAAAAAGTTGTGTTAGCAAGTAAACCTATGTCTGAATTGTAACTAGTCTGACTTCAAAACTTAATCAAGAAAAATATTCAATAAAACACTATGAAACCAATTGCATGCACTAGATATCGTAGTTACAAATCTAAATTAGAAAAAAATATAATTTTATCCTTCATAGAAAACAATTATGTGTTAGCAAGTACGTGCCACTCCTCAAATTTAATGGTGTTTACTGTTAAAAACTAGTTTTCAAAGGAGATGGAAAAAGAAATGCAATTTGATTCCAAAATTTTTAAAAATATATATATTTAGAATCTACAGACAAAATGTCACAAATCACTAGTTTGTGTTATCTTCAAATTCCTGATGGTTTAGTAGCTATAGGTGCTCGAAAGTGAAGGTTTAGTTAAAAAAATTCAGTTCAATGTATAGTTTGGCCAAAATTTGTAAACCAGTATTGTGGGATCACCCATACTAATTTCCTTCCATGTGTGCCCACTTCAATACTAGCCCATAAAGATAAGGAAAAAATATTAATACATTTGAGATGTGTCAATATGTTTTTTCCAAGGCTCATGATTATCCTTATCTAGGATTATCATAGAAGGATGAACAAAAAAACCCATGATACAATTCTTAGATGATAAAACCAAACATAAAAAATATCAATACATAATAAGCAATTGAAATGAAGTCATTTAATCAAAATAGAACTTATCCAACTATCAAAATGTCCATTAAGCAATCAACTAGAATGCAAATATGTGAAAACCTAAATAAAAGATACTAAAAGGCACCCATGTTTCTACTAGTCCTAAAATTCACCTCTCCAAAGATTATAATGTTGGCACTTTATGATTATTGTATTTACAGATATTTTACCGTATTAAAATGCTTGATGGCCAAAAATGACTTTTGTTACAAAATCTAAAAAAAATATTATAGATGTGTAGTACTCTTCAATAGCTTTCTAAACTTTATTCACTTTCAAAATTTGAGACTTTGAGGTGAAAGTTGTAGTTTGTTGAAGAAAATAACAACCAACTTCAACTTGTGAAATTTAGGAAAAAATAGAAAAAAATATGATCTATGTGGATGGAAAGTACACCTTTCCAACTTTTTTTGACTAGTTGTTTGCAAAAAAATTCTCCTAGACCAAAATTTATGCAAATGTGAATAAAAAGCCAATTTAAGGCTCAAAATAAGGGCCCTGGTGGGCCTTGGATGTCATGCGAGTGGTGGTGGTAGTTCTAGTGAGCACATAGGTGGTGACTAGGTGGATCAAGTTGTGCTTTTATTTGGAAAAGGTCATTATTTTACTAGTGACTTGGTTAGCCACTAGCAACTTACAAGAGCTTGCAATGGTTTGTGGCTAGCCATAATCATTAGCAGCTTTGCTAAGAGTCACGAGGGCATAAAATCCTGCAACCACTTAGAATTGGTAACTAGTGCTTAAGAACTCCACCTAATGCTTAAAGTGATATAATTTCTTTTAATTATGACATACTTGTATGAATTGTGCATTTGGAGGGTCATACAACCCTTAGCAAAAAATTTGCCTCAAATGATCCCAACTCCAAATTTAACAAATTGGTAGTTGATTTATTTATTTTTGGGCCTTTTGAATGCAATGGCAGGGTTCTTTTGGGCTAAAAGTGTTATGTTTAATTTAAGTTGTTTTCCAAATTTAAGCTTCAAACACCTATTTTCTATTGTGTCATATGGTATCCAATTTGAGTGAAACAAAAGTCAAATTTGACCTTCTCAAGCCTCTTGAATATGTTGGAATGGTAAAAAATATTGTCACTATAATTAGAATAGTTGTAATTTCCAAATCTCACCAAAAAAACACATAATTATGGGCTTAATAGATCTTCATAATTCATTTTGTATCCTCCAAATTGTTTGAAACACAAAAAAATAGAATATGGGAATTTATAAGATCATATAAAAAATTCAATCTTTTAATCAAGAACTCAAGTATTCAAAACTCTCAAGACCAAAGCTCTAATACCATGTTAGAAATTTGAAACAAATGCATAACCAAGAACTTTATAAAATAGAAATAAGCTATAAAATTATAAATGAATAACACCATTGTAGACCGAAGATTCCAAGAGATGTGCAAATGTCAAGATGGAAATATTGTACTAGGGGCTCAAAGAGAAGTTGTAAGAAAATAACTTTATGAAACAATCTTAATGTATATAAATATGAAAATGCAAGCTAGGTAGTAAGTTTATATAGGACTAGGAGAGGGTAGAGATGGAAAATCCAACCAATTCAGGAGTGACCACTAAGTGGTCTAAATATAATAAATGTTCCCCCCTTTTAGGATGATGACACCTCAACAACCTATCCACTAACAAATTTTTATGTTATCATTTTTTTAGTTGGGAGGAAAGATTTTTGTTGATGATAAGCCTTGGTATGTTGATTTCAACCCTTCTACTGAAACTTTCAATAAGATCCCGATTTGGGTTCAGCTTCCTAATCTTCCCCTCCATTTATGGGTTGATCCTCTTTTAGAGGAAGTGGGTGATGCTCTTGGAGATTTTTTGTTGGTGGATGATGAATGCTATGATTTTTTTCACTCCACCTTTTCCCGCATATTGGTTGAAATGGATATTTCAAAAGGGTTGCCTGTTGAGATTTTACTTAAATCCTCTAAGGGTTCTTGGGTCCAATCTTTGGACTATGAAGGGATTCCCTTCCGATGTAGAAGATGTTTTAAAATAGGTCATGTTGTTGCACAATGTGGATTTTAGAAAAAATCAATGATAGCTACATGGTGGAAAGGTGCTTCTCAACAACATTATATGGTTGAGAAGAAATATGAGCAACATAGGAGTTTTTATGAGGTGGTTGCTTTGGAATCACAGGGTTTAGGGGCATCCTCTCCGGATGTCTCAAATGGTGGGGTTGTTGATGTTGTGCAAGATTACCATGTTAAAACCCCTAAAGAGAGAGAGAATGGGCCTAAGGCTACCACTTCTGGTGATAGCACCCGGGCTATCATTTTTGGTGGCTCTTCTGATAAGGCCATGCCTGTAAGGAGGAATACTGATGAAATCTCTGAGATAATGGCTGGAGGCATTCTTTTTCAGGATAATGGTGTGTTGGCTTGGCTTGATAAGGCAACACAAGTGGAAGAGAGCTGGATTTCTATAAAGGGAAAGAAAGCAAAGTCCTCTAAGCCTTCTTTTGACATGACTCTCCACTCCCACAAGAGTAGCTCTAAATGTAAATCTTGATGGTTCTTGTTTGGGGGTTGGTTTTTGGCTGTCTGCAGGCTGTTTTTCTTGCAGCTTTGTTTTTGGTTGTGGTTCTTTGGGGGTGAAGCCACAATAGTGGTTTACAATTTGATGGAGGAAGGAAATTGAGAAAAAATGACCCCATGGCAAAAAAATTGGTTTTAGGGGTTCGAATGAACCTACAAGTTTGACCGAACCAAAAAGGGGTTCGACCGAACTAGTGTTCGAGCGAACCCATTAATTACTAGGCTCACATTTCCCGCCCAAAAAAAAAAGAAAAATGCATATTGAAAGGGGTTTGAATGAACCCTGGTTCGCTCGAACCCCCCTTTTCCTTGATTTTTGAAATTGTTCACAAAAAAACCTAATTTTTTATGCTTCGAAGCTCGGGTTGAGGATGAAAATGGAGGAGTCTTCAAAAACCCAACTAGAATCAGGTATTCCTTGGAACGAGCTATCCAACGAATAAAAATTTTAATATGTTTTAATTTTATTATGTATTTTCTTTTTTAGTTTTATTAAACATAGGTTTTTCATGAAAATGAAGGTCTTTGTTGCACATGTGGGAAAATAGCAGATTATCAATTTTTTTTTAAATATGAGTGCAGATATTAAAGTCCTTGATCCAACAAAAAAAAGAATTTCAATATATAAAAAAAAGTTACGCGTTATACGGTCGTGCTATGTTTGAATTGTAATTGGTTTGACTTCGAAACTTGATTAAAGAAAAAATATTCAATAAAAATATATCTAACTAAGTGGAAGCACTAGATATCGGAGTTACAAATCTAAATTCGAAAAAATTAGAGTTTTATCCTTTATTGAAAAAAAAGTTATGCATTATACGGTGTGCGTCACTTTTTAAAAATGTTGTTTTCCGAAAAAAAACCAATTTTCGTGAGAGATGGAAAAAGAAGTGCAATATGACTCCAAAAATTTTGAAAAAAATATTTTTAGAATCTACAGATAAAATCTGACGAGACTCTAGTTTGCATCATCTTCAAATTCCTCATGGTTTAGCTGCTATAGGTGCCTGAATATGAAGATTTAGTTAAAAATAATAATTTAAGTGTCCAATTTGGCCAAAAATTGTAAACCACTATTGTAGGATCACCCTTGGCTTTGGTTTCCTTTTTTAACCCTTGGTTGTCTGTGCTTTCATGGTCTTTATGTTAAGACAACTTTCTGGTTGAGGGTTCCAAATCCTTTCAAAATCTGTTTGTAAAGGGTTTTGGGTCCCTTCAAAACCTGCTTTTTCCTTAATGAAAAACTTATCCACTAGTAATTTATTAATTAAACCCTCTTTATTAACCTAAGCAAGCTTAATAAAAGTAGGAAAAACCTAGGGCATAGGAAAATAAATGATCTCACAAGGAAAATGAAAACCTATACTAGTTAACAATGTGAACTATATGCATCACACATGCTAAAATAGTGAAGATAATAATTGGAATAGAAATTTATAGATTCAAAAAGGATTTATTTTTTATGACACCACACACTTTTACTCATGTTGTTGGTAGAGCTATAACTCAAAAATTGCATGAAAAAAGTCATCAGTAGAATATGCATGTCGCTGACTAGTGCAACTAGGAACAAAAAACCTCACTCTTCAAGAATCTTCAACTCATGTGAAGAGTGGGCACAAATCCCCAAGAGTAGTGTTCCAATATGCACCTAATTATACATTATGAACCCAACCTAACATGCAAATATTCTCCACACTCTATCCTAATGCCTAGGATTGGGAAAGTGGTGTAGTTGAAGTCAAGCCAAATTATATAACCACCATCACCCAACATGCATAGATTATCCATTCTCCCTCCTAATGCAAGCTAGAATTGGGAAGATGGTGTAAATGAAGTCGAGTAAAATTATAACTACCACCATCATACTCCACCTCCCTCCATAATGCCCACTACAACCAATATTTGTAAGCTACAAGGAGAATATTAAAATATTAATATCCCATAGCCACCAACAAGAGCATTCAAGTACCCATTCTAAGATGTTTGGAGATCCAACATTAGACATTAGTATTACAATTAAATATCACAATATCCTAACATCATAATCATAATCATCCAAATTAATTTAAAAATGAGCATTAGAGAAAATTTTAATATCATTGGAGTGGGCTACCATAGCATGGAGTTTAAACAAGCACTCCCCAAAGGAAGATTAGCATCACAAATAACTAGTTGCATAAACAATACAATATGGCTTACAAAAGATATTATAGTTTTGAAAATGAAAACCTAATGAATTATCCAAGGGTTGAGAGGGTGGCAAAAAGGAAATTCACACAATGTGGGGATAAATTGTAAAATGAAATATATATATATATATATATATATATATATATATATAGCAATGAAGTAGTAATAAATATGAACATTAATCCTAATAAAATTTATAAAATGATTAAGCAATCAAAAAATATAGATCTAAAAACCTAAAATTAATGAAGGTATATCCTCAACGTCAAGCCCTAGAGGGTGTAAGAGTAGATGGGTTCGCCAAAAATATAAAGGAAAATATTTTTCTTAACATTAAACTAAGCTAAATAAATAAATGTTAGCAACTCATGCACAACTAACCTATATTAAAAAATACAACTAGAAATGAATAATTACAATAAATGAATATTTTAAAATTAAATAGGGAAAGATGGGGTACTTATTTATGAGAATTATGAGAAGAATAGTCTTGATGTCATGCAAAATTTACTCGTCTAGGTACAAAACATAGATGCCCTTCTTGTTGTTTGAAAATTGTGACATATTTGGAATTTTGTGCAGATCAAATCTATGCTATGTAGGATCAAATCTACACTCTACAAAAATATTTTGGTGCGCAATCCTACTTTGTAATCTATTGTCTATTGGGCCTAAGGGTTGACACTATTTGAAAATACCCAAGAGAAGTTGTATGATTGCAAGAGTTCACACTTTCCTCAATTAATCCTATGGTATACTAGATTTTTGACCATTATTAAGTGATCAAAGACAATTGACTCAAGCATACAATATCTTAGATTCTTTAAAAAATATACTTGAAAATTTTTGTTTTACTACTTGTAAAAGAAAATATACAACACAATAAGTTACCTTAATTCATATATTTAACCAATACATTCTAATTATTGTTAAAAAATTATTCTTAAATTATAAAATGATTGAAAGAATCTTGTCGATAATTAATAAAATAATAGTGATTAATAAATGGTCATGCGCAAAAGAGCAGGAAATGCAAAAGATGTGCATTGTCCACAGCCATCCAATAAACATCATATTGTATCTATGAAAGACTATAACTTTCTATATCCCAAATTCAGGTTGTTCCCTAAAATAGCCAGTTCAAATTGAAATCTTCTACCACAGGTACAACTTCAAGATCAGACTTGGAGCTCCTTCTGAACAGCTGCTCATTGTCCTCATCACAAATCACCTTTTTTAGGGACGCCATTTGGGCTAATAATAGAAATGTTTTCTTCAATTCAGGGTTTTTTCTCCTGTCCACCTTCAAACCCATGCATGATGAGATGTCAAGCAGTTCTAGATTTCCAAGACTGCAGATGGAAAGTGGCAATGCTTTCAAGCCTGGAGATTGACTTAATCTTATCTCCTTTAGTGATCCAAGCTTGCCCAAATCATCAGGTAACTTTGCAAGGCTGTGGCAATGAATAATTGACAAAATCTTCAGGGAACTTGAAGAACAGATTCCTGCCGACAACTCCTCCAAATCACTGCAGTGGTCCACATTAAATTCCAAAAGCGCGGGAAAGTTGAACATTTTATCCTTACCAAGTCCTTCACATAGACTCAGGGATATTTTCTGCAAACTCTTCAAGCCTTTGCAGTCCTCATGTAGAGGAGGAACTTTCAGCCTTTCAAGATGCAGAGTTTTAAGCTGAGAAATTTCTTGGAAACCAACCAGGCCACTGAGCTTGGCTCGTTTTGCATTGTCATTATGGATTATCAGAACCTTGAGTTTTGTCATGGTGTCCAGAAATGTTGGAATGCAATATTCACTTGCACTGAAATATAAAACCAAAGCTTCCGCCTCAGGGAACTCCATTGCGGGCCATTGTGTGTCTTTCATTGCCCCTATACATTCCCAACGAACATGGAAGTCAATTCTAAGCTGTGATTAATTTTTGTTTTAAGAAAAACTCTGTGTGGTAAGTTTTCTCTGAAACATCACAGGCGTACTTGAATTACAATAAAAAAGATCAGATATAGCAGTTACCTGTGTGAATGGAAACAATCTGAGCTCTAGATGAATTATCTCTGTCTGTCTGCCACTCGGGGGGCAATTCAGATTGCTTTTGAGACATATACAGCCTACTAAAATGAATATTATTGTCCTGCTCCGCCAAAAACAGTGCCATTTGTCTTATTACATCATGTTGGGAAAAGGAATAACTATTCATGCAGTCATCTGAGCTTTCTGGGGTCCTGGCATCAGACGTCAGGAAAACAGGTTATTATAAGAAATATGGTGAAAGTTAAAAAGGAATTCAGTGTGCCTTGGGGGCAAAATATCCCCTCTCTGTTCTATTTTTTTTTTAAAAGGGGAGGACGTTCCCGCGGCTCTCAAGTTTCAACATATAATTAATAAGTACAAACACTCAAAACAACTTATTTACTAGATATTTTTCATATATTTGTTTTGATTCTGACTTGATAGATTCTGTACAATTACATTTATTCATTGTGGATGACTTCGTCATCATTATCTAGTAGAGATTAATTAGCCATCAATTCATTCAAACTGAATACTTCAGGGATTTCCTATTATTAGTTGTATGGAAGTTGGAACGATGCTTCCCAATACAGGCAGACCTGACGACAGTGAAGGAACACCTCCATACATGGAATTACTGTGTATTGTTGCAAATCAGTAACACAGAGCTCCCAAATCTTAAAATAAATGCATACCAACATCAATCGAGAAGATTCAAACTTCTATATGGTGAGGCTAAACTTTTCATTTCAAAGTTGTTCTCAAACCCTTCAATCAATCGAATGTGGTATCAAGCACAAGCAACATAATCAAGATGGAAAACAGTTAGAAATAAGTAGTAATGTTCATTATCAGGGATCCCTCCTCAAGTCCAACAAATGGCGAGCTGCAAATTTCCATAGACGAAGAACAGCATCGTTCCGTCTCATTCGACGGACATAAACCCAAATATCTAACACTACATTTGCAGGAATGATTCGTCCTTTTGGGAATATAGCTAGGTCCAAGAAACACTGCTTTTCATCAGGTTTCAGCACATCTATGCTTGTTTCCAAGCGCTTAAGAAGAACTTTTATCTGATTATCATCTGAAGCTTCTCCTCTTGCAAGCGCATCCCTAGTAGCTTTCCAAACACAGTCGGGCTTACCATTCAGAGAGCTACCAATTACCTGAAGAGCTAGTGGCAAACCTTTACACTCTGCTTGTACCTGCACATTAATAGAGCTAAATTAAACATGCATTTAGATCTCGGGAAGACAATTGAAGGCGCTCAAGTTATTGTGAGTAGTAGACTACCTGTTTGACCAGTTTTTCAGAATGTGTATTTGGAATTGTAGACATGTCAAGGCACAGCGGCAAAAAAGTCGCAGGGCATGCTCCTCTTGCAAGGACGGTAGCGGATAAATCCTTGTCTTGAACCAGGTTGGGATGGTCCTTTTGTCTCTGGTGGTTACTAAAGTCGTGTATTGCTCCCCTCTGAATAACAGTTCTTTCAGATCAGAAAATTGCCAAATGTCATCCAATACCACCAGAATTGGGTCATTTCTTCTTGAATCTATTTGCAGTTGCAATCTGTTATATGCGTCCTCAACATTTCTAAAATCAGGTGCCGGCCCACCGACTATGTTTCTCCACATGGTCTTGAGAATACTTAGGAGATCTGGGCTTTCTGAAACCACAATGTATATTACTCTGAAGTACTCTGCAAGTCATTAGAATAGAGCAAATAAGATTGTTTTTCAATGCTAATAGTATATGTATGTTTATATTTCATTATTTATTAGGATCAGTAGTTTGCATCGGATTGCATAATTGTTTTTTGAAAATCTAAAATATATCTTGAAATTTTTACGGATAATCAAGCACCAAAGATCTTGTATCTAAATTTAATGTGATAACTTTATAAAAGCAAGACAAATTAAAGATAAAACAGAATTGGATCATACTGCATAATCTTTCTTAAGATGTACCTTAAAACCCTTGTAGATCATCAAGCACCTCATCCCAAACCAGTGATCCCATACCTAAACTTAATGCAATAGTTAAATAAAACACCAATACAAATGCAGGAGAAATTGAAGCTAGAATAGAAAGCAAAATCATTAAAACAGATGGTGTTTTGAATCATATTATATAACTCTCCATAAGAAAGTTTAAAATATAACTTCAAACTTTTATGGACCATCAAACACCTTATCCCGCCCCAAAGATCATGTACATAAATGTGACAGTTACCTAGATCTAGTTAAAACACCTGATGCAAGAGCAAGACAAATTGAAACTATAATAGAATTCAGAAGCATTAAAATATATGATGTTTTAGATTATACTACATAATCTTTTGTATGAAAGCCTAAAATGTACCTTGAAATCCTTATGGATCATCAAGCATCTCATCCCACATCAAAGATCTTGTACCTAAACTTAATGTGATAGTTACTTAGAACTAGATAAAACATCTAATGTAAAAAAGAATCAAATTGAAACTAGAGCAGAATTCAGAAGCATTAAAGTAGATGATGTTTTGGATTGTATTGCATTGCACAAAATTTCACAAAAAAGATTAAAATGTACCTTGAAACTCTTATAAACTGTAAAACATCTCATCTCACACCAAAAATTTCATACCTAAACTTACTGTGATAGTTACTTAGATCTAAATAAAACGTTGGTACAAAAATAGAACATATTGAAGTTAGAACAAAATTCAGAACTACTGAAATAGATGGTGTTTTAGATCATAATATATTAAAAAAAAAACTTAAAATATACTTTAGAATTCTTATAAATTGTCAAGCACCTTATCCCACATGAAAGATCCTGTACCTAAATTTGATGTGATAATCACTTAGATCTAATTAAAACATCTGATGTAAAAGCAGAACAAAAAGATCCTGTACCTAAATTTGACGTGATAATCACTTAGATCTAATTAAAACATCTGATACAAAAGCAGAACAAAAAGACGTGATAATCACTTAGATCTAATTAAAACATCTGGTGTAAAAGCAGAACAAAAAGATCCTGTGCCTAAATTTGACGTGATAATCACCTAGATCTAATTAAAAAAGCAGAACAAATTAAAATTAGAACAGAAATAGATCTAAGATCTTATAATTGTCCAAAGATAGTTACTTGGACCTAAATAAAACTTCATGCGAAAACCGGACAAATTGAAGCTAGAATAGAATTCAGAAGCATTAAGATAGGTGATGTTTTGGCTAAACTTATGCAAGTGAAATAGTGTAAACTGTAAAGAAAGCGGACAAGATGCTGTTACCTTTGATATCATTGTGATGAGAAACGGCCTTTGCAAGTGTGGATTTTCCTGCTCCACCCATGCCTGTAATTCCAACCACATTTACTCCGTCCTCCAGCACAAGTGTCTTCACCTTCACTATGTGTTCATCAAAGCCCAGCAAGCAGTGCGGCGGATGTGGGGGGTGGCTCTCATCTTGCTGTGAAATCTGAGTATGTTGCAGTTGTTCCACCCCTAGACGGACAGTTTCGACCTCTCCAAGCACGTTTTCCAGTTGGGTGGAGAGAGAATTCTGCCCCTGAATTACAGTTCCCAATTGGGTGGAGTGAGAATTCTGCCCGAGAATTAGAGATTCCAATTGGTTCGCGTGGGAATTCTGCCGGTGAATTACAGTTTCCAGTTGGTCGGTGATGGAATTCTGCAATCTAATTTGAATCGCTGTCTCAACCAAAGGAACGTCAACCCGAATGAATTCGTTAATCTCTTTCTGCAGTTTCTTAACGCGTTTTGCTACCTTGAAACTCCGGAGGCAAATGCAACTTCTCTGGCATTCGTCTACCAGCCGATTGCCCTCGATAGTATAGTCGTGGAATTGTTGGAATTTCTGCAGCGATATATCCGATGGCGCTCCCGAATTCGACTCGCATATCGCTTTGACGGTCGGCAACAACCTTTACACGGTTTCTTCGAATTCCTTACGAGCAGAACCCTTGAAAACTTTGTATATATATACACCTGCTTTATAAGTCCCTGGCAAGACAACCCCCAAGACAGCTCCCTCGACCGTCTCGAGAGACATTCTGAGACTGCTTCCCCACCAACAGCAGATGAGATAGACAAATAGCAGAATGGAGGAGGATAAATTGCACAGATATGTTATCTCCATAAGGAGGGAGAAGAAACATGGAAATTACAGTGGAATAATTCAAAGTAGAGAGGACCCACAAAGTAAGTCATCAGAATATTGAAAGTCATCAGAATATTGAATAAGTGTGCAAGGACTGAGGATTGAGAGGAGTCCACTTGTTTCCTACGCGGCGTTTTTTTCACTTCTTTTTAATACTTTTCCTGACAGAAATTCTTTCAAACTCCTCTTTTCAAATTTTTTGAAACTCTATTTGTGTTTTTTGTGAACACCACGATTCTTTATGAAAATGTAGGCGTTAACCACGGCTACTATGTAATCTCTATCTTTATTAAATATTAATTTTTTAATAGAATTATTTTGAATAATTATTGAATAATTATGTCGAGAGGCGTTATACAGTGAAAGTAATGAAAGAATATTCTTCGTAAATTTTTTGAAGAAAATAGGGCACCAAAAACACTGTTGTTAGGTTTTTCGTTTTCGCGTAACTATTTTGGTAGGGTTTCTTTGCTTTCGTTCGGTTTTTCTTTTAGGACTTTATGTATTTGAAAATGTTATGATTCACAGAGCAGGGGGCTCACGCAGATTATTCTCTGGGGACGAAATTGATAATTTAGGTTAATGTTTGCAGATGGATTTATCCTTATAATCTCTCATTGTGATTGGAATCTGGGGGTTTTTCTAGCTTTTGAAGGGGAAATGGGGCAGAATCACAGGGAGGCCAGTGCGTCTGAATTCCATGTTGATGGTAGTCCTGTGGATAGAAAAATCATCGAATGCCTCTTAGGAAACTCTTATAAAGGTAAATTTTTCTTTATACTGGAAAATAAAATGTTGTCTGTACCCATTCTGAAATTTGGGCATTGACTTTGATGGGATTAGAGAATGCTTTGTTTTCTGATGAATTCATTTATTGGCGTTGGCAGTGACGAGTGTTGATTGTGTGAGAAAAGCTCCAGAATTTTTTTGGTTTGGAAGATGACTGCAAAGGCCTCAATGTTGAGGTATGCATGGAATCCAAGATCCTGGGGCAATTCATGGGTTTGTGTCTTGGAATTGCTCTGTTCCATTTAGATTTGACTGAATCCTTTTATGTGTGTCTTGTGATGTAGAAAATTAAGGTGAATATGATAGTCACCGGCTATAGTATGCCAGGGCTCACTCGTTCTGACTTGCTTAGGAGAGTCAAGGTATTCGTTAGTAAGCTTTGGTATTTTTAATAAACTCGACTTTCACCGCCAAATCCCATGGAAAGAGTAATGCATGTAAAATGCATGGATAGATCTTTAGTCTTTTTTATTTACTGTGAACTATGTATTAGTTGATTTTATCTCTCGGTGGGATTAAAATCATTCCTCAGAATAGCCAAGTTATGAGGGCGTACGAGAGCCTTAAACCCTCATCATTTCTTAAGAGGAGAAAAGAGAAGGAAACAGGGCACGCAAAAGGGAAGGTACCAGAATCAATTCGCTGCATTAATCACCAATGTTTTCAGCAGGTGAGTATTATCATTTGGTTATTATTTATATATAACTATTTTGAGGTCTCATTTGTCCGAATGAACTGCGTTTGGGAGTATTTTTGGATATTGTTCAATTATTTGATTCGTTAGTCTTGCCTTATTCGAAGTGTTCTCTAATAGATTGAATTACTCTTGCTATTATATTTATGCACTGTTTTTGTTGTTATAATTGTTGTGAATCGTAACCTCTGTTATCTATTCCGTTTTGGGGATAATATGTTGCCATTGTTCATGGAGAGTTATTGCTATGCTATTTTAAATCATTGTATGGTGTTAACCAGATTTGAGCTTGAAGTGTTTGTGTTATGCATTTATAACTTGGAATCTAATATCACCCATGCCTAATTATCTCGGGCCTGTTGCGAACATTATAAGTAGCAGGGACACCCATTTGTTTGGCTACTACTCTTTTCCAGGGGTGTGTATGACTCTGAAACGAATGATTAATCTACTCTGAACAATCTCTGTTGGCTGGGTTGCGGTCCGCTACTGATTCGGTGTTTTGTCCTGAATGCGAAATTAAATCTAAGATCACCATTGTGTGTGACTTAACTGAGTACAAGGGGATAATTACTGATTCCACCCGAGCCTGGCATCTTACATCTAACCTTTAGTTACTTGGAATGACACAAGTCACTTTTCTAAAAAGGTAACTAGAAACTATAACTTCAAGAAAGTCCATGTTATTAGTTTGCTGAGGTAGGCATCATATTTCCTTCATTCAGCTACAACTTGAATAAAACATCATAAACAATATCTTCAATGAAGTTTTGATTCCTTTAAATAATTCCTTCCAATAGAAATTCTCAACGTCCTTGTTTCTGAGCAAGCTGACAAATGCTTTATTGCTATCCTCTTCTCATTTGGCACTATCTCTCTGTGAACAATACCAAATCTTCCCTCTCTTCGTACATTTGTGAGATTGAGACGCATAATGGATGGCAAAGGTTGTGAATTTAGCGATTCACCTCCAAATATATCAGCTTTTGAAGATCTCAAAAGCTTCTTTTTGTTTAAATAGATTTAATTTGTGCATATTCTAGTACCATAATAGACCATAGCTACATGTTTGAAGCTTGTGATTTGGTTTTATATCTGCCAAATGTATCTGCTAGAAAGTTTTCGCATCATTCTTATGCATCAACATTCCCTTGTAAATGAGATTCTATAACTTATATATCATCAAATGTTGGGAATTTCATAATATATCTTTATTACTGTATATCATTTGGCCATTAATTTGTATTTATTAGCATACATTGTAAGACAATTTTCTGGCCATTTCTAATGATTAAGGACTTTTCCTTTCTTAAGTTATTTGTAATCAGTACTTAGTTTGATCTTTAGTGGGTCTTTGACTCTCTAGTGTGTGTGTTCATGTAGTGATTCCTTAGTGTGTTCTATGAGCAGTAGCCAGGGTTTGCCATTATGGTTTTACTTAACCTAAATTTGTACTCCCTTCCCTTGGCCTTATCTTTAAATCATTCTTACTTTTGTAGGCCTTGATAATTGCTGCTTGTAAATCATGCTTAATTTTGCATGTGCTTTGATGGCAACCTGACAATGGAACTTTGGAACAAAGAGTTAAGATAACCTTCATTTTTGGAGTCCTTGTATGCTCTATCTAGGGGGTCTACTACTGCTGGGAAGTGGATCGGGATAATAACTAGACCAACTAATCTTTGTATATCTACAGATTTAGATACATGGTTTCATAGCTTTTAAAATCCATCTTTCATGTTCATATTTTATGTTTGACATTTATTTTCTCTTCATCTATTTTTCTTCTAAATTCGTTTCCAAATTTTTTATCTTTTTGTGCTTTATTTCATTTATGTAGTTGGTCACCTTCTTCATTGTTGCTTGATGTTATTAGAAGTTAGAACTTCTTCATGGTATGCCATAAATTCTAGTTCAAAGTCCTTATTATTGTTATAGATATTTTGACATTTATTATCAGCTGCTGATGTGATCTTGTGGAGGCGGTACAATATTTCCATTGGAATCCTTTTTGCAGCCACTGCTGCATGGTTGCTGTTTGAACGGTCTGAATATGCCTTTTATCACTTGTTGCAAATGTACTACTTTTGATTGTTATATTGTTTTTCAGGGCAAATTCTGCAACTCTCCTCAAGAGGTAATTGTTTCTATGTAATCTGCTTTCCATATGCTATTTTTTTTAATTTAGTTTAACAATAGTGCTTATTTTTATAGGTTTATTTCGTTAGGTAGCTTGTATAATTTTTTTGATCAGAAATTTTTTCTGATTTATGTTGAAACTGTGATGAAAATGCAAATGGACGTGCCTTTAATGTCAGGTTAGACCTAGAAATTTGCAAGAATGATTAGATTTAAAATTCAAGCTTTTTTAAAATGATTTCATAGTCATATTTGCAGGGGTATTGCCCACTGCCTCTGTAAGTTTAATACTGGAAATTGAGAAGTCACAGGATTGACACTAGTGAAAGTAGTGACTGACTGACTAGCTGAACATTATGCCAAGTCTCCTCCCTGCTATTTTTTTTGTACGAAGACTGGTGTCTAAATTTTGTAACACGAACTGATACAGGGAACTATTTAGGAGAAGTCTATACTTGAGAGAGAAAGTCTACTAAGGAATCCCTATGTAATCAATTACCACTGACAAATATAATAGTTTGAAGTCCCTTTCTTAAGATCATTGTTTCTCTTGTTATGCTCTAACTGGTTCAAAGTAGTTCAATCTACAACATTTTGGCTTTTCAGCTGTACTTTTTTTAAATGGCAGCAAATGTCCTGGAAAGTGTTTAATTGCAAGAATTTGGTAGTACAATTATTTTAAAACAATTTTAAAAGAATGGAAGTCATTTGATCACCTATAGTTCGTATGAATTTTTCATGATCTAAATCTTCTTAGATTGTTTCTAGATTAAACATTACTGATAAAGCTTGCTTTTATACGTCACTGTGTATAATTTCAATCCAAAAACAATCTTATCAAGACTACAATCATAAATGTATATTCTTTTAATGGAATAAAGCTATTTATGGTGAAAAAATACAATCATTAATTAATAGGTATTGTGGGAAGACAATGTCAACAATAGAATAAAAGTAGTAAAGACATCTATTCCAATCACGAATTCAAACAGTATTCTATTCCAATCACTATTCTAATCTCAACTATGAAAAGTTAAATAGAGGGCTATTTAATGTCTCATTTGTTTCAGATTTATAAATAATTCACAAAAAATCAAATTTTAGAAATATATGATACTTTACCATATGAATTGTTTATAAATCTGAAACAAATTATGCATTAAAGAGTTTGAAAATCGTAATGGCAATTACATGTTGGCAAATATCTAACAATTAGAGCATGTTTCAATAGTTGTGATAGTAGTTGTTGATATAATGCTCAATAGTTGTGATAGTAGTTGTTTATATAATGCCCAATAGTTGTGATATGACTACCCTAGCTTTAAAAAAATGTATTCCTTTGATCTAAAAAGCAACCAATCATGTGATGGCACATTAGTGCTCAACTACCCTTGATGTGAATGCACAAGTTTTGCTAGCACTTTTTTTTGTGCCTTTTTAGACATCTTGACAAAAAGCATGTTGATGTGGCATCATATTTGATGATGTGGCCCTGAAACGAAAGTTATAAGCAAAGGACCTGCCATAAAAAATTGGGAGTGATCAAAGTTAGGGTGCACAACTACCGAGTCCTCTCCCTTAATAATTAAAATTTTTAAGAAGATTTCAAACTTAAATCTTCCAAATTTAATTTCTTAATAATTTTAATTGATTTAGGATAAATAAGTGTTTGTTTGTATAGAATGCATCATATAATTTAATAATTTTTATAGTGGACAATGTAGTTATAAGAATAAAAGCTATCATTTTTTTATAATTTCATAGAATTCATGATATTATAATTAAATTAGTTAACAAATTTTCCTTAATTAATTTTTGGGTTAAAAAAATCAAGTTAAAAAAAGTGTTTGTTTCTATATATCAATTTAATATTAAAATATTGTGATATAAAGAGGTCTACTGATTGATCGATTAATTTTGGAAATTGAAAGTTTATTAAAAAGTATATATTTTATATACACAATAAAAAAATTAGCACAATTTAATATAATGTTTAAATTTTTTGTTAAAATCTTAACAAAACAAGAAATATTAAAATATCAATTTATATTCATTCACATATTCCACCCAAACTCAATCTCTCCAAGTGAAGCGTACACAAGCATATATGCAATATGCGATGTTTCTACTAAAAATAGATGTCTTAACTTCTTCAATGACGACATCGTTAGCTACATTCTTCCTTAATGACATCTTTAGCTACTTTATTAGAATTTAGAATCATCATCCAAGGTCAGGATATGATCCAAGAAGAGATCGTGCTTTTCTTCTCTTTTTTGTCTTCATTTTCCTCCACAAGCATGTTTTCCCAAGAGGAAACCAAGAAAGCCTTGATGATGTCGGGATCAACAAAAGTTTATCCATAAGCATCTTCAATCTTCATATTATGATTCTTTGCCTTCTAATTTTGCATGTTAAATGAAAAAACTTGGTTTTACAACTTATTTAAGTCATTTAACTCTTCATTTTTGTCTCCAATAGATTTATTCAAAACTCTAGACATCATCCAATTGAACTATGAGATTCCCCTCTTCTTCTATTAGGATGTAAGAAAAATCATTTGAGAGGTCTTTTTGGATCGTAGCCATTCTAATTTCAAGGAGATCCTTTCTCTAAAACGGTTTCTAAAGACTTGGATATTCCACTTTCAGTCCAAGTTTTATGAATTTTAACTTTCTATTGAACATGCACATCTTAGTGCGATGATCAATTGTTTGGGTGAGCCAAGAGTTAGTGACAACCATTTCAAAGTTTGGGTTTTCCATCTACACTTTTTCAAACTTGAAAGACACTCTTCTAGGGAATTTGTCCTTGTCTATGAGTCAGTAATTTGAATCAACTTCAAATAGGGTTATGATTAGGGTTCAAATAGCTTTATGGTTAGGGTTAAGCTTCAATTTGGGTTAAGGTTCAATTGATTAAAAATAGGCGCCTCGAGAAGGATATCTCTCAGCTTACTTTACATATATTTTTAAAATATAGGTATGCTAGTTTAGGTCTATAAGTAATAAGATCTGCAAAAGATTTGAAATAAAGTGGAATAAAGTTCATTTTAAATAAATTAAATTTCTTAGAAATAAAGTGGATCAATTATATTGTTTAAAAAAAATGGATTTAAATTATTTATATAATATAAAAATTATGTAAAATTCATTTAGTTTTGATTTTCTCCCATCCTTCACTCACAGGGCATCTTATTATTCCCATCCAACCAAGAGATAGTTGGGGGGCAATAGTTATGCCAATCCATTTTACTAAGGCATGGGGGTCTCGAACATTACTGTTGGCATCAATATATACATGGCAAAGTGACGTCAACCCGAGGATGAGATGCTAGGATACCAACATGGCGTTTCAACTCTCCATGCTTTGCTCATTTGCTCAGTCGGCCTCGTAAACTTCACTCTCTCGCTTAATAAATTAGATTTATTATTTTAAATAATTGAACTATATAAATCATTAATAAGTTTATTTATTTCTATTTCAAAAATTATTTTTACATATTACAAACAATCTAATATTTACAAAATAATTTTATTCATATTTTGAAGACTATTTATAACAAAATAGATAAATCATTATATTTTAATACGTTAGACTTATTTGTACTTCTAATTTACCACCTAAAAAAAATTGAACTCTTTCAAAAAATAGAAGTTTTATTCATTATAAAAAAATCACTTCTATTGAGCACTTATTATAACAAAATAGATAAATCATTATATTTTAATACTTTAGACTTATGTGTACTTCTAATTTACCCCCTAAAAAAATCGAACTCTTTCAAAATATATGTCTTATTCGTTATAAAAAAATCACTTCTATTGAGCACTTACCTATAATATATTTAAAAAATAGTGTTACAAAAATATTGATATCAAGGCTAAACCTCTATCTATCCAGAGGATTACAAAACTTAGCAACATCTCATTCTTTAGTGTCAATTTTACCAAGAAATCCTTGACAGCATCAATGGTTGGTCTCAAATCCACAACCTTTTACTTGTAAATTAACTACTTTTTCACTACCAATTTTATTTAGAGTACATCCAAGCCATTTTGATAGATGGTCACAAATGAATAACCTCTTTCACAATATGGGACAAGAGCAATGATGATGATTTAAACAGCTTATTGACATTATTTACCCCTGGTGATAAATATACATGTGGATGGGTTAATCATAGATCATTCTTGCATAAATTATACATAATAATTCCTCTTTATATTGAACATATCTCCTCCTAGAGGCAATATTTGTAATGTTTTTTCTTGCTCATTCACTGTGTTCTTAATATGTTGAATTCTAAGACACATACAATCATAAATAATGATATACTAAATGTACATGTTGTTGAAGGTTCAGATTTTTACTCATGTTGCTACATCATTCTCATCACCAAATTTTACCTTCACTTCCTCTTTCAAAAATTCATTAAAGGTCAATCCATTATGGATCAAATATATATGTCTCTTCTCCTTCCTTTTCTCCTACTTTGACACTTTTCTCAATGAACATGTTCTTATCATGGGAATTATAGAAGCTTGGAATGTGTTTGTTTATGATTCTTAGTGTTAAAAAAGTTCAACCCACTTTCTTTCCATCTCAATATCCTTGCACTGACAACACTACGAAATATAAATCCCAAGTTGTTGGATTGCATGTTGCCCACTCTCTTAGTATTAATTTTTTTTGTATTCACAATTAGTCTTAGTTTCTTGTGCATTAAGCAAATAGTTCTCATAAAGCTGAGGATACAATATCTTCTTATCATGAATTATCTCTTTTACTTCTTGATGGATCATAGTCTTACTCTATTGATTTTATCCCACAAAAAGATAATTGTTACATAAATACAAATCCCTTGTTGTTGGATTGCACTTTTCCCACTCTCTTAGTATTCATTTTTTTTGTATTCACAATGAATCTTAGTTGCTTGTGCATTAATCAAATAGTTCTCATAAAGCTAATGAGGATACAATATCTTCTTATCATGAATTATCTCCTTCACTTCTTGATGGATCATAGTCTTACTCTATTGGTGTTATCCCACAAAAAGATAATTGTGGCTAGTGTTGCTTTTCATTATCCATATAGTCAATTCAAATGGGGGATTTACTCTTGTCATTCACGATCTTATAACACCATTTATTGATGATGTATATACTTCCTTTCCTTATCTTATAACACAATTATTGGTGAGGAATGATATGCAAATACTATGCCTACTTGGATACAATATGTATTCTCTACTAGTTTTACTAAGCATTAATGCATATGCATTCAAAAGAAAGCCTCAAAATATGTTTTTTTCTTCATTTATTATATTTTCATGGTCATAATGACCTTCTCCTTCATTTCTTAACTTTGATAAGACTATTTTCATTTTGTAAGAAGAAAATGTAAGCGCTTATGGTGGGAATCTTGATGGTCACTCTCTTGTACAAAAAATTCTTTATATGGGGTAATTTATTATCAAATCATGGAACATAATTCCCAATATTTCATCAAGAAATACCCCACTTTTCAACAATGTATCAACCTTATTCATGATTCTTCCTATGAGTTCCAACACCTTACTTCCCCATGGCCTTTTCTTATATGGAATTTAGATCTTCTGGGAAATATTTCTCCTTCTTCTAAGAGACATTTATTCATCATAATTGTAACAAAATATTTTTAAAAATGGGTGGAGGTCATCCCTCCTGAAATCACTATTACTTATGATATCTACAATTTCTTGGTTGACAAGATCAATTCAGAACTTAGATTACCTACTAATATTATCTCTAACAATGACTCATCTTTTAAAAAATATGAAGTTAAGAAGTTTCAGAGGAAATTATGTATTCAACTTCATCCATCCACTTTATATTATACTTAATCTAATGGTTAGATGAGGCCACCAATAAAATAAATAAATAAATGCTTTACAAAATGGTGGATTAATCTGGTACAAATTGACAATCTTAGCATTCATAAACCCTACAAATATATTGTGTGAGTGTGTATGGACCTATAGAGAATACTTACTACTATTTCATCTATTATATTATGGTGGTAATGTCTCTTGATCTTGAAACTCCCTCTCTTCATGCTTTCCTTCATAGTCTCATCAATGAAAAAGCACATTATGTCATCTTCATGAACTAGATATGTTAGATGAATGACAAGTTAATGCTTTGAAACATCTAAATATATACCACCAAAAAAAAACATTGTATATAAAATTATTTTATTCTTTAATATAGTTTTCATGTCAAATTCCCCAAATAAAAGAACAAAAATGGGAAACTTCCAAGTTTTGTTTATGTGCTTAGGAGATTACTATATTTTTTATTTTATACTTATTAAATAGTCACATAATAATAGAAAATATAGAAATGGAGCTATGAGCATGCGCACAAAGATGGGGACTAAAAAGTGACCACAACCATTTTCTAGTCCATCAAAGGAAATACATGAGCATGTTATAACACACTCACTTTATGGCTTAATAATGACCAAGCCTAGGTTGGTCACTACTACTCCATAATGCAAGCATGTTATAACATGAGCATATTTTAATGTGCTCACATTTTAGGTATGATAAAAAATAGAGGTTGAGATCATTTTAGCCTAATCCCATTTCTCTATGATGGCCAAATGCAATAGAGGAATGGTGCAAGCACATTTACAAATTGTTCAAGTGAATTCAACCCAACATGATGTCATGACATTTGTAAGGTCAAGAAGGTAATATTTCTATATGTTTTTAGCAATTTAAATTAAAATATGTTTTTTGTAATTATTTTGCTTCAATATTTTTTTAATTTTCAAGAATTGAAAATCCTTCAACACCCTCAACCGTAATTCACCAAACCATGTGAATGAAGGAAATCATGTTACATAACAATAAAAACTAAACCCTCTGGAAAACCCTCCATCCATTTTCACCATCCTTGTGAAACACAAGAAATTTTACTAGATCAAATTGAAACCAACAAAAAATAACTCAAAACATTAGTTGATACATTAAAAAATATAATTGTAACTAGTTCACATTGAAGATTCCTCACTATATGGAATCTATTGTTTATCAAATAGATATTGTTAGTGGAAAAAATAACATATGGTCCAATCATAGGGAGAGCACACATTAATTTTATTCTACAAAATTATCATATAAACAAGTGGAAGAGAAGAAAATTTTGAAATCTAATTTGTGTGCAATAATGAGGTCAGGCACAATATTTCTTGATAAAAATCTATTGTGAGTTCATTTAATGACATTCCAAATTATTTTGATATGCATTCTTTCTAAGATAGAGGGAAAGGCTCTATATAGGATATAGAGGGGGCACATCATGCTTAAGACCAAGTACCAAGACCACTAGCCCAAGACCACTAGCTAGGATAAACATTCATTATGTGATGATCCCTTCCACTATGGAGAGTATTGAGGTGGAGACTTTATAGTCTATCAATTCCCTCACATAAACCTTATTATAGCATAGTAGACCTTTTACATAGGGTTATGAGGGTGAGGCTCCTAGGCATAGATAATCACTTGACCTTTGTCGTAGTTGTGTACATGTCTATGAGTATGGGTGCAAGGATGCTCATGATAGATAGATTAGATAGGATTATCCATAATTTTAAGAGTATGGAACATAGGTCTAGGAATAGGATACATCCTTATTAGATAATATGAGACTTTTTCCATTGATTGTCAAGTAATTTTCAATCAGTCTTTAAAATTTATTATATTTCCTTTTGAAACATAAGATTAAATATATTAACCTATTGAATGAAAATTAATGTAAATAATTATATGTAATAAAATTTTAGGGTCAAAGTACATTCATCCTTCATCTTTCATCCCTTCAGCTCCTTATTATGTAAATCTATCGAGTCCATAGGTATATTGAATTTGTAACAAAATACTAAATATTTTACATGTATATTTGTTTGTGTTATATGAATTGTAAGATCTTAAAATTCACATTTGATGATGAACATGTGGATGTTGGACCTTCAACATTAAGACCGATTGGTGGTACTGGTTGTACGTCAAATTTCACTGAGCTAGATTTTACAAATTTTAGTCATTACGTGTATATATAATGTTAGGTAAATAAAAAAATATATTTTTAGTTGGTGACATTAGTTTGGACTTCTAATAGTCATGACATAATGGAGTTGGGTATCCAACTATAGTAGTTTTATCCTCAATTCCTTTGATAGAGGTATGAACTAGTAATATAAATTTAATTTTTTATTTTATTATTTTATCCCACATCAATTAGTGTAAAATTAAATGATATTCATCTTTGTTCTAATTTATTTCTTCATTGTTGTCACGAGGTTCATAACTCTAGTTCATGCACCTTTCCCTCAAATAAATGAAGATAAGTAACAAATTATTGAAGAAGATTATCCACTTGCAATAAGTGACTATTTTCTTGTGTCATTGTATATTCTATTTTTCTATACTAAAGAGAATATTTTTTAATTGTATTAATATGTAGAGATCCCAAAAAAATAGAGAGGATGTCTATTCAATGAGTTAGAAAGCAATAGCTTCATCTCAACAAACGATTAGTCATCAAATTTTCCAAGATAGTCCATAGGATTGTCTATGTTATGACATTTTATTAGATGCCTATATGGATTTGTTATATGCATAAATGGCTATGTTTTACATACATTTTTATATAATGGTATATAACATTGTATGCCTATATATAGATTTATTATACGCATATTTTTGTTTAAGTGATGTATAATATTGTATGCATATATGGCTTTGTTTATTCATATATTGTATTCATAATGTTATATATACAGTATATGGCATTATCATGATGCTAACCTTTATAATGATGGATTGATAGGATTACACTTTGTAATGATCGATTGATGAATTGATACATTGATGAATAATTATCCTCATTCACATAATAATTTATTTTTACTCTTGAACTAATGACCTTATGATTTATACATGATTCATTCTCTTATTTTGAAACCCTTTTAGGCAATTAGTTTGAGGCCAATGTTCATCCATATACATCCCTAAAGAATAGGGCTAGGATAAGTTAAAATGTCAAATTTTTACTTATGGACATCTCAACCCTGCCTAAGAATGTCATTAGTCTTAGATTAAATGTTTAGTGATACATAATTAGGGTATTAGTATACATAACATGTATGGGTTTCTAGAGTTCTAGTTATATTTAACACATCTCTTCAATTGTCACATATAGACCTCTCAAATTACCTTCCATGATTTTTCAAATTCAAAAGTATAGGAGAGTTGCCTGCTCTTAGATCAATGGGCCCATTACTAGTTGTATCATACTCATGGGTTTCACCCCTTGTATTGACATATTAACAAACACCCTTAAGCTTAGGCCTTGTGTGCGTTCTCTAGGGTTTTAGGATAATAGTTTTGAGTCTTAGTAAATGACATTGTTAATGGGGAGCTAAGAATATTTCTAGTATTTGAGTTTATTGTTATAATATTTCAATGTCATGTTTTTTGTAGAAATGTCATTTTATTTGTGTGTACTTAGCATCCCATTAGCTTGTGCAACAAATTCCACCAATGCCAAGGATATATATTACCAAATTTTTAGGATTACTAAGTCCATTTGTTGGCTAAATTGTTTGCATCTAATCAATTGATTCCAACAAATATCATTGGTATTAGAGGCTTAATTACTACTCTATTTTATATGATTTGATTGGTAATTCTTTTCTCATAGATAAATATCAACCCTATCTCCTCCATCAAATATCATTTTACTTCAAGGTTTTATCCTTAATCTTTGAGGTGGTTATTTCATTATTTTTATTTAAATAATTTTATCTACTTAAGGAATGCTCATATTTAGTCTATGACACATTAGATTGTAAGAAGATATAGATAATTGAATTTTAAATTAGCATTCCTATTTTTCCCAATCTTATATCTTATGAAGTGAAGAAGCAATTACTAAATTTATATTGAAACAATGTTGAATTTGGTAATAGGAATTCATCAAAATGATAGATGACTATGAGGGGAGGATAAAAATGTTAATGTAAAGTTTCTTGTGCCTTATATTCTATATTATTTATGTCAAGATTATTGTGTTTTTCCTATTCTCATTTTAGAGTATAACTTGATTTTATGTCATGTAGGAAGTCAGTACAATCATAAAGAGGATTATCATAAAATATTTAATATTGATCAAATGCAAACATGGCCTTTGGTAGCATTGAACCACCCACCTTGACATTCTGGCCTAGTTATTTGGAACCCATGATGCAAAAAATGCAAAAAATGTTCGTTTTGAAATTTACACTACTCTTAATTGACACTTTTTGTAAGAATGCATTCATTGTTGAAATGGTGAAATGGTGTCGAGTTGAAAAAAATAGAGATAGGGTGTTGCAGAGGGACCCCATATCCACCTGTAGGTTCATACAAAATATTCCTAGGTACCACAAATTTTGAGAACCATTCCATCATAGTTTATCATTTTTTTGCACTTAAGTCTCTAAAGAGACTTTGTAAGAAGCCTGTAGTTTCAAACAATCAAGATAGATGGGGTATGAAACAAGGCATCCAATAACACTTACCCACCCATATTAATGTGTTTTCATAGTAAATTAGGCCCCATGACACATGGAATGCAAAAATATGCATGTTTTCACTACTCTTAATTGACACTTTTTGTAAGAACACATTCACTATTGGAATGGTCAAACCATGTCAAGTTGAAAAAAATGATGTAGGTTAATATTGAGGGACCCCATATCCACTTATAGGTTTAGAAAAAACATTTCTAAGTACCATGAGATCCAAGAACTACTTTGCCATAGTTTTAACATTTTTTTGTTCTTAGGGATCTTAAGACACTGTGTCAAAATAGTGTAGAGGATGACCAAGACAGTTGGGGTGTGTAACAGGGCCTTTGTTGCATTGAATTTCCTATCTCTACATGTTGGAATAATTTTTTGAGCCCCATGACTCACTAAATGCAAAAAAATGCATGTTTCCATGTTTGTACTACTCTCAATTGATGCTTTTCAAGCAAGAACAATTTCATCATTAATATGTTCAAATAGTGTCAAGTAGAATATAATTTAGATAGGGTAATGTAGAGGGACTCTATATATCCACCTATAGGTTTAGACAAACCATTCGTAGGTGCCACCAATTTTGAAAACCAATTTGTCATAGTTTGATAGCTTTTTGCACTTAGGTCTCTTAAGAGACTTGGATGTAATAGTGTAGCCTAAAAGGTTTGGGACAAATGAGGTGTGAAATAAGGCCTCCCCTAGAATTCACCCACCCACCTCAACATTTTATCATAGTCAATTGGGCCCCACAGGATGAAAATATGTAAAATATGGCTCCTAACAAGTTTGTGCTAAACACAAATGACACTTTTTATATCATTTCATCCATCATCGGTGCCACAATAAAATGGTTTAGGGAAAAGAAAAAATGAGAGATTTTAAATTGGAGGGTGTTGGGATTAAGGTGTCTCAACCTTAGAGTCCTAACATTGACTTGATTTGATGTATTAATGTATTTATTTATATTATTTAATTGCCTATGACCTGTCATGTCATTAATTGGGACCCACCGGCTAGGTGGAATCCTTTTTAGAGGTGACTGGATGACACATAATCATCCCATGTGGGATTAGGCATCCCACTTTGGAATCTATGACATTAAAAATTCTATGATGGGTCATAAGGCATCTTTGAATGCATGGATAAAGTTGGCGCCCAAGATGGGTTATGACAGGATGCACGAGAATCGGCTATTTTTAGTCATTTATGACATATTCTCTTACGGATCCCATGATAGATTCTATGGAAGTTTTATGACATATTCTATGACAGTTGTAAGGAATTTTTCATAAGATATTTTTAGCATATTCTAGGTGCCCAAGCTTGGAAGAAGAATATTTGCATGTTAGACACTTGTCAGGGGTGTACGAGAATGTTGTACATGTGTCCAAATGCATGTCTAAGGCGTTGAATATTGTGCCATGTGGATTTGGACGCCCCTCACCTTCTAGATGCTTCTTGAAGCTTGTAACACTCTATTTATTGAATGCCTTGAGTTGTAGAATGCATAGTTTTTTTGTAGGTAATGAAGTGCTGCCAGTATCATTCCAGAATAGATGTTCGTGTTGAAGCACTTGTTGAAGAAGCTTTGTACTTGGTGTATCTTGTATTCATTATTTGAAGTAATAGAGAAAGTAATGTGCTTTTGGAGGTTGGGATTGTTTACCCAAAAGGGTTTTCCCTACGTATATCTGTTGTTATTGCATTTGTGTAGTTGTTCTATTTCCATTATTCTTTGTGTATCTCATATTGTAACAACATACAGTGTTAAAATGATTTTTTTGTAATTCTCCTTTGCTTAGATTAGTGTAGGAAGTTGTTTTCACTCACCCAGCTTCCTTGTAGTTGGTATTAGAGCCTGGCCAGCCTTGGTTCCTTTGTTGGGTTAGAAGGGTTTTTTGAGCTAATCTCTATTTCAATGGGAGTTTTGCAGAAGTGTGTGTTTTGTTACCTTGATGTAGGAAAAAGATGGTAGGCACATGTGGGAGGAATGAGATGGAGAAGTTTAATGGTGGTAATTTTGAGTTGTGGAAGCTCAAAATAAAAGACATGCTAGTAGATTGAGACTTATGGCTTGCAGTTTCTGGAACCATGCCGCAAGGCATGAAACAAGAGGATTGGGATCTCATGGATAGGAAATCCAAGGATCTTATTAGACTTTGTTTGGTTAATTCTATTCTCCTAAATTTCCATGAAGGGAAATTTTTTTCTTCTCTATGGAAGAAGCTTGGTGATGTCTATCAAGCTAAATCCTTGGTAAATAAGCTTTTCCTGAGAAAGAAGATGTATTCTCTAAAAACGGAAGATGGAGGATCCGTTGCAGATCACCTGAAATATTTTAACATGTTGGTTGCACAACTGGGTTTCATTGGAGACAAGATTGATGAACAATACTGTTGCATGCTCCTTTTGTGTTTGTTGTCGAACTCTTGGGATCACCTAGTAATGGCTATTGGAAGCACTAATTCCACCTTTAAGATGGATGAGTTTGTTGCCTCATTATTATATGAAGAGATGTGAAGGAAGTCTTCTGAGATGACCAAGGAGGCCCTTGCATTCCATGGAAGACCAAAAGAGAGAAGAAAAAAGAAAGACAAGAAATCTAAGTCAAAGTCTTCGGGGAGATCAAAGTCTCCTAGTAAGAAGTCCAAGGAAAAATTTTGGAATTGTGGTGAAGTCGGTCACATTCAGAAAGATTGCAAGGAGAAGAAGAAGAAGAAAAACAAGTCTTTCTCTGATTCTGAATCCGAGAAATCATCCCAAGATGATGGAGAAGCATTTATTGCAGCCTTGGTAGCCCATGCATCAGATGATGTGTGATTGATAGATTTAGGTGCATCCTTTCACATGACTTCTCATAGAGATTGGTTCTCAAAGTATGAGGAGTACAATGGTGGAGATGTGTACCTAGGTGATGCCTCTCAGCTGAACATTGTTGGTTGTGGAAGAGTCAAAATTAGATTTCCTGATGGAACAGTGAAGAGGGTTGATGGTGTCTTGCATATCCTGGGTTTGGCACGAAACCTGTTTTCTGTAAGTAAATTGAATGATCCGAGAGTGCAATTTTTTTTCTCTAGTGGAGGATGTAAGATGACTAGAGGGGTTATAGTGTTGGCTAAGGGTGTTCGTATTAGCACTTTGTTTTAGCTTGATGCATGCACTGTATAGTGCAATAGTTATTTTTATGTACTGAAGAAGAGATCTTTAGATTCTTCATCCTCACCATTAGATCGTGTAGAGAAGAAGTATGTTGCAGCTACATCCGATGGTTGTGCATTTTAGGTACCTAAGGGTGCTCATTCCATGGAAATGAAGCTTCCTGCAGAGAAGACAATGTTATGGCACCAACAACTTGGTCACATTGGTGAGAAAGGTCTTAGAACCCTGATAAATAAGAGCCTTGTTGAAGGCCTTTATGATTGTAATCTCGAGTTAAACTTTTGTGAGCATTGTGTATATGGAAAACAACACTATGTTTCTTTTTACTCTATTTCTCATAAGTCTTCTAAGGTTTTGGACTATGTTCATTCAAATGTTTTTGGTCCTATAAATGTTCCTTCATTATTATTAAAGTATGTATATTTTTTTTTCATAGATGATTACAATAGAAGGACATTTGTTTATTTCCTCAGAAGTAAAGCTGAAGTCTTTAGTCAGTTTAAGGAGTTTAAAGCCTTGGTAGAAAATCAGACTAGTAGAAAGATCAAGTGTTTGAGAACTGATAATGGTGGTAAGTTTTGTTCTATAGAGTTTGACAAGTTCTGTAAAGAGTACGAGATTGAGAGACATAAGATAACTCCCTACACTCCACAACAAAATGGAGTTGTAGAGAGGATGAACAAAACATTGATGGAGAGGGCTAGGAGTATGTTGAGTGGTGCTAGCTTTGAACAAAATTTTTGGGTTGAAGCAGTAGCCACTACATGTTATTTGATCAATAGATCTCCTACATCAGTTCTTGTCGATAAGACAACCATGGAGGTGTGGTATGGTAAAAATCCTTCGATTAGACATCTCAGAGTATTTGGTTGTGAAGCTTATGCTCATGTTCTGATTGAGAAGAGGTCAAAGTTGGAGAACAAGGTTTTTAAGTGTATCTTTATTAGCTATGGTGTTGATGTGAAAGGGTACAAGCTTTGGGATCCAGAAGCTCAAAAGGTTCTCTATAGAAGAAGTGTGATATTTAGAGAGATGAAACCTCCCACTGTTGAGCTACAACCAGAGAAAGAGGAGACACAGAAGGAGGTGGTTCAGATTCCATCTACTCCAAAGAAAGAAGAACCAAGTACTCTTGTTGGACCTAATGATGAGGAGAGGTCAAGTAGCTCTGGAAGTTCTAAAGAAGGAGAACCTCAACCTCAGCCTTTGAGGAGGTCTACACGAGTTAGGTGGCAACTGAAAATGTTTGGATATTCATTATTGGATTCCAGTTGCATGTTTTCCTTGATTACTAATACTATTGAGCCTAGGACTATTAGAGAGGCATTGGGTATGAATGATTCAGATTCTTGGATGCAAGCCATGGACAAGGAGATGGCTTCATTAAGAAAAATAAGACATGGGATTTGGTACCTTTTCCTGCTAGACGTAAACTTGTTGGTTGTAAATGGGTTTGTTAGGATTAGAAGGCAGATATCTAATAGTTAAATGTAGATTTGATCAATAAAACATAGATACATGTCAAGGTGTACAATATAGCATGATCAGTCACCACATACCAACAATCTCCCACTTGGAGACTGATCAGGCTCCACACCAACACAATCTCCCACTTGGAGATTGATTCTAGATGACATTGTTGCACTTACAACTCCCACTAGAAATAAGTACCTTGGACCCTGTTGCTCTATTATACCTAACTTCAACCTTGAAGGCCAACCAAAGCTGAAGAGGAGCTTAGCTTCTCCCTTGTCACTGCCTTCTAAACATATCCATTGGATTGGCATCTGTATGTATCTTGTCCAGGTTGACTTGTCCATCCTCCAACACTGACTGAATGAAATGATATCTCAACTATGTGTTTTGTTTTAGAGTGCAAGGCATAATTCTTTGCAAGATGTATAGTACTTTGGCTATCTATAAACAAGTAATTTTTAGCCTATTGTTTTCCCAACTCTTCCATGAAAATTTTCAACCATATCATCTCCTTTTCCGCCTCTATTGCAGCAACATACTCTGCCTCCGTGGTGGATAAAGCAACCACCTTTTGCAACTGAGAAATCCAACTCACTTTTGTCCCACCAACTGTAAATACATAGCCTATGGTACTTCACTTGGTATCTATATCCCCTGCCAAATCTGAGTCAACATAGCATTTTAAATCAATATTAGAGCCCCCAAAACATGAACATTTATTGGATGTACCTCTCAAGTACCTGAGAATCCATTTTACTGCACTCCAATGCACAACATCGGGATGACTCATATACCTACTAACAACTCCTATAACATGTGCAATATCTAGTCTTGTGCATACCATGGAGTACATTAAACTACATACAACTGAAGCATATGATACCTTGAAATTTTTTTCTTCCTCCTCTTGTATCTTTAGACACATATCCTTAGTCAACTTAACATGACTGGGCAAAGGTCTACTAACAACTTTTGCATTTTCCATATGAAATCTCTGCAACACCTTCTCAACATAATTGGCCTGAGATAAAAAAAAAATTCTATTTTTCCTATCTCTTGTAATCTTCATACCAAGGATTTGCTTTGCTGCCCCCAAATCCTTCATAGCAAATGAATTTACTAATTGTTGTTTTAACTCCCTTATGTGATCCATGTTAGACCCCGCTACAAGCATATCATCAACATATAAACATAAGATAATGTAGCTATCATCATCTAACCTCTTAAAATAAACACAATGGTTTGAATTACATCGACTATAGCCTTGCTCAGCCATAAAACTATCAAATTTAATATACCATTGTCGAGGTGCTTGCTTCAAGCCATATAGACTTTTCTTCAATCTGCACACAAGTTTCTGCTTACCTTTGACCTCAAATCCTTTTGGTTGTTCCATATATATTTCCTCTTCAAAATCACCATGGAGAAAAGTTGTTTTAACATCAAGTTGTTCTAAATGCAAATCTTCAACAACCACAATACTTAAAACAATACGAATAGAAGTCATTTTAACAATAGGAGAAAAGATTTCATCAAAATAAATACCCTTTTTCTATGCAAATCCCTTTACAACTAATCTGGCTTTAAATATTTTCTTACCTCCATCCTCCCCTTTCATCCTATAAACCCATTTGTTTGGTAAAACCTTTTTACCTGCAAGAAACTTGCATAATTCCCAAGTCTGATTTTTTAGCAAGGAGTCCATTTCTTCTTCCATTCCATGCTCCCACTGAACCTTGGTATCCACCTACATAGCTTCATCATAACATTCTGGTTCACCAACATCAGTTAACAAAATAGAATACAAAGAGGGAGAAAATATTTCTGGAGGTCTACTTATCCTTGAAGATCGTCTAACATTCACTGGAGTTTGTGGTATTTGTTGTTGTTCTTGTTGTTGCGGAGCATGAAGAACTGCTAGAACATTATTGTTTGGTGTATCATCCAGCACTACATAATCATTTTATTTCTTCTCATGCTGCTACAACTGATCTTTGTACAACACTTTCTCATTGAATATGACATCCATGCTTCTCACAATTTTTTTATTTTCAAAATCCCAAACCCTATAACCAAATTCATCAATGCCATATCCAACAAATATACATTTCTTTGATTTTGCATCAAGCTTGGTTCTATTTTCAGAATCTACATGTGCAAATGCTTCACAACTGAAGGTCTTGAGAAAAGAATAAATCACCTTTTTACCTGTCCATGCTTCCTCTAGAATACTACAACTCAAAGGACTAGAGGGACCTCTATTGATTAAATAAACAACAGTGTTTATAGCCTCTTCCCACATGTTTAAAGGCAGCCCAACATGCAATCTCGTAGTCCATGCACGCTCCATTATTGTTTTGTTCATGCACTCAACCACTCCATTTTCTTGTGGAGTCCTTGGAACTGTTTTCTACCTATGAATACTAGTAGAGGAACAATAATATTTAAACTCTGCTACAATACTCACGACCATTGTCAGATCTGAGACATTTTAACTTTTTACCTGTCTCATTCTCAACCAAACTTCTACATTTCTTAAAAGTTTCAAATAGATCAGATTTCTGCCTAAGGAAATAAATCCATACCTTCCTTGTTGCATCATCAATAAAAGTGACACAGTACCGAGAGCCACTGAGAGAAGATACTTGAGCTGGTCCCCATACATCCGTATGCACAAACTCCAATTTCTCATCTTTCTTTTGCTTCCCATCCTTGAGAAAACTAACTCTCTTTTGTTTTCCATACACACAACTTTCACAAAAATCCATATTAACACATTTCAACTTGGTAAAACATTCTTTGAATGAAGTACTTTCATACCTTTTGCACTCATATTCCCAAGTCTATTATGCCATAGTGCTAATTCAGAATCCACAACAACTATCTGATTTGCTGCCTACTAAATTGCAACAATTATTCCTGAACATTGATTTTTATCTGCAATAGCTAAAGTAGAAGGAACAATATGACCTATACAAATATATAAGGTGCCTACTTTCACACCTTTTTCTACCACTAAGGCACCTTTTGTAACCTTCCAATTTTTATCACTGAATGTAACAACACAACTTGCATCATCTAGTTACCTTGCTAAAATTAAATTTCTTTTTAATTTTGGAATGTGCCTTACCTCATGTAGTAGCCAATGATTCCCATTCTGCAACTTAATCTTGATTCTTCCCTTTCCAACAATCCAATAGGGTTCGTTATCTCCCAAATAAACCAACCCAAAATCCCCTTGGACATAATAATAAAAATAACTTCTATGGGGCGTAGCATGAAATGAAGCCCTTGAATCTAACACCCAAGAATAATCAACATTATCAATGGAAAGAATCAAAGCATCCTCATTAGATTTATTACTTACCACATTTGTCTCTTTATTTCCTTCCTTTTTTTCTCCTTTATTTTTTTGAGACCAACAATCTTTCATTAAATGACCCAGCTTACCACAGTACCAACAATCCCTCTTGTCTCTAGATTGGGACCTTTTGTCCTTTGATTTTCCTCGTGACTTCCCATGACTTCTAGAATTGTTTCCTCTCTCCTTTGTTTTGCCCCTGCTTTCTGCATTCAAAACACTGCCTGATGTGGATGTTCCACCTGAGCTTTTCCTACGAATTTTCTCACTCAAAATAACACCAACAATATCATCAAATTTCAATGTATTTGAACCAAAAATAAAATTACTAACAACCATGACCAAGATATTCTAGCTTTTAGGCAAAGAAAATAGAATCAAAAGAGCCCTAACTTCTTCATCAAATTTTACATTTACATAATTTAATTGACTGGTAATTGTATTAAACTCATTTAAATGATTAGCAACTGACCCACCTTCTACCATTTTCATATTAAATAAACGCTTCATGAGAAATACCTTATTTGAAGTGGAAGGCTTTTCATATAACTTTGGCAGGGTTTCCATCAACTCTTGAGTTGTCTTTGTTGTTGTAATATTGAATGCTACCGATTGTGCCATGCATAAACGAATGGCTCCCAGTGGCTTTTTGTCTAGAAGATTTCATTCCTCATCACTCATTCCTGCAGGTTTCTTGGTTGTTCCTTCCAACAGCCTCCATAAATCCTTCTAATATAGATAATCCTCCATCTGCATCTTCCATAATTGATAGTTTTTCCCATTGAATTTATCTTCCTTCAATTTACCCTTGTCTGTCATTGCTCCAACTTAACTGTGAGACTTTCCTGCAGATGATAATCGAACACAACATGCTCTGATACCACTTGTTAGGGTTAGAAGGTAGATATATAATAGTTAAATGGATATTTGATCAATAAAACAGAGAAATAAAACACACAGAAAATTATAGCAAAAACAAGACAACACAAAGAATTTAATGTGGTTCACCCAATCCAGGCTACATCCACAAAACCACAGCCATCCAATGATTTTATTATCCAGTGCAAAACTTATTACAATCTCATGAATAATCGCCTTTTTCTACGTACTATAACCCCCATCCCAACCCCTCATAACAAGTTTTTTAGAAGCTTCCAAAATTAGGGTTTTACAAAGTCTTTTTTTTTCTTTTTCAATGACGACGTGAAAAAAATGGATAATTTTTTTTTCTCGGGGGCTACCACCCCCGAACCCCCAAGGTGAGGATACATGTTGAGGTTTACAATATAGCATGATCAGTTGCCACAAATGAACAGGGTTTTCAAGAAAAAGTGTGGTCCTAATGGTAGTGTTGAGAAGTATAAGGCATGATTGGTTTCCAAGGGGTTTTCTCAGGTGGAAGGAATTGATTATGGGGAGATATTCTCTCCTATAGCAAAGTTGACATCTATTCGACTTTTGTTGGGCCACTTGCAGCAACATATGACTTAGAAGTGGAACAAATGGATGTGAAGACAATGTTCCTTCATGGTGATTTTGAGGAAGATATTTACATGTCATAGCCAGAGCATTTCATTGAAAAAGGTAAAGAAAATTTGGTTTTCAAACTAAAGAAGTCTCTTTATGGTTTGAAACAGTATCCTAGAATGTGGTATCATAAGTTTGATACCTATGTGTTGTCATTGGGATTTTAGAGATCTAAATCTGACCATTGTGTGTACTTTAAAACTGATAATGGTTGCATTCTCATTACTATCCTATATTGTAGATGATATGTTGTTTATTGGGAATGGTAAAAGTATGATTTCATATTTGAAGTTTTAGTTGTTAGCATAGTTGAGATGAAAGACCTAGGTGCAACTAGGTACATTGTGGCAATGGAAATCATGAGAGAAAGAGCTAACAAAAAGCTTTGGTTAAGCCAGAGCAAGTATGTGAACTTGGTGTTGGAGAGATTCAACATGGTAGATTGCAGATAGTTAATTGTTCCTGTGATGTAGGGGACAAAGCTTTCTGTGAATGATTATCCAAAATATCCTACTGAGATGGAGGACATGACCAAAGTACCATATGTGAGTACAGTTGGAAGTCTGATGTATGCAATGGTGTGTACGAGACCAAACATTTCCCATGTAGTGGGAGTCCTTAGTTGTTTTATGGCTAATCCTGGACAAGTGCATTGAGATGCAATTAAGAGGGTGTTCAAATATTTATGAGGTATTTCTAAGTATGCCTTGGGTTTCCATGGTTATCCTACTAGATCTCAAAATTCTATGAGCACTCGAGGATATGTGGATTCAGATTGGGCAGGTGAAATTGATAGTAGAAGATCCACCAGTGGTTATGTCCAGTGATTTTCTTAGTGGCTAATATTCACCAATTGGCTAATAGTTGAAATTTGGAAATCCAAAATTGGCTAATATTTCTAGTTGTAGCATGACTTGAATCACCACATTTTTACAAAATTTTATTATAGTCTTATTTAAATTGCACCAAAGAATTTAATTTATTAAAAAAATTAACTAAATTTTTTTCCATAATATTCAATACATGATTAGATTAGATTTGCCTAAATTTTATAAGTTATAGTAGAAATCTATATTAATTCACCAATAGTATATCATAATTATTATTTGCTTTAGGGCCATATTTCCAATCTTTGATTTCCAACATTGATTTACACTATAATCTAATGGCCCTCATTGTATTTTGTGAGGTAAAATGTACCCGCAATTTGTAATGTTCATGGGGCCTAAAATTATTTTTGGATCATTAATCTTTTTTAAAAGGGGTAAAAATTTATTGAATCAACCAGCAAAGTACAAAAGCAAGGGCCACAAGCCCAGAAGATAAAACAACACTAACAAAAGGAAGCCCCTGAAGGGGCACAACTAATCATCCATATCTTCCTTGACTAGCCTCTCAAGATCCTGAACACAGTCCGGAGGCAAATGGGCCCAATCTCCCGCCATCCATCCCTCCCCGCGATCTGAAGCCCACTTAGCCAAGCAATCAGCAGTCCTATTCCACTCGCGAGGAACATAGCAGAAAGAGACTGCATCCAAAGAAGCACTCAACTTAAGAATTTTCCTACCCACCACAGCCAGATGCCAATCCATATTCTCCATCCGTTGTAGATTCAACATATCCACCACCACCTGGGAATCATACTCACAGATAATCTTACTCCATCCCATAGCACATCCTCTTTCAAGAGCCAAGAGGATAGCAAGCGCCTCCATGTAATTATTGGTCTGTAACCCCTTATAATAGGAGAAGAAGAAAATAACCTCACCAGAGCAATCCCTGCCAATTCCTCCAACCCCAACATGCCCAGGATTTCCCCTGGAAGACCCATCAGTATTGATCTTAAGGGTCCCCAGAGGAGGGAGGGACCACTTTCCCTCCCTACAAACCTTTCTTTTAGCTTGCTTGCTTCTAACCTGTTGCTTCTTACAAAGGGCATCACTACAACCAGCACAAGAAATATTCAAGTTGTGAACCACTCGCACATATCCAAGATCAATATCCTCAGAGAGATCACACTTCGCAGCCAGGGTTTCTTGGAGCATATTTATCACTTGCAACCACACCTGTTGCACCATCTTCAACTTATCCTGAAAGATCCTGTGGTTCCTTTCCAACCACACCTGCCAGATAATAAATCCTGGACCAATGTCCCAAGCCACCTCAAGAAAGGAGGTCTTAGAAGGGGGTCTACCAAGACTATTCCAGAACTCAACCAGAGAGTTGGCATGAATACAAGCATGCTCCCAAGCTTCCCACCACCAGTGCCAAATAACTCTGGTGAAAGAGCAATGGAAAAAGAGATGTGAGCTATTTTCTTCATTTTTATTACATAAAATACAGATAGAAGGCCCATGAAAACCCCTCTTCTGAAGATTCTCCCAGGTAAGGCATTTATTCTGCACCACAAGCCACAAGAAAAAATTACATTTAGGCCAAGCAGACTTATTCCAAACCTGCTTCCACCAAGAACTGCCAATCCTATCAAAAGCTAATCTTTCCAACTCTTGATAACCAGATGCCACTGAAAACTTTCCCTTTGGATTAGGTCCCCAAGCAAGGGTATCAGCTTCACTCAAAGAGTTACATGCTCTACCTACAAGAATCCTAGCAAGAGTCCCCCTCTCACCCTCAGTACCCCCTGGAGGCCATTCACAAGGTTCTTTCCATCTAGCTCCCTCGCCACGACCCACCCTTAAAGTCACCTTAAAATCCTCAACTTTGCTCCAGCCAGCTGCAAGAAAATTATCACAGAGAGGTTGCAGGTGGGGGTATTGAGATAAGATAGGAGGGAATCCATCCCAAGAATCCTCCCAGAACAAAGCATCTGAACTCTGATTACAAATCCAGAAAAGACCCTTCTTGACAAGCTGCGCTTCTTTCTTCAAAGTATCCCAAACCATGGATCCCCTTCCTGTCAAGTTGTATCTTGGTACATCTTTCCCATTCACCCCACCAAGATACTTAACATTAAGGATCTTATCCCATCCTTGATCCTGGCTTGTGCACCATCTCCAAAAGAGCTTAGCAACAAGAGCCCTATTGATCAAGCTCATTTTCTACAAACCAAAGCCCCCATCCTGCTTTGATCTGCAAACACAATCCCATTTGACCAGACTCCACTTGGAGGAAAGAAAATTCCCTGTCCATAAAAACTGTCTAGAAAGGGAATCAAAGTCCTTGATGAAACCAGCCGGGGCAGTCTGCACAAGACACCTATAGATAGGAAGAGCCTAGACAATGGACTTCAAAAGAGTCACTCTACTAGCAGTTGAAAGCCACCGATGGGTCCAATGACTCACCTTGCTCCGAAATTTATCCAAAATTTTCTGCCACACACCTCTTGACAGTCTTTCGTCTAAAAGAGGGATTCCAAGATACACAAAAGGAAGAGTTCCAATTTGAAACCTCAAGATTCGAGCAATCCTAGCTTGAATAGGAGCAGGGGTATTGAAGAAAAAGATATGAGACTTTTCTTCATTAATCTTTTGTCCTGAGGCTTTCACATAAATATCCAAAGCTCTTCGGAAGTTAATTGCCTCCTGAATTCTAGCTGCACCCATCAAAGACGTATCATCCACAAATTGGAGGTGGGAAGAAGGAGGAATGCCATGGCCCCACTTCCAACCCTGAATAAGACCCTGCCTAACTTGAGACTTGAGAAACCTTCCCAAGCCCTCCGCCATCAAAATGAAAAGGTAAGGGGAAAGAGGATCCCCTTGCCTAAGGCCTCTGGCTGCCCCAAAAAGATTAGTAGGTTCACCATTGATCAGGACAGCAAAAGAGGGTGACGTAATGTAGCTCATAACCCAACTAATCCACTCCCTCCCAAAACCAAAGGCTTGGAGAACTTTTTGCAAAAACTCCATTTGACCCTATCATACACCTTGGCCATGTCAAGCTTTATGAACATGGCTTTCTCCTTTGAGGCCACCATAGAGTGCACAACTTCTACATCTATAATAACCCCATCCAAAATCTGCCTTCCTGTAACAAATCCTCCTTGCTCCTTAGAGATTAGATTACTGAGCCATGGCTTTAATCGTTCAGTTATCACTTTAGTGATTATTTTGTATGTGACATTGCACAAAGCAATAGGTCTAAAGGAGTTAAGAGAGTTAGCACCTTCCTTTTTTGGGATGAGGGCAAGGAAGGTAGCATTCAAAGCCTTAAGCATTTGCTTATTGCTAAACAATTCTTGCACCACTTCAAAGAGGTCCATCTTGACAATATCCCAAAAAGCTTGAAAGAACTCTATAGGAAACCCATCGGGTCCAGGGGCTTTACCCTTTTTCATTCCAAACACCACTGCTTCTATCTCAGATAGAGAGACAGGTTTAATGAGAGCCTCATTCATTTCAAGAGTGACAATGGGGGGGATGCACTCCAACACCAAATCCTTCTCAACCCTAGCAGGATCAGAGTCCTCTAAAAATAGGTTGCCAAAAAATTGAGTGGCCTCAAGGGCAATCTCCCTATGAGAGGAAACCAAAGTCCCTTTTGCTGTCATGAGAGAATTGAGAGCACTCCCATGTCTTCTATCTTTTACAGTGTTGTGGAAGAACTTAGTGTTTCTGTCCCCTTCCTGAAGCCAATCGATCCGAGCTTTTTGTTTTCAATAGATCTCCTCACGTAGCTCCCATTCTTCCAATTCTCTCAGCGCCATAGCTTCTTCTCTAAATAGCCCATCAGATAGACCCTACTCTCTGATTTGACGAGTAATAGTGTCCACCCTCAGTTGTGCATCTCTCTTAGCTGCGAAGAGGTTTCCAAAAAACATCATGTTCCACCTTTTCAGCTTAAACTTAACAAACTGTAATTGCTTAACAAAGGAAAACATAGCAGTGCCATAAGCAGGCTTCCCTTCCCCCCACCAAGCAAGCATATGATCTTAAAGAGAGGCATCCCTCAACCACATAAGCTGAAACTTAAAAGAGGGATTCTTTGTCATTCAAAACTTAGAGGCAGACAAAAGAATTGGCCAGTGATCTGAACCTCTCCAGTCCAAAATCTCTGATCTGGTATTCCAACAATCCGCCATCTAGTAGCAGGACACAAGAAACCTGTCTAACCTTTCTGCTATCGCCTCTGCCCCACATCTTCTATTATTCCAAGTGAACAAACCATTAGAAGGTGTAATATCCACAACCTTCAAACTTTCAATATTACTTCTCAAAAGGCTCGCAAAAGGATCAAGCCTAGGATTACCTCCATGCTTCTCTTCCAAACTTAAAACTGCATTAAAATCTCCTGCTATAATCCAGGGGAACAAAGGAGCAAAAGAACGAACATATCCTATATGTGACCAAAGTAAAGCTTTTCCCATGAAGTCAGTTGGAGCATAAACATTAGTGAAGAGAATAGTCTCACCGGTTTCACAACAAGTGGCCACAATGGAAATAGAAGACCTACTAGATACCCACCGGAGTGGGACCAGCTTGTGAGGATTCCATAACAGAGCCAAGCCTCTCGAAGATCCTTGAGCGCCAATGCATTGACAGAGACTTCTAGGCCAAATCTTAGCAGCCGTGGAAGGCATCCTTTCAATAGATAACTTAGTTTCCTGAATAAAAACCACCTCAGGCGAATAAGACTTAATCAATTCCTGAATAGCCTTTTGTCTAGGGATGCTATTCAACCCCCTTACATTCCATGAAAGAACAATCATTTCTGAGATAGAGGAAAGTGGGAATCAATGGTATTCACAGAACCAGACTCCACTAAAGTCTCTCCTACTAACTTCACCTTTTCCTGGTCTTTCTTCCTCCCCACCTTAAGAGACTTCTCTGAAGCATCTTTTTTAATAGTCTTTTGATGAATACCTAAAACAGAAGGGGATCCCCTGCTTTTGCTCTCCTCCTGCCGATCTATCCCAGAACACGACTTAGAACAGGAAGGAGCAGAAATCTCCTGCAACTCCATGCCTCCACTGGCTCCCAACTCCTCCATCGGCCTCACAGAAGTGTCTTTATCCACCTGAATCCCAGTCACTCCTTCCTGCGGATTGGTCTGAATGACATTGTTCTCATCCCCACCTATTTCCCCTGCCTCCAAGAGATCTTGTCCAGTAGGCATATTAGCAATAGTTCCATCAAATTGTTCCAGATCCTCTAGAGCATCAAACCTATTGAAAACCTCATCTACTTGTCTGTCTTTAAAGGTCCGCTTTTGGCCACGACCCTTGTTACGACCTCTTACAGGAATGAAACCCTCCTTGTCCTCCCTCATGGGGGCCTTCCCTTTATCTTGATTAGGAGGTACACTAGCTAACCCCAGTTTTGAATCTTCTACAGGCTTAGATTTGGGGCACATCCTCTGCAAATGCCCATATTCATGACACAAGCGGCAACGAAACGGTAGTGTTTCATAGTCAAGTTGTTGAATCCATGAGCTAGATCCCAACCAAATTTTGATAGAATCAGGCAAGGGCTTATTCAAATCAATTTCTACACATACTCGAGCATAGGTAATTACCTTCTTCTCCATAGTCTGTCTCGAAGGACCAACTAGTTTTCCAAGCTAGCTTGCAACTAAGCTAAAAATGTCCTCCCTCCAGAATTCTAAAGGAAGCCATGGTAATCTCACCCAAACCGAAACCCGCAAAGGAAGCTCTTCTGTAGGATTGAATCCCACATGCCAAGGTTTAATGAAGAGACCCACCTAATTGTAGAAATAGGGCCCTCCTTCAAAAACTTTATTCGTGTCCGACATGCAAGAGAAGACCACTTGAAAATAGCCATTGGCTGCCAACATTACATCCATATCCCCCTTTGGAGACCAGGTACGCTGAGCCCAGGATTCCAAAAAAGAAAAAGATACCTGTATCCCTAGGAACTTACAAATCAGAGCATGTTTTGATAGGTAGTTAATATCGCCCACAACAACTTCAGGCTGGATCTCAACAATCGGCCTATTGTCACACTTGGCAAGACACCCATTCACCTTTGAGGGCCTAAAACCTCCAGATAAATATGAAGACTCTCCCATTCCAGATCCAGACTCACCAAAAAATGGATTCATGTGCACTGATCCCAATGGATTGCATCCCACCACCGTATCCTTGAAAGACAACCCCTTGCCACCGGGAGAAATCCCGTTTGGAGCCATGCAAGGCTCGGGACCAAAACCCCCAATAATTCGAAGCAACCTAAGAAGAGCACAAAGAAGCACCCAGCCTCCCTCCTCCAAGTTTCAGGCACCAAAAAGAGCCGTAGCCTACCCACAAACACTAGAACACCCCCCAACCACAACATGCAGAACACAACAACACACAGGAAAAAGCAAGAAATATGCTGCAGAAAGTACCGAAAGAAAGAAGAAACGTGGCCACCCAAGCCACAACCCCTGCACACCAGAAAACCCCCACCGATCCGCCACTAGCACAGACAAATGGAAGCACGAGGCGCAGCTAGGGCAAAGAAACCCTAGCTCGCGCACACGCACCAGCATGCAGCGTCCATTCCATCTACCGATTATGTTGCATTTGGATCATTAATCTTAGATATCAATGATCCAAAAGAAAATTTGGGCCCCATGATCATTGCAAATCACAAGTACATTATACCTCACAAAATACAATGAGGGTCATTAGATCAACAATCCGAAAATAATTTCAAGCCCCATAATCATTATAGATTGTGTGTACATTTTACCTCACAAAATTCAATGAGGGTCATTAGATTATATTTTAAATCAATGGTGGTGAGAAAATATTATATTCTACCCCTTAAACCCATTGATAATTTCCACCCTAGGGCCCCTACTTTTCCATAAGAATTATTTTTTTACATTGGAAGGATTCGCCATCATAATTAATGTATTTTTGTATTATTTTTCAAGATTCGCCAATATTTTCTACAAAATTTTAATGATGTAAAAAAATTGCCAATAAAATTAATATTTTTTATTAAAAAAAGGAAAAAATTTCCAATAGAAATTAATATTTTTTCCCAAAAAAATGAAAGATTCACTAGGATTTTATATCATTTTTTAGGTTGGTTTCTTAAAGTTATCATTAGTTATGTGTTAATGATGTTTGGTGGTACTATCAGTTGGATGAGTAAGCTACAGGCTCCACGACAGAGGCAGAGTATATGGAAACCACTCAGGCCTGTAAGGAAGCCATTTGGCTTAAGAGATTGTGTTCTAATATTGGTTTAGATGTAGGACATATTACTATTTGTTGCGACAGTCAAAGTGCAATTTTTTTAGCAAAGAATCCTACCTTTCATGCCAAAACAAAGCACATCTACGTTCAATATCATTTTTTTCATGATATGGTAGAGATGGAAAGGTGAACCTGGAAAATGTTGACACTTTGGTGAATGTTGCCAATGCACTGACAAAACCAATGAGCACAAAGAAGTTCAGATGGTGTTCTGATTCCATGGGCCTTGGGGCCCTGAGTAGATGATTCTATATGACTCTTGGCAAGTCTTTGATAAGTGGGAGAATGTTGGGATTGAGGTATCTCAACCTTAGAGTCTGAACATTAATTTAATTTCATGTATTAATGCATTTATTTGTATTATTTAATTGTCTATGGTGTCATGTCATTAATTGGGACCCACTGGCTAGGTGGCATCCCCATTAGAGGTGACTAGATGACACATAATCATCCCATGTGGGCTTAGGCATCCCACTTTGGAATCTATGGCATATGATAGATTCTATGACGCATCATAAGGCATCTTTGAATACATGGAGAAAGTTGGCACCCAAGATGGGTTATGACAAGATGTAAGAGAATCGACTATTTTTAGCTAGTTATGACAGATTCTCTTATGGATCCTATGAAAGATTCTATGGCAGATTTATGACATATTCTATGATAGTTGTAAGGCATCATTTATAAGCTATTTTTAGCATATTCTAGGTACCCAAGTTTGGAAGAAGAATATTTGCATGTTAGACACTTGTTAGGGGTGTAAAGGAATGATGCACATGTGTCCAAACGCATTTCTAAGGCGTTGAATATTGTGCCATGTGGATTTGGATTCCCCTCACCTTCTAGATGCTTCTTGAAGCTTGTAACACTCTATTTATTGAGTGCCTTGAGTTGTAGAATGCATAGTTTGTTTGCAAGTAACGAAATGCTACTAGTATCACTCCAGAACAAGTGTTCATGTTGAAGCACTTGTTGAAGAAGCTTTGTACTTGGTGATATCTTGTATTCATTTTTTGAAGTAATAGAGAAAGTATTGTGCTTTTGGAGGGTGGGGTTTTTTACCCGAAAGGGTTTTCCCTACATATATCTGTTGTTATTGCATTTGTGTACTTATTGTTTTGTTTCCAGTATTCTCTGTGTATCTTATATTGTAACAACATAAGGTGTTAAAATGAAACTTTTGTAATTCTCCTCTGCTTAGATTAGTGGAGGAAGCTATTTCTGCTCACTCAAATTCCTTTTAGAGGGACCCTACATGCACTAGTAGGTTCAAATGAAACATTCATAGGTGCCATAGATTTTGAGAACCGATCTATCATAGTTTTCTAAGTTTTTGTACTTAGATCTCTTAAGAGACTTTGTCAGAATAGTGTAGCCTGAAATGATCAGGTGACTTAGGGAATGAAAAAAGGCCTTTAATAGCATTCAACTACCTAGCCAAACATGTTGATGTGGTCATTTTTTCTCTACAATGCATGAAACACAAAATATGGCTCTCGACAAGTTATGTTGAATGTGAATGATTCTTTTTGTATCAGATCATCCATCATCACCATGATCAAATAGTTTGGAGATAAAAAAATGAGATTTTATTATGGAGGGACCCTAATGTCTATTTTTAGGTTAAAAAATAAAATTCATAGGTGCCATTGATTCCAAGAACTAGTTTGTCATAGTTTGGATATTTTTTTCTCTTAGGGCTCTTAAGAGACTATGCCAAAATAGTGTGCTTTGGAGTGATTGGGTGACTAGGGGAATAAAAAAAGTTCTCCCCTAGCATTCATCCACCCACTTAGATGTGTTGGAGCAGTCAATTTTTCCCTAGGATGCACAAAATGCAAAACATGCTTGTTGCCATGATTACCTTGCTCTTAAAACTAACACTATTTGCAAGAATGCATTCATTATTGGCATGCTCAAACAATATTGTGTTGACCAAAATTGAGAGAGGTTAATATTGAGATATCCCATGTTCAATTATAGGTCTAGATGAAACATTCTTAGGTATCATGAGCTCCAAGAACTACTCCATCATAGTTTGACAATTTTTACTCTTAGGGCTTTTAAGAGACTGCACCAAAATAGTGTACTCTGGAACAACTGGGTGGCCTAGGGAATGAACAAATGACTTTCCTAGCATTCACACACCTACACAAACATATTGGGGTAAATACTTTTTTCCTAGGATGCACAAAACAAAGAATATGCTTCTTGCCATATTTGCACTACTCTCAACTAATCACTTTACAATTTTATAATTTAATAACTTTTGTTTCAACAATCATTTTCTCATTTTTTTCTTTGGTTCTCCATAAGTACCATCCTATTATGCTTGGAAAAAATTATGATACCCAGTTTAAGTTATCCCATCCCTCAAAACACCTAGATTCTTATTTTCTCATGGCCAACCTAAGGTTGTCTTATTTATGACTAAATTATAACAACTCTGTTTATGGCTCTACAACAATCATATTTCCCTTATTTTTATTATTTTTGTGGACACAATGATTCCCCGTAGCTACATCTTTGTGTATACTTCTCTAAGCAGTTGACATCTTTAATTTTTCTAACATGTATTTGTTGGGATTCGATAATCTTGTGGGATGTTATGATTAGCCCAATGTAACAGTGGACTGTTATGTGGATTATGACAACCCTAAAATCATGAAAAATCTCACTTTTCATGAATATATCAATCATTACTTATTTTAGTGATCTTCTATAAACCTTAATGCAAATTTTAAACCTTTTTTCATGGTGATTTCATGAGTACTAGGGTTCCAAATGGTATGATAAAAATCCATATGATTTTCATGGCTAAGTATGATAGTGGATAGTCTTAGGGAAGAAGTCAATAAACCATTAAGGAATTTGATGAGTGGCCAAAGGCCATTAAATCTAAGACACCCTCACTAATATCTTCTTGTATGCCAATTGAAACAAACTTTGGTCCTCCTTTCCAAATGATCTCATGCTTCCTAGGAAAGGTTGATAGTCTAAGGAGAGTGTCATATGACTATTATTCTTTTGACCTAGTGGTAATGGAGGTTTCAAACATCTAATCTTTTTTCAATGACCTCCTCCTGCAATGGACTCATAATTCTTCTATCACGATCTTTTAAAATGATATCTATTCCATAAATTTCATGGTTCGATCATGAACTTTATGGACTGCCAACTTTGCATGGCCTTGGAAATAACCTTACCATCAATAAAATAAACATTAGATCAACAGGTAAAATCATAATATATCAAACATATAATCAACTAAACCTAATCAAAGCATCCTTTAAATAAGTTTAACAATAGGGTTTAGTGAGTTGTCATTGGCAACCAAACCTCAATTATGAAACATGAAACATCATCCTTACTTTTGAAACAAAACCAAACATGTGAAATCCTTAAATCTTAATCAAATTCATTTGTTTTTTTCTTTTCAACCTACTGCTTTTATGAAAATGGAATGAAATCATGAAATTATGGATGCATTTAAACCCATTTATCCTAATTGGACTTTTGCAATAGTCAAAATAGAAACCTTTCCCTCTTGTCATGCCAAAATATCAATATAAAAATGGAGGTAAATCTTAAGAAAATTATAATATATGATTCCCAACATCTCCTTCATACGTTTGAGGGTTAAACTATGGTTTTAGGCATTGGAAATGGGTCTTATGATAGATATTTTAAAGGAAAAAATAGTCCTAATATAAAATCAATAATATTTGATGCCTTTTATATGAAACACGTCTTCTCTTCTATATCATCACGTGTGTGGGACCCATATTAATTATGAAATTTCATTAAATTGTACTCTATAGATTTTAAAAATAAGTGTGAGGAAGTGCAAGTTGATGAAGAAGTAAGGGTAACCTTATACACTAGTGTGAGGAATTAAACTTAGATAAGTTCTAGGCAAGAAGGGGAAAATGAGGCATACAAGTTCTTTTATGTGGGGCCTATGTATAAATCTCAATGGAAGGAGAATGATGAGAAGATAGATTCAATCTAAGGCTAAAGAGTTATCTAAAAGAAAACTAGAATTCATGCCAAGAAAGAGCAAGGGCGTGCATATAATTTGTGGTGATGCATAAGGTAAAACCAACATATAGGAAGGAATTTTCATGGGATAAGACAATATGGGAATTATTTATTCGATTAAGGATGAGGATCACTATGAAGAGATGTGAAAGGAGAAGAGGGGAATCACTAGAAGTTTAAGGTGGAGTAATATAGAATATGGATAAGAAAGAAAGAGTACTGCACATGTATAAGTGGAGAGAGAGAGGGGGGGCGGCCCAACAAACTATATAATTTTGTAACCTAGTTCTCCCCTTTCTTTGTTGTCTATTGAAGTGTAAGGATTGATAGTATTTAAAAATACCCAAGGAAAGTTGTATGATTACAAGTGCTCACATTTTCCTCAACTAATCCTTATTTATACTAGCTTTATGACCCTTTTCAAGTGATAAAATATAATTGGATCAAACATACAAGGTCCTAGATGATTCTAATATAAATATTGATTCACTTTAATGCTACAAAATGAAATGTTCCTTGAAGTGCAAATGTTCTAGGATTTCTTAATGATTCCAAGATGTGGTTTAATGCTCTTGAAATAATTTTGCTAAATAATACTAAGATGTATTGAATAATCATACAAATGTGTACCAAACCAACTCTTATTTGCTAGTGAAAAAAGAAGGGAGTCAATAATTTGAATCTTGGGTTAAATTCATGTCATACATAATCATTATCACACTTTGTGAAATTGACCTAGGATGAAGAACTTTAGATCTTAAAATCAATAATGGATATGTGAAGGTATAGGCTAATAATTGAGGTGAATGTCTCAAAACAAATCTACATAAGATAAGATAAAATTGCAAGTATACAAATGTGTGTTAATAAGAATAAATGAGGATAGAAAATAATTGAAAAAGAAAACAAACTTAACACAAAAATATGCCACATGCCAATATATAATCCTATTAAGACATTCCATCAAAATGAACCCAAATTTAAATAAAAATTAATATAAATATACAAACTTAACCATTACAAAATTGTATAACAAAATTGGTAAGAAAATCCTAAAATACTTAAACCCCCGCCCTGCCTCCCCACATTCTACAACTTGTAAAGGAGAAGTAGAAGACAATATGTTACCCTGATTCACATCTTATACCAAGACGATCTAATTACTAGCAATGGCACCTTGGTGTGCAATGGGTATGCCGAAGAGGTGTGGAAGGTCAATTTAAGAATTTTTTTTTTTTTTTTTCATAAAATTGTATTTTGGAAGGTTGATTAATAGGGCATTTATTAAATGATGTTTTTGCAACAAAGGTCTTAATGGAGAACTGAAAGCTTTAAATCAGCTATGCATCCGCTTACAGGGATACAAACACAATTAAAACAAAACCTTTGAATTAGAAAGTTAATTAGTCTCCATTTCCAACAAGTTCATGTTATGTGTACAATAGGGAGAGGGGGGAAGAGATAGGGATAGAAAGAGGGAGAGATAGAGGGAGGAGAAGAGAGAGGGGGGGATGGAAATGGAGGAGAGGGAGAGAAAGAGAGAAATATATAGAGAGGGAGAGAGAAGAAATTAATTGAATAATTGTTATTTTTATGATGAAATTTTAAAAATGTTACATCCAATTTTTTTATTAATTGTTTTTTTTTTAATGAAAATAGTAATATAACTTATTAGAGAAGAATTATTCAAATATGACATGATAATACCAAAAAAAAAAATTTGTGACATTTTAATTCAAAAAAATGATCTTATTCCTATTATAATTTTTAAAAAGTAAAGCCAAGCCACATATAGTGGTGCTACAATGATAAAACATAGAATAGCAAAAAATTAAAAAATTAAAAAATTGAGTCATGGACACTGTTTATTTATTGCTGAATTGGAAAAATATAAAGCATATAATCCTGGATATTTATCGGAGTTTTGAATGCAAAGCAATAATCATTAAGAAAAGGTAATTAAAAGTCATGGGGCAAAAAAGTAGATTCTACACTCTATGTTCAACACCTATCATTGATATGCAGTATATTTTTCTAATATTGGTTGCATTTGCAGAGGGATTGGCTATCTTTGGGGGTCGTTTATAGTGCAATATTTATCATGTGTAACAATATTTTGGTCCAATAATTTGCAGTTTTTTTTTCTATAGTGGTACATTTTCTATGCGTTAGACATATTTAGTTGCTAGGTTTTTAATTTTAAAATTGTAAGAAAAATTATAGCGAAAACATCTCAAACAAGTGGTAGAATAGAAGTCTTTTACAAAAACGTGTCACCCATGCACCTGTAAAACTAACGCCGCATGCTCTGCATACGTTCAATTTAGCCTGTGTCAAATATTATATCCCATTGCCCTGGTTGACTTCCTGTATGATGCAATAAATTCCTATTGATAAAAAAAGGTACGATATAAAAATACAGTTATTGCAGCCTGCAGAAATAGCGTGCGAACACAATGCTTGAACGAAAAGAAACGGTGGAATGTACGCGACTCATCTTTTTCCGTTGGATGAAGCAATTTTACCTTGATTTGATGTTAATGGGCACGATCAATCAGATGTAGCAGTTACCTTGATTTGAAATCATACAAAACATGTCTTCACATTATTATTAACCAGCAAGGAAGAGTTTGGAGGAGCGGAAACCAATAGCGGTGGGGAAAGCAGTAAAAAGCAGTTAAAAACAACCAAAAAAATTGGGGAAAAATGATGAACGATCGAGATTCGTTTAACAACCTTGCAGCCCCTCTCGGGGCATTTTCAACCATTGACAGAGAAATTGAGTTTGGGAAACTCAAATAAGGACATGCCTTCGGCGTAATTATTTAAAAAAGAATTACAGACTATATAATGATAGAAAGAATCTTGTTGATTGGTGTCAAGTCAACTGACACGTCAACGTCTCTTGATAAAATAATAGTGGATAACAAATATTCATGCACCAAAAAGAAGGAAATATAAAAGACGTACATAGCTTAGAGTCATCTAACATACATTAATCTATAAAAAATATTTTTATATCCCAGATTCACTATCTTCCTCAATATAGCCAGTTCAAATTGAATTCGTCTTCCACGTGTTCAACTTTTAGATCAGGCTTGAAGCTCCTTCTAAACAGATCCTTGTTGTCCTCATCACAAATCACCTTTTTTAGGGATTCCAGTTGGGCTACTGATTGAACGGTTTTCTTCAATTCAGGGTTTTTACTCTGGTACACCTTCAGACCCATGCACGATGAGATGTTAAGTAATTCTAGTTGTCCAAGACTACAGATGGAAGGTGGCAGTGCTTTCAAGCCTGGAGATTGACACAATCTTATCACCTTAAGTGATCCAAGCTTGCCCAAATCATCGGGTAACTCTGCAAGGCTATGGCAATGAGTAATTGACAAAATTTCCAAGGAATTTGAAGAACATATTCTTGCTGACAACTCCTCTAGATCACTGCAGTGGCCCACATTGAATTCAAAAAGCGCCAGAAAGTTGAACATTTTATCCTTACCAAGCCCTTCACATAGACTCAAGGATATTTTCTGCAAACTCTTAAAGCCTTTGCAGTTCTCATGTAGAGGAGGAACTATCAGCCTTTCAAGATGTAGAGATTTAAGCTAAGAAAGTGATTGGAAACTAGCTAGTCCACCGAGCTTGGCTCGTTTTGCATTATCATTATGAATTATCAGAACCTTGAGTTTTGTCATTGTGTCCAAAAATGTTGGAATGCAATATACACTTGCAGTGAAATATAAAACCAAATCTTCCACCTCAGGGAACTTTATTCCCGACCACTGTGTATCTTTCATTGCCCCTATACATTCTGAACAATCATGGAAGTCAATTCTACGCTATGACCAATTTTTGTTTCAAAATATCTGAGTCATAAATTTTCAATATTTTGGATAGAGAGCAATACCACATGCATATTTAAATTCCAATAAAAAAGACCAGCTAAAGAAGTTACCTCTGTGAATGGAAACAATCTGAGCTCTAGATGAATGATCTCCATCTTTTTTCCACTTTGGGGGAAATTCAAATTGCTTTTGAGGCATGTACAACCTCCTAAAATGAGTCTTATTGTCCTACTCCACCAAAAACAAAGCCAACTATCGCATTACATCATGTTGGGAAAAGGAGTAACTATTCATGCAGTCATCTGTGCTTTCTTGTGTCCTGGCATTAGACGTCAAAAAAACTGGTTATTATAAGAAATCAGGTGAAAGTTAAAAAGGAATTCAGTGTACCTTGGGGAAAAAGTGTCCCCTGTCTGTTTCAGTTTTTATCCCTTGTTATTATTTTATATCGAGTTATTTTAATTGTTTTGAATTGTTGTCCTCAAAACCCCATCGCTTGTCCTGGAAACTTGGAATAACATTAAAAAAAGATTTTACTTGCTCTCCTCCAAATAAAAGTTTGTTTTAAAACTCAGGGCAGAGTCTGACTCTCTGTGCAAATTAGTAACTGTAAAATCCCCTTCTCGGGCACAACATTTTTTTGTTTTTTAATACCTTTAAATACACAACTACCAACTGAACGGACCAAGCATATTCCAATTAGATTAGATGGGATAAACTTAAAATTTCTTCATTCATCCTGGTGTCATCAAATCAACACAACTACTTATAGGCTTACACTTAAACTGTGGTAAGGTCCCCAGGGACAAGGTCTTTCCTAGACCTATAGTCTAAGTCTCAAGGGTTCGTGATGACCCTGCCTACGTATCCCCTCGTGGGAATCGGAGGCATTGTTGTTCACCCCACAATGTTAGAGGAAGTTCAAACTCTCCTCTTGTATGAGATATATTATTTCACCTTTAACCCATAAATATTAATTTAGTACAAGAAAGCTATCAAGATAGTCAGTTATAATATAATAATAACCACTTTGCCATCAAGTGTTGGCTCCATACCAATCATTACCAAACGTTAGTGTACAAACATTCACAATATTAACAAGAGGTCATTCATACCATAATCTCAAAGATTATACACCATGGTCATCATGAGCATGTACCCCCATATACACAAGCTAATTAGCTCATACACCGTACAAGTACAATAGTGACTGGATCATACACAAATCACAAGTGCAACAGTGACTAGATCATACATAGATCACAAGTGTAAAAATGACAGCATCAGACAAAGATCACAAGTGCAATAGTGTCTGGATCATACACAGATCACAAGTATAACATTGACTGGATCATACATCAATCACAAGTGCAATAGTGTCTAGATCATACACATATCACATTTATATTAGTGGTTGGTTCCAACATATATCACAAATACACAATGACAAGCTCTAACCATACATCACCAATGCATAATAACGAGCTCCAACATACATCACAAATACATAGTGACGAGCCCCAACATACATCACATCCACACGGGCTGGTTAACACAACACACTAGCTAACACATCACAATGGCTAACACATGTTCATAATGCATCCCAGATAGAAAGAATAGCAATGCATTGCGCACTACACCAAGGGTTCATCCTTTCCACTGGTCTTCTACACCATTGGACAAATGGGAAGAGGATTCGGTGCATCCCATACTACATCATGGGTCCGTCCTCAACCCCACAAGGCTAAGTATATGATATGACAATTGGGAGGGGATTCAGCGCATCCCATACTACACCGTGGGTCCATCCACCATCCCAAAGGTTCTGCCAAGTAGTGAACCTACCAAACCTAGTGGATTCTGACTTCAATCGCCTACATGCCACCAATGACAAGTCTGTCCACTAGGAAGAAATAGCTTCCAACATATACCACCTTGTGACCTTAGTGATATTGTCAAATATCTTCTTCACAATCCCAAGTAACACATGGCATCAGTCACTTCCGTGCATACCAGTGACAACCCGTGAATACTACAATATGCAATTAGCCTCGGATTATCGTTACCTGCACGGATGGGTCCCTATCGTGCAACCGCTATGAGAGTATCATAACCAGGGTAGTCTGCTACCTTCACCTCCATGAACCAAGTGAATGATGACTAATCCCTAGCAGTAGCCTAGACATCCATCATTGGCACAGTCTAATGACTACCTATCACTACTCAAATATCCCAGAGGCTCACTCTCAATCCGTAGATACACATGCCTATACATAACATGATTCACAATCTCAATCCGTAGATACACATGCCTATACATAAACACATAGATATGAAGTTGAATTACACAGAAACATAAGAGATACATGGAACCAACACGAGATGGACTTTACCTGGATCATTTATGTATAATGAAATACCCATTACAAAGTAGTCAATCTTCGCTTATTATATTCTTATCACTTGGATTTGCACCCTGTTGAATCAAAAAATTCAACAATTCATAGACAACATTGGAAGATCTCACAAAGTGTAAGCTCTGAAAACTAAGATCAACCTCTAGAGAAGGTCAACTTCCTCTTGGTTCTCACCTAAATCTAACCTATTCTATTGCTTTGACAGGGAAAATGGGAGAGGAATTCATAAACTGAAAGCTTGAAAGTGAAAATAAAAGGTGATACACCAAACTAAATGGGACTATGAAACTCAGCCTATAAACACTTGCTTGCAATGATAGAAAAAAAACTTTCACAACCTATTATTGTATGTCTTTGCATAATTACTTCACAAAAAGGTCTTAAAGCTCAAACTTCAAGGAAGAAGGTATCTCCACTACTAAAAGTTATTTTGCATTTTTATGACACAATCTGCAACCTGCAATAACACACTTTTGCATAAAGGCATCAAAGACATGAGACAAAGTTATGAGGAAATGAATACTATCTCATAGATAACTCAATCAATCATACGAGAACACACAATAATACGATGAAGGGGAAGGAAAAAAATCATATCAATGACATCCAAGGATTTTATTGTATTTCATATCCAAAATGAGTTAAAAAACATGCCTTTTTCTATAAAAGGACTGAAAAGTCACTAAGTATCAGAAAATGCATCATAAGAACTATCCACAAATGAGTCAAAAGATGACTATATTACCAACTCCCAAGCTATTGCACCAAAATAGGAGCCAAAAACTGCATTGGGTCGAATGCCTCCAAAATGCCTAAAATCAACCAACTAGATTCCCTCCAAAATGGGCTTACATGTGTGAAAAAGGTAAGTTTGACCATGCCAAGCATCTAGGCATGCAAAACCACCCCTATATTCTCTCCATAACCTTCAACAAGGTAAATAAAAACTCCTACATGCTTGGCACATGTCTACAAACTACCTCTAACTCCCCCTAGATGCTTGTAAAATCATAACTCCCCAACAACATTCATAAAGGCATAAAAGGTTCATATCCCATTTTGCATTTGAAATAACAAAGTGACTTAATGATTTATAACAAGTCTCCTTTAAGTCAAATGTTTTACATTACAAACTAATGTAAAATAAGGACATCACGACCAACCCTACATAAATCAAAGAAATGACAAGCTTTGAAGATTTTCATATGGCACATTAATGTGAATATGAACCTAGGGCATAAGACATGGGATTTTTTTATTTTTATTTTTAAACACAAGGAATAAGACATAATATCTTAGCTCACAGGTGATATTAGTTTGCATTTTATTTTTAAAAACATTGGCAAAAATGCCACCCATGCTAAGCCGACCTAGGGTTATGAAAACCCTAACACAAAAGAGGCAGAAAAAGAAAACAACACCTCATTTTTCTTCGAAGCTTCTAGAGGAAGCTACGCTGCCAACAACGGTTTCATGGAGATTTGCAAAATCCTCATAGTTTCCATGGAGTAATATGGAAAAACTGAGGTTTACCCTCATAAACCTCATGCCAAAAGTATGATTCTAAGCTTGAGGTAAGTTTTGTACACGAAATCTTTGCATTTTCATTTGCTTTCTATGAAAATAATGTTGCTTTCGAGCTCCATTTATGCAAAAGTGATGAGGATCTTTTTCTTTTTCTCTGTATTTCATTTTGTTGTGGCCTCCATTAAGGGATTTGTTTCACCATTCATTATTTTCTACAGGCACCCAAGGGTCCTTTTTCCTATTGCTTCTACAAAAGAAAATCTTCATTCTATTTCCTGTTAAGCAAAAATAAGCTCATTTTAGCTCCTTCAACTTGTTGACATGAATCCTGAGTGGGTGCATTTCTTTATTTTGGTACTCAAAACTTTCTCTAGGTTTTTCAGAAACTCAAGTTTTAATAACCTCATGAGGTCACTCCCCTATCATTATCCTATTCTGGGCTTTTTCTATTATTTGGGTTCCTCAAAACCCCTGTCCTCCATTTCACTCACTGGCTAATTTCTAGTAAGAAGATAATGTAAAAGCTACTTTTTGTATATTTGGCTTTCCAACACCCAAAAGTGAGTTGACCGTGGTTTTTCTTTCATCTTCATATTACATGGCCATGACTCTAAATTATTTGTAGGTATCAATAGGCCTTGTTTTATCAATGGCTAAGTTCCTTTTACTTGCATCTTGCAAAAAATACAGAGGAAACCTTTATTTAGTAACCCAACTCCTTTGATTTTTCCATGTGTCTATAACAATTTTTTACAATGCTAAGGCATTCCAAGTTCACTTAATTTATTTACTAACCATCTTCATTGATATTTTTTGCTGCATTTCGAGCTGCCAGGGCTATTATGAAGAAGATTAGTTCTTCTCCTATAGATTTCATTGTTCCATGAGTTTGTTATAAAGAAATTTCAACAACCTCTATATATCTCATTTCCTTCTGAAACCCCAAATGGGTTTAGACATATGCAAAAAAAACACTTTGGGTTATTAAAACCCAAATTCCATTTCATTATTTCTCTTTATATATACTAGTCGTGGCTCGGCTTTTGGGTCTATAGGAGAATAAAGGTTTCATTTTTTACAAGTTTCTTAGAAAAATGCTCATTGCCATTTTGCACATTTTGTTTCTTTTCATGAAACCCTAGTTTGAGGGTATGCAAGTTCTACTTGTTATGACTATTCTGGGTTGTCAAAACCTGTGCCCTTTCTTGATTTGCATATTTTCCTTTTCTGTAAAATTTCAAGGGCTCACTCTACAGTACCACTTTATTTTAACCCTCTTAGTTTTCTCTATTTGATTTTATCTCTTTAGGAGCATCTGCAGGTGTAATAAGACTCTCTTTTATGAATGCTCAGTCCAAAGCATTTGATCCTGTAACTGTGCTGAAACAAAACTTGAATATGGTGCTCCAATTTAGCTTTAGTTACAATGCTTTCCATCTGTAGAAAATATTATTTCCTCTAAATATTTTAAGCTTTTTACACATAGGTTTACTGTGATCTCCATATGTATGGATTAATTTTACCATTGAATGGTTGCTTATGGCTTCCATTATGCTAGATCACTATGGCATAACTTTTTCACTTGAAATTCATCTTACTTTGCTTGCTAATCGTAAGATAGTTTTTTGAGAAACATGAAACCCATGTCTATCTCCATTCTTTTGAGAGCACTATTGATTCAAAAAAAACATGCTTTTGTTGTATTAGATCATTGTTAGGAACCTACAGGAAATCTATCTTGTTTGCTCATTTGACTTTTAAATTTATAGAACAAAATTTACTTATGTAACCTGTAGCTTAATGGCGCATGACATGACCTATCATGCTTGCCTCCTGAATCATGTCCTATATGCATAAAATTAACTGCTCACTGTACCTTGGACTTGACAAGACTTACCTCATTGTCCTATGACTGTATGGTCATTGTCCTTTCATGTATCCACCTACAACCATGTATGGTTTATAATAACCATTTTGAGCATATCCTTTGATAATAGCATTCCATTACTTAATGCTTATAGAACACTGTCATTATTTCATTTCATTTATGAATATGATGCTGCTAGAATATGACTCCATGCTTGATATCACTGTCTTGTCCATTGTCATAGATATTGACTATCCTGTTGAAGTTATTGTCCTTGAACATTTCTCATGATTTATTTTTGACATATCTTGATAGAGTCCTCAAGAAAAATGGATAGGTTTCTTTAGCATAAGCATATTCACCTCTTTATTAATGTTATTCACATGCAAGTACCTGAGTAACAGGACTGAGAGGTGGATATGCTTATGATAGGATGAATATTTTTATATCTTGATTCCTATCAAAATATGCAAAAATGACTTAAGATGCGGCTAAGGCACTAAGATAAATAACACTACAATCCTTCAAAACATATGAGGGCAGCATGTTGGGCTCAACCTTTGTGGGAGCCACATTTTATCCCACATGCTGCAATATGATGAATTAAAACAACATTATTTTTCCTATACCTGCACAGGAAACAAACATGTTAGAAAAATATGTGCATATGACAGATGTGTTTGATCATTCTTGTTGCTTTCTTGGACATTTATGATATGCTTGACTATTATAATGCATATGAGGGTCAAATTGTATGTTTATAAAGGTATTTGCATATATGGATTAATAATCCCTCATTTCTCTAACAACACTTCTCTCAGATGTAGGAAACTAGGAATAGCAAGGAGGATGAAGTTGATTTGAGGACAAGTGAAAGACTGCCAAGATGCAGGAAAACTTAACTGAGACCAGTCATTCAGGCAATGGTGGGTCATTTTTCCCTATATGTGCATTCCTTTCTGTTAATATCTATAAATGTATAATATTTTCCTTCATTTGCATTAAAACAGGTAGTCTCACGGATTTTATGAGACCTTATACATTTCTACTATCAATAAAGATTACTTTTTCCAAAAAATATTTTGCAATCTTCTCCTATGTTATATGCATCTGCATAAATGTGATCTGGTGATGTAAGCTTCTGATTTTGTTTATGCACATAAATGTAATATAGCAGAAATAAAATGTACCTTATTCTTTGTTTGAAAATCACAACTCTACCTGATTCAAGTATTAGCTAAAATTAGTAACATTTTTTGGGTGACATTTGCTATATATTTTCTTGCTAAACATTAGACGAGTTGCCTAGGCTTATCCATTGGGCACATAGTCACTCAGAAACTTGACACAACTTGAAAACCATCCTTAAAACAATATTGTTACTCAAAAGATTATTGCAAATGACCCTAGAAACTTATTGAAACATCAAAACTTTACGATGAACACAACCTAATTGTGTTGAACAACGCTTAGGGAAATTTAAAACTTGCATCTAAACTACGGTACAATGACACTTATTGAAAAAATAAATCCTAATCTAGCAATTGTATTGTAGATCAAACCTCAAAATAGTGTTTAAGGTGTATTCCATTGACTGGGATAGGCAGAATTTCTCCATCCATATTTGATAACTGGAATGCATTATGATCCTTGCATTCTTTGATAACAAATGGGCCACTCTAGAAGTTATCAAACTTAGTGTGCTTTCTTGGCCTGCTTTTCAACTCATCCCATTTGAGTACAACATCACCCTCTCTGAATAATCTGGGAGTTGCTTTCTTATCAAAGACTCTCTTAGTTTGGAGTTGATGATACTCTAAGGAATTCATTGCTTTATTCCTTGTCTCTTCTAGCTCCATGAGCTGAGCATACCTAACTACCATTGGGTCCTGCTCCTCAAACATTTCTAGTCAATGCATAATATCAAGAGCTGGCAGCTCTATAGAAAAAGACAATATTGCCTCCTTACCATAACTAGTACATATGGAGAATTCCCAATGGACTGTGTGGGAGTTATTTTATCTTCCCACAAGGAAGATTTTAACTTGGTGTGCCAAGTTCTCTAATTCTCCTCCATGGCCCTTTTAATAATCCTTATAAGATTCTTGTTTCTTGATTCTGCCAAACCATTACCTTGAGGGAAATAGTTTGATGAAGTGTTCAAATGAATGTCATTCCTGACAGCCCAATCACTCACTCCGAGTCCAACAAATGCTAAGGCATTATCTGAAATGATTGACTCAAGAACTCCAAATCTGGTTACTAAATCATCATAGAAGTTTAAAACAACACTTTCATTGGCTTCTTTCAAAGCCATTGCTTCAATCCACCTTGTAAAATAATCAATTGTAGTGAGTACCCACCCGTGACCTACACTAGAAGGTGGATTTATAGGTCCTATAAAATCAATGCCCCATTTCAAGAAGGGTTATTCCACTTGAATTGGTTGTAAAGGTAAAGCTGGCAACCTATATTTTCCTGCAAAAATTGCACATTTTACATATTTCCTTGCCCATGCATGGGCATCCTTAAACAAGCTTGGACAATAGTATCCAACTCTCATTATCTTCCATTCAGTTGTTCTTGGGAAAAAATGACCCCAGCAGTTCCATCATGGAACTCATGACGTACTTTATCTACCTGATCATGATCAATGCATCTCAACAACACACCATTAAGGTCCTTTCTGAAAAGAACATTGTCAACCAACACATAAGGAATAGACTACAATCTGAAATATCTTCTCTTAGCCTTGTCTAAATCTGGTGGACACTCACTAGTTTGCAAAAAATGAGTCATGTCACGTACCCAGCTTGCACCCAATGCAGGTGCGACATTCTGAGACTGATCATTAGTGACTAAAACAGTCTCTATTTCTGAATTTCCTTGATTTTCAAATCCTGTAGCTAGTTTTTCACACAACCCCTTCCCCCTTACGAGCTTAGTCACCTTAATTTCTATATCATACTCCATAACCTTCATGATCTAGCCAACCCTCTTTTCATTTAGGTCCCTGCTTAACAAAAACCCTTTCACACTAGGGTGAGCAACCATTAGAAGTATCTTATTATTAGAAATCAAAGGCTTAAATTTTTTCAGACTTCTAATTACAACTAGAACATGTTTCTCCACAAAGGTATACCTCTATTCATAATCTGTTAAACCTTGATTGAAAAAATTAATGGGTTGCTCCAAGCCATCATTATTCTAATGTACCAGCATTGTGGAAATAGAATCTCTACTACCAAAAACATACAAAATCAAGTCCTTTGAAAATTTTGGATTTACCAGAGTAGGAGCTACTGTCAAAGCCTCCTTAATAGCTTCAAAACTACACTTGACCTCCTTGGTCTAGCTGAAACTTGTATTTTTCTTTAACATAGTAGTTAATGGTCTCAAAAGGTTTGCAACATTTGGAATAAACCTTCTTAGGAAGCTCTAAAATGGCTTTCACTCTCTCAGGATCAATTATGATTCCCTATTTTGACACTATGTGTCCTAAAAGCTTTCCTTCATGAACAAAAAAAATACACTTTTTGGGATTAAGGGATATACCAAACTCCCTGCATCTTTCAAACACTTGTCTCAGATGAGAAAAATGCTCCTCTACATTTTTTGAAAAAACTATTATGTCATCCAAATATATAAGCACCAATTTATGAATCGGCCCCTGAAATGCCATGTCCATGGCCCTCTGGAAGGTGGCACCAACATTAGATAAGCCAAATGGCATTCTTTTGTAGGCCATTGTTCCCCAATTTATGGTAAAAGTAGTCTTGTATTGGTCCTCTTCTTTGACCAATACCTGGTTATAACCAGAATAATCATCTAATAAGGAAAATCTCTCTAAACCAACAACTGCTTGAAGGATCTACTCCATGGAGGGCAATGAGTAATAGTCTTTCAATGAGGCTCTATTATGATCTCTAAAGTCTACACAAAGCCTAATTTCTCCATTTTTCTTCCTAACTGATACAAGGTTAGATACCCATGAGGTATGTTTGATTGGGAAAATAAAGTCTCCCTCAATCAACTTGGTCAGCTCTTTGATCATAAGAGGCTCAAGTTTGGGGTTTAAAGACCTCTGTTTCTATTTAACAAGCTTTTAATTTGGCTCTAGTTCTATGGTATGTTGGGCAATTTGGGGATCAAATCCCTTCAAATCTGAGTATTCCCATGCAAAAACATCCTGAAATTCTTGACAAAGAGCAAAAAAAGCTTTCCTATTTGCTTGTGAACAATTTTTTCCAATCTTAAGGACCTTACCTTTGAAAATCTCCAGCTCTTTATAATGCTCCTCCTTGACCTGCATGCTGGTTTTACTCTTTTTGAGCTGATCACCAGTGTTGAAGATAGATTCTAATGTTACTAGACCCTTGGGAAGCTTGTTGATTCTCAACTGAATGATCTAATATTCATATTGTTGCTTAAGTTTCTCCTGATTTAACACTGAAAAATCACCTTCTTCAAGTAGAAAACTCAACACTTGTTCATCAATCTCAAATACTTTCCAATGAATGTTATTATCAGAAATAGAAGGTCTTACAACAACCTTAACATATTGTTGCACCTTTCCCATTTTAATGTCATTAGGAATATCAAACTAATCACCTATTGTAGCCAACCTATTTGCATGCTTATTCTGATTCCTAGGAATTGAAATTAGATTAAAAGCATCAAATTCCTCTATCATATCCCATACTCTATGCTTGTAAGACTTCAAAACATCATTTTTAGTCACATTCAAGCCTCTTACCTGATTGAAAATCAATTCATTGTCTCCAAATACCTATAGGTAGTTTATTCCTCTTTTCTTTTCCCATTCCAAGCCCTGAATTAGACCTTCATACTCGGCAGTATTGTTAGAACAAGAAAAAGAAAATCTGAAAGAAGAATAATACTTACCACCTTGTGGGGACACAAGCATTGCAACCCCTCCAGCTCCATTTCTTCTTCTAGATCCATCAAAGTACATTTTGCAAACCTCACTTTGTTGTCCTAATTGTTGTTTTCCCTTCTTCTCAAGGTTTGACATCACTATTTCAAGTTCATGTAAGACATATACCTCCAAACCAACTTCCTAAATATAATCATTTGGATTATCCTCAACGTTTTTTGCTGCCCATTCATTTTAAATAATGTTTGGTACACTTTTAGCCTATAATACTTGAACAACAACAAGCTCTCTATCTTCAAGAACAACACAGTTTGCATTAACAAAACTTAGTATATACGGTTCAATGTGATCCTTGGTGAGTGACTCAGATTTTATTGTGACTTTTTTCCCATTTCTAGTCCTAAACAACATGTGGCACCAATCTGAGAACAAATAACCCCCTATCTGGGCAATAAAATCTCTTGACAAGCGTAATGCAAAATAGGCTAGCAAGTCAATGACAAGTATGTCTTGGGGAATGGAAAATTTTGGACAAGCTTGAAGTGTAAGACTTAAGTCCTTAATGACACCTATTGTATTAACAGATGACCCATCTAATTGGACCACTCCTTTCTCAAGGGGTTGATATTTCAACTCTAACTTGTTAGCAATCTGTTTGGGCATCACAGAACTGCTTGCCCCACTATCTACCATACAATTATAGGCTAGTTTATCCCCTATTATTGAAGTCACATAAAATGGAGGGGGTTTGACATCTTTAGTTGATTGTGTATTGTTGTCTTGAGGTGTATTTGTGAAAACAACTTCAACTTGACATATTGGTGTATCATTTGAAACATTTAAAGCAGACTGTAACAAACCCTTTTGGCTTGGGATGGCTAAAGAATCCCACATAGATATTGATACATTCAGTTTCTTCATACTTTCAACAATATTGCAAGGTGCAATAGTATTTACCTTATGCTGAGTCCTCACAATAACTAGATCAAATTGTAGATGAGTTGATTGAGGGTGGCTCACAGTCTGTTCTTTGGCAACAACTTATGGATTTCTTTGTAATATGTGTGGTACTTGAGATGTAGATGGACCTGCAACCTCTTTACCTTTGTTTGTTGACTGTTCAATCTCAAAAGCCCTCTTTTTGGATCTTGTATTTGTTGCAATTGGAGAATCATCCATATTCACACCACGAAATTCCTCTCCTTTCTAATTCAGGAGAGTTGTATCATCTAGAGGATGATTCTATTGTTGTGGTGGCTCCTCATTAGGTATGCTCTACATATTTGAGACATTTTGCACCATCAATGCCTGATTAATGACCCCATTTGAACATGTGGCTTGATTGTGGCAATGATTGCATGGAAAAAACCACTCATAGTCTGCTACAAGATTTTTTTGAATAGGAACAAGATCCTTGGCTGCACTAATTAGGGCTAGATTTTATGGCTGAAAAGGCCTTGGGTTCACATTTTGTCTAGCTCCTTATTGATTTCCTTGAAATGGTTGCCTATTAGCCTGATAAGTCTGATTCTGCCCTTGGTTCTATGGTTGATAAGGCTGTCTATTCTAAAATAGATGCTTCTTAAGGTTAACTAGCTCATCACTGAATGTCTGAAGAAAATTTTCAATCTTCCATTGGTTGTTTTTAATCTCTTGTAAATCTTGAGAAGGGCCTAGGACAACAGCTTCCTGGCTGACAACAGTTGGTAATGCTGGTACAACAGGTATATGAGCAAAGGGTGGTATTTGCAAAGGCATAAAAGGCTGAATTTTTGGGAAAATTGGCATGGGAGGTCTAGGAGCTATCTTACCAACCTGAATTAGATATTTTTTTTCTCTAATTGTTATTTCATAAGCATCTGGTAAAGTGACACCCCCATAGATTGTATCATGACAGATATGTCACTATTAAGAGCCCTCAAATAATATAAAAATGCATATTTAGGAGGTCTTACTATTTCAAGATTTTTGAACCATGTTTTCTGAAAATGAAAGTTAAAATCGAACATTTTCTCTTGAGGATCCCTCTTGATTGTTGTAAGTTGTTCCACTAGAGACAAGTGATCAGACTTGTCTTGAAACTATTTATGTAGTTTGTCTCCCGATTCGTCCCATGTTGCTATAGAACCAACTTGTAAACCCATGAACCATTGTAAAGATTTGCTTTTTCATGAAGCAACTAGTAGTATAACAACCACATTCTCCTGAGTAATGTGGTGAACTACAAACAAAGAGGCCACATCTCTAATATGCTCAAAAGGGGTTGTTTGATCTTCTCCTGTGAAAAAGGGTAAACTCTTTAGGGAAGCCATTGGAATGTCATCATGTTGTGTAAGGTTTAATGGACTTCCTCCATCAAAAGGAACATAAGGCTGATTTCTAGCCATTTGGGCAACTTGAGGTGGATTAACCCGAGCTAGAATAATAGGGACAAAAGCTAAGGATGCAAAAAAATTTGATGTTACTGCTGGTTTAAAACTTGGAGGTGTAGACTGAACTCTTTTGGATGAAATAGGAGTTTGTTTTACAGTCCTTCCACTCCTCCTGGTTGGTGACAATTGCAAATACTCAAAAGGGGCAACACTACTTCTTGTTTGTATTCTTTTCATACACTATACTGCACTGGCTCTTGCTAACCAACAGACTCAGAGTCGCTAGACATGAAAATTTAACCTCTAAAAAGGTCTTTAAAATTTTACTAGTTGCACATCAAAACCAACAAAAATTAAAATATCAAGACTATCTTGATTTGACAATTCCACCAAGCATGGAAAAACATATATAAAAGCATAGTATGTATTAAATACACAATATTAAATTCCCTTAACTCGTTCTTACCCATCTAGTACCCATTTAGCCTCAAACTGAAGCCTACTAAAGGGGGGAGGTCAAACCAATCAAGAACAACCCCAACCCTAGGATTTGTCCCCCAACTAAGCCCTCCCCATATGGTCTTGAAGTCACATGGGCATCCTTTTCCTAGGACCACCTATGTTCTTGCTTCCAAATAGGTCAAAGTAACACATAGTTCTCCTCATAGTCTCTCAAGGACCTACACACAAATTCCCCCCTAATCAAGGTTTCATTAATATTTCTCTTCCATTATTAATGCTTATCCGCAATTAGGAAAACATAAATAGGTATATAATTTACCTACCCATTATAATTCATAGGCCAGTTCAAGAACATCCCAAGGTTCATTTTAACAAGTCTTAATAAATAAATCATGGGGGCTAAGCTATTACTCTACACCAAAACTACCTTCATTCATACCAACCCGTAACTTCATTCACATAATAGATTCAACATAGATTTATGGTTAAGATTAGAATGTGATAATACACAATACGATTTGATAAACTCAAAGGTCGCAAGTGTATTGGTTCTTGATATCTTGAGCCACTATATTACACTAATGGAAATCCTCTTGAAGATTCATGTATGATGATAACTTGGTAGAATGAATATCTTGATTAGGATACATTTACTAATAATAAGAGTAGTAATACTCAAGGTCTATTCACAATGTGACAATTATGCAAAGCCCCAATATGGGTCCTGGTGATATTCGACTAGTTAATATGATGAAGCATCATGATTATGCTAATTTTGACACAAATCTCCAAAAGATATGCCAAGCCTCAATAAGACTATACAAAATTATTTGAACCTCTAAGGACATAACCCAATGGTTATAAACATTCTCTAAGCAAAGTCAAAATGTAAGTGGACTCTAGATGGTAGACAACACCATATCCATTGGATCAACATCCTATATATATATATATATATATATATATATATATATATATATATATATATATATATATATATATATATATCTACAATAATAATATGCTCTTAATCTCTTAATATCCTTTATCATCTAGTGAAACCCAATACCTTTAAAACAATCTAATTCTCAAAATATGAAAGATTCCTTCTAGTGTCTTCTAACAAAATATGAGCATATTGATAAGCAACAAGACATAAAAAGATGTTACGTGATATGATTACATATAGGTTAATGGTTTTTAACTCAAACTCAACAAAACCATCATATTAAGAGGCAATTGTCTTTGGGGTATTACAAATTCATACTACCATTAATTTAACTTATTATACCCCTCGCTCAAGTCACTTGACAGGTCCAATAAATAGGCTCATATTTAAGAGGTAAATGATCATTTTATAAGCATATAAATACCCTTCTCATAGGTTTAAAGTGGATTACCAAAAGTATCCATTTGCAACATTAAGAATTTGTTCAATATAATATGATTCTAATGTCATTTAATGAAGTCCTTTTTACTTATATTATTACACAACCATAAATTGAAATGCCTATTATATCTCTAATTTACCTTAAAAATCAAATACACAACCATGGCATTCCACATAATAGTCAGCATTATACACCAAATTAAGATTGTTTCCCAAAAATAAGCCTCTAATTTGTCAATAACAAATACAATTATGCCCATAACATAAGTCCCACTCTCAAAGGATATCAAAATGATCTCCCCACAAGTCATGATGAGCACTCCATACATGCAAATACTTTTTGAATACAATTGGTCTCTAAATTTGGGTTTTATTGTTTCATTTTGAAATGCTTAAAAAATTGGATGCTTCAAATGTGTTTTCCTTATGGGCCAATAGGTACCCTTACCATGAAAAGGGGTTTAAAAATGTCCAGCAACTTTCCTTGTTCTTTTTCAAAGAGCTCACAAATCATAATTGTTCTTGAATATATCTATTTCCCTACTTTTCATTCTTTGTTTTATAGTTTTGATATTTGATGTCAACATCATTTTCACCACAAATGTGATTTTCTTCGAGCTACAATACTCAACTCTTATGATGCTAAAATTCAGTAAACTAAAGCTATAATTATGAAATATTATTTTCTTATAACTTGATATCTCCTTAAAACTATATCAAACTTATTTCAGCTATGGGATTCAATACTACAGAGCTAAATGCCATTTCAAAGAAGAAATAGTGAAGAAGTGTACTTAGATTTAAGGATGGTCATGAAGAATTTTATGAAGCAAGCGTTGAAATATACCTTGTCACTTGGAATGACATTTCTCCTTCAACTTCCTTTCCCCATGTTGACTTTACCATTGCCACTCAGGGCACCATGGAACCCACCACGTCCTAGAAAATTTTTCCTCTTGTGCACTCTCTTTGCTCGAGCTTTGTATCTTTTCCCTCTTTCCACACCCCTACCAAATCCTTAGTCGACTTCTTCTGCCCTGCCTCTCATTCACTTCCTCTCCTACGTAATTTCTTATTCCTTGACTTTGATGGATGTTCATTGCCTATTACAGACTTTCCTCCTGGCTTAGGCAAGGAGAATGCTAGCTATGGTGGTGGTACACGACTTTCACACTTGCCAATTGAATTTGTTTGAAAGTTCTATAGCCTTTTACAAATCCATTCTATGCATATCTAGCCTTGCACGCCAATTTGTTTCCCCAAATTTCTTTTGTCTCACTCTCGTGTGAGCTCTGACCAAACCTGTGTGCCTCCAAATCGTCTTTTCTCTTCACTTACTCTTCCCTTTCCCCATTCTTTCTACCTCCCTTTTTACAATGCCATTTTCTTTGCATTACCCTTGTTTTTTTTCCTCCCAACTAGACTCAAAAATATATGACTTGTTAATGGGGGGTCGTAGGTAGGTTTAATGATAGATTTTCCTGCCATTTCCCATGCCCTGCAATATTTACTTTCTAAATAAGGGATGCCATGCCTCTTTCAACGCGTAGCCCCGCACAATAGACCCACACCATTCCCATTTAATTCAAGTTGTCTCCTCAATTTATTATTTTCTTTGACCACACGATGCCCATCCTTCATCCATATTGGTCTCCCCATGCTTTTGGAATGGCATGTTTTATTTAATTATTTTATCATCCACCCACTATTCACAGGAAATGTCTTCTTTTACGGGGATGTGGCAGTAAAACACAACTCCCAAATCTTAAAATAAATCTATACCGATATAATAAATCTTAAAACTTTTATATGGTGAGGCTAAACTTTTATTTTGAAAATTGTTCTCAGAACCATTTGCATCAAGCACAAGTACAAAACATTAGAAATAAGTAGTAATGTTGCTTACCAGGGATCCCTCTTCAAGTCCAACAGATGGCAACCTACAAATTTCCATAGAAGAAGAACAACATCGTTCTGACTCATATGACAGAGATAGACCCAACTGTCTAACAATTCATTTGCAATAACGTGTTGTGCCCTCAACACACACGCCCCATTCGAAATGGGGACCATCTCTTTCTTTTGCCTTGCCGAGTAGTTTTGTCGCCACCTTGTTTTGCGTGCCCCCTGTTTTGATGTCCTAGATGGTCAAGGAGTCTTAAGGATATCATCTCAAGAAGTAGGTCCCCTATGTCTTTTGTTTGTGCTTGGTGTTTTGTTTCGGTTTTAGGAGTTGTTCTTTTCCTCCTAAGACCTTGTTTCCTTTGCTTTGTGTGTTCGAAGTGCAAGATGAAACTGGATCTAGAACCTTAACAAAGTTCTTGGTTCGGTTTTTGTTCTGATTCCAGCCCTGCTCCTTATCTTCTTGTTTTCTTTGTTGTTTTTCTTGTGTTTGGCCTTTGGGTTGATTTCCTCCCTTTGGTCTTCTTTGGTTTTCCTTTTTGCTTCATTTCTTTTCCTTTTTCCAGAAGCAAAACCAACATGGGAACTGAACTCGAGACTTTGCAAAAGGTTCTAAGCCTGATTTTAGTTCTACCTCCGTCTGGTTTTGGTTTCACCTCCGCCCTATTTTGGTTCCACCTCCATCTGGTTTTGGTTCCGCCTCCGTCTAGTTTTGGTTCTACCTCCACCCGGTTTTCATTTTTCCTTTGCCCTGTTTTGGTTCCACCTCTGCCCGGTTTTGGTTCTGCCTCCGTTCTCGTTGCATTCTGCCTCCACTCCAGCTTTTCTCCTTTGTGTCGTGTCCTCGTTTAGTGTCTTGTCCGGGTCTGGTCTTTTCCCTGGTTCCATCTTCCTTTGTTTTCTTTGTCTCCTCTCGTTTGTTTTGGCCATGTTATTTGTGTTTGGGGGATCTTTTGTGTTTTGATGTGTTTGGATCTTCTTGACAAATCACTTGATGTTAGTGATAAACCAACAGAACCAGAGTGGAGGACAAACTTGGGACCATTAGTTGGTTCTAGGTTCAAATTTCATTCCATTTCTGGGTCCAATCTCATTCCCATTGATTCTCTCCTGGCTCCACTTCTAGTAAATGCAAAATATGACTATGGAGAGTTACCCTGAAGGAGTAAAGAATGATGTGAGTGGACCCTGATGCTTCCACATGAATTGCGTTGCAAAATTTCCATCCTTCACGCGCCTTGGGCCCGGCTAGCCAAAATTCTCTACCCAAGGCACCATTGTGAGTTCTCCGTTTGGCAGCAGTCGTTAGCTCCCATCCTTCTGGCCTTTTGGTTCTAGTTCTCCCGCCGTTGTCTCAGAATTTGAACTTACCAAAATTTCCATCTATCATACGTGCATTTATGGAAGTGTATTAAATGGGTCTGGGAGTATAAATAGTAAGCTCAACCTGTCATTTTCACAATGTCAGGTTAGTCAAGAGAAAATTTAGAGATGCTAGAGAGACACAGTGCCTTCTCCATTCTCGGCCACCGTGCCTGTCGCCTACATCAATCGATTCCTTAGGGATTTAACAACTTGCTTGATCGGGTTCTTGAGGTATGCTCACCATCCACCCTCCTACACTATTTTTTGATGATTTCATGATAAATAATGGATAAGCAGGGGAGAAATATGCATTCGCTAGGTAGGAGGAATGAACATCTAAAAGCCCATGTCATAAAATTGTGAGGAACCCTTCAAAATTTCCCTAAGGTTGAATTCAGGACTTTACTGTTGTCATGCCATTCTTCTTACAAAGCACTCACGCCTTCCAGTCTCGAGACTTCCTGTCGCCATCCAAAAAACTTCAAACTTTGAAATAACAAAAAAATGTCTCTCTAGGCCCAGGTCCCTAGATTTCTTCACCCAACTCATTGTTGGGACTTGCAAACTCAAAAACTTTTAGCCTCCCCTCATGCTTCGCATGCTCGATCCTGCAGGATTCTGTTCCCAGGAGGTTGCGTGGGTTTCGTCATTTCAAACAACATATCTTCCCCATCTGTCTGATCCCCGAGACCTGCCATCCTGACCACCGATAAGGTTTTAATGGAAGAAACTTGAAAACCAAACATGATGTTGGGTTCGATCCTCTAGGTTGCTCCCATCGAACTTCCACTTGGCATCCACTGTTCCAAACGACCATCCTCCAGCAGCCTCCTAACCCTTTTCGCTTGAGCACTTAAACAATTGATGGGTTATGCTGACCACCCATTAGCCTCCTCAGTCTCGAACCCCAGAACTCCCTCCCTAGAATTTTGTTTTAGCCTAGTCGTTCTAAACATCAAACTCCTAGTAGCTTTCCTTCCTCACATCTCTGGGTGCTCCAAAAATGATTCAAATGACCTCTGATCTAGAAACGAGCCTTGACCCACGTGCTCAAAGTGAAACCTCTCTTGCATAAACCTTTCAAATTACCCAAACTTGAAGCCAAGAGGAACCACCCAGATTTCCCTGCCTTGTTCGTCCTTCACAACAACAATCCTACTAGGGAAGTCTGGCCCCATGGGCCCAGATTGACCAAATTCCCTCCAGTACACTACTGATGGAATCTCGAAGAAAATGTTTGATTTCATGAGTGATGTATTATCCAACCTGAATTCATTAGTAGGGGTTTTGGCTAACGTTGATGTCTTTATGCTTAATTGCACTTATCACACCTTTGTTTGCAGGATATATGGAATCGGGTGCATGACCTTGGGGGATAGCTGCAAAGAAAGACAAAGGGAAGAAATTAGGTAGAGTTCCCTGTGGGAAAGAGGACAAGGACCAGATGAAATTTCAATTCTAGGGAGAGCCTTTGCACTCAAAGATCATCACAGATTAGAAGGAGATTACTGATACCAATATCAGGCACATCGATATTGATGAATTTAAGCAAAAGGTCAGGATCAACCCAACCACATATAATGCAAGGCTTATCAGAAGCAGTGGAATTGCTAAGGCTGTAGGCTTTCCTCCATCCCTTGTCACTCCTGAATTGGTCATGGCTTGCCAACAAGCATACCAACTGGAGACCCGAACTATAGTAGACATATATGGGAACATTTTGGCTGACATGTCGGGAGAGGCAATAACAAAGACTTTTCACATCCCTACCTTTGGGGAGATGGAACTACCGACAATCAAGGAATCCAAGGCAATGTGGGATGTAGATCCCATCGGGTGCAATAAGCTTATAAACTAGTATTGGCTCAAAGAGAAGTGGGGTAGCGCTGTGAAAGTTCCCCAAGAACTTTACCACAGTGATTTCCATGAAGACTATCATGACCTGGTGACTCTATTGAGTAGAATAATGGGCCTTCCCACTGATGCATATTTTCAAGAGTGGATGGTCTACTTCATAGAGCAGATCCTTCGTGGAAAGGAAGGGGATTCCACACAGACCACATTCTACTAGGGAGGAATCATAAGTGATTGCTTCCACGAGTAGTTTATGAATGTTAAAAAGACTTCCAATTTTTATATGAAATCCTACCTAGTTTACTCACTGGCTGAATAGAGGAGGTATAGTGGACTGTTCAAAGCTCCTGATGAAGAATCTGGTCGTGCATTAAAATTTTATGATAGATACCATCAGTTGTAGTATAGAAATTTAAAGAGGGACTATTGCAGAGTGAATAACACTTTCATAGGTCACATTATCAACCTACTTGGAGAAGATTTTGAGAGGAGAGTTTCTCACAGTGCTAGGGCATTCCTGAAATAGTATGCCTTCTTGTTTATTCAATACCCTAAATTCACCTACATTCACACCCAAGGCTACACAGAAAGGCCAAATAAGCTGCCCCGATACCCCAATGACCGGATTATATTGCTAGAACTCTCTTGACAAATGCAACATGTACATACTCTTCTCAGCAACAAGCATTTGGTAGGAATCCCATATCCTATTTCTTTTGGTCCAGGGATGTACAAGCTACAAACCTCTTAGTGTGCAGGGAACTCAGAGAAGGAACTAGCATAATACCATTTCAGCCTCCACACTGCTCACCCATGGATGGACTCATATGGGCACATAAGGAAAGCACTAGGACTAGAGTATGCCCACCTACATCATGTTGAAGATTTTTGGGAAAATTTCAAAGATGATAAGGAGGTGTGTGCGAGGCATTACATGTGAATGACTGCATAATTTGTAAAAAGGGTGAATTTTTTTCCTATCCCCGATCAAGTGGAGGAAGTCGAGAGCACAGTCTTGGACCCCAAGTACAATGCAGTCACCAACTTGCCGCTGCAAGCAATAGATCGGGATGAGCAAGAGGTCAATGACCTCGATATTATAACTAAGCCCATTGAGGCTCACACCAAGGAATGGGTTGATGGACGGGTAGCCCAATTGAAGCAACAAGGGGTTGTCCTAACATATGAAGGGATCAAAAGCGAGCCTAGTGCCATAGATGAGGCAACTGCTACCACCTCAACATGAGAAACATCTAAATCTCTCCCACTCACAAGATCAAGGAAAAGAAAGGATACCGAAGAATTGTAGCCGAATCCAAAATTTTACACAAGGAAAGCTTTGGAGGGTGAGCCCTCGAAGAAACATAAAAGGTCAGGAAGCATCATAGGACTTCCTTCAATTCAAGAAGATTCCCTATATAAGGGAGAAGAAATGGAGATGGATCAGCCGAAGTCTCCACCGACTGCTTTCGACGTTGTTATCCCTCAGCCTATTTCCCAAGCTATGGTTGCTACATCCCCACCCATGGTGGACATCTCAGTTCACCTTGCCTCCTCTTCACCAACTGGACCCATAGTATTGATTGATTCCTCCTATGTTACCACTTCTCCACTTTCCTCTACCTCTATGTCCCCCACCACGTCGCTTCCTCTGGTAGCAACAACAATACCAATGCCAACACTCACATTGCTAAAGGAATTCTCGCGGCACATGCAAAGTGTCCCCTTTGAGATTTCCCAAGTATTGATGGATCCCACCATCAAAATTTTCTTAGCACAAGTCCTTGCATGCGTCCCTCCCTCAAAGCCTCTGATAGAGCCACCAGCAATGGAAGCTACAATGAAAATATCTAAGGAGCTAGAGTGATGAGAAATAGAAGCCTCAAAAGCATTGGAAGACAAGGTAGATGAATATCACACACATCCAGAGTATGAGAACTTGTGAATCGACAAGGTTGTTCATGAACAAGAAGAAACATGATCCTTCGAAAGCAGAGATGAGGAGGAAGACACCAATGGAAAGTTTATTGTGCAAACTTTCGATCCTAATTTTGAGGAAGAGCTGGCTAGGAAACTGAGGGATGTCGGAGAAGAAGTGGAAAGGTCGCCCCCTAAAGAAGGACAAGGAGAACAAGAGAGGAAACAACATGAAGATGTGCCACCTCCTCATAAATAAGGAGAGAATGTAGAAGAGGATAAGCTTGAAGATGAGGTTCGAACTGAAAAAAGGATCAAAATTGGACAGTTCGAGGAGCACGTGCATGGGGATGAATAGGATGAAGAAGTTGAAGAAAAGGAAGGAGAGTAGACTAAGAGAGAAGAAGGTCTGAGGGAGTGATTTCCTACTAAGTCTCCCATCAAGCGCCTTGTGTTCATCCAAGACTCCGATGAGGAAGAGGGAGAAGGCACTAAGATGGAGAAAGAAGCTCCCAGAGATAAAGAAATAGAAGTCCAAACAAAGGAGGCAGAAGAGGATCGTGAGTCACCTAAAGAAAAATTTGTTATGCCTGAATGGCTAGAAAAGCAGCTTGAGAAGAAAGCTCCCACCTCGGCTGACCCAAGAGCAAGGTTAGAAGCTATCTTAGCTAGGGAACAAATCCGCACCAGAAGGGAGAAGACGCCCAAAGTCAGATCCAAGGTGACGATGGATGTCTCTGGATCTAGGACCATCCAAGTAGCAACGCTAGTAGTAGGAATATAAGGGATAAGATACAATGTCTCTACCATTGATTTGGGAATGGCTACTAGAAAGAAAAAGGTAGAGCACCTCCAAGAATCTGTTGCCACAATAGGACACTTGATATAATAGGACAAGATTTCAAAAGAAGAGCTCAAGGCACAAGTGGCTGACTTGATGGAGTACGTCCGACAATGGTCCTCTATGGAAGAAGTACCTACCACATCCACGGCTCCACCGCAACTACTATCAAAAGAAAAAATAGACAAGCTGGAAAAGAGAAAGAACCTAGATAAGACTATATAAAGCTAGTTCTGGCAAGTCTTATATGTTGGAAACATGGGAATCACTTGTGCTGTTAGGACATCAAACAAGTTCTTGGATCTGCAATAGTCTCTTGAGGGTATAAGAAAATTTTGCATCGACTTCCCAACAGATATGAGTCCACCTACCCAAAGATAGAGGCTATTCTTAAATTGTCGAGTGTGACTTGAGAGAAAGAGCTTGCATTTAAGAAGAATGACCACTAGCTGGTGAATTTTTGGAAGCGTGATTTTGTGAATCAGAAAGAAAGGTTGGAGTTGGTGCTCGAGAAGGTGAATGTGGATATTGAGTGGGAAAAAGAGACTCAGGCTGATTGCATCAAATACTTGAAGCTACTGACAAGATATGATATTCCTGTCATACAAATGGATCTAGAGAAGATAAAGCCCCACTTCTAGAAGAAGATCGAGGATGAAATGTCGAATGAAATCACCACTGATTTCATGAGCTTCGCTACCCAAGCCTTTACCCAATAAGAGATGTTCCGAGATCACACCGCTAAGTATGATGAAGATTGGGAAAAGCTCATTGAACAATCCAAAGAATGGAGTTATCAAGTGTTGTGAGCCGAAATCATTGATGTTGATAAGCTCCAACCGCTAATTCTGAAGTTCATGGAGTATGCAGCTTTAAAGAAGTTGGAAGGAAACCCTATTATTGATGAAGATATCCTCAAGGAATAGCTATAGAAAAAGGGGTAATTAGCAAAAGGACAAAATGCTACAGTGTCGTCACTAGAGGACAAAATAGGGATAAAGACAAAGTTGTATTTTAAATTGTAAAATATTGTGCGGTAGGTAGAACCCTCATTTGTAATGAATCTTGGCCACACAATGCAAATTAATCTTGGAAATACATTCTACCTTTGGGATACTATAAATAGGGGGTCTCCTCTCATTTTCAAGAGGGAGTTGAGTTGTTGTAATGACATGCTACATAAATTTTAATGGAAATACATTAACTTTGGTGCATTTTCTGAGTTTCTCTACATGTTTCATGATTCAATATCCCATAGTTAGATGTTTTAGTTAGATTTACATTGTTTTTCTAGTTGGTTTTAGGATGCTTAGATAGATTGGTAATGTTGTTATGTGGTTATGAAAATTTTTGCTGTGTAGATGCCTTTCCAGTCCATACTTTTTGTTATTTGTTGTTGGTAAATAGCTGTGTAAAGTTAGTCTAGGCTAAAACTTAAAGCTGCTTTAAACTTTTATCTTTATTCATGCATGTATGTGGTGGATGAATGGTAAAATATCTACAGACCTTAGAAGATAGCACAAATTTCATGATATTGTAGGTTTCTTGGTTAAGTGGAATCATGTTTGAAGGAAGTTGTCCACAACAAAACCTCCATGATCAGTGTTCATAGTTAGTTGTAGATCCAGGAAACTCTCCTCTTCCCTGCCCTTTTTCATTTTTTTTTAGAAATAGCCTATGCTAAGGTTTGTTGCACATTGTAAAACCAAAACTTAAGAAAACATTGAAGTTTCAGATTGATGTTTGAACCTGCAGCAAAGTGCACGTTAATCCCTATTCCAAGGAACTTCAACTTGCAAGATCCACTTCGCATCCAGCTACGTAAGTCTTCCCTATCATTATGAGCAAAATCACATCAAATATTAACTGAGGGATTCCATGCAAGTCATGACCTAACACTCGAGAGACCTTGGGGTGATTTTCAACAACTTGCTATTGGAAGTCTCCTTTCAAGAGAGGTAGTGCATCCACATACTACCTGTGTTGTGAAAGTGTGCAAAAAATCCAATCAATAGAATGATTCTTCCTTTTGCGAATACAGCCAGGTCCAAGAAACACTGCTTCGCACCGAGACTCAACACATCTATGCTTCTTTTCAAGTGCTTGAAAAGGACATTTATCTGAATACCACCTGTAGCTTTTCCTCTTGCAAGTGCATGCCTAGTAGCTTCCCAAACACAATTGGGTACACCATTCAGAGAGCCAACAATTGCCTCAAGATCTAGTGGAAAAAATTTACACTCTGATTGTATTTGCACATTAAGAAGTGTAAATTAAGCTTGCTTTTAGATCTGGGGAAGACAATTGAAGACTGTGTTGTTATTATGAGTAGTAGGGTACCTGTTTGACCAGTTCTTCATTATGTGTGTTTGGAATGGTAGGCATGCCAAAGGCATAGCAACAAAAAAGTGAGAGGGAATGCTTCTCTTGCAAGGATGATAGCAAATAATGGCCTTGGTTGAACCAAGGTGGGATGGACTGGATGGCCTTTTTATCTCTGGTGGTTACTATTGATGCAACACTAATTTTTAGACCTGCAACCCTCAAAAATTCTTCACAACAAAATTCTATCTTCTAAAAAAAAAACTTGAGCAACTAAAACTAATAGCATATCCCCTTACAACAAGGTACAAAAAAGAATAAGAATTTAATTAAGCTCAAAAACTAGACAGATGCTTCTTATATTTTTAAAAACAAAGTTCCATTTCTATAGATCAGCCACCACACAAAATAAAAACTCAGTATTTTTTTTTTGTTTTCCCCCAAAAGATGTAAGTATGTAGTCTATGTAACTCATTCCTGAATACACCCAAATATTAAGACTCTAACTAACTCAACTTAAAAAAAATAACTAGGGACAACTATAAATTTTCCACAACTTAAAACATTAAACTACTCCAAACTGAAGCCTAAAAATAGTAAGTAACAGTCCTAAAAGATTGGTATGTTCCCAACCAATTCCACGTACAAGAGGGAGTTGTTAATGCTCCACATTCTTAATGGTGTTAATTCTCTGCATCATCCTCCCCTACTCAAAAAAATAAGGGGAGGATCTCTTAGCTCTTCTAGTTCTTGTGCATGATCTCTTGGCTCTTCTCATTCTAGTGCATGAGGTGGAAAAGCTTTGTTACACTTAACTAAGTCATCTTCTGAGACCCAAGATTTTAAGAAGTTCCTATAGGCCCTCCCACTTAATAAAATACAACTTTTAAGAACTGGATCGAGTAGCCACCAATTTGGTATCAAGTACTCATTCAATCTGCTCTCTTTTCTTCCTTGGAAAATGCTTGGCCCAATTTTCATTTTCCCACTCATTTTTCTCATCATCTAATTGTTCTTCACTAGCTCTAGCTAAATATGAATAAAGGTCAACAACATTAAAGATTGGACTAATGTCCAAATCTACAGGCAATTCAATTTGATAGGCATTTCCATTTATCTATTTAATGATTTTGCATGGTCCAATTTTCTTGGGCTTCAACTTGTTGTAGACACCTTGGGGTTACCTTTCTTTGTCTCTAGATGTACCATGACCAATTCTCCTTCTTGAAAAACTTTTCTTTTCTGATGCAAATCAACTTTATTTTTATATTGTTCATTCATGGACTGCAATTTGAGCCTAACTTGTTGATGTATATCTTGAATATTCGCTAAAAATTCTATAGCTTCTTGGTTATAATGTGGACTTATTGGAAAATCAACTAAGTCTACAAGTCCTTTAGGATTTGCACCATATACAACTTGAAAAGGAGACTTACCTGCTGATCTATTTATGCTAGAGTTATAGGAAAACTTAGCTTGGGGTACCACCAAATCCCATTACCACAAATTCTCCCCAGCTAAACACCTCAATAGATTTTCTAGGCTTCTATTCACCACCTCTATTTGACCATCTATTTGGGGATGGTATGCAGAACTAAATTGCAACCTACTATCCAATTTCTTCCACAAAACCCTCCAAAAGTGACTCAAAAATTTGGTATCCCTATCACTTGTTATTGTTTTTGGAACACCATGAAACCTCACAACTTCTTTGAAAAAAAAATGTGTCACTTGACTTGAATCATTGGTCTTCTTACATGGTATGAAATGAGCCATTTTAGAAAAATGGTCCACCATTACAAACACTGAATCATTGCCTCTTTTGGTTCTTGGAAGCCCCAAAACAAAATACATAGAGATATCAATCCATGGCTCCTTTGGCACAAGTAAGGGCATGTATAAACCTATATTTTGACTTCCTCCTTTTGTTGTTTGACACACCCTACAAGTCACAACAAAATTGTTCATATCTCTTCTCATATTAGGCCAAAAGAACTTCTCACTTACTAATCCAAAGGTCTTATCTCTTCCAAAGTGCCCACCTAATCCATTTGAGTGCATTTCTCTCACAATTTTTTCCCTTCGTGATCCAAAAGGAATACAAAGTTGTGATCCCTTAAATAAAAATCCATCTAATAACATGTAGTATTCAAATGGTTGCAAATGAGTATGGTTTGGACTGTTTAAAATTACCATGATGCTACTAAAATGAGGATCATTTTCATATTCCTCCTTCATCTCCTCAAAACCAACTAGCCCATGACTAATAACAACCAATAAATGGCATCTTCTACTCAATGCATCAGCCACTACATCAATTGGTTTTACCACTTCTATGTTGCACAACAAAAGTATAAGCCTACAAAAATGAAGCACATTTAGCATGTTTGTGGGACAACTTACCTTGTGAATTTATATACTTCAAAGCCTAATTGTCAGTCATAAAAAAAAAATTCCTTATGTAAGAGATAGTGCCTCCAATATTTTAATGCTTGTACCACAACATAGAATTCTTAATCATAAGTGGTGTGCCTCTTTTTAGCTTCATTTAATTTCTCACTGAAAAAGGAAATTGGTTTCCCCTCTTGACTTAACACTCCCCCAATAGCTACCCTTAAAGCATCACATTCAACTATAAAAAGTTTCTCAAAGTCAAGTATGGCAAGGATAAGTTCTTTTGTAACCTTCTTCTTGAGTTGTTCGAAACTAATATTAGCTGCCTTAGTCCAAGTGAAGACCTTCACTTTTGTGCAATCAGTCAATGGCACACTTATGCCACTGAAATTATTGATGAATCTTTTGTAAAAATTTACTAAACCATAGAAGCTCCTCACCTCCATAATTCTTTGAGGAGTAGGCCACTCAAGTATAGCTTTGACCTTTTTTGGATCCATGCTCAAACCATCTAATGAAATAACATTGCCCAAAAATACCAACTTATCTTTGCAAAACTCACTCTTCTCATGGTTGATAATTAACCTTTCTACCCTAAGTATGTCAAGTACCATCCTTAAATATTATGCATGCTCCTTCAATGATTTACTAAAGATTAAGATATCATCAAAATATACTATTACAAATTTTCCAATGTGCATTCTAAATACATGGTTCATTGTTCGCATGAAGGTAGCTAGAGCATTGGACAATCCAAATGGAATCACCACCCATTCATATAATCTATCTTGGGTTTTGAAGGAAGTCTTCCACTCATCACCTTCCTAAATTCAAATCTGATGATAACCACTTCTGAGGTCAATCCTAGAGAAGATCGTAGCACCTAACAAGCAATCCAATAAGTCATCCATCATGGGTAGTGGATACTAATACTTCACTATGATTTTATTAATGGCTCTTGAATCCATACATATTCTCTGCTTTCCTCCCTTCTTAGGGGAGAGTAGAGCAGGTGTGGCACATGGACTCATACTTTCTCTTATGAATCCTTTCTCCATTAGTTTAGTGATTTGTCTCCTCATTTCCTCATTCTCTAGAGGAGTCATTCTATAAGCTGCTTGATTTGGAAATTTAACACTAGGAATTAGATCAATTTGGTGAGTAATGCCTCTAGAGGGAGGCAAACCAACTGGTAGATCACTTGGTGTCAAGTCTGAATATTGTTGCAGCAATTCCTGCACTTCCAAAGGAAATATTTGCTGATCTGATTTCTCTTTTCCTTGCGGGTACAATAGATAACATATCTCTCCCTTAGATTCTCTTAAAAATTCTTTCCACCCTACTATAGATAGTGACAAAGCTATTATTTCTGTTGATCCTTCTTCCTTGAAAGGCTTCAAAATATGGAGTTTTCCTCCATGTTGTATCTCATAATCATTTTCTCTACGATGATGGATTACATATCTATCATATAGCCAAGGCCTACCCAATAATAGGTGACAAGCATCCATTGGCACTACATCACATAACACCTTATCTTCATATGAGCCAATTTTGAATTCAACTAAGACTAGTTCACAAGCACACTATGATCCTTCTTTAACCAAGAAATTTTATAAGAATTTGATTTGGGAATGCAAGAAAGATTTAATTTTTGCACCATTTATGTACTTACCAAATTATTTGTGGACCCTCCATCCACAATCACCTTGCACACTTTATCTTTGCACTTACATTGTGTTCAAAAAACACTATTTCTCCTCTAGTCAGCTTTGGTTGTTTCTTTGTCGCCAGCTACCATGGTCCTTCTCAACATCAAATTCTCTCCTTTCTCTGCTTCCACTTCTTCTACGATGGGAACTTCTTCTTCTTGTGTCATCATAGCTCTTTTGGGGTTTTGAGGGAAATCTACAGCTCTATGGGCTTCATTGCAAATATAGCACCTCAAAGGTTTCCAAACTCCCAAGAATGGTGGTCCTCTTCCTCTACCTCTAAAGCCACCCCTCCCTTGGAAGTTTGGCTTCTCATTAAACACAAGCTCTTCTTCAGTAGTTGATTTCGAGGAATCCCCTCTTCCTCTATTCGAGCTACTACCACCTCTTTTGGCCATTTTGCTAACTCTATTCAATTTCTCCTCAACCTTTAAGGCTATTTGATACACTTCATCCATAGTGCTTATTTTGAGTAGATCCAACTCATTTTGGAGCTGGAATCTAAGTCCATTAATATATCTAGCCACAGTATGCTCATCATCTTCTTGCAAATTAGTCTTGATTTGTAGCTTCATGAATTCTTTAGTGTAGGAAGATATGGAGGACTCCTATTTTAAGTTCTTAAATTCTCTAAAAAGTTTATGCTGATAATCTGATAGCATGAATCTAACTTTTAAATGCTTTAGCATCTTTGGCCACAACTTAATTTTCTCCTTTCCTTGACTCCTCCTAGTGTTCTGGAGATTTTCCCACCATAGAGTTGCATGAGACTTCATCTTTGATGCTACAACTTTGACCCTTTGTGGATCATCTTCTTCAATTCCTTCCATGTCATAGTATTTTTCTAGCTCTTGAATCCAATCCAAGAACACTTCTAGGTCTAGATCACCTTTAAAATTTGGTACCTTAACCTTTTCTTTAGTTCCTTGTTTGGTGATGGCCTCAATAAGCCTTTCTATTGGGTCCAGGACTATTGCTCGTCCTCTTTGAACCTCTTGTTCTTCCTCAAAATCTTCACGAGGCAATCTAGCCTCAAGGGCTTGCAACCTTCTAAGTACTTCATCCATTGCATTACCTCTCCATATGACATTCCTCCTGCCTCTTCATCCCCAAGCCATTCGAGCTCCTCTCTAAGCCATTTTCTCTGATACCAAAATTATTCAGCACTAATTTTTATGCCTGCAACCCTAAAAAATTCTTCATATCTTGGGAATAATTTAGCAATTTAATTTGATTCAATGCTATTGTGGGCACAAGGTCATTTTGCGAGAAATTGGTGATCTCCTTCTCCATCTTCTTTTTTTGATTTGCCCTATTCAAGGGATTTTTACTTTGCTAGGTATTTTGTGCCTGTTGGAGCTTCTTTTGGAACTCTTCAATTTTTGGCACCCACGTGTCCGATGTCGATTTTAAATACACTTCACGTATCTCATTGAGGATTTGCTTCAAACCATTCATAGTTTCATCAAGTTCCTTTAGATCACTACTTTTGAAAACTTTTTACACCCTTTTATCGCCTTCATAAACAACCATGAAGGCCAACCAAGCAGCTCCCCCAATCAGCTCAGCGATTGTGAAACTGCTTTCTACCAACAAGAGATGGGATTAAGTGTTCAGTGTGTGAAACTATTTTTCCAAATGGAATTAAGTGTTCAAATTTTTGAACTTAAACTATGTGAAACTGCTTTCACACCAACAACAGATGGGATGATAAATAGCAAAATGAAGTAGCAAATGCAAGTGTAGGGAAATGTTATTTACTATCAACCATCTCAACCACACACCCCCCACCCCCCTCCCCCCCTTTATTTTCTATCAAACTTCTCAACCTCACCCCCTCTCCCCATGGGGAAGAAAGTTAGAACTTAAGAATTCAAAGCATGGAAGAGAACAAATGCATACTTTAAAATTCATCATGTCCACCTCTCACTTACCCCAATGCGAAAATAGATAAATAAATTAAGCAAGAGGATTTAATAGTGGATTATTTAAATTTTGTTTTTCTTAAATTTGTTTCAGATAATTTCAAATTACTTTTTATTTTTACAATGATTTATTTGTTAATTTTCCTATTTATAATTAAGGTTTCAAGTTCACATCATCAAATATGATATCACATTATTATGATATTTGTTGAGGTGTTAAAAAAGATTAGAAAAAAGATAGAGTGTTAGTTGTGTATTAAGTTATGTTTTATTACTGTGTTAATGTGGCATCACATAATTTGTTATTTTTTAGACATAAGAAATACATTTCATTCAATTATGAGTACTCATTATCAACACAAATAATTTTAAAGTCACAACTACTAGTGTTATACTATTAAAAATATTAGACATTAAATCAACAAATGCTATCACCACTATTCCAACATGCTCAACTACTAGATTTTCTCCCCAAACATTCTTGACTTAATTATCTCTTCATGTTTCTCTTTATGATTTTATCAATGAAATGTACCTTAATGAAGATCATTTTCAAGAATTTAGATGTTCGATGGACGATGGCTTAATGTTTTGGAATATATCATACTAATTACATCATAGGTACAACTAATCATGTTTTCTAGTGCAAATTTCATGATGGGTTTATTATCTTCATGAAAGAACAAAAAAAAGGAAACCTCTTCAATATTGTTTATGAATCTAGAAAATTATAAATTCTTTATTTTCTATTTATTAAATGTAAATCAAATAATGATATAAATGAAGTTACTATAATCGAATCGAATTAATAAGCTGAAGTGTTGAGAAATGCCAAATAAGCAAGTTTAGGAAATTTGAAAGTCAAATGAAGCACTTTCAAATCTAGACACTATTACATGTTCGAGATAAACATAATTATAGTCAAGTTGAGTGTTACTAGGGGAGAGGATCCAATAGTTGATTACCTTAACTTCACACTTCTAATCATCCTATGTTGAAATTTCAAATCACTCCCAATTTTTTACAACAACATACTTGGCAAGTCCCCTGCTTATAGCTAAGGTTTCAAGGCCACATCATCAAATATGATGCCAAATTAGCATGTTTTTTGTCAAGGTGTCCAAAAAGGCCCAAGCAAAATATGATACCAATACTTGTGCATTCACATCACCCAGAAGTTGAGCGCTGATGTGACATCATATCATTGGTTGCTATTTAGATAAAAGGAATACATTTTGTTTAATTATGGGTAGTCATCATCAACACTAACAACTTTAAAGTCACAACTATTGGTCCCATATTGATAAAAATATTGAGCATTATATAAATAACTACTATCACAACTATTGAAACATTATTGGGTCCTCTGCCCTATATGTTATTTTTGATGGACTGGACTTAACCAACACACTTTAAACATTGAGTGCTTGAGTGTTGTGTCATGTGAGCCCCTCTTAACTTTACCTTTTTTTCAAATTCTTTTAACTCTACCATTTTCTTAGTTACCATTTTGTGGCAATTAATTGAGCTAGTGATTTGTGACCACCGTGGTTTTCAATTGTCTACATAATCGATGCACAATTTTTTTTGTGTAACATAAATGTATTTATGCTAGAAATTGTGGCATTAAGTATAATTTATGATTTATTAAATAAAATAAATAGTGTTTATTTTCTACCTAATTTTTTTGACTTAAGTAAATAAAATGATTTTTAATTGGTTAAATAAAAATAAATAAATTTTATTAATATTTTTTATTTATGAATATGTTTTTGATATACAAAGCAAAAAAACAAGGGTGTTGTCCCTTTAGTACAAGGCACCATCGACCATCCATAGTAGAGTAACACTAACAACATAGTGAGAGCAAGTCAAAAAACCAGACCATCACCCAAAGAAAATCATATAAAAAAATCCAAAGAACACATATACAAACTAACCTAATAGTAATGTCCATCATGGAAGCATGATTTAAAACAGTCTTAGCCATAGACCACAAAGGGTCATACCAGTCATAGAGTAAGATAAACACATTAACAATGTCATAAGCAGAATAAAACAAAAACGAAGGCTGATTCACCTAGTCTCAGTTAAAAAACCTAAACCCCCATAGAACTAATCCTTTTTCCCACTGCATGGTTTAACAAGAGTTATAGTAGCCCATTCTTCAATGAGGAACTTAAGTAGTTCCTTGTTACTGGCTTCTTCCTCCTCATCGTTTGTAGACTTGTCCTTCTGCAATAGACATAATGTAGTGGCAGACCTGTGCATAATCTTCAAAGCAAAGCGTGTAACCCAACTTTGAAAGCCACCCCATAGGACACATCCCCATCTCAGGAGCTTGTGGTGAAGAGTAAAGATAAAAAACGTATAGTCCCCACCCTGAAAACTAAGGCCAAATCCTCCAAGAAGACAAAATTTTGGCTCCAGCAGATTGACTTCGACATTGAGATCACTGAGGATACTAACACCCCTCGCGGGTCAAATAGACTGATAATCAAGAAGGAAAAAGTGAAGAGTTTTAAGGAGGCTTGAGGTTATGATAATGGGAATAGGAGTGAGAGTAAGAGTCTAGAGGAGAAGGAGGTGGGGGAGGAGGCTCTTTCGGTTCCTGCTAGTAGCTCCTCCCATGTTCCTAAAAGCTTGAAAAGAGGCCTTGCTATCATTAAAATCAAGGAGGTCAAGTCTCAAGCCTCGAATGTTGTTGAAGGTAAGGCTCCCATGTTGGAAGCCTGTAGTAAACAAGATGTCGTTTGGGAGGAGGTTGACAACCTAAAAAGAAAAGTTGAGAGTTTGGAGCAAAGGTTGTAGGAGGTCATTTATGAATATGTTTATATGTATGTAGTAGTTTAAATTATTATTAAAAATTAGCATTTTTATATATAATAATTATGTTAAGGGGTGAAGATGTTAATAAAAACTCCTATCTTTAAGCTTAAATTTGATAATCATTTACACATCCAAGTACAAGTTTTTAAAAACATATTATATTAAAATATTTTTAAAAAATAAAATAAATTTATTGAAATAATGAGTGATATTTTTTAAAACATAAATTTTAAATTTACATCCAAAAGTAAAATAATTATGCTTAAATATTGAGTAAATAAAATTAAACTAGACTATTATGCAAATACAAATAATTCTTTGGGGTGGGGACCTAGCTCGATTGGCTAAAGCATCCTATTGTTGGCAAGAGGTCACAAGGTCTAGTCTCCCCCAAACCCATGGTATTGGAGGGTGGTTAAGGTCAGATACCCGACTGATTCTTAGAGAATAAATATAATATTAATTAATTAAACAATATACTTATAGTTTAGTGTAACTCAGTACAAACTAATAATTAAGTGTTGTGTGTAATTTTGTTGATTATTGTATTTTCATATTAAATATTAAATTATAAAATTAAATATAGAGGGTAGAGATACTTGCTCTATGATTGAAGAATGCATTCCATAAATGATAAAGAATATGTTCTTGATTGTTACTGGCCTATTAAAATTTATTTTTTATGAGTCAATTGTATTGAATTGTGTGCTAAATCTTTATGATGACACCAATTTCGACTTTATGGGTTTGGGTCTACTCTGTAGTCATGTATTTGACCTTGCTTAGTGTGTATTTCTATTCTATAACATATTTGAATGATATTTGTTTTCTTAGCTCTTTTCTAATATTTGGAGACTCCTAACATTTACAAATACTTTGGAAAGATTATCATCATATCAAAATGGAACATTTTCACCTAGGTCAACTCCAAAGATGTCTATAAAAGATCAAAGACATGTATCATTTAAAAATACTCATGGAAATATTGTCATTGTATTGCAAAGGGACATGTTCACCTAGGTAAACCCCAAAAATGTGTGTTAAAGATCAAAGACTATAGGGAAGAACCCAAGAATGATGCATTTAAATTTTTTATTCCCTTTAATGCACAAACATAAGTGTTTCATTATCAATAATGTTAAGAGACATAATTATAGTGATAAAAAAAGATGGGATGTAATGATGTGAGTATTTTAATAAAATAATCTTAACTTAAATTTAATAACCATTTACATGTCAAATCATTAATCTAAAATAATAAATATAACATGAGTGATCATTATTAAATAACAATAAAATAAAATAAAATATCTTATAGTTATTTGCATGTTGCATATTATTTGTGAATAAAATAGTTCTTGATATAAGAGTTAAAATGTAAATACTTAGCATACATATCTTTAAAAAGTCCAATACATAACAAGTGCCTAGAGAATAATATCTCTTGACATATTTTACATAGATTTTTGTAAAGACAGGTATGCTAATTTTATTTACTTAAGAGTTATTTTATTTTATTTTATTTACTTAATAACTTTTTATTGGTAATTTACTTAAGAGTGTTGTTATATGGAGCCTAATCGGAGGTTAAATTTTCCCCACTTTTATTAGCCTAGTTTCTCCCCAAATTATTCAACGGGGGTTTGGGGGTAGTGCCCCCAAGATGGGGTCAAGGGGAAACGCCCCTTGTGGGGTCCAAGGGCAGTGCCCTTGGCGTGCTCCCTGTCATGATATAGGGCAGGGTCAAGGGGCAGTGTCCCTAAAACCTCAAATGACTTTTATTATTTTATTAAGGCATCGAGAATTATTTTTCTATTGGACGACATAAAAAACCCTATTTTGTAACTGACATAAGCCTTGATAAAACGACTAAGGGTTAGGGTTTTTGTTATATTGTATTGTAGCATTTTACAATGGTATTGAGTAGCAAGGATTGCTGGTTGTAATCGGTTCGATTTGCTGGATAATAATATTGGACTCTTTGTTGGTGGATGTAACCCGAGTTTGGGTAAACCACTCTAAAAATTATCTCTCGTTGTTATTATTATTGTGTTTTTCATTCCTCTGTTTAATCTTTATTTGCATTTAATTGATATTTTTTGCATGCAATTCCTAAAAAAGAGTATTTACTCTTACCTTAAAACTATTTATAAATCATTTTATTTTGATTTACTTAAGAGTTACTTTTACCTTAGAATTATTTATGAATAATTTTATTTTGATTTACTTAAGAGTTATTTTATAGTTATAATTTATATATATATGTCAATTATTTTTAGGCTTTGTTAACATGCTCACACCATTATATTCCACCTCTTTTTTTATTGTAGTTACACCTCTTGGTATAATACTTTACTTTTTATTTATTTAAAAAAAAAATGTATAAAATAAAATTATTTATAAGTAAATGTTAAAACAAATAGTCTTTATTCCTTTTCTTATCTCTCTACTTACTTATTATATGTTTATATGTTCATGCATCTATTTAAAAGTTTAGATAGATATTAAAAATCATATTTATATAAAAAAAATGAACTAAAAGTTAAAATGAATGATTTTTTTTTATTTAACTTTTTGAAAAATTAGATTCTACTTGATATAAGCTCTGTGTTGATCAAATAAATATATTTAGTTATACAAGTAATGTTTGATCAATATTGAACTATAAGTTCCCTTAGGACATGCCAAGTCTTCATACACCTTTTCCTTTTAGGATTAAAGGCAACAACCCTTAATTTATGAGAAAGATTTTTCCCATAAGTGCTAGTATTTACTAATAATGATATTCTGATTTTTCATTTATGTGCTCAATTGAGGCATTTCAAGATGAGAAGGTTTAATAGTTGATTCAATCATGCCCCTCTTTTGTCACACTTATTTTCTTTTCTTTCTTGATATTTCATCCAAGTTTTAGTTTTTGTATTACCCTAAAATTCCCCTCAACAATCCAAAACTTCCCCCCTATTTGATAATTCCACTTGTAATATCATAAAATTGCACCCTTATGCAATTTCACATTACATCAACCTTCACTTTGGCCTACTGAGATAATAATACGAACTCTCATCCCTCTAGCCTTCATTTTGACCCTTCACCTTATTTTTTTTCGATGGTGGAATTGTTTTGGGGACACTTTCATGATATGTAAATGTCTGCATGTCACACAAACATCCTAACAAGATTATTGGGTCAATGGGCATTGGTACATTATACTTTTTCCAACCCACGAAGTGTAACGCCCCTGTAGTCGCAAACCCACCCAAAAATGACTTCTTTGCATGCATTTTTCTATCTAAGCTTCATTCTTCTCATTCTATCAATCTCTCAATTTATCAAGTGCTTCATTCTCTCTCTTAGCACTGCTTTCTCTCATTCTATCAATCTTGCTTCATTCTTGCTAATTCACTCTTCCTTGTTCAAGCTCTTCTACATTGAGGTTCTTGCATGCCCATCTCAAGCTCTCTTAAGGCATTATGCTTCCTCTCGACTTCACAAGCTCGTTGGAGGGAGGGTAACATTTACTTTTGTTGCATTATTGTTCTTATTGCATAGCATATTGATATCTTGCATGTTCTGCTTCTTTATCTTTCCATTTCATACCATCTATTATCTACTTTTCTATCTTGTTGTCTATTTGGTTGTCGATGGAGGTGGAAACACCAAAATATGGGTTTGACTAAGGAAACCCCAAAAACAACCCCAACACTTTATTGTTTCCATGTGTGCAGGATGTCCATGTGGAGCTTTGTGGGAGGCTGGACCACTCGTGAGTTCATCCCTTTTCTTCCACTACTTTTCATTTCATTTAATTTCGCTTATTTAATTGTTCATTTAACTTATTGTTCTTGTTGCATTTTTCTTGCATTATCTGCATTCTATTAAACTAGTCAAAAATTTTAGACTTCAATTTTAGAGTAGTTAATCAGCCTTGTGAGTTCCTAGTGACTGACTTTGTCTTTGGTCTATACGAGACGCCAACATGTCACATAGTAGTCCTTGGTTTTCACTTTCATCATCTAGTCGAGAGCTAGTTTTTATGTCTCTCAAGACCTCTGAGGACTGTTCACTCAATTCCTAAAGTCATTTTCCATAAGACATAAAAACATATAAAAAACTCTCCCTTGCTCGTCTCTTGTCACTTGAGCTTTTCTCCTTTAGGTAGTGGAGGAAAATTTGCTCCTTGTAGACTTTTCTCTATCCTAGAGACTTAAGAGTAGTGAATCTCCTCTACATTTTGGTCAACCTAAAGTGAACCTCTTTTCTTCCTTGATATTTATGTGAAAAAAATTCTTTTGTAATGAGACATGTATTGGGTAGTGCATTGCAATTTTTTTTTATGAACTTCATGAACCAATCCACTACCTTTAGATACATAGTAAGAAGGAGTTACTAACACATGAAGATGGGATCTAAGGGTAGGTTCAGTCCTCCCCATAAAGATCCAAAATTTGAAGAGTACTCTACAAGACTCTCAGCTAGATATTCCCCTCCTCATGCCAAAGTGCATACCCCTCCATCTTCTCCTTCAAAATCTTCTACTTCCTTAGAGGAGGAAGCTAATCTCAAGGTTCATGTAGAGCAAGTTCACTCTTTGGAATTGAGGCTTGAAGAGCTTGCATAATTTGGCCTAGAAGAAGCACCAAAATTTGATCTAGAGCCATTCTAATTTGATCTCGTAGCTGAGATGCAAACACACCATTACTGTTTTGTGTTTACCCATGATATGAGGTAGCTATCCATTACACCTTGAATTATGATCGTCAAATGTGAGATGGATGACCAAGATCAAATCATCGATGAACTTTAAAACATGACCGTGGATTCCCCCATTTTGAATCTAGGTCGTTGATCACCAAGAAATCACATAACCATCATTGAAGGGACTATAACAAATTGGAGTGAGTCTCATTTGAGTCCCTTTGATGAAATGAAATCTACCACCTGTCATCCTTATCAACATAGTGCAACTCACAACAACAATGTGAGTTGGCCCATCGAAAAATCGTGTAGCACCACCTGGCTACATGTCACCATCCACCACCTCATTTTCCTTCCCATTAGGTCCCACCATGCCACACATCAGCTCCTAGCTTCCCCTCTTAAAGGAAAGAGATGCTATTGGGTCCCCTGCAGGCTAGTGGGGAATGATCAGGATTAAGCCTAACCACCTTGTCTCAACCATTGAACTCACAAGACTTAATGTTCACTACATTTCCATGATAATGGACCCCACTGACTGATAAGAAATGTGACACCTGCCCACCATCTCGTTGGAATATTTTAATGAATATTAAAACCCAACGATGTAATAACCCATCCTAAATTATTACTTAATTAACATTATTGTATTTGACACATGAATATATTCCAAATTATAAAGACATAACTAGTGGCTAAAGTCAATCATAGCTACACGTCTATTTAAAATGAGTCAATGATTCATATATTCACTTCAAAAGTCAAATTACAATATTAGGTTTGACTTGGCTCCTAAGGCCACAAAGTCATTATGTTGTTCACTTTACATCAAATACATGAATGCATTACATCAATTTACCTCGTAGACTAAAATAGACCTGTGAACAACTAAGGATCTTCTTTGATGCTAACCTCCAATGGTGGACAAGAGCATGGTTGAAGTGCTTTATCGCCCAACCACAAAGCTTATGCTTCTCTAATATTCTTTCGACTTGAAGAATGATTGACCTTGCATGAAAAGTTTAGCAAGAGAACAATCTGCAAAGTGGAATCTGGTATGTGCCAATACATCAACATGCAATTTCTATCTACAAGTTAGAAAAGAAAGTGCAAGATCTATGCTAGGAATGGCAGAGAGTAACATCTTCATACATGGGTATGTGCAGGATCATGATGGGCCAAAAAGTGGCAATATGATGGGTATGTGGCTGACAACCTTTTTTTTACCCAAAATTGATGAAACAAAAAGGGTTTTTAAAGAAGATTCCACCAATATAAATTCTACTTTACTTTGAGTTTAATAAGTAATTATTATTCATTTTCTATTCAAATTACGACTAAAATCCTAATTGATAGACTGGTTGAAAAATATCTATAGCTTTCAAACGGTATCACATTTTTGAATTCAAAACATGTTTCACTTCTTCACATACTATAGGATTAGAAAAAGAAAAATTGAATTTTATGAAGTTTTGACCAAGTTAAGGTGGTTAGACATACGAGTTTTTTATATTTTTTAAAAGTTGTAATAAAAATTAATAATTAATTATTTACTTGGAAAAAATTACAAAAAATAATGCATCACATCGAGACATGAGTCCTCTACTTATATCTAAAATTTTATAAAAAAATATGATCATTTTATTGTGGTTAGGGTGGCCAACAGACACCTACTTATTTTTTCCTGAAATTTAAGTACTACTGCATTGAAATTTCAATTTTTCACCAAATAGATTTTTTTCTTTTTAAACAAACCTAGTAGTTTAGAAACTACATTCAATTTGCTACATATTCTATTCTTACATATTTTTAAAATAATATAGATAACTTATTCAAATTTTTACGTCAAGTTGCCTAACCTTGATTTGTCTAATTTTTTTGCCACTTAAGGGCCTATTTTTTCCATGATGATCCTGCACATACCCACATACAAATGAACTACATTGTTTGGCCAAGCATAATAAATGTGTTTCAACAACAACAAATAATAGGTTATGGTAAAGCAAACCTATACTCTCTAAACTCCATTTCGGCACCCGTCCTAATAGGTAACTTTCTACTATACATCTCATAACACCTATCTACCCTCTAGCAGCATCTACCCTAAGGTTCTCTAGTCAATTAAGGTATCATTGTTATGTTCAAGTATTAAAATATTCTTTCACAAATGTCTTCAAAAGAAGAATTAGATTACTAATTTACTCTCTAAACATAAATCAAATTTATGATTCACATAGTAATTCATCAATCACTCATATCATTCTTATGACTATTTTCTACTTTTCATCATAAGCATTTTCTATTTAAAAATGTATTAAAACAAAAGAGGGTATGTCACAAGTATGTGTATGTACATAGATGAAGTCTATATGCATACACATATATGTTCCTACTTGTGTTTAAAATTTGTGCATACATTCTGAAATAAATCATTAAATCAAATTACAATCTTAAAATAGTATTCCATTAGATGAATCTTGTCAAAATAAAGAATCAAAATGAGTCTATATTAAAACAATTTCACACATACTATTTTTGCATTCTCACAATTGTGATACTTTAACTTTACTGTTTACATAAGAACTTTCACTGTTTAAACAAAACAACTACTATTTCCTAATGAACAGTTATAAAACAAGCTATTTACATATGAACATCCATTGTTTAAATAGAACAAGGATTGTTTCCTACTAAACAGTTATAAGACAAGTTGTTTACATATGAATATTCATTGTGTAAATAGAATAAGTACTATTTCCTACTAAACAACTATAAGACAGGTTGTTTACATATGAACATTCATTGTTTAAACAAAACAAGTATTGTTTCCTACTAAACAGTTATAAAACAAGTTGTTTGCATATGAGCATTCATTGTTTAAACAAAACAAGTATTTTTTCCTACTAAACAGTTATAAGACAAGTTATTTATAAATGAACATTCATAATTTTAAACTTTTCAAAGTTGTTTCCAACTAAACAGTTTAATGAGCAAGGTTGTTTTCAGCTACAAAAATAACTTTTCAACAAAACTGTGTAGTTTGCAAAAGAATAAACACTTTTTACATCAACACAATAATGTTTCAAACTAAATAGTTACATTTAAAGACAAATAATGTTGTTTACTCTATTTGCTGATCTCAAATTGTTTACATGCTAAATGATCACTTTACAGGTAATTGTTCACTATTTAAAAATAGAATGGGTTTTTCCACAGTGTACTAAAAATAAACAAATCAAATAGCCTAGTTTCATTCATAATGCAAAAATGTTTATTATTCAAATCTTGATCACTTTCATCACTAAAAATTCAATGAGCCACTTTAATATTATAAGAAAATTAAGTTTGACATGCTTGTCGATGAAATACTTGAGCAAATATTTCAATCCAAAAAGGCATAAATTTTTTAGGTTTAAACAATACTCTTACCTATTCAGGATGCAACAAACAATGGTTGTTCTAGATTTTGACCAATCTAACAGGTCAGATGCTTTATTTCTTAGCATCATAAGTTATATTCCAAATAGCCCATGAGGGATTGCTAGTTTGTACCATGTAGACCTATGTCTGTGACTTAGACATGATAAAAAATTAGCCTATCAATCCTTTAAATCAACCCAAGCAAGGCTTGGTGATTCTCAATTCTAGAGAGGTTTGCTTCACACAAAAGAACAATACACATATATGTATATATGGAATTATAATAACAATATATAAAGCCCCATTCCATTGTCGACCCATCCAATATGGAGCACTAGAAATAATAATAAGAATGAAATACTAGGATTCATACCCCTCCCATTGAATCGCTTATCGATCTGAATGAAAGGTAACCTATACAATATTAAACACTGTCAATTGAAATAAATTCCAATAGCCTTAATAAGGCTAGCACCATTATGTGAAATGAAATGAAGTTCGAGCCTTAGCCAAGCTTCTGCACATAGCCGCAAAGGCTTAATACATCATTTTCTTTTCTCTACTATGTAGGTCATAGGCCATGTGTTTCCACATATTGGTTTAAAAACTCATGTGAATCAGCTCAAGGTTGTATCAACACAGACGACTCACATTTTTTTGTGCTATAAAAACATACAATAAAAATGAAGCAATACCTTAAGTATATTTTTATCAATGATAAATAAAACATGAGGTTGAATTACCTCCAAATTGAGCTTTTGAAGATTTCCTCAGCTTTTCCTTTCAGCTAGATGATTTTCTTCTTCTTTCTACTTTTTTTCCAAAGTTGTATGTTTGAAAATGGAAACAACCATTCCTTTTGCATGTTGTTGGGAGAAGGCATTATTGTCTACCACCGACCATTACTTTGTCTGAACATTGTCATTAAAATCATGGTATTCCACGTTCTTCATGGATTTTCCTTGTGATTTTTCATTGATCTCAACAATTCGATTTAGAATATATTAGTTATCGAATTTGAATATATGTATGTATATATGTATATGTATGTATATATATGTATATATATATGTAATATATATATATATATACATATATATATGTAGTGTAGGAAAATGCATATCATTGCATTTTCACACTTTTTTGGGCCCACCTTGCTTTATTTATCTTTATTTATGTCTTAATTGGTCCTATTTTGTATCCACAAGCCTAATAAATTATATCTTTTCATGGCTAATCTCAAAAAAAATTAAAGGATAAATGATAATTTAATGATTATGGTTGTGTGTCCTTGATTTTTGGACTGGGACTAAGATGCCACCTAGGGTGTCTTTGTCCTCCAAAGGTCTTGGGGCCCTGATTTCAAATGCACCTTAAATGGGTCCCTTTTTGGAGTTTGTGCCCCGAGTTTCAAACCTCGAGACTAAGACACCACCTAGGGCATCTTAGTCCTCCTCAAGTTACTTTTGGGATTTAATTTCAAATCTTGGCGAGATTTAGCCTCCTTTAATTAATGAATTCATATGTCGGCTTTTTGTGGTGTAAGTTCAAGATATTAAGCATGGATAAGTATAAATATAAGGTTATTTCACTCATTTCTCATCTAGCAAGTTGAATAAGCATTCCTAATAGCAATTTTGAGTTCACAAGAGCATTCAAGAGCAATCCATCAAGCATTTGGATCCATCATCAAGATTCAAGCATCATATCAAAGATATTCTTGCATCATGTGTGTTTTTGAGCTAACATTTATGCAAGCAATTCAAGTCAAGATCTATCAAGCGTTCATTTGATTCAAGATCTACATTCAAGCTAGCCACTTCATACAAGTTTGTAAATTTCATAGTAAGGGTTTGGTGAGTTGCAACATAATACTTTGTTCAATCATCATTTCCTTCATTATTCCATTTCATTCCAAGGTTTAATTACCAACAAGGGGTTTGACCAAGGCAAACCCTCAATTACTAAAAATCAACAAGTTTTTATTCTCTTGTATTTTTATGTTTCTAGATTTAGGTTGACGATCATTTGAAGTGCAAAGTTGTAAAGTTACAAAGTTGTATTGTAAAGTTATCATTTTCATGGAAAGTCACCTACAGGCCAGATCTAGAGGTTTCAGGACTTAAGATCCGAGAAGAAGGAAGTGCAAACATTCAACCTCAAGATCACATTTAGAAATTTCAAAAATTCAAAATGAGACTAAGTCAGTAGTAAGGGCGTCTTAGTCCTCCCAAGGGTATTTTGCAAAGATTCTTTTAGATTTTGTTCCGACATCCAGAGATTTTGCATATGCCCCAAAAAATAGCAACGAGACTAAGACAATAGTAAGGGTGTCTTAGTCCTCCCTAGCATATTTTGATAACATTTTTGCATTTCCAGAATCCTCATCATATTTCTAGACTTCCCAAGTACATACATCCTAACTTGTTGCTTAATTTCATCATTTGCATTCTTCATTTGACTTGCATTACTAGGTTTTGTGAGTTGAATGTTAGGTTGTCTTTTCTAAGCCTTTGCTTGGTGGTGAGCCTCTCAAAGCCTAGCTAAAGAACCTCCCTAGGTCTCCTTTGTTGAGAATTGACTCACCTTTGTGTTGATAGTCAATCCAATTTGGGATCTTAGGAAATTCTTGAATGACAATTAGAGAATAGTGGTGTTCTCTGACCTAGGTTATTAAGCACCCATTTCCCCATTGTTCAATATCTATATGTATTTAAATGGTTTCATTCATATTCACCATATTTTAAAAAATATAAACTTTTATATATATATATATATATATATATATATATATATATATATATATATATATTCATTTGTTTACATACATGTATATATACATTCTTGTGAAAAGTGTTTCTTTAGAAGAGCTTATAAGTTTCATATGTTATTTAAATTAAGGAACTTTAATTTATTCTTGAGCTTCAATACATATAAACTTAAAGAATTTATTTTTAATCATTCTTTCATTTCCTTCAAAACACAGAGTTCGAGTAGAAAATTCAATCTACAATCCCTTCATTTTCAATCACTAAAACAACTCAAGTCATGCAATTATGTTCTTCTATATATACAAAGTATTTCAAATGTAATTCATCATGTCATTTGTGGTGTATACACCTAGATTCTAACTAGCTTACCATTCGATCTAGCTAAACAATCCTACTTCAACCGTGTTCTTGTCCTTCAACCTGTCACCCTGAAACTACACACACTTGCACTTGCAAATTGATCAATAATGTTAAATTCTTGGTAACATATTGAATAATTTCCAAAAGTTCACAAAGTCAACATCAGTCAAATTTTTTCATTCAATTTTTAAAAATTTCAAAATTTTCATTTAATATTTCAAAATTTCTTCAATAATTCAATTTACCATATTACAATAAATATACAATAAAATTGGGTTATGACATCCTTCCCCTCTTGGAAGAGACATCGTCTCGATGTCTAGTAAGTCAAAATAAAAGAACATCATATCAAATTTGAACATACATACACTATTTCAACATCATATCAAAATATGTCTTTTTCAACATCACATTAGAATATATATGTCTATTTCAACATCACATTTAAAGCATGAAATATCATAGTATCTCAACCCAAAAAATTTCAAATAAAATTATTCAAGTTTCTTTCTCAAGAAAGAAAATGTGGAAAGGAGCATTCTATTTCTTCTGCATCCTCCCAAGTAGCACTGTCCTCTGAGTACTGGTCCCATTAGACCTTAAACTGAGAAATATCTTTTCTCTACAACTTAGCATTGTGTCTATCCAAGATTCTAATGCGATCCACTAGCACCACTCTTGGATCTTGTACCTGCAAGGATTTCCAATCAAGTACATAAGTCACATTAGGGTGATATGGCTTAAGAAAGGAAACATGAAACACATTATGAAGTTGAGCCATAGCAGGTGATAAAGCTAGTCTGTAAGCAACTGGGTTAGTCACTCCCAAGACTTCAAACAGTCCCACATATCTTGGAGCCAAATTGGAAGACTTTCCAAAAGAAATAGAACTTTTATGAGGTTTAACTCTCAATAAAACTTTATCCCCTATTGCGAACTATCTAGGAGTTTGATTCTTGTTTGCATAACTCTTATGTTGGTCTGCCACCTCTTTCAATCTACTCTAAATGACCCTCATTTTTTCCTCCATTTACTTAAGCATTTTAGGTCCTACTATGATCATGTCCTCCAATTTATCCCAATTGATGGGGGTACAACACTTCCACCCATACAAGGCTTCAAATGGTGCCAGGTATAAGGATGTATGATGAGAATTTTTGTAGGAAAACTATACCAAAGGAAAATATTCTTCCCACTTATACTATTGGTCCATACAATACATTCGGAGGAGGTATTCGACTACCTGATTCACCCTCTCTATCTTCCTGTCAGTCTAAGGATGATAAGCCGAGTTGAAATTCAGATTGGTCCCAATGCAACATTCAAGGTCATCCAAAACCTTGAGGTCATCTGTGTGTCCCTATTAGAAATGACAGTCTCTAGCACTCCATGTAAGCAGAAGATCTCCTAGATAAATTTCTTAACCAGGGTCAACGATCCATCCTTAAGCTTTCCCAAAATGAAGTGCACAAACTTAGTCAACTTATCAATCATGACCAAGATAACTTCATGATTTCTCTTGCTCAACGACAACCCCTATACAAAATCCATACTGATCACCTACCATTTATAAAATAACCCAACTGGATGTGCATGCTTAGCCTTGACTCACTTGCACTCCAAGCATCTGGCTATGTACTCCACTATACCCTTCTTGAGTTTAGGCCAAAAATATAGATTCTTCAACTTTGTGATCATCTTGGATACTATGGGGTGTCCTAAATAAGGTGCATTGTGAACTTCTTCTAAAACCAACTTCCTCAAATCTCTAGAGTCAGGAATATACATCCTTCTCTGATATCTCAAAATACCGTCTAGTTTGATCTCATACCCATCGAACCAATGATTTGAAAGATTTACTGCTAGGGCGCTCTTCACTCTCACATAGTGCTCATCCCCTTGGAAGATTCTGAATTAACTACTACCTCAAGTTAGACCTTGTTGAGATCATGGCTACCATATGCCTTCATCTACTAAGAGCATCAACCACTCAATTCTATTTCCCTTGTATATATTCAATTCCAAAGTCATACTCACTAAGGAATTCCAACCACCTTCTTTGCCACACATTAAGGTTTGGTTGGGTAAACATGTATCTCAATCCTAAGTGGTCTACCTTGAGTTCAAATGGATTTCCAAAAAGATAATTCCTCCACATCTATAATACATGAACCATGGCCGCCAATTGGATCCAAATCATGAGGAACTTAGTTCACTTCATGTTGCTTGAGCTTCCTTGATTCATAAGCTACCACTTGTCTATCTTGCATTAACACTACTCCCAATCCCTCTCCTGAAGCATCTATGATTACTATGAATCTCCCATTAGGATCAAGGATAGTCAACACTGGTGTTGCTATGAGCCTCTCCTTCAGGAGTTGGAATGCTTTCTTGTATTTCTCGGTCCATTCAAACTATGTTCCTTTCCTTTGGAGTGAGGTAATAGGAGATGCAATCTAGGAGAACCCTTGCAAAAAATTCCTATAGTACCCTATGAGGCCCATAAAGCTATGGAAATCTAACACATTATGAGGCACTGGCCATTCCACGATCACCTTGATATTCTTAGGGTATACAAAGACTCCTTCAATTGAAATAATATGGCCTAAATAGTGCACTCTATCCTAATAAAATGAAAACTTGGACAACTTCCCAAATAGTTTCCTTTCTCTCAATCATTGAAAAACTATCCTCAAATGTCTATCATGCTCTTTGACGGTCTTTGAGCACACTAGAATGTCGTTAATGAAAATCAAAACAAAATCATCCAAGCAATCTCTAAATACAGTATTCATAAGGTTCATAAAGGCTATTGGTGCATTAGTTAAACCAAAAGGTACCACTATGAACTACTAATGTCTATATCGAGTTCTAATTGTAGTCTTTAGAATATCTTCTTCCTTAATTCTCAATTTATGGTACCTTGAACTAAGATCAACTTTGGATAACACCATCGCTCCCTTCATTTGATCAAACAATTCATCAATCCTCAAGAGTGGATACCGATTCTTAATGGTCACCTTGTTCAACATCCAATAATCTATACACAGACGCAGGGTTTAGTCCTTCTTTTTCACAAAAATAACCGGCTCTCCCCGAGGAGACATGCTGGGTCTTATAAGTCCCTTATCCATCAATTCCATTAACTGGGCCTTAAACTTGTAGAGTTATGTGGTGGTCATCCGATAGGGTGCCTTGGATTGAAGCTCAGCTCCTAGAACTAGGTCAATAGAAAAATCAAATTCTCTCTTCGGAGGTAACTTCGTAAGTTCATCAAGGAATACGTCTCAGAACTCCTTGAGAATAGGATAGTAATCTAAATACGGTTCCTTACTGTCAGGATTACTGGAATGCACCACATAAACTACACACCCCTTTTGACAAGCCTTCTTGAGTTACATCGCAGAAATTTGTCTAAGCTTTAAGTGTCTTTGCATTCCACAAGCCTCAACTGGGTTTCCATAATCATCCAAATATTTGACCACCTTATCCTCAGAGTTCACTATATCCTTATGCTCAGTTAATCAGTTTGTTCCCAAAATTACATCATATGAGCCTAAAGGTGCTATATACAAGTTGACCTGAGTTTGAAAGGTTGGAAGCTCTAACTCACTACAAAAGACATAGGTATATATCCTTTGCTCTGCTTGATTACCATACTAGACTATCCATGAATTGGCCATGTATCTAGGTCTAATGGGTATCTTGGATATTATTCTAGGATCTATAAAATATTCAGTAGCTCTACTATCAATTAAGATAGAGACAGATTGGCCATAGAGCTTACCCGTCAACTGAATTGGTGAAGCTTGATACTCTGCCTATTTGTTATCTACTGCAGTGTGGATCTGGTGATGTTGAGTCTGTTGGTAGCTTTCTTCCTTCCATGATTTTTATTGCTAAGGAAAATTCAAGGCATAATTATTGCCTCCACAAGTATAAAATCCATCTTGAGGCCCTTTGTGACCTCCTAGCTTGTCCTCTCTAAAGCCCTTCTGCTTATGGTCATCCTTGTATCCTTGTCTTTGTTTGCTTTCTTGTTCTTTCCACCATTACCATCTTCATCCTTATCCTATGACTCACTTCCCCTCTTGAGATTACGGATCTGATGGCTCTTCTCTCCCTTATGAAATTTCTTCTTCCTGTACAGCAACTTAGAATTTGAGTCATTGCGAAGATTGGATAGTCATTGCAGTTTATGTTCCTATTTGGTGGCCTTTTGGAAGACTTCATTCATGGTTTGAGGTTCATGTATATCCAATTCAACTCCTATGTGAGGTCTGAGTCCCATTATAAAATTTAAGATATATGGAACCGTTCATCTCCCTAATACTAGGGCACATATTTCAACAGGTTGGTGAACTTTTACCAATACTGAATCACAATCATATTTCCCTAGGTTAAGTTTTGAAATTCCATCACTTTCTTGTCAAAGGAAAGTTGCAGTAACCATCTCTTCCTATAAGCTTGGAGGAAGAGTTCCCAAGTGATCTCAACAAGATGAAGATTTCATTCTTACTTCTCATTATCCCACCAAGTCGAATGTGCTTCACCTGAGAGCTAATACATAGCCCATTGCACCTTGGTTTATTTAGAAAGTTTATGGAGCCCAAATTATTTTTCCATCTCTATAATCCAAGCTTCAGCTCCTACTCTAATAGCTTTACCATCAAACTTGGACAGTGCTACTCTTTTGAGGTCTTCCCAAGCTCTTCCTCAATTCATCCTCGTGGACCTACCCTTGGACCACCGTCTCCTTGATTTCCTTATGCATTCCTATGGTCTCGATCCCTGTATGCCACTCGAACTTCTTGCTCTATATGATCCATGTGGGAATCTTGTTGATTCAGAAGCTCTAGAATTAGCTCTAGCCTCTTGTTAGGTCTGTTATCATAACCACTACCACACCGTCTTTCCTGGTGGTCACCATGACATCCCACACTTATCCTACATCACATTCACATTTATCGTATCTCAACATAAGGTTCTATGAATAAATATTCTTATGCTAAATCATATAATTTTTCATATGCATACATCCCTCATTCTAGAAGACATACACATTCATGCATAACACAAGCATTTTAAAGTCCTTCGTTGTACACACCAAAAAAATATTATCTGATTTTATTTATACTTAAGGTGATTCAATAGACCCTTATTTACAATAGGCTTCTTGTTACATCATTCTAATTTCTTGGAATCAGAAAGAGGACATTCATCGGGGTCCTCATCTGAATTTACATCAAACTTTACAAAAGAGGATGGTTGAGCACATAGGCTCTCCTTTTCCTCTTTAGTCAAAAAGGGTGCATTGGGTCCACACCCTAGAGGCCAGTCTCAGATTGTGGAAAGATTTTTGATCTTAGGTATTCACTTCTCCTCAATCTTCAAGCCTCTCTCTAGCTTGAGTCATGTAAGAGCCTAAGCTATAGTTTCATCATCGAGAATTTCTGATTGAACCTCCACCTTGGTGTTTCCTTCCTTTACGTCATTCTTACGTGACATTCTAACAATTTTCCCTTTCCTTCATCCTACCTTTGATGTTCCCATTCCTACATTCAATTTAGGTTCAATCAATTCTCAGGATATCCAAATTTTGGGTCAAGGGTCAACTACCCTACTCAACTATGGTAGACTCAAAATTCCTAAAGTTGAAACCTAAGCTCTAATACCAAATGTAATAACCCATCCTAAATTATTACTTAATTAACATTATTGTATTTGACACATGAATATATTCTAAATTAAAAAGACATAACTAGTGGCTAAAGTCAATCATAGCTACACATGTCCATTTAAAATGAGTCAATGACTCATATTCAATTTAAAATTCAAATTACAATATCAAGTTTAACTTGGCTCCTAAGGCCACAAAGTCATTACATTGTTCACTTTACATCAAATACATGAATGTATTACATCAAGTTACATCTTCGACTAAAATAGTCTTGTGAAAAACTAAGGTTCTTCTTTGACACTCACCTCCATTGGTGGACGAGAACATGGTTGAAGCGCTTTACCGCCCAACCACAAATCTTACGCTTCCTCAGTATTCTTCTGACTTGAAGAATGCTTGACCCTACAAGGAAAGTTTAGCAAGAGAAAAATCTACGAGGTAGAATCTAGTGCGTCCCCATACATTAACATGCAATTTCTATATAAAATTTAGAAAAGAAAGTGTAAGATCTATGCTAGGAATGGCAGAGAGTGAAATCATAGAGTTCATACATACAAATGAACTACATTGCTTGGCCAAGCATAATAAATGTGTTGCAACAACAACAAACAATAGGTTATGGTAAAGCAAACCTATACTCTCTAAACTCTATTTCGGAACCCGTCCCAATAGGTAACTTTCTACTATACATCTCATAATGGCTATCTATCCTCTAGCAACATCTACCCTGAGGTGTTCTAGTCAACTAAGGTATCACTATTTTGTTCAAGTATTAAAATATTCTTTCACAAATGCCTTCAAAAGAAGAACCGGATTACTAATTTACTCTCTAAACAAAAATCAAATTAATGATTCACATAGTAATTCATCAATCACTCATATCATTCTTATGACTATTTTCTATTTTTCATCATAAGCATTTTCTATTAAAAAATAAATCATTAAATCAGATTGCAATCTTAAAATAGTATTCCTTTAGATGATTTTTGTCAAAATAAAGAATCAGAACAAGTCTATATTAATAGTTTCACACATACTATTTTTGCATTCTCACAACTGTGATATAAGAAATTTCATTGTTTAAATAGAACAACTACTATTTCCTACTAAACAGTTATAAAACAAGTTGTTTACATATGAACATTAATTATTTAAATAGAATAATTATTGTTTCCTACTAAACAGTTATAAGAAAATTTGTTTACATATAAACATTCATTGTTTAAACATAACAAGTATTGTTTCCTACTAAACAATTATAAGACAAGTTGTTTACATATGAACATTCATTATTTAAACAGAATAAGTATTGTTTCCTACTAAACAATTATAAGACAAGTTGTTTATAAATGAACATTCATTGTTTTAAACTTTTCAAAGTTGTTTCCAATTAAATAGTTTAATGAGCAAGGCTGTTTTTAGCTACAAAAATAACTTTTCAACAAAATAGTGTAGTTTGCAAAAGAATGACCACTATTTACATCAACACAATATTGTTTCAAACTAAATAGTTACATTTAAAGACAAATAATGTTGTTTAATTTGTTTGTTGATCTCAAACTATTTACATGCTAAATGATCACTTTACAAGTAACTGATCACAGTTTAAAAATATAATGGGCTTTTTCACAATGTACTAAAAATAAACAAATCAAATAGCCTGATTTCATACATAAGGGAAGAATGTCTATTATTCAGATCTTGATCACTTTCATCACTAGAAATTCAATGAGAAACTTTAATATTATAAGAAAACTAAGTTTCAAATGCTTGTCAAAGAAATACTTGAGAAAATATTTCAATCAAAGAAGGCATAGAAGTTTCATGTTCAAACAATACTCTTGCCTATTCAGACTACAACTAAAAAACCAAGGTTGTTTTGGATTTCGACCAATCTCACAAGTTAGATGCTTTCTTTCTTAGCATCAAAAGTTATATTCCAAATAGCCCATGAGGGCTTGCTGGTTTGTACCATGCATACAATTAAAATCAACATGCAGACTTATGTATGTGACATACATAATCACAAATCATCTTATCGATCCTTTAGATCGACCCAAGCAAGGCTTGGTGATTCTCAATTCTAGAGAGGTCGGATTCACACAAAAGAACAATACACATATATGTATATATGAAATTCTAATAACAATTGATAAAACCCCATTTCATTATCAGCCATCTGATATTGAGCGATAGAAATAATAATAAGAATGAAATGTTGGGATTCATACCCCTCTCACTGGATTGCTTGTTGATCCGAATCAAAGGTAACCTATACAATATAAAAATTGTCAATCAAAATAAATTTAGATAGCCTTAATAAGGCTAGCACCATCGTGCGAAATGAAATGAAGGTCGAGCCATTTATGGCTCTTCAAGCCTCGGCCAAGCTTCTACACATAGTCGTGAAGGCTCAATACATCATTTGGTTTTCCCTACTATGCAAGTCGTAGGCCATGTGTTTCCACATAGTGGTTAACAAACTCATGCAAATTGGCTCAAGGTCATATCAACACAGACAACGACTTACATTTTGTTGTGCTATGAAAAAATACAATAAAAATGAAGGAATACCTTAAACAGATTTTTATCAATGATAAATAAAACATGAGGTCGAATTACCTCCAAATCGAGCTTTTGAAGATTTCCTCAGATTTTTCCCTATCTCAAGTTCTTTCACTGCTTTTAGCCTTCGAGCCAGACGATTTTCTTCTTCTCTCTAATTTTTCACCAAAGTTTTCTATTCGAAAATGGAAACAACCATTCATTTTGCATGTTATTGGGTGAAGGCATTACTTCCTGTCGTCGGCCACTACTTGGTCTGAACATTTTTATTAAAATCATGGCAGTCCATGCCCTTTGTGGATTTGCCTTGTGATTTTTCATTGAATTTAACAATCTGATTTAGAATATATCGATTATCGAATTTGAATTCGATATAAATTTGAATATATGTATGTATATATATGTATATGTATATATAAAAGCTAACTCTAGACAAAAAGCACCTATGGTCTCATGTCATGGACATTATGACATAACATCCCATCTCTCATGAACAAAACACACTCGACGACAAAATAAATAGAATGGACAAAACACACTGACGACAGAGTAAACGAAAAAATAGACAGACAGAGACGACAGAGTAACGATAGAAATAGTCAGACAAAGGCAGATGAAGTTTTAAACGTATAGTTTTAAAAACGAGCGGGATTTTTAAATATGAGCAGGAGTTTTAAATTTCATATAATTTTGAATTGGTTTGAATTCGGTTGCAGAAAAGTTGTGAATTGGTTATTTTCTCAGTGCAAACGGGCTATCAACAGGCAGAAAGCTACTGAGGATTTTTCTAATGGCAGATTTAGATCTTTATTGGGTATTTTAATCTCCTCGTCTAGGGATCGGTATTTGAAGATATGTTCTTTATTCATAATTGTGCATATAACTATACATTATAGTGCATACACCACACACATTCCAAAAGGATTTGATCTTTATTATAGTGCTTATTATTTGAAGATTTGTGCATAAGGATCAGGTATTTAAAGACTTAGATCTTTATTGTTTTTTGTTGGTATTTATTATAACTATGCATACACGATAGTAATGCAGCTATTCTGGGCAAAGGCTATTTTTCCTACAAATGCCAAACCCTTGATTTTCCAGTGCTCTATAAGTACAAGATGGGTTATACAATTTGGTGGATGGCAGTGAGTTTATGCTTGTTATAATGATCTTATGAAAAAGCGGCAATTGTTTTGGTTTAATTTTTCAGGTCCATGAGTTGCTGAGAGAAATGCTTGGGAGATCAACGTTTGAAGTGAATATTAATTCTCATTTTCTTCAAAACATAGAAACTGGTTCACGATAATTTCATATGCAGGAGATATGGCAACACTTTGTTATGAAACATGCTCTAGGAGCTCACCATACAGTTAATGATAATGGTGTTTGTGGTGATCATGAATAAGTAGAAATGGATTGCCCAGAGCCTACCAACTGCTTGAAGAGGAAAGTGGTGTTTAGCAATGCCTAAAAGTGGGTCAAATGTCCTTGCAAAGTTGTCTCTGTACCCATGAGGAATCATATTCATCATTCATATCACAAAATCATTTTTGTACATGGCCAGTGATTGGAATTTTGTGAAATAGCGAGGCTGAGAAGAGGAACACTTTTTTTTTCTATCTGCCTGTACACCTGTGGGCCTTTTCTTTCTTTCTTTCTTTGTTTTATAGTTATTATTACCTTCATGTGTTTGTGGACCCACATGAATGTTGGATCCTTCGAAATGAATCTATCTTATTGCCAATCATTCCAAATTTTGTTGAGATTATCAATAACTGTATGTTGAGCTACTAGAATAGGTATTTTGTTATAAAACATTTTGATACCTTTTTTAGCATATTACATAGGCAGCTTACTCTTTGAAGGGAGAGAGGCTAACTCATAGACAAACACTATCTGAATTTATGTTGATTGGTGGCGGAGTTAGTGAAACATACTCTATCAAAGAGACATGGAAAAGCATTGTGTAGATATATAAGGAAGCAAAGGTGCAGGAATGCAGCTTCCTACGCTAATCTTGAGAGGACGATTATGCAAATTCAACTAACTATTACAGAGATTTCAATGGACAAATAAACATGCATAAATGAAATATCACAATAAACACATAACACAGTAATTACCGTGGGGAAACCCTTCCGGGAGAAAAACCCCACCCTCCAAAACCCGCACAATGTATTATCAAATCAAAAGATTACAATACACTTGCAATGCAAGTTCTTATAGGAGCGCATCACCACAACTCGAACTCAGACTCGAGAGACTCCTTCTAGCACCTAGTCTTGCAAACTGAACTCGATGATTCAAACACCTCCCCAAGCCCTCCTTTTATAGTGATTTACAACCTGGAAACCATTTGTGGTTTTACAAAACCATGGGAAAAACAACCATGCCACATGTTACCCACTTGTCATTTGTAACTCCCAACCAAGTTAAAATAGCATTTTCGTCCATAATTTTGTCCTCTAGTTTAGACCCCCATTAAATTCATACAATGAGTTGTTTATACTCTAAAAACAACCCTCCTATATTCTAATAGGGACAAGGCACATTTTTAACAACTCATACACCTTTTTCCAACACATAAACATGTGGAGAACTACCACAAACAAATTCTAGAATTTTCTGAAAAAAGGCTTGCAAGGTTGAGACACGATTCTCAACATTCTCCCACTTGTCGAACACCTTGCAAGAGTCAGGGGATCCAAAGTGTCATGGACTTAATTGCTAGGGGCCGAGAGCCCCATAGACTCTGAACACCATCTGAATTTCTCTGTGCTCACGGGCTTAGTTAATGCATCAGCAACATTCACCAAAGTCTCCACCTTCTCCAGCTTCACCTTGCCATCCTCGACCATATCTCTCACAAAATGATAGTGTACATCAATGTGCTTGGTCCTGGCATGAAATGTCGGGTTCTTCGCTAGGAAAGATTGCACTCTGACTGTCACTATAAATTGTCACTGCACCCTGTTTGAACTCTATATCTGAACACAATCTCTTTAGCCAGATGGCTTCCTTGCAGGCATGAGTAGCTGCCATATACTCTGCCTCTGTAGTGGACAAAGTGACCACAACTTGTCGCTTGCTCATCCAACTGATTGCACCACCGAATAATGTAAACACATATGCACTGGTGGATCTTCTTCTATCAACATCACCGGCCCAGTCTGAATCCACGTAGCCTTGAATATCCAAGGAATGCTCATTTTTTGTTCCATGAAAACATATAGAGTACTCTGAGGTACCTTGCAAGTATCAGAAAACTCTTTTTACTGCATCCCAATGTGCTCTTCCTGGATTAGACATGTAACGGGAAAGTACTCCCACTGCTTGGGCAATGTCTGGTCTTGTATAGACCATAGCATACATCAAACTTCCAACAGCACTCTGATATGGTACTCGACTCATCTCTTCCATCTCCAATGGGGATGTAGGACACTGTGAGCTAGAAAGCTTTGTTCCCATAGTAACAGGAACACTCAATGGTCTGGAATCCTGCATATTGAATCTTCTCAGAATAGTACCAACATACTTACTCTGGCCTAGCCAAAGCTTTCTATTTTTCCTATCTCTTATAATCTCCATTCCTAGAATATGCCTTGCTGTACCAAGATCTTTCATTTCAAACTTTGCTGAGAGCTAAGATTTTAACTCTACAATCAAACCTTTTCCTTTGCCAATAAACAACATGTCATCAACATATAAGGCAATAACCAGGAAATAATCACCATCAGACTTGTAATATATACAGTGATCAGATTTAGATCGCACAAATCCCAAACTCAAAACATATGTATCAAACTTCTGGTACCACATCCTAGGACTTTGTTTTAAACCATACAAGGATTTCTTCAACTTACAGACCAAATGACTTTTACCTTTCACCACAAAGTGCTCTGGCTGTGTCATATAAATTTCTTCCTCCAAATCTCCATGAAGGAAAGTTGTTTTCACATCCATCTGCTCAACCTCTAGATCATAAGTAGCTGCAATAGAAAGTAAAAATCGAATGGATGTCATTTTTGCTACAGGAGAAAAAATTTCACCATAATCAACTCCTGCAACCTGGGAGTAACCTTTTGCAACCAAACGTGCTTTATACTTCTCAATACTTCCATCTGAACCCATCTTCCTTTTGAACACCCATTTACAACCAACAGGCTTCCGTCCTTCAGGCAATGGTACAAGGTCCCATGTGTCATTCTTCTTAAGAGCTGCCATCTCTTCTTCCATGGCTATTTTCCAGGACTCTGAATCATTCATACCAAGAGCCTCTTCTACAGATCTCGGTTCATCAATATTAGCATTCAAAGCAAATATACACCTCCAATCATCAGGAGAATATCCATACCTTTCTGGTGCTTTTCCTACTAGACCTTCTACTAGACCTTCGAACAAGATCAGGTTCAGGTTCAGGTTTAGGTTCTCCCTCTTCCTTTGATGATTCAGAACTCGTAGAGCTCTCCTCGACTTCTTGTCTTTCTAAGGGCCTCGATTCAACTTTCTCAGGTGTAGCAGGCAGTTGAATCACATCTTTCTTTTCTTCCATCTGTTCTGGCTGCACTATAACAGAAGAAGTCTTAGTTTCTCTAAAAATAACACTTCTGGAATAAAATACCTTTTGTGCAACATGATCCCAAAGCTTGTATCCTTTCACACCATAACTATATCCGATGAAGATACATTTGACAACTTTGTTGTCCAATTTTGTCTGCTTCTCCTTTGGCACATGAGCATATGCCTCACAACCAAACACTCTCAGATGTCTAAGTGAAGGCTTGTGGCCCGACCACACTTCCATTGGCGTCTTATCAACAAGAGTTGATGTAGGAGACCTGTTTATCAGGTAGCAGGCAGTGGCTACAGCTTCAACCCAAAACTTTTGTTCCAGTCCAACTCCACTCAGCATACTCCTAGCCTTCTCCATCAAGGTCCTGTTCATTCTTTCTGCAACTCCATTCTGCTATGGAGAATATGGAGTCGTCTTCTCTCTTTTAATACCACAATCTTTACAAAATGTGTCAAAATCATTAGAGCAATATTCACCACCATTATCAGTTCTCAAACACTTTATCTTCTTTCCAGTCTGCAACTCAACCATTGCTTTAAATTCTTTGAAACGACTGAAAACTTTAGCTTTACTCCTAAGAAAATAAACCCATGTTCTTCTACTGAAATCATCAATGAAAGAAACATAATAAACTGATCTACCAATAGAAGAAACATCAACTGGACCAAATACATCTAAATGGATAAGATCCAAAATACATGAAGACTTATGAGAACTCAAGTAAAACTGAATACGATTTTGTTTACCATAGATACAATGCTCACAAAAATCGAACTCAAGATTGCAATCATTCAACCCATCAACAAGGTTTTTATTTTTCAAGGTTCGTAGACCCTTCTCACCTATGTGGCTTTGTCTTTGGTGCCATAACATGGTCTTCTCTATGGGAAACTTTGATTCGGTAGATAGAGCACCCTTGGGTACCCAAAAACCATGACCATCTGTTGAAAGAGAAACCCTCTCCTTCTCCAACAAAGTAGTCCTTTTCACAATCTTATCAGAAGTACTATTACACTCAACCGTGCATGCATCGAGCTGGTACAATGTACCCAATCTGCTTCCTCTTGCTATTACCATAGCACCTCTCACCATTTTCACACCTGCTTCAGAAAACTGTACAAGCACACCCACATCTATTAGTTTTCTAACAGATAAAAAATTTCTTGCTAGTCCTGGGATATGCAAGACACAATCAAATATTCTAATTCTACCATCAGAAAATTTCACATGAATACTTCCACTACCAACAATATCAAGAACAGATTTATCACCCAAATACACCTTACCACCATCAAAATTTTCATACTTACTAAACTAGTTTCTATTAGGAGTCATGTGGAAAGATGCACCTGAGTCTATCAACCATGCATTGTCACCTGCATGAGTGGCCAAGGCTGCGATGAAAGCATCTTCATCTTCCTTCTCGGACTTAGAATCATAATCTTGCTTCTTCTTCTTCTTCTTCTTCTCCTCTTTGCAGTCCTTTCCGAAGTGTCCAGGTTTGCCACAATTCCAGCAAATTGCCTTGGACTTACCAGAAGATTTTGATCTTCCCTTATTCTTGGACTTAGAATGGCCATGCTGCTTTTCATTCTTGCCTCTTTCTTTTGGTCTTCCTTGAACACTCAAAGCCTCTTTGGCATTTAGAGAGACCTTCCTTCTCATCTCCTTAGAAAGTAGAGAACCAACAACGTCCTCCATCTTCAAGACAACTCAAGTGCTCCCTATGGCCATGACAAGGCTGTCCCATGAGTCTGGCAATGAACATAGCAAGATTTGGCACCTTTCTTCTTCATCCATTTTCACCCCAACTAAGGCCAACTGAGTCACCAACATATTAAAGCTTTCCAGATGCTCAGAAATTCATCCACCTTCTTCCATTCTCAAGGAATACAACTTCTTCCTCAAGAAAATCTTGTTCACAAGTGATTTCGCTTGATAGATCTCACTTAGCTTCTTCCAAAGCTTCTTTGCAGTAGATTCTTCATGGACATTCATCAGAATTGAATCTGCAAGACACAATCTTATGAAACCTTTAGCTTTTCTATCCATTACATCATATTGTGCAGCTAAAGTTGGATCTACGGGCCTCAGCGTATTCTCATCCACCGCATTCCATAGATCTCGATCAATTAACAGATCTTCCATCTTCAGCTTCCACATCTCAAAGTTTGTGCCAGAAAACTTCTCTACATCAATTCTCCCCAACATGCTTGCCATCTTTACAATCCTGCAATACAGAAAATAAAATACTCTGCACAAGCTCCCACTCAAACCTTGATTAGCTCAAAAAACCCTATACCCAACAAATAGAACCAAAACTGGCTAGGCTCTGATACCACTTGTAAGGAAGAAAAGGTGCATGAAATCGCTTCCTACGCTAACCTTGAGAGGTCGATTATGAAAATTCAACTAACTATTACAGAGATTTCAATGGACAAATAAACATGCATAAATAAAATATCA
>VDFB02193867.1:228372261-228410118 GCA_007258455.2 Sequoia sempervirens
CATCCAAGCAATCTCTAAATACAGTATTCATAAGGTTCATAAAGGCTATTGGTGCATTAGTTAAACCAAAAGGTACCACTATGAACTACTAATGTCTATATCGAGTTCTAATTGTAGTCTTTAGAATATCTTCTTCCTTAATTCTCAATTTATGGTACCTTGAACTAAGATCAACTTTGGATAACACCATCGCTCCCTTCATTTGATCAAACAATTCATCAATCCTCAAGAGTGGATACCGATTCTTAATGGTCACCTTGTTCAACATCCAATAATCTATACACAGACGCAGGGTTTAGTCCTTCTTTTTCACAAAAATAACCGGCTCTCCCCGAGGAGACATGCTGGGTCTTATAAGTCCCTTATCCATCAATTCCATTAACTGGGCCTTAAACTTGTAGAGTTATGTGGTGGTCATCCGATAGGGTGCCTTGGATTGAAGCTCAGCTCCTAGAACTAGGTCAATAGAAAAATCAAATTCTCTCTTCGGAGGTAACTTCGTAAGTTCATCAAGGAATACGTCTCAGAACTCCTTGAGAATAGGATAGTAATCTAAATACGGTTCCTTACTGTCAGGATTACTGGAATGCACCACATAAACTACACACCCCTTTTGACAAGCCTTCTTGAGTTACATCGCAGAAATTTGTCTAAGCTTTAAGTGTCTTTGCATTCCACAAGCCTCAACTGGGTTTCCATAATCATCCAAATATTTGACCACCTTATCCTCAGAGTTCACTATATCCTTATGCTCAGTTAATCAGTTTGTTCCCAAAATTACATCATATGAGCCTAAAGGTGCTATATACAAGTTGACCTGAGTTTGAAAGGTTGGAAGCTCTAACTCACTACAAAAGACATAGGTATATATCCTTTGCTCTGCTTGATTACCATACTAGACTATCCATGAATTGGCCATGTATCTAGGTCTAATGGGTATCTTGGATATTATTCTAGGATCTATAAAATATTCAGTAGCTCTACTATCAATTAAGATAGAGACAGATTGGCCATAGAGCTTACCCGTCAACTGAATTGGTGAAGCTTGATACTCTGCCTATTTGTTATCTACTGCAGTGTGGATCTGGTGATGTTGAGTCTGTTGGTAGCTTTCTTCCTTCCATGATTTTTATTGCTAAGGAAAATTCAAGGCATAATTATTGCCTCCACAAGTATAAAATCCATCTTGAGGCCCTTTGTGACCTCCTAGCTTGTCCTCTCTAAAGCCCTTCTGCTTATGGTCATCCTTGTATCCTTGTCTTTGTTTGCTTTCTTGTTCTTTCCACCATTACCATCTTCATCCTTATCCTATGACTCACTTCCCCTCTTGAGATTACGGATCTGATGGCTCTTCTCTCCCTTATGAAATTTCTTCTTCCTGTACAGCAACTTAGAATTTGAGTCATTGCGAAGATTGGATAGTCATTGCAGTTTATGTTCCTATTTGGTGGCCTTTTGGAAGACTTCATTCATGGTTTGAGGTTCATGTATATCCAATTCAACTCCTATGTGAGGTCTGAGTCCCATTATAAAATTTAAGATATATGGAACCGTTCATCTCCCTAATACTAGGGCACATATTTCAACAGGTTGGTGAACTTTTACCAATACTGAATCACAATCATATTTCCCTAGGTTAAGTTTTGAAATTCCATCACTTTCTTGTCAAAGGAAAGTTGCAGTAACCATCTCTTCCTATAAGCTTGGAGGAAGAGTTCCCAAGTGATCTCAACAAGATGAAGATTTCATTCTTACTTCTCATTATCCCACCAAGTCGAATGTGCTTCACCTGAGAGCTAATACATAGCCCATTGCACCTTGGTTTATTTAGAAAGTTTATGGAGCCCAAATTATTTTTCCATCTCTATAATCCAAGCTTCAGCTCCTACTCTAATAGCTTTACCATCAAACTTGGACAGTGCTACTCTTTTGAGGTCTTCCCAAGCTCTTCCTCAATTCATCCTCGTGGACCTACCCTTGGACCACCGTCTCCTTGATTTCCTTATGCATTCCTATGGTCTCGATCCCTGTATGCCACTCGAACTTCTTGCTCTATATGATCCATGTGGGAATCTTGTTGATTCAGAAGCTCTAGAATTAGCTCTAGCCTCTTGTTAGGTCTGTTATCATAACCACTACCACACCGTCTTTCCTGGTGGTCACCATGACATCCCACACTTATCCTACATCACATTCACATTTATCGTATCTCAACATAAGGTTCTATGAATAAATATTCTTATGCTAAATCATATAATTTTTCATATGCATACATCCCTCATTCTAGAAGACATACACATTCATGCATAACACAAGCATTTTAAAGTCCTTCGTTGTACACACCAAAAAAATATTATCTGATTTTATTTATACTTAAGGTGATTCAATAGACCCTTATTTACAATAGGCTTCTTGTTACATCATTCTAATTTCTTGGAATCAGAAAGAGGACATTCATCGGGGTCCTCATCTGAATTTACATCAAACTTTACAAAAGAGGATGGTTGAGCACATAGGCTCTCCTTTTCCTCTTTAGTCAAAAAGGGTGCATTGGGTCCACACCCTAGAGGCCAGTCTCAGATTGTGGAAAGATTTTTGATCTTAGGTATTCACTTCTCCTCAATCTTCAAGCCTCTCTCTAGCTTGAGTCATGTAAGAGCCTAAGCTATAGTTTCATCATCGAGAATTTCTGATTGAACCTCCACCTTGGTGTTTCCTTCCTTTACGTCATTCTTACGTGACATTCTAACAATTTTCCCTTTCCTTCATCCTACCTTTGATGTTCCCATTCCTACATTCAATTTAGGTTCAATCAATTCTCAGGATATCCAAATTTTGGGTCAAGGGTCAACTACCCTACTCAACTATGGTAGACTCAAAATTCCTAAAGTTGAAACCTAAGCTCTAATACCAAATGTAATAACCCATCCTAAATTATTACTTAATTAACATTATTGTATTTGACACATGAATATATTCTAAATTAAAAAGACATAACTAGTGGCTAAAGTCAATCATAGCTACACATGTCCATTTAAAATGAGTCAATGACTCATATTCAATTTAAAATTCAAATTACAATATCAAGTTTAACTTGGCTCCTAAGGCCACAAAGTCATTACATTGTTCACTTTACATCAAATACATGAATGTATTACATCAAGTTACATCTTCGACTAAAATAGTCTTGTGAAAAACTAAGGTTCTTCTTTGACACTCACCTCCATTGGTGGACGAGAACATGGTTGAAGCGCTTTACCGCCCAACCACAAATCTTACGCTTCCTCAGTATTCTTCTGACTTGAAGAATGCTTGACCCTACAAGGAAAGTTTAGCAAGAGAAAAATCTACGAGGTAGAATCTAGTGCGTCCCCATACATTAACATGCAATTTCTATATAAAATTTAGAAAAGAAAGTGTAAGATCTATGCTAGGAATGGCAGAGAGTGAAATCATAGAGTTCATACATACAAATGAACTACATTGCTTGGCCAAGCATAATAAATGTGTTGCAACAACAACAAACAATAGGTTATGGTAAAGCAAACCTATACTCTCTAAACTCTATTTCGGAACCCGTCCCAATAGGTAACTTTCTACTATACATCTCATAATGGCTATCTATCCTCTAGCAACATCTACCCTGAGGTGTTCTAGTCAACTAAGGTATCACTATTTTGTTCAAGTATTAAAATATTCTTTCACAAATGCCTTCAAAAGAAGAACCGGATTACTAATTTACTCTCTAAACAAAAATCAAATTAATGATTCACATAGTAATTCATCAATCACTCATATCATTCTTATGACTATTTTCTATTTTTCATCATAAGCATTTTCTATTAAAAAATAAATCATTAAATCAGATTGCAATCTTAAAATAGTATTCCTTTAGATGATTTTTGTCAAAATAAAGAATCAGAACAAGTCTATATTAATAGTTTCACACATACTATTTTTGCATTCTCACAACTGTGATATAAGAAATTTCATTGTTTAAATAGAACAACTACTATTTCCTACTAAACAGTTATAAAACAAGTTGTTTACATATGAACATTAATTATTTAAATAGAATAATTATTGTTTCCTACTAAACAGTTATAAGAAAATTTGTTTACATATAAACATTCATTGTTTAAACATAACAAGTATTGTTTCCTACTAAACAATTATAAGACAAGTTGTTTACATATGAACATTCATTATTTAAACAGAATAAGTATTGTTTCCTACTAAACAATTATAAGACAAGTTGTTTATAAATGAACATTCATTGTTTTAAACTTTTCAAAGTTGTTTCCAATTAAATAGTTTAATGAGCAAGGCTGTTTTTAGCTACAAAAATAACTTTTCAACAAAATAGTGTAGTTTGCAAAAGAATGACCACTATTTACATCAACACAATATTGTTTCAAACTAAATAGTTACATTTAAAGACAAATAATGTTGTTTAATTTGTTTGTTGATCTCAAACTATTTACATGCTAAATGATCACTTTACAAGTAACTGATCACAGTTTAAAAATATAATGGGCTTTTTCACAATGTACTAAAAATAAACAAATCAAATAGCCTGATTTCATACATAAGGGAAGAATGTCTATTATTCAGATCTTGATCACTTTCATCACTAGAAATTCAATGAGAAACTTTAATATTATAAGAAAACTAAGTTTCAAATGCTTGTCAAAGAAATACTTGAGAAAATATTTCAATCAAAGAAGGCATAGAAGTTTCATGTTCAAACAATACTCTTGCCTATTCAGACTACAACTAAAAAACCAAGGTTGTTTTGGATTTCGACCAATCTCACAAGTTAGATGCTTTCTTTCTTAGCATCAAAAGTTATATTCCAAATAGCCCATGAGGGCTTGCTGGTTTGTACCATGCATACAATTAAAATCAACATGCAGACTTATGTATGTGACATACATAATCACAAATCATCTTATCGATCCTTTAGATCGACCCAAGCAAGGCTTGGTGATTCTCAATTCTAGAGAGGTCGGATTCACACAAAAGAACAATACACATATATGTATATATGAAATTCTAATAACAATTGATAAAACCCCATTTCATTATCAGCCATCTGATATTGAGCGATAGAAATAATAATAAGAATGAAATGTTGGGATTCATACCCCTCTCACTGGATTGCTTGTTGATCCGAATCAAAGGTAACCTATACAATATAAAAATTGTCAATCAAAATAAATTTAGATAGCCTTAATAAGGCTAGCACCATCGTGCGAAATGAAATGAAGGTCGAGCCATTTATGGCTCTTCAAGCCTCGGCCAAGCTTCTACACATAGTCGTGAAGGCTCAATACATCATTTGGTTTTCCCTACTATGCAAGTCGTAGGCCATGTGTTTCCACATAGTGGTTAACAAACTCATGCAAATTGGCTCAAGGTCATATCAACACAGACAACGACTTACATTTTGTTGTGCTATGAAAAAATACAATAAAAATGAAGGAATACCTTAAACAGATTTTTATCAATGATAAATAAAACATGAGGTCGAATTACCTCCAAATCGAGCTTTTGAAGATTTCCTCAGATTTTTCCCTATCTCAAGTTCTTTCACTGCTTTTAGCCTTCGAGCCAGACGATTTTCTTCTTCTCTCTAATTTTTCACCAAAGTTTTCTATTCGAAAATGGAAACAACCATTCATTTTGCATGTTATTGGGTGAAGGCATTACTTCCTGTCGTCGGCCACTACTTGGTCTGAACATTTTTATTAAAATCATGGCAGTCCATGCCCTTTGTGGATTTGCCTTGTGATTTTTCATTGAATTTAACAATCTGATTTAGAATATATCGATTATCGAATTTGAATTCGATATAAATTTGAATATATGTATGTATATATATGTATATGTATATATAAAAGCTAACTCTAGACAAAAAGCACCTATGGTCTCATGTCATGGACATTATGACATAACATCCCATCTCTCATGAACAAAACACACTCGACGACAAAATAAATAGAATGGACAAAACACACTGACGACAGAGTAAACGAAAAAATAGACAGACAGAGACGACAGAGTAACGATAGAAATAGTCAGACAAAGGCAGATGAAGTTTTAAACGTATAGTTTTAAAAACGAGCGGGATTTTTAAATATGAGCAGGAGTTTTAAATTTCATATAATTTTGAATTGGTTTGAATTCGGTTGCAGAAAAGTTGTGAATTGGTTATTTTCTCAGTGCAAACGGGCTATCAACAGGCAGAAAGCTACTGAGGATTTTTCTAATGGCAGATTTAGATCTTTATTGGGTATTTTAATCTCCTATGTCTAGCAGGATCAGGTATTTGAAGATCTGTTCTTTATTTATAACTGTGCATATAACTATACATTATAGTGCATACACCACACACGTCGCAAAAGGATTTGATCTTTATTATAGTGCTTATTATTTGAAGATCTGTGCATAAGGATTAGGTATTTAAAGACTCAGATCTTTATTGTTTTTCGTTGGTATTTACTATAACTGTGCATACACTAACTACAGTAATGCATCTATTCTGGGCATAGGCTATTCTGCCTACAAATGCTAACCCCTCGATTGTCCAGAGCTCTGTAAGTACAAGATGGGTTATACAATTTGGTGGATGGCAGTGAGTTTATGCTTGTTATAATGATCTAATGAAAAAGTGGTAATTGTTTTGGTTTTATTTTTCAAGTCCATGAGTTACTGAGAGAAATGCTTGGGAGATCGATGTTTGAAATGAAGATTGATTCTCATTTGCTTCAAAACATAGAAACTGGTTCACGATAATTTCGTATACAGGAGATATGGCAACACTTTTTTATGAAACATGCTCTAGGAGCTCAACATATAGTTACTGATAATGGTGTTTGTGGTGATCATGAATAAGTAGAAATGGATTTCCCAGAGCCTACCAACTGCTTGAAGAGGAAAGTGGTGTTTAGCAATGCCTAAAAGTGGGTCAAATGTCTGTGAAAGAGCAAGGTTGAGAAGAGGAACACCTTTTTTTGTACATGGCTAGTGATTGGAATTTTGTGAAAGAGCGAGGTTGAGAAGAGGAACACCTTTTTTTTTCTATCTGTCTGTACACCCATGGGCCTTTTCATTCTTTCTTTCTTTGTTTTATTGTTATTATTACCTTCATGTGTTTGTGGACCCACATGAATGTTGGATCCTTCGAAGTGAATCTACCTTATTACCAATCATTCCAATTTTTTTTGAGATTATCAATAACTGTATGTTGAGCTACTAGAATAGGTATTCTATTATAAAACATTTTGATACCTTTTTTAGCATGTTACAGGCAGCTTAATACTGAAGGGAGAAAGCTAACTCATAGACAAACACTATCTGATTTTATGTTGATGGTGTGGGGAGGTTAGTGGAAACATACTCTATCAAAGAAGACATGGAAAAACTTTGTTATTGTAGATATGTGAAAGGAATTTATCCAAGATCTTTAAAGAATAATCTCACAAAATTTGGATTTACATCAAAGTTCCTAGATTTTGATGATTTCCCTCCTATACTCCTCCTACAATTGTGTTGGTAACACCTATAGTAGCATTTTGCGTCACCTAGAGCACATTTAGGCTCATTTCATAAGTTTCTAATAAATTTGTAATAGTATTCTCATCACAACATAGTTCTCATTGTAAAGACATTTGTCTCTCAATCATCATTTCAACATATTAAAAGTTCTAGAATGAAGACTCTATTTTGTAGCACATGTTATTTCTAAAGTAGAACAAGTTATCTACAAAGCACCAAAACACATCATAGATCATTGTAGTTTGATTTTAAATTAATGTGATTTGATTCCTCAAATCTAGCAATTGGCCAATAATGTTCCTTGTACAAAAACTACTAAACAAGACATTATTGAACTATGCAACAAATATGCAAGCTTTGTGCTAGCATTTAAATATATATCCAATATTATCGGTCCCAAACATATTCATGGTTGTAATCTCATTTATTTTCATTCTATTGATCTTACTACTCACTTCATTCATCCCAAATGGGCCTATCTTCAAATTTCATGTGAATAGAACATTGCAACACCTTGCTAATTGATACAATTCAAATTAATTTCTTACACTCTCTATATAAATGTAATTGGTCATCACTCGAAGGTGTTTATTTTTTTAAACTCCAAAAGATATTTTTTGTTAATATTGGTGATGTTTTGTAGCACATTGTGAAGAGCATTGTATTACTTATCAACTCAAAAGATTATAATTTATACATTGGTTGTGTTTGTGATTAAAGTGTTGATTAAGAAATTTAAAGAAGAATAAACATTCTAGAGAATACACTATTTATCAAAACAAGTTGTAAATGAACAAGAAGAGGAAGATATACATTTTTAAAAGATATTGAAATCTATTTTAAAAAATTATAAGGGACCTAAAATTTGTATTGCCACTTATTTTGGTAGTTTGATTTTAAAATAATTGAATGATTAGAGAAATTATCTGAAAAAAATATTTTATGTATGAGGAAATTGAAGATCCTAAGAGGGTTAGGTTTATTAAGACTAAATTGAAGTGATATATTGCAATATGGTGGAAATAAGTATAAATGGAAAGGAATGGGGAGATGGAGATTATATAGAGAGAAATATAGAATAATTTTAAAGTTGAAGAGTAGAATTATAAAAAGTGATTACCACTTAGATATTGTTGAAAATTTTATAAAATTTGTGATAAAAGAATAAGAGTGTAAGGAAATATACTGAAGATTCTATAAGATGATAATTGTGTAAAAATTGTGTTTTAATTTCCTCATATGATGAAAAAACAAATGCAAAGTATAATTCTAGGTTGAAAAACCATAGTCTAGGTTCTGAGTGATATGATTTTGCTTGTTCTAAGCTCAAGGGTGGAGATCTCGAGGAGTTGTAGGTGAGGGATACATAAAACTAATCAAATTGACCTAAGGGGTGACTGATTATGTGTGATGTTATTTAAGCTAAATGTAATGAACTAATTGATCTAAATGACTGATTATGAATGCAAAACTTAAGATTTATGTTATGTTTGAAAACACAATGTGATATGCAAGAAATGAAATAAGAATGAATAAATGCATAACAGGAAGAAATGGATTGAATCAGTGTGTGCCTAGAGGTCTAATGAAGATTCTGGAATCTATGGAATGTTGTTTGGAATCACAAAAAATCAATAGTGGGACCATTCGCCTAGGGTGGCGAATTAGTCCTACTTCTGGTGAAAACTGTTAGGAACTAGTTTCTGACTGTCGGGATCTAGAATCTAACAAAACCTAGATTTTCAATCATAAGATGGGACTCATTCACCACTGGCGGCAAATCAATCCTCTCCAAAAATTCTGAGAAATCGAAAGATGACTTTGCAACACCAGATTTGGAAATGTCTGCTTGTCGAGTTGTCGAAGTCAATTTTGTAGGAAACGGACATAATACTTTCTCCAAGCTTGAAAAATGATTGATTTGACTTGAAGCACCTAGTTGACTTTTTGACCACTCTTCAACATCTCAATGCTTTCTAAATCTACATACAAAAGTCTACAAACACACATGCAAGAGGGGGAAAATGGTTGAGGGTTAGTAAATAGGGGTTTTCCTTTGTCAAACCCTACTTTGGTAATCAAACCCTTAAAGAAATACTGAAATGTAAGAGAATGATAAAAAAATAACACGCAAATGCTATCAATTTACCAAACCCTTGATGAAAATATGAAGTTGTATCAATGGATGCTCCAAAATGCTTGAATAGTGTTTGATTTGATGTTCTAAGATTCTTGAATGCTTGAATGTGATGTGAGATTGAATGCTTGAATGAATGGGGGGTTGGAATGGATGTAAAAACACTTATTTATACAATCTTGTGCCTTAGTGACCCATTAATACCTCATCACAAGACGACATCAAGTGATTTTGAAAAAAAACCTGAAAGGAAATTTTAAAAATTTTGAATTTGGAGCCAAGGGGGACTCATTCGCCACCCATGGCGAATGGGTTCCACCTAGGACCTGAAAATGGGTGTCAGGAATTAAGTCATGTTTAATGTTGTTTGTCAGGTTTACATTCAAAAACACACTTAATTAAAGTTTATAAGGGAATAAAGGGGTCAAATAAAGCATAAGAAAGGTGTAAATAGTGAAGTTATGCCTAGAAAAGTGTGAAATCTTGTTACGAGACTTTACAACACTTCAAAATAGGACTTGATTAGTGATGAAAAGATGATTTTTAGGTGAATTGTAATGAATAGAGTCTAGAATTTTTTTACAACACTTCATAACACCTTCACAAGACCTCATTATTTTAATTTTAGTACCTAAATATGCATGTTCAAGCCATGTTATGACATAAAATCATAGCTAAATAGACCAAACATCATGAAGCAAGGCCTAAAAGACCATGAAAATGATAAGGGTCCATTTTTCTATGGTGCATTTAGCCCCCACTTTAGTGAGAGGATGAACTTGCTTCAAACTCACACTAAAGTAGCCACAAATATTGAGAGGAAGGTTCCAACATACTTACGTTAGCAAGATTGAATACAACAATCAAGAGGGATGATCAATCCCCCAGGATGAAGATCCCATGGAAAAATAAGCATAAGAACAAAGGAACACATGAATGTTGAATAGAGAAAATTGGATGAAGCTTCAATCATCTGTCCAACTAGTTGTGGATTAGATCTAGGATGATTGTGAGAGAAAGAGAATTCATACTCACTTTGGGGCGACAGAACTGATGGTGGTCTGTCAGGTGAGAAAGCCCAAGTATACTCACTCTGGGGCCATGAAACTTCTGGTTGTTTGTGGGGTGAGAAATCCCAAAATGGGAGATACATATGCTAGTTGGTATGCACTCACAAACACAAAGGTGGCTATGGGGAAAGTTGTGCCGCTAGATGGGCTTCCCACTCAACCATATCAAAGTTATACCTCCTGATAACTTTAACAAGGTGCCACAAAGGAAAATGTTGATTCGTTCTTCATGAGACAAGAAAAACTTTGTATGTTTAGAACTCATGAACAAAAAGGAAGATACCACAGGCATGCAAGTTGTGTTATGCAAGGTGGCAAAAATGTAAAACGTAAAAATCCAAAAAAATGTAAAATGGAAAAGATGTTCAAAGGAGTCTTGTTAAGTTTATGTAAGGTTAATCACTTAGGGAACATTATATCTAATGTCTTCAAGAGAGAACCAATCAAAGAACAGTATATTCACAACTTATGGGATGTAGTGTGTTGCATCAGGCCACCAAGAGGAATGTAATATGCTAAGATAGATCACACTTATGAAGGACATCACACCCAATGTCATCCACAAAGTGACGAACGCATCATATAAACGACAAGGCTACACTAGGAACCAAGAATGCAAGTGAATTAATGGTAATATATTCCCCCCACTTTAAAGGAATTGCTACACATTGTTCTATGAGAAATTACTTTAAAGTAGTGAAGGAAAGAAAAAGAAAAAGAAAAAGAAAACAAGACATGAGAGCCAACTTGGAAAGCCCTATGCCAAGTCATATGTTTTTTAGTTAGGTTGTGTCATGTCAATGAAAAGGAAAAACAAAAGAAAGGGAGTTTCCCCCCAGAAAAGAGCACACCAAACACATAAGGGATCTATGGATTTGGGGTCAGTATGTTTGTTGTTGCAATGTTTTGATTAAAGAGCTCAGAAGCATCATCATTCCCTAAAGCATATAGAACTGGAATAATGACACAAAGAGAGCGAAAACAAAAGAAAAAGAAAGTCCGTTTTGGGTCAACATGGAAGAGAGATATGCAGTCTCAACGCCTTGCATCGTCCCCAAAAGGAAAGCACAAGCGAAAAGAAAATGAAAAGGTAAAAGAAAAGAAAAATATTTTGGGTCAACATGAAGGAGACATTTGAGTCTCAATGCCTTACGTCATCCCCAAAAGGAAAAACACAAGAAAAAGACAAAAAGGAAAAGGAAAGGGTACTGATTGGGTCAACATGGAAGAGACATAGGGCACCACTACGCTTTGCATCATCCCCAAAGGAGAACACAAAACAAAAATGAAAAAATGAAGAAGACAAGGACCTTTTGGGTCAACATGGAAGAGACATAGGGCGTCTCTATGCTTTGCATCATCCCCAAAAGGAAAACACAAAACAAAAGTGAAAAAGGCAATGCACAACATATAGAAAAATAATAGAGGTACAAATAGAAGAAGTGTACAAAGAGAAGGAACATCAAACACACGTTAAGGGGGAACACGATATGCACATGAAAGAAGAATGAAAAAGGAGCAAGTAATGAAAAACATTAACTAAGTTATTGGTTTCTCAATCTTAGGCAGCTAAGCAAAAAAGGAATAACATAGTTAAGAGACAAAGGAAAATGCATTACAAGGACAAGGCTATCAACTTCTTTCCCCCCACAAAGTGTAAAGGAAAGAATGAGCCGAGGTAGGTAATGTGAAAGGATCATGCAATAATGAGAATAGGGAATTCTAAAACTATGGCATTATAAAGGGATTTAGTGGTTATGGGACAAGAGGAAAGCAATTGGTATCAGTGAAGTGATACTTATCCAGTATGTCCTTTAATGTCTGACATTCTTCGGTTCGATATCCAAGGATGTGATGATATTTGCAAAATGGTATATTAGAATCTTTAGGACAAATGACCAACCTATTCATAGGTGGTAAAATTATAAGACCTTTGTTTAAAATCAGTTGAAGTGTCCTTTCACATTCAAGTGGAGGATGTGTAGGAAACTTAAGTTTATTCAATTTATAAGGTCATTTTCGTTTGTTGGATTATCCATTTTCATGAATGGAAGGAGGAAGAGGACTCGTAGGGATCCTAGAATGATTGTTATTGGAATCATGTAACGGTTGTTCACATGGAAGGAGAATGTTTAAGTCAAGAGGAGAATCAAAGATCATTGAACCATCATCCTGAAGTCTCCTAGGTTGAAAAGGAGGTCTATCAGGATGAGAAAGATCTTGATATGCTAATCCTATTGTGTTTTCTTTGATTGGTGTTTGTTCAAGAAGTTGGTGAATGTCATGTTCATGTGTTGTGTCACAACCTTGTTTACTTAGGATAGTGAAGCCTTTGCCATATGTTTCTTCAAGGTTTATGGGAGTGCTTGTGACTTTGTGATCATAAAATGGTTGTGAGGTTTGTTTAGAGGAACTAGGTCCACTTGAGGGAGAAACCTTAGGTCCTTCCTTGATTTCAGGATGTAAGTATGCAAAGTGATCAAGGGGTGCAATAGTAGGAAGATGTTGTGACTTCATGGATGGATAAAAGGTTGCATTGGCTTCTAGGTGATCAAGGCATTCATTTTAAAACTTTTTCATGCTATCACCATCTTCTCCAATGATGTATACTTCATGTGGAGGACAATCATGAGGATTTCAAGGAGCATGAAGTAGCTCAATGTCATTAGGGTCACAGCCAAAGGCACAATTGGACATGTCTACCAAGGATTTTAGGGAATTCCAAAACTTATTAAAAGAAAATGCCATATTGCAAGTAAACTTAGATGCAATAAATGACTGAAAATAGAGATTCTGGAAATGAAAATAGAAAGAAACTATAGAAAACTATAATGTAGAAAAATTCCAGAAAATGTCTAAAAATACTGTGTAAAAAGTGTAGAGGGACTAATTCACCCAGGGTAGCGAATGAGTCCAAGTATGATATTTTGTTGTGTTTTTTAGAAATTTTAAAATGATTCTAATGTTCTTTAGATGGCAATTAAGGATGCAGAATGTAGATTTTCAATTTTTTCAATGATATGCAATGCAAAAATGAAATCTAAACAAAACTTTCACTAACGCAATATGAGAAGTCCTAGAATGCAAGAACAAAATAATATCCTAATTGAATCTTGATGCAAGTGTAATCTAGGATGCAATATACAAATAAAATAATAAATGCAAAGTGTTCATAATGAAGGTTCACCAAAATGAACCATAGATTTTTGGCACCTTGCACCCTTCTAGCTCTTCTTCTAGCTCTTCTAGGGTTTTCCACCTAAAAGGAGAGAGTAGGGCCAAAAATGCTAAAGGGTTCATTCAAATTATGCTATGTGTGATGTTATTTAAGCTAAATGTAATGAACTAAGTGGTCTAAATGATTGATTATGAATGCAAAACTTAAGATTTATGATATGTTTGAAAACACAATGTGATATGCAAGTAATGAAATAAGAATGAATAAATGCAGAACAAGAAGAAATGGACTGAATCAATGTGCACCTAGAGGTCTAATGAAGATTCTGGAATCTATGGAATGTTGTCTGGAATCACAAAAAATCAACAATGGGACTAATTCACTCTGGTGAAAACTGTCGAGATCCAGAATCTGACAAAACCTATATTTTTAGTCTTAAGGTGGCACTCATTTGCCACTGGTGGGGAATTAGTCCTCTCCCAAAATTTTGAGAAATCAGGAGATGACTTTGCAACACCATATTTGGAAATGTCTGCTTGTCGGGTTGCCAAAGTCAATTCTACAAGAAACAGATAGAATAATTTCTCCAATCTTGAAAAATGATTGATTTGACTTGAAGCACCTAGTTGACTTGTTGAGCACTCTTCAACATCTCAATGCTTACTAAATATGCATACAAAATTCTGCAAACACACATGGAAGAGGGGGAAAATGGTTGAGGGTTAGCAAATAGGGGTTTTCCTAGGTCAAACCCCACTTTGGTAATCAAACCCTTAAAGAAATAATGAAATGCAAGAGAATGATAAACAAATAACATGCAAATTCTATCAACATACCAAACCCTTTTTGATGAAAATCTAAAGTTGTATCAATGGATGCTCCAAAATGCTTGAATATTGTTTGATTTGATGTTGTAAGATGCTTGAATGCTTGAATGTGATGGGAGATTGAATGCTTGAATGAATGGGGGGTTGAAATGGATGTGAAAACACTTATTTATACAATCTTGTGCCTTAGTAACCCATTAATACCTCATCATAGGCCGACATCAAGTGATTTTGAATAAAAACTCGAAAGGAAATTTTAAAAATTTTGAATTTGGGGCCAAGGCGGAGCCATTCACCACCCATGACTAATGGGTCCCACCTAGGACCTAAAAATGGGTGTCAGGAATTAAGTCATGTTTAATGTTGTTTGTTAGGTTTACATTAAAAAATACACTTAATTAAAGCTTATAAGGGCATAAAGGGGTCAAATAAAGCATAAGAAAGGTGTAAATAGTGAAGTTATGCCTAGAAAAGCATGAAATCTTGTTACAAGACTTTACAACACTTCAAAATAAGACTTGATTAGTGATGAAAAGGTGATTTTTAGGTGAATTGTAATAAATAGAGTTTAGAAGAGTGTAGAAAGTTTTTACAACACTTCACAACACCTTCACAAGAAGTTATTATTTGAATTTTAGTGCCTAGATATGCATGTTCAAGCCATGTTACGACATAAAATCAAAGCAAAATAGACCAAACATCATGAAGCAAGGCCTAAAAGACCATGAAAATGACAAGGGTCCATTTTTCTATGGTGCATGTACCAAATAGTTATTCTAAAATTTTAAGGTGGACTTCATTACATTGTTGATGTGTACGAATCAAAAACTTTTCATAATGAAATACATGACAAGAGACAGTGTGTTTTCCAACACTACAATAATGTAAGCATCTTTTTGGTCTAATCAGATGAAGAAGTGAAATGCCATTTTTACTGTACCAAAGAGTTCTAAAATTTGAAGGTTGACTTCATTACATTCTTGGTGCGTACGAAACAAAAAACTTTTGATAAGAAAATAAATGTCAAGGGACAGTGTGTTTTCCAACACTACAAATAATGTGAGCATTTTTTTGTTCCAATAAAATGAAGTGAAATTCCATTTTTACTGTACTGAAGAATTGTTATAAAATTTGAAGGTCGACTTCATTGCATTCTTGGTGTGTATGCAACAAAAAACTTTTCATAAGGATATAATTGACAGGGGACATTGTGTTTTCCAACACTACAAATAATATGAGCATTTTTTTGTTCCAATCAAATGAAGAAAGTAAATTCCATTTTTATTGTACCAAAGAGTTGTTCTAAAATTTGAGGGTGGACTTCATTACATTCTTCTTGCGTATGAAACAAAAAACTTTTCATAAGGAAATAATTGACAGGGGACAGTGTGTTTTCTAACATTGCAAATAATGTGAGAATTTTTTTGTTCCAATCAAATGAAGAACAAGATATGTACAATACTTCCTCATGATATGTACCAATGTTAAATTTTAACAAAAATTTCCCAGTTACTAGTACCTTATGTTCTTTCTATAATTGTGAGATTTTATATGGATTTGGATATTTTAACCTTTTCAATTTTAACTTATCAACCACTCCCTATCTTCCTTCTTCCCTCTTTTTCTTCCTCTCTCTATCCCTGCCACCCTCCCACTTCCTATCTCCCTATATCCCCCCTCTCTCTTAGACTAATAAATTTATATTAGCCTAAAATTAACCTAATTAATTAATGCAATGATTATAGATGTTAGGTTTAGGGTTTAGGGTTTAAGGTTTAACTTAATGGAGAGAGAAACAGGGGAAGGAGAGAGATATGTAGTGTTAAGGTGGGAGGGATAGAGTTACATATAGAGAGAGGGGATGGGAGAGGTATGCATAGAGAGAGTGAGAGAGAGAGATGGAGGAGGGATGGAGGCATAATGTGAGGGGTAGGTGGAGAGAGGTTGAATGTGTGAGGGAAAGAGGGAGGGAGAGAGAGGTGAGATAGAGAGAAAGAGAGTAGAGAGGGAAGGGGAGAGAGAGAAGTGAGAGGTGATAGATATATGAGATATAGAGAGAAGTAGAGAGGTGAGGGGGAAGGTGGAGAGATTGAGAGAGGGAAGGAGGGAGGGAGAGAGAAAGACATATAGAGTGATAGGTTAGATAGTGAGAAGTAGAGTGAGAAGGTGGGTGAAAGGAGGAGAGAGAGGGGGTGGAGGGAGGGAGAGAGAAAGAGGTATAGAGTGATAGGTTAGATAGCGAGAAGTAGAGAGAGAAGGTGGGTGAAAGGAGGAGAGAGAGGGGGTGGAGGGAGGGAGAGAGGTGAGATAAAGAGAATTAGAAAGGGAAGGAGAGAGAGGGGGAGATAGAGAAAATTAGAGAGGGAGGGAGGGAGAGATAGATATAAATTCCTTATTTGAGACCTATATAATCTATTGATTATTATATAACCTTGGAGATGACTACCTAGAGGACTTTTCTCGGCTACCTAGAGGACTTTTCCCTAGTACCCCATACTATAATTCTATTTAGGAGGCAATTGAGGCTTAGAAAACTAGAGTGAGAGAGGGAAATAGGAAGGGATGGAGAGAGGTTGTGTGGGAAGGAGGGAGAGAGAGAGAGGGAAGGAAGGAGATAGGGATAGGTAGTTAGAGAGAGGTAAGGTGAATAAACTAGAGAGAGTTAGGCATAGAGAGGGATCTAGGTAGGGTGGGAGAGGTAGAGAGAGGTCGTGTGAGAGAGAGAGAGAGAGGAGAGGGAGATATTATCATAATGCTTATGAAGATTTGAAAGTAGTTATCACTAGATCATAATAGAGGGAGGGAGAGAGAGAGAGGAAAGGAGGGAGATAGGAAGTGGTAGGGTGCTAGAGAGAGAAGGAGGGAGAGGAGGGAGAGAAAGAGGGAAGGAGAGAGATAAAGATAGGTATAGAGAGTGGTGGGGTGGGAGGGATAGAGGAAAGGAGGGAGATAGGGAGTGGTAGGGTGGGAGGGAGGGAAGGAGGGGTAGATGGAGAGAGGTTGTGTGTGTGTGTGAGGGAGAGAGAGGGGGAAGGAGGGAGATAGGAAGTGGTAGGGTGGGAGGGATAGAAAGACCCAAAACGGACTTAGTGTGAGGGGGATATGTGATGGTTGATTGTGGGAAATAGGCACCCAAAATGGATTTATAGGATGGAGGAGGGATAAGGATAATGTTTTTGGGTTGGTATGATAAAGGGTGATGGTGAAAATGTTTTAGAAGAATGATAATATATAATGTGTTGACTTAAGAGATTATTCCTGCTCTTGAGAAGTTGAGGAAGGAGCATGTGCACTATGTGCAATGGGCCAATAGAAATGCAGAACTAGAGGCATCAAGTATTAGAGTACATGAAATGGAAAGGGAATCTTCTCTAAAACACATGAAAAGAAGCAAAAAAAAGTGGATGAGATAGATAATTTATTGACTAAAAATATTCATTCCACTCTTGAGAAGTTAAGGAAGGTGCGTGTGCAATATGTGCAAGGGGAAAATGGCAATGCTAAATTGGATAAAGTCAAGAGGTTTTGTATTGCATATGAATTTATGCAAGCAAAGAAAGTGAGATATGTTGCTATAAGTGGAGTTGAAAAAATGAAGTTAAAGATTCTTGAACTTAAGAACTCCATGGAACAAATACAAGGTGATCCCACAATACTGGTTTATAATTTTTGGCCAAACTGGACATTGAACTAATTTTTTCTAGCTAAATCTTCACTTTCAGACACCTATAGTAGCTAAACCGTGAGGAATTTGAAGATGATGCAAACTAGTGATTTGTGAAATTTTGACTATAGATTCTAAATATATATATATATTAAATTAGAATCAGATTGCACTTCTTTTTCCATCTCCTTTGAAAACTAGTTTTTTCCTGTAAACACCATTTTTAAGGAGTGACAATCACAGTATAACACAATTTTTTTTTCATAAAGGATAAAATTATATTTTTTTCAAATTTAGATTTGTAACTATGATATCTAGTGCTTCCAATTGGTTTCATAGTGTTTTATTGAATATTTTTTCCTTAATCAAGTTTTGAAGTCAAACCAATTACAATTCAGACATAGGAAGACCGTATAACACAACTTTTTTTGTATGTATCGAAATTCAATTTATTTATTTTGTTGGATCAAGGACTTAAATATATGGTGCACTTTTTTTTTCTTCTGATAATCTTCTATTATTCCCAATGTGCATAATAGAGAGCTTGATTTTCAGTGAAAAACCTACATTCACAAGAAATAAAAAAATATAATAAGTAAATTTAATTTAATTAAAATTATAATTTTCTAGAAGCTTATAATAAGGACTAAATACAAAAAATAAATTTTAAATGAATTCATTTTCTCACCCAAAAGGTAAATCAAAAATGGTTTTTTATCAGCATTTTGTTAGGTGTAAAGGAGACTCCATTATAGGTATGGTTTAAAACTAGCAGGGTTCTATCCAAGGGGGATTGGTCTAAGGTGGTTTGATCAAACCCTCTTCAATTGGAATCCTTTAAATGGAAATTTTTAAGGCTTAAATCATTATATTTTCTAAAAATATGTGATTTCAACAAAAATTAAGATCTCCCAAAAAGTGTAAACCACTATTGTGGCAGAACCCTACAATTAGAAATATATGATAAGGAAAAGGAAAAATCATATTTTAGTGCAAAAAAAGAGAATCAATTGGGTGGAGGTCCATGAAAGTCTTTTTTGAAAAGGTAGACAAGTCTTTTAAAGAACTCATTAAAAGAAAAATTTGCATTTTGCAATCATAAAGACACTCTCAAAGCTAAGCAAAAAACAATTGCAAAGCTAGATAAAAGTAGTCAAGACATTGACAACACTATCAAAGAAAAGTATGTTGTTTTCCTATGGGTTGATGAGGGAGCAGTTGATCTAAAGCTTCAAGTAAAAGATATGAAAAAGAACCTAAGAGATTAATGCAATGATGATCTAGATGTTAGGTTTAGGGTTTATGGTTTAACCTAATGGATTAATGCAATGATGATGATGGATTAAGCCGAAGAGAGACATAATGATGGTGTTGAAAGATCTTATAATAAATAAATTTAAGAAAGAGTAAGTGGTAGTTAATAATGAAATAAAAGAATAGATGAATATTAGATAGATGGAGGATGATATGGTAGATGTAGTGAAATATCCTTCATATGACCTTATTTTAGATGTGGAATAGAAGGACATGGATTATTTTTAAGAGGAGGATTGCATCCACCAAACAAAGGCTAGAAAAAAGATTTTTCAAGAGGATTGCATCCACCAAAAAAAACCTATGTAATATTTGATTTCTGTATATTGGTCTGTCTATCCCTCCCACCCTACCACTCCCTATTTTTATTATCTCACTCCAAAACCTCTTGAATTTATCCACTTCTACATTTCCATTTTCCCATTGCACATAGTGCACTTTTTCCTTCATCAAATTATGTTGGTTTAAAGAGAAATCTGCATTCCATTTGTAGTATTCAACCCTAGGTGTTATGAACCATGCAACCCACATATTGTTGTAAAACCCTCTACAAGAGTTGTATAGGGTCATTTTTTATGTTTGGATAAAATGAAAGAAGGTTGGTTACTTGATAGGCGCTTGCAAGAAATAGAAGTTATTATTTTCAAAAAGGAAATGGTACGAAAGGGGTAGTGAGTAAAGAAGGTGGAGCAATGAAATGATGAGGATTTTTGTCAATAAGGGATGACTCATTTTTTGGGGGAATATAAGGTTGAATTATATATTGTTAAAATAAGGTTCAAACTGGGGTTGGGGCCCTAGCTTGGTTGGCTAAATCTTTCCTGTAGCAGGAGGTTGGTCACAAGTTCTAGTCTCCCCCACCCTCGTGGTACCGGAGGGCGTGTCGCACCAGCGCCGCCGGTCACGTTAAAAAGTTTACCAGGCGCACCTGCAGTTTATAGGGGGTCGTGCTACCCGATTCCTGCAGTCTAAAAAAAAAAAAAAGGTTCAAACTATTACAAATTTTAATGCTCCAAGAAGTATGCAAATCTAATTTTATCAATGCCACATTGGGTTCATAAAGATATAATGTGAAAGCCTAAAATTTGCAAATAAAAATTAGTTAACCATATGATATGATTTCATTTTCTTATCTTTAGACTAGAAAAATGAATGAATATATTTTTATGTTAGTGATCCCCAAAAGAAAATAAATACCTTTGGTTCCTTGTGAAAATATATGTAGATCGGGTTGGGGCCCTAGCTCGGTTGGCTAAATCTTTCTTGTTGGAGGAGGTTGGTCATGAGGTCTAGTCTCCCCCACCCCTGTGGTACCGGAGGGTGTGTCGCACCAGCGCCCTTGGTCACGTTAAAAAGTTTACTATGCGCACTGCAGTTTATAGGGGGTCGTGCTACCCGATTCTTGCAGTCTAATAATATATATATATATATAGATCAAAATAATATGGTTGAATAGGTACAAGAATCATTTCCATCCATAAAAAGCTTTTGAATTTAAGATTATTTGATTAATGGAATCATAAAGACACTGTCAAAGCTAAGAAAAAATTGGCTTCAAAGCTAAGAAAAAATTGGCTACAAAGCTACATAAAATTATTCAAGACATTGAAAACTCTATCCAAGAAAGGGTTGTTGCTATCCTAAGGGTTCATGAGGGAGCAACTGATCTAAAGCTTCAAGTAAAATATGAAAACAAAGTTAGAAGATCATGATAATGAATATTAGGGGGTGTTAATTGGTAAGAGTAATGGGGATGAGGAAAAATGTGTTGATGATCAACTTCTAGATGCAATTACAATAATTACAATAATTGCAAGCTGGAAAACATTGGGTGTTATGAACCCTACAACCCATATACTATTGTAAAACCCTCTACATGTAACAACCCAATTAATTATTCAACCCTCATGTCAATTTGGTTAGTTTTTTGTTTCGCCCACCTACAAGTCCTCCCCAAATTCTTCATCCTTGAGCTTTGAACGAGTACAATGAAATAACTCACAACCCACTGTGTTTTCCAACCTGCAATTATTTTGTGCATATATTTTTCATGAGGATGAATTTAGGATATCTAAGAAAATGAATTAAGGGGTCCTAACAGGATGGATTAATGGGATATACAAGATCATTGCCTTAAATTATGTTTCATATGAGAAAATTAGTTTTATAAATAGGAGATGCCTTAAAGGGGTACATAATTTCATATAAGGGGTATAGAGTATTTGGATTTTAAACTAGATAAGGGTCTTTGTATGGATTAAAGTAGTCACCATGTATGTTGTATCAATTTTGTTATTTTTATGTATCCCTAAAATATAACACCCCCCATACTGTCCGCTATTTAACTTTGAACATGTAAAATGAAATAATGGAAACTGACATTGTGTTTTCCAACATACAATTATTTTGTGCAAGTACTAGAATATATGAAATGAAAAAGGAATCTACTCTAAAAACACTTCAAAAGATGTAGAACAAATTGAATGAGATAGATAATGTATTGGTTTCAAGTTTCATAAATCATATACTCAAACCCACTGTGTTTTCCAACTTGCAATTATACCATGCATTTACAGAAAAGAAAACAAATTGCAAACCATGTCAAATACATAAAGGAATTAGTCTATATCCATTCATTTGTAGATAAGAAAACAAATGGAGGAGGTCAAACACATTCTTGTAAATCTATTTCATGTATACTATGTTGTGCAACCACACATTTAGGATGATAACATCCCCTACTTACAACATTACTTCATTGTAGTTATTCATAGTTCTACATTGCATAACTTTCTTTCTAAACATTATTCTACCAGCTTCACATTTGTGGTTGAACTAATAATTCATATACTCATAATTCATGGAAAATATGTATGACTAGAATAATTCATAGACTCATAATCATAATGTTTAAGGGGGTTATATTCATCTTGCAACCCACATAAAACTAACCAAATTGACTTGAGGGATGACTAACCAATTGGGTTGTTAGGTTAGAGAGTTTTAGAATAGAATGTGGGTTGTAGGTTTCATAACACCCACTGTTTCCAACCTCTAATTATACATAGATAGTATTTAATCACTCACAACCCACTATGTTTTCCAATCTACAATTATTTTATGCATTTATTTTTCCATTATTTTATACATTTATTTTAAGTTCAATAATATTATCATCTATGGCAAGTGCCACTACATATTTTCCACCTAATACACAACACTTAATTCTTTAAGGTGTAGATGTTAGTGACCTAGGACCCATTCGCCACCTGGCGAATGGGTCCTCACTAGGTACTAGGACCCTATTTTCACATAATATTACACATTGTTTGAAGTACATGTGAGAGGTTATGTGTGTGTGAGAGGGAGAGAGGGAAGGAGTGGGGTAGAAGGACCCAAAATAGACTTAGTAGGAGGGGGAGATGTGATGGTAGATTATGGGAAATAGGTACTAAAAATGGATTTATAGGATAGAGGATGGATAGGGATAATGTTTTTGGGTTGTTATGATGGAGGGGGATGGTGACAAATAGTTTAAAAGAATGATAATAGATAATGTATTGACTTAAGAGATTCTTCCTACTCTTAATAAGTTGAGGAAGGAGCATGTGCACTATGTGTAATGAGAAAATGGAAATGCAAAACTGGAGGCATTAGGTACTAGAATATATGAAATGAAAAAGGAATTTTCTCTACAAACACATGAAAATAAACATACCAAAGTGAATGAGATAGATAATTTATTAATTGAAGAGATTCTTCATGTTCTTGAGAAGTTGAGGAAGGTGAATGTGTAGTAAATGCAATGAGAAAATGTAATGTAGAAGTGGATAAACTCAAGAGGTTTTGTATTGCATATGAATTTTTGCAAGAAAAGAAAGTGAGATGATTCTATAAGTGGAGTTGAACAAATTAAGTCAGATTTTTGAATAGGAAAAATTAGATCTAATTGAAGAAAAAGAGAATCAATTGGGTGGAGACATGAAATTCTTATCTAAAAAGGTAGACAAGTCTTGTAAAGAAATTATTAAAAGAAAAATATGCATTCTCTAATCATAGATACACTCTCAAATGAGAAAAAAGTGGCTGCAAAGCTACTTAAATGTATTCAAGAAATTGAAAAATCTATCCAAGAAAGCGATGTTGTTGTCCTAAGGGTTGATGAGGGAGAAATTGATCTAAATGTATGTAGACAATCAATAATAATTATTTATTAAATTCAAAATAACATATATCTCTCACCATCCATCCTAACCTTCCTCTCCCTCCCTTTTTCCCTCTTTCCCCCCTCTCTATCTTTCCACCTACCCATCCCTTTATCTATCACTTTGTCCCCTCTCCCTCCCTCCCTCTATCCCTCCCATCCCACATCTCCCTCACTCTACCTACCCCTCTCTCTACCTCTCCCTCCCCTCCTCTATATCTCCCTCACACACACCACCTCTCTCTACCTACCTCTATTATGTTTACCTTACCTCTCTCTAGCTACCTCTCCCTATCTCCCTCCTTCCCTATCTCTCTCCCCCTTCCCACACAACCTTCCTCCCTCCCTACTTCTGTCTCTCACTCTCTCTCCACCTACCCCTGCCTCCCTCCCTCCCTACTTCCCTCTCTCGATCTCTCTATACCTACATGTACAACCTTAATCTCTCACACACACACAACCTCTCTCCACCTACCCCTCTCTCCCTCCCTCCCTATTTCCTTCACACTCTCTATACCTAAAAGCACGCTTAGATGGTGAAGGTAGTGATAATTAAGTACAGTGAGAAATTTAGTATTTACTTAGGGATTTGATACTATAGCACTACTTTATTAAGACCTTTATTATATTACACAAGAAATTCCATTTTCCTTCAACCACTTATCTCTCATCATGGTATGTATTTTATAGCACATAAAACTATACTAGTAAGTGATGCCTCTAGTAGATCCTACACTTCTTAGGGCCATGAGGTGGAATAAAATTCATCACTTTGATATGGTCACATGAGTACGTGTGACTTTAACTAGATGATGACTAAATTATAAACCCTTAAATAGAAATGTACTAGAGATGGATAGGAGATCAAGCTATAAAAATCTATTATTGACTAGTGAGATCTATGATAGATATAAATTCCCTAGTCGAGACATATAATCTATTGATTATTATATTACCTTGGAGATGACTACCTAGATGACTTTTTCCTAGTGCCCCATAATAGTATATGTTGCTCTAGTTCTGTATTGCCATTTTCCCATTGCACATACTGCACATGCACCTTCCTCAACTTCTCAAGAGTAAGAAATAGGGAGGGATAGAAGGACCCATAATGGATTTAGTAGGAGGGGAAGATGTGATGGTGGATAGTGGGAAATATGCACCAAAATGGATTTAGAGGATGGAGGAGGGTTAAGGATAATGTTTTTGGGTTGGTATGATGGAGGGGGATGGTGAGAAATGGTTTAGAAGAATGATAATAAATAATTTATTGACTTAAGAGATTATTCGCTCTCTTGATAAGTTAATGAAGGATCATGTACACTATGTGCAATGGGAAAATGGAAATGCATACTTGGAGGAAACATGTACTAGAATTTATGAAATGAAAAAGGAATCTACTCTAAAAACACATGAAAAGAAGTAGGCCAAAGTGATTTCTATATATTTGGAGAGGAGGATTGCATCCACCAAACAAAGGTCAGGAAAAGGTTTTTCAAGAGGATTGTATCCACCAAAAAAATATGTTAATTGAGTACTTTTTCAACCTACTATTCTGAGGCACATCCACTTTATCTCTAGACATCATCATACAAGTGAAACTTTTCTTTTATTCCATTAGTCAACATCATCATCATATTTAAGAGAGATAGGTATAGAGAGAGCTAGGGAGAGAGGGAGGGCTAGGTGGAGAGAGGTTGTGTGTGTGTGTGTGAGGGGGGGAGGAAGGGAAGGAGGGAGATAGGTAGTGGTAGGGTGGGAGGAGCATTACTAAGTCAACAAGGAAGACTAGTATCTTGACTTTATCCACTTTTGCATTGCTATTTTCCTATTGCACAAACTACACACTTCCTAAGTTGTTAATTTTAGTCTTCTATTATTTTGCTACAGTTTCAACACTTCCACCTATTTCTTTTTCTACGCTTAGATATATTTTTTTCCTTTTCCTTATCATTTATTTCCAATTGTATTTGTTCCATGGAATTATTATGTTCAAGAATCTTTGACTTCATTTGTTCAACTCCACTTATATAATCATCTCTCACTTTCTTTGTTTACACAAATTCATATGCAATACAAAACCTCTTCAGTTTATCCACTTTTACATTGCCATTTTCCCATTGCATATATTGCACACACACCTTCCTCAACTTCTCAAGAATGAGAAGAATCTCTTCATTCAATACATTATCTATCTCGTTCACTTTGGTCTACTTCTTTTCATGTGTTTTTAGAGCATATTCCTTTTTCATTTTATACATTCTAGTACATGTTGCCTCCAGTTCTACTTTTCCATTTTCCCATTGCACATAGTGCACATGCTCCTTCGTCAACTTCTCAAGAGAAGGAAGAATGTCTTGAGTCAATACATTATGTATTATCATTCTTCCAAACTTTTTGTCACCATCCCCCTCCATCATGCCAACCCAAAAAAATTATGCCTATCCCTCCTCAACGCTATAAATCCAATTTGGGTGTCTATATCCCATAATCCACCATCACATATCCCCCTCCTACTAAGTCTATTTTGGGTACTTGTATCCCTCCCACCCTACCACTCCCTATATCCCTCCTTCCCTCTCTCCCTCACACACACCCTTACCTCTCTACCTACACCTCCCTCTTTCCCTCTCTCTCCCTCCCCCCTCTCTCTATCCCCACTCACCCTCTCCCTCTCTACCTACCTTTCCCTCAATCCATCCCATCCCAGCTCTCTTTCTACTTGCATCTCCCTCCTTCCCAACTTCCCCCATCTATCTACTTCTCTCTCCCCTTCCCTCTCTAATTTCCCTATCTCCCCTCACTCTCTCTACCTACCTCTCCCTCTATTCCTTCAACCTTACCTCTCTTTACCTACCTCTCCATGTCTCCCTTATTTCCTCTCTCTCCCTTTATCCCTCCCATGCTACCTCACTAGAACTCTCCCTCCCCCCGTTCCTCTATAATTTTCTCTATTGCTCATCTCTCACCATCTCTCCTAACCTTCCTCTCCCTCCCTTTGTCCATCTTCCCCCCTCTCTCTTTCCATCTACCCCTCCCTTTATCACCCACTCCTTCATTCCCTCTCTCTCCCTCCCTCCATCCCTCCCACCCCACATCTCCCTCACTCTACCTACCCCTCTCTCTCTACCTCTCCCTCTCCCCTCTCTCTCACATGAAAACCACCTCTCTCTACCTATCCCACCCTACCTATATCCCTCTCTCTACCTACCTCTATCTATTTTGTTCACCTTACCTCTCTCTAACTACCTTCCCCTATCTCTCTCCTTCCCTCTCTCTCTCCCTCCTTCCCATACAACCTCTCTCCACCTACCTCTCTCTCCATTCATCCCTCCTTGATTCCCTCTCTCACTCTCTCTATACCTACATGTCCCACCTTACTTCTCCCTCTCTCTACCTCTCTCTCCCTGCCTCAAGTTCCCTCTCTCTCTCTCCCTCACACACAAGGGTATGTGCAGGATCATGATGGGCCAAAAAGTGGCAATGAAGAAAAAAACATGTCTTTCATCAACCCAAAAATGCGAAAATGTCGAGCTGAATTTTTTGTGGCTTGGGTGTCAGTACACACCACCAAAGAAAATACCAAACCTATATTTCCATATTGGATATCTGATCCAAATCGGATTATCCGATTTGAAAAAAGTATCTATATATAAATTTCTAGCTATTTTAAAATCATTTGACAGTCAAACAACTCGCAGGCGCATAGTGAGGAGGTTCCTCGCGTAATGGATATCCGATTTCTCCAATATCCGATTTAAAAAGGTAAGATTTTAGATTTTTATTTACTTTGATTGAATTTTGAGTTAGATTTGTATAATTTCAATTAGTTTTTTATGGATTTTTTTTCAAAATAGGGTTTTTGATTGAATTTTTATGAAAATTTTGAGTTTAGAATGGATTTTGATAAAAAAAAATGAATGTGTTTTTATGGATTTTGATTTAAAAATAGTGTTGTTTATGTATTTGTATTAAAAATTAGAGAATTTTATAGATTTTTGTTAAAAAGTAGGGTTTTTTGGGGATTTTTTTTAAAAACTAGGGTATTTTTATAATATTTTCATTTATATTGTCTAATTTTAATTAGATTGATTAGTTTTTAACTTTAATTGGGCATTATGGCTACTGAGAATGAGAATGCACAAATTCCACCAATTGAGAATGAAAATCCACCAGCTGAGAATCAAAATGCAGAAATGCCAAACGCTCCACCACCTCCGCAGCCATCAATTGAAGACTTAATTGGTGAAAAATTGGAGCAATTGAGGGGCATTTGTGATGTCTATAAAAAAATCCCTCAATTATCCCATATGTCAACCACATTGACAGATATAATTACAAATGTAGAAACCCTCTCCACCCAACATAATACCTTTCATTTGTGGCGAGAAACCATGAGGGAATATTATGGATGTGGATTATCTTATGATGATGTGAAAAATTTCCAAATAACAAAAGCTCAAATAGCCTCTTTATTTATTAACCCCCGCACTAGTTTTCCAATTAATGTTAACAAAACAAAACTTTCTATAAAATGGTGCACTCATAGGCGCATATTAGATAACTTTTGGGATTGTTGATGTATGGTTTTTGATAAACCACCCAACAATAATCTTGATGTACCTTTTTATTTTATTAAAAAAATATACGCTGAGTTTTTGTTAGGGCATCATGTCAATTACTTTGACATTAAACCCTTCCAGGGCATTGGTGGAGGTATGCCCCAGGATAGGCCAGGGGTAGTTAGAGTAGTTAGGTGCCCACATGTTCCCCTTCCTCCCCTTCCTCTACCACCTCTAGTACAACATCCAGATATTACGGAGGATGCAGCCACACAGACTATCCAGGCCATTCACTCTTTGAGTGGTCTTTTGGTTTCCCATGTTTCTTCAGTAGATCAACCACATTCTGGTGATGTTGGTGATGGATCCAGTGTTTTTGCATCCTCCTCCTTGGGTCCACATATTTTTTTTCCACATATTTGCAATATGTGCCACCATATATGCTTGGGTCCTATTGTACAGCCTACTAAGCATCCACTAGACACTTCTGATTATGACATCCAGGATGTGGAGATTATAGGAGATTACACATAGGGGAGTGGAGCACACCCTACAGAGTCATCTCCCTCTAGAGAGGTGGACATTGGAAAAGTTACACAGGTAACATTTAAGGTGTAAATTCATAACTTGCATTTTTTTTTAAATGAATATTAATAAGAGATAGTATCACGTGCTAATATTTATTTACATGGTCTATTTAACAGTTAATGTCTGAGGAGGAGCTCACACGGGTGACTAATAGCACCCTTAGGGCCATTTCATTTGGCCTTAACACGCACACAGTATGTATTTTCACACTCACTCATTTACATTTTTTACTGCATACTTGCTTGTCATTTGAATTGTCATTAATGAAATTATATATTAACTTATATGTTTATCTTATTCTCTGCTTGTAGAAAATACCTAATGCGAGCGAGAAGCGATGCTCTCCAGACTATGGAGGCGCAATGTTAGATAAGGGAAAGGTAATTGAACTCAAATTTGATTGAATTAAGATTTATAAGATATTTTATTGATTATGCATACATTGACATAGATTGGTAGTTTCATATGTACCTGTCATTTTTATGTATAGGCAGTTGTGAGCTATACATCATTGTTGACAAGTGTCACAACACCTGAAGGAGTAGGTATTCAAACACCTAAAGGAGGAGGTGTTGAAACACCTCAAGGAGGATGTGTTGAAACACCTCAAGGAGGATGTGTTGAAACACCTCAAGGAGGAGGTGTCGAAACACCTAAAGGAGATAAAGAAAAAGATCAGCCTAAAGAGGTATGTGTTTATTTTATTTTGTGCTTGGTAAATATGTTCCTATTACCGACTATTGTATGCTAACTTGGATCAGTTTTATGTTTTTGTTCACATATATAGATTGATGTTACAAAAGTTGGTTTGGTTGGTTCTTTGAGAGGGGTATATTCTAGGACTTTTGACCCTTCAAAGAGACGTATATTTCAAGTAATCAAGATTTCAATTTTAGAGTTCAATTATAATTCAATGTATATTGATTTTTATGTTAAATATTCAATTTTAAATTATATAGTATAATTAATCTCAATTGTGGTTTGACTTTTTCTTGTGCAGCTACCTTCAGAGCCAACAAGTGCTTCAAAGAGGCTCCATTTTGATGATCCACAAGTAGTTTAGGATGAGATAGACATTTTGGCATGTAAATTTTGAATAGATACTGAGATGCAATATGCCACATATTGTAAGACTTTGTTTGAGTTGGAATTGATGCCATTTTTTTATATGGACATACACTTGATTATTGGATAATTTGATATATAGAAGTTGACAATTGAAATTTAATTTCCTCCTCATGTGCATGATTAAACTCTTTGAAAATTTAATCAAGTGAGCAATGGTTAAATATCAATGTACAATAGCATAAAAATAATGGTTATATTATGTAGTTTATATTCATATTGTTGATTACATTGCATTGCACATCTTTCAAACTCAAAGCATTACTTCACATTGCATAAGTAACAACTAGATGCTGATAGATGAAAAAAAATTAATTACAATATAGTTTTTACAAAGTCAACCTAAGAAGTTATGCAATTACTTCATATTACATAACTAATAACAACAACTATCAATTGTATTAGTTTGTCATGGAATTCTATGAGACCACATTTATTTGAAGAAACTTGGCACAAAACTCACAAAAAATGAAAATAAAGCACTCAAACAAACTTTAAAGGGGTCTTAGGCCTACTGCCCCCTCATTCCACATGCTATGTAGCCATTTACTTGCGGTGTAGGGGCCGAACAATGGAGAAAACATGTAAAAATAATATATATATATATGCAACCTAGAAGCATGGATTAGGATTAGAATATCACATAACATCATATAAACAAAAAAACCACCATAAACTTGAATGTCATTTAAAACATGCATGATAAATATTCATCATTGAAACTTGAATTGTGGTAGCTTGATAAATAGAGTCTATTGATGCCAGGGTTCAATTTGTATGATATTGAAAAAAGAAGCCAACTGAGTAGAGTTATCAGCATTCTTCAGAAATCATAAGAATTTTTTTAATACACTAGCCATTTTGATGTCCTCTTGCAGTCTCAAACATTATTTTGTATCATTGTTACATTGGTCTTGAGAGTGGTAGCTTAATATAGGTCCACAATACAAAATCTGGTTTACCTGTGTAGTGTAACAGTGGCATAGGAAGATTTTTCTTTGAAAGAACCAAAGGGTGATTGCACGTTTGAAGTGTATAAACACATAAATTTTTGTAATATCAAGGATAATTTTTGAATCTTCCATGCATTGCTAATCTAAAAGGAAAGGTCTTTTTCCTAATCTGTTTGCAGCCATGCTTTTGACATTGTCAAAAAGAGAAAAACTTCCCTAATGATGCAAAGGCATGGCCAAGCAGTTCTAACTCTCCACATGAGAGAACAGAGATGTTGGAGAGTACATAAATTCAGTGAGAACTAAAGTGTAATGTGTTTTAGTTTGTAGTACTCCTCTCTTTCTCTATAGATGTGTGATAAATTCTTAGTTCAATGATGCTAAACAATTTTTGAAAAAAGAAAGTTGTGTCACGATCCGCTTTCAATCCAACAAGAAAAAATGAAAGCTCATAGACCGACCTCCAATCAAAATGTCTCTTAAATGCACAAAAAAGAATGAAATTACTTCAAACCAAGTTTGTGAAGAAATTAACTTTGTTGCCCACTAGTTTCCCTTAAGAGTCCAGATTGCTAAAAGGAAGCAATCTTTGAAGGGATATTTCTTGGAGACCATGAGGCTTACAAACTCTTCATCTGATGCTATGGGGTCGTGTTGGGACCATCTATAAAAACCTCTCTCGGTTTTTGCTATCTCAAAGGCGTTTTCCTGTGGTGATGACTTTTCAATGGATGGAAAAGTTGCCAGATGCAAGTAGTGTAAAGTTGTAAAGTGGTGCAACTTTCATTCTGCAACTCATACGACCAAACAGACTATTCCAACATGTCTGGATGGGTACGTTTACGCTAGGGATGGTCCTCTTTTGTACCCAAATATGCCAAATTACTCTGAGCTACATTTGACCAACAATTTCCCTTGAGTCCAAAGTGCTAAAAGGTAGCAATTTTTTAAGGGCTATTTCTTGGAGACCATGAGGCTTATAGACTCTTCGTTTGAGGCTATGGGATCGTGTTGGGACCATCTAAAAAAACCTCTCTCATTTTTTGCTATCTTGGAGGCATTTTTTTGTGGTGATGACTTTTCAATGGAGGTAAAAGTTGCCAGATGCAAGCAGTGTAAAGTTGCAAAGTGGTGCAACTTTCATTCCGCAACTTGCATGACCAAATGGACTGTTCCAACACATCTGAATAGGTACGTTTATGCTAGGGATGGTCCTATTTTGCACCCAAATACGCCGAATCACTCCAAGCTACATTGGACCGATGATTTCCCTTAAGAGTCCAAAGTGCTAAAAGGCAGCAATCTTTGAAGGGCTATTTCTCGGAGACCGTGAGGCTTACAAACTCTTTGTCCAAGGCTATGGGATCATGTTGGGACCATCTATAAAAACCTCTCTCAGTTTTTGCTATCTCGAAGGCGTTTTCCTGTGGTGATGACTTTTTAGTGGATGAAAAAGTTGCCAGATGCAAGCAGTGTAAAGTTGCAAAGTGGTGCAACTTTCATTCCGCAACTCATACGACCAAACGGAGTATTCCAACACATCTGGATAGGTACATTTACACTAGGTATGGTCCTCTTTTGCACCCAAATACGCCAAATCACTCCGAGCTACATTTTGACTGGCAATTTCCCTTAGGAGTCCAAAGTGCTAAAAGGCAGCAATCTTTGAAGGGATATTTCTCAAAGACCGTAAGGCTTACAGAGTCTTTGTCTGAGCCTATGGGATCATGTTGGGACCATCTACAAAAACCTCTCTTGGTTTTTTCTATCTCAGAGGCGTTTTCCTATGGTGATGACTTTTTAGTGGAGGGAAAAGTGGCCAGATGCAAGCAGTGTAAAGTTGCAAAGTGGTGCAACTTTCATTCCGCAACTCATACAACCAAACGGACTATTCCAACATGTCTGGCTGGGTATGTTTATGCTACGGATGGTCCACTTTTGCACCCAAATATGTTTGTAGTTGAGTTGGTGAGTTACAACATGGTAACGTCAATGAAATGTGGGGGCAGCAAGATTTAAGGTTGGATCAAGCTTGTGCAAGTTCTAACAACATCATCTTTAATTGTAATTGTGATGTTTAAAGCCACCTAGCTCTTGCATCATAAAACTCTTACCCAATAAACTTGAACATTATGCACACCCAAATACCTTGTTTCCACTTTGCTAGATCAAAGACTCAATTACATTGGAAATGACCTTCACATGACTTTTTTACAAATTGTTTTGGAAAAAGTGGCAAGCCACTATAAAAGATTATATATAAATAGGAGATATTACAAAACCTGGTTCAAACAAGCATACCGATAGGAAAGAACCAGGAAGAAAACCTTCGGTTGTAGCTCAATTAATTAGAATAAGTTATTATAGAATTGTCCCAATAACAGTAATAAAGCATACACCTGGATATAAATGATGCCCATACACAGTTATGACCTTTTTACATTGTTTCATATTTCAAAATTCAAATTTTACAAAATTTTCCTATTGGAGGCATTCAAGGCACAGTCTTCCACAAGAGTAGTATGTTCACATTTTGGATTAACAAGCACCTGTACAAACCATCAAGGTAGCAGTTAAACTACATACAATAGAAAAGATGTTTAGAATAAAAGATGCTTAAAATAACAAATCTATATTATTGTAATTTGTCACATACCTCTTCGATTGGATCAGAGCTGGCTATTGTTGTAGCAAGTCCATGATCAATTGTGCCAAAAATATCACAAAATTTGTCAAATGAGAAATCTATATTGTCACAATAGAAAAGATGCTTAGACTAACAAATCTATATTAATCTAAGGAATCAGAAGGATCATGAATTGGTAATGCAAACTATAAAAAATGCTTAGAATAACCAATCTAGATATTATTCTAAATGACCTAAATGATGATGAGATGGTAATGCAAACTATAAAAGATGCTTAGAATAACCAATCTATATTACTGTAATTTGTCAGATACCTCTCTGAAAGGATCAAAGTTGGCTATTGTTGCAACAGGTCCATGATCAATCATGCCAAAAATATTGCAAAAGTTGTCAAATGAAAAATCTATATTGTCACAACAAAAAAGATACTTATACTAACAAATCTATATTAATCTAAACAACCTGAATGATGATGAATTGGTAATGCAAACTATAAAAAATTCTTAGAATAACAAATCTATATTATTCTAAATGACCTAATTGATGATGAGATGGTAATGCAAACTATAAAAGACAATTAGAATAACCAATCTATATTATTCTAATCTATCACATACCTCTCCAAAAGGATCAAAGCTGGCCATTGTTGCAGTAGGTCCATGATCAATCATGCCAAAAATATCACAAAATTTGTCAAATGAGAAATCTATATTGTCACAATATAAAAGATGCTTAGAATAACCAATCTATATTAAATTATAAATGACCTAATTGATGATTCATAATGAACTTAATGAACTTAAGTATAATGAACCTAAGCATTGTACCTTCCATTCTTGAAAATGTTATTCATGTGTGCCTGAAGGGTCATCTCTTTGCTTAAGAGCATCCAATATTGCTTCACGATCAACATTACTAAGTGTCCATAGTTGTTTTGTCTTTGGTCTGGCATGATGCTTCAAAAACTTAACATTTGTTGCTATAATAAGGTGCGAATACATGAGAATGGTTTTGTGTTTCTCGTAGTCTTCAAATATAGGTATGTCATTCTTTCTAACCATATATGTTTGCAACCAAGTTCCTGCAACCACAACTGAAACTATAGGATACATGAACCCATCATCATCTTCCATCGGTTGTGTTAGCTTATGCTTTACCTGCACACATCGAGCCAACCAATAGTCTGATCTCTCTTCATTCCCCTACGGTGCAACAACTACAAAAACATGTCCTGGATGTAGTAGATCTGAAAGTCGGTCGTAATCAACTGAACTTTCCATTGTGTCATTTGTCATGGATATTGTTTGAGATAATGGAGTTAGATACTGTGGAACCCATGTATCCACCCACTCACTTGACTCACATTGATCCCACTCACATTGAATACAACTCTGACAAAAACAAGCCAACTCTCATTTCCAAATGGTCCATGTGCTTGCATCTAAGCTTCGAAATGAATGCATCTTTGAAGAATCTTTGATTGTATGACAATCCAATTTTCCTCCCACTGTACCCTCCTCAACCAACCAAAAGAATCTATGCATTGTTGAATCAAGTGTCCCTCCCTGTGACAATGTTGAACTACACCAATCAACAATAGAACGTGCATCACTAAATTTTGCTCTTGAAATCCTCAATTGCTCCTTAATTAGAGCTCTCTTTACACATGCACCTACTCCATCATGCTCCCCTTTCCCATGCCCAACTTCAAAAAAACTCTAAATATGAGGCACACCCCTCTCTACATGCATTCTACTCAACCAATAAAACATACAAGCATTCTTGAATTGACCTGTGTAGTTATCCGACCAAATGAGATGTCGGCCCAGTGTTATATCATGCTCCTGCAAGAACTCAAAAAAATTCTCGAAACAATGTTGGAAATACTTGGATGAGTGAGATATATCATCACTCATATAAAAATGATACTCTTTGATTATCTTTCGATCCTCCTTTGTACTATCAAGTGCATGTCTAAATGTTATGTGGACAAATATAGCAATTTGAATGGAATTGTAATATTGAGATTGTACTTCATTTTGTGGTTGCAATGTGTAATTTTCTGCAAAATCAACCATTGATATAATAGTACCAATCGGAAAAGAGTCCTTACACATTCTAAATTGTTGATTCAGCCACTGAGACCTATGACTATGTCTTGCATACTTGTAGAAAAGATTGTCCTTAAAATCTAAAATAAAATCAGCAACATTGCATTCTTTTGAAACCAACTCGCATCTAGAACCTTCACCTCCACTCTGCAAAGTATATTTGACTATCTCATATCTCTTTTTCTCAACAAGCTTCTTTCCAAATTCATGTTCAGAACCCTCATGAAAACATTGAACAAACTTTGACAAGCCACCACATTGTGAGCACTTTGCATTTAAACAATCATTTCTATAGAAAAAGCAACCATCATCTCTAGAACATAAAAAAGATGTAGCAAGTCCCTTGATGATTTCAGAAGATGCATTGCACCACACTCCTGCAAAATTTCATTAGTATGCAAAGTAGAACGGATATAACATAATAGTTCATGGTACATTGAAAAATCCACATGGTATTTGCAACAACAAGTATTACGAATTTTAAGAGGCACACAATAAAATGGCTCCAAACCTTCAAAAGTCCTTTGCGAGATTCCCATATTTGGATGTGTTTCAATAAAAATTTTGAACAACATTGTTTGGCTTGATTCCAAGAAATTTTTAGGATGTGGTGTACGGTCTCGATTGCCAATTCTTAACTTTAAAACATCATTTGCATTGGGTGATACTCTAGAGTTATCATGCCAAAATTGCTGAATTACCTACTTTACATTATCAGTTAGCTTCTTATCAACACGTGGAAGCCTCCCAGAAAAATCCCATGTATCATTTTGAAGAGGATCATCTATTCTTTCTCTTTTTGCGAGTGCTCTATCCAAAGTTTTATGATTTATGTCAAAATCAATACAAGTTTGTCTCATAAAGCAAGCCTTTTTCAATTGATGGCTTACTAGGGCGGTTGTAATGACTCTTCGAGCAACTCTCTTATCCTTTTCCTTGTTATTTTTTCCAATAGACTTGAGAGCATTAAAAAGATTTTTGACAATAATAGAATTTTTTTTGGTCTTCTTGTTCACACGAATCTTCAATTTGTCTAGCAAAGGTCTCATCTTTTGCATCTTTAGCAATTGTACAACAAGTTGGCATTGCTCGGTCAATGTCTTATCACTAAAATATTGGTTGAAAATTCTTCTAGCCCACAACCGAATAGTTCGTGTTGACCTCTTGCCTTCAAAATTGTTTATAATGTTCTCATCAAATTCAAATAACCATTTAGGGGTTCTTGAAGGTCTTGAATTTGGAATATGTCTTTCTTCCACACAAGGTTCTTCATTTCTCATGTAATCTGGTGAAACATAATTTACACTTAGTTCAATATTATGTTCAACATCTTCAATTCCAACATTTTCACCTTCAATTTGAATAATTTCATTCCCAATTTCAGTATCATATTCAACATCTTCAAATCCAACATTTTCACCTTCAACATTTTCATTATCAATTTCAATATTTTCATTCCCAATTTGAATATCATGTTCAACATCTTCAATTCCAACATTTTTAGCTTGAACATTTTGAGTATCAATTTGAACATTTTCATTCCCAATTTGAATATCATGTTCAACATTTTCACCTTGTACATATTCAATTTCCTCTTCACTTGAAAGACCATAGGGCTCAGATTCACCAATATTTAACATACCTTGTCTTCTCTTCCTATGATCTTCTTTATCTTTTTGTCTATATGCTTCAATTTGTTCTTTTGGAAGCTTTCTCTTATGTTTATGCTTCCGACGACTACTGCTCCCCATTATACCTCATAAAATATGCTGAAAAATCATTGTTTATGACAAATTTGAGTATGGCCCACAAATCGGATATCCGACTAAATCTGATATCTGATATGAAAAATTTTTAAAATAAAACAATTTTATAATTCTCTCTAACGGTAGGATTTTAGTTCAATAAATTGGATAT
>VDFB02193867.1:228410218-228444821 GCA_007258455.2 Sequoia sempervirens
ATAATATTTAAATATTTTATATATTAGTAATATATATTAACTAAAATATAGAAATAATATTTAAATATATTATACATAATAATATAATATATTATATATTATATAGTTTTGTAAGAGATCATATATTAAATTATAAACGATATTGTATATTCTAAACTAGATATATTAAAATAAACTATAAACTATAAACGAGATATCTTCTATATTCTAAATCATATATTATAAAGACTAACATTTTTTAAAATGATATATAAACCAAATTAGATATCGGATTCATATCGGATATCCGATTTGAATCAGATATCTGATACTTATCACACAAAATTTATTTCCTATGGAATAACCTCAGGTTTGCTTTTGTATTTGGCTAGGAGATACCAATCCTAAGAAGTCAACACAAAAAGCGTTTTTAACAACTTACCTTGTTTTTCTAGACTTTGCCCATGTGGCTGACGACTTTTTTTTAGCCAAAATTGCTAAAACAAAAAGGGTTTGTAGAGGAGATTCTCAGCTTTTTTCCAATATAAATTATGCTTTATTGTTAACTTAATAAATTATTATTATTCATTTTCTATTAGAATTATGACTAAATTCCCGATTGATAGGTTGATTGTAAAACATCTATAACTTTCAAACGGTATCATATTTTTTGAATCCGAAACATGTGTCACATTCTATGATTTGCATGTACTATAGGATTAAAAAAAAAAATTGAATTTCATGAAATTTTGACCAAGTTAAGGTGGTCAGACATACGAGTTTTTATTTTTTTTAAGTTGTAATAAAAAAATCATAATTAATTATTACTTGGAAAAAAATTACAAAAATATATGTGTCACATCTGGACATGAGTCCTCTACTTATATCTAAAATCTTATAAAAATATATTATCATTTTATTATGGTTAGGGTGGTCAGACAGACACCTACTTCTTATTTTTTTCCTGAAATTTAAGTACTACTGCATTGAAATTTCAAATTTTCACCAAATAGATTTTGTTTTTTAAAATAAACCTAGTAGTTTAGAAACTACATTCAATTTTCCATAGATTCTATTCTTACATATTTTTGAAATAATATAGATAACTTATTCAAATTTTTACGTCAAGTTGTCTAACTCTGATTTTTCTGAATTTTCATTGCCACTTAAGGGCCTGTTTTTTCCATGATGATCTTGCAAATACCCACAAACAACCTCTCTCCACCTACCTCTCCCATTATCCTACCCTTCTTCCCTCCCTTATTTCCTATCTCTCATATGCTTGATAGAGTTAAAATGGAGTGTACCCTTGCTCTATTTGATATGATCTATCAAATGCTTGATTGAATACTACAAATGGAATGTGGATTTCTCTTTAAAAGAACATAATCTTGGTATTTTTAAACAATTTTTAATAGAAAAATGGTAGCACACACCTACTAGAAAATGTGTTGATGATAATGAAGGGTAAATGCTTCTATTTATAGACTATTGTTGTGAGGAATGATGTAATTCAAAGAACAACAAATCAAAATATATGAGAGATCAGTAATAGTTGTAAATTTTGAAAGTTCCTTTCATTTCATTCATACATTCTCTAAATAAGAAAAGGTTTTCATTACAACAATTGTAGGTTGGAAAACACTAGGTGTTATGAAACCCGCAACCCACATATTATTGCAAAACCCTCTACATGTAACAACCCAATTGGTTAGTCACCCCTCAGGTCAACTTGATTCATTTTATGTATCCCCCACCTAGGAATCCTATCTAAGTTCTTCACCCTTGAGCTTAGAACAAGTAGAATGCAATCACTCACAACCCACTACATTTTCCAATGTATGCTTATTTTTTGCATTTCTTTTTCCATCATATGAGGAAATTGAAACACAATTTTTATTTTAAGTAAGAATTGTGGTAAATTTTGAAAGTCCCTTTCATTATATTCAAACTCTCTAAACAAGAAAAGGTTTTCATTAAAACAATTGCAGGTTGGAAAACACTAGGTGTTATGAAACTTGAAACCCACATATTGTTGTAAAACCCTCTACACATAACAACCTAATCATTTAGTCACCCCTCAGGTCAATTTGGTTAGTTTTATGTATCTCCCACCTACAAATCCCCCAAGCTCTCCATCCTTGAGCTTTAAACAAGCACAATGAAATAAATCACAACCCATTGTGTTTTCCAACCTCCCATTATTTTGTGCATTTAGTTTTTAATCATATGAAAAAATTGAAATACAATTTTTACTCTAACTAACAATTGTGACACATTTTGAAGGTAAATTTCATTTCATTATTACTATGTAAATAACAAAACTTTTTTATTGCATCCATAATGTTATGTAAAACTGCATGTTGGAAAACACTGGATGTTATGAAACCTGCAACCCACATACTATTTTAAAATCGTAAACACACAAAAACCCAATTGGTTAGTTACCCCTCAACTCAATTTGGTTAGTTTTGTGTATCCCCAAAATGCAACTCCTTCATGTGCTCTCCACCATTTAGCTTTGAACATGCATAATAAAGTAACAAACAACACACATTGTGTTTTCTAACTTGTAATTCTTTTTTGCATTTATTTTTCAGTCATATGAATAAATTGAAACATAATTTTACTATAACTAGTTGCCATTTTTTTGTTGTGGGTACCTTCCTCATGAAGAGTGTCCAACAGAATAGTTAGCAACTTTATAGTACATTTTCTCTCTAAATTGTGAGTTGTGTATTGAATTAAATTTTTTAGACAAATTCATAATTGATGGATATATATAGCAATCTTGTGAGAATATTGATGGTCTGATTGATGAATTTCACACTTATAAATAGATTTAACCATACAAAAATAATTCCAATTTGATCTTTATGTATTAAACTTGTGATATCTATTTAGTTATGAATGACTCGTGACCTCATCTTCGAAATTTAATATATATGAAGATATAATTTAATAGATTTAACCATAATTTTGGTTCAATGAAAGTTATAATGTTTTCTTGATCTATTTGAATGGTGTCCATGCAACTTTTTTCCTTTACTATTTTTCTTCAAGTTCTTTCACTATTTATAATAGTGTTTAATATTCATATAATAGGGGTGGAACTATTGGTTCTGATCACTTTTATCATCCATTTGGCTGGCCCCTCACTATGTCGTCTCATCATATTATATATGTTTCTATGTATGTTGTTATGTATGTTTTTCTGTGATTTGTATGTACATAGGTGCATTTTTTTGGGAGATTAGTTGCATCCACCATCTATTATTTATGGTTTGTCTAAACATACAACATAGAAACATGCAATAGATCTAAACATCATATCACAACATCATATCTTTTGCAAATCATCAACAACTAACATGTCTCAATGCAAGCAATACCCATCAACCAACTTATAAAATAACACCGTCACTAACCATATAATTGATCTAAATATACAAATTAAAGACATACAATACATCTCAAACTTAAAACATCATGTCTTTTGCAAATCGTCAACAACTAACATGATACTGAACATCAAAGCATAATCATAATTATATTTTAGAAAAGAAAGTGATAAACAATCAAAACAACAAATACTGACATAGCCTATGTATTTGATGACACAGTTAAAAAAAGCCTATATCGAGAAGAATTAAAATCAACGAACATTAATACATTACATCATAAACAAGATAGATCTTGATTTCTTTGCCCATTCAATTTATAAATGCAACTGAAAGTGTCATGCCCAAAAATTTTCGCTATAAAAACCCAACATTTTTTTTTCAATGTCAAGTGTGAAGCTAGACAACACTCTAAGGATTCAAGAGAAGCACTAACCTACGCGAAGTTGCTTCTAGATTAAGTGTAACAATTATCTATTATAAAACACTCATGCTGAAAACATTAGTCACAATTTAATCATAGCCATAATATTATTATTCTCTTATAACAACCCAAAAACCCAAACTTAGTTTTAGTGTCTTGAGAGTGACATTATTATTAAATCAATAAGCCAAAATAAGATTATTGTTGAACTATATATTTTACACTAATGGTAATATTATTACTGACCATTGAACCTCAATAAGGTTAACATTAATAGACCCACAATTACTCTCCAATAATCATATTATTATTACCCATAGCCTAAGGATTGCTAATATCATTACTTAATCCTCATTTACACATAAATATCACCATTCACCTACTAGTAACAGTGTTATCCTCTCTATTGATAATACCCACAATTATCCCTTAAAGATAAGGGTGTTATTGCTTCATGGATCTTAAGTTATAATATTATTACTCAAATAATAACCCATAATAAATTTATATCATATCTATATTTTAAATATTGATGGACGGGATCATAACATTGTATACTCTCCACTTAATATCAACCACACTATTATTAATAGGTAATTTCCTAAGGGTAATAATATTATGGTACTGCCCATCTAATTTTGGATGTAATGGTTATTTTTGCTGTCATTTTAATCTCTATTAAAATCCCATCCCCAAATAATACTAATAGTTATAGTGTGATTATTAATATTGCTTGTCAATATCTATTTTGCTAAATATAATTATTGATAATACTATCCTATATTTATTTTGCTAAATTTTTATTAATTTCATTTCACTCTTTCTAATAACATCAAAATTTACCATATTATAACCATATTAACATTGCCATGATTTTAGCACTATTATAAATCTTACTAACACCACTAACACCAAATTTAGTTCACTTGATATTAATTTACTTTTAAATTAATAATCTTATAATCAAACTTACTAATATACCTATGCATTATTGATATTGTTTGGATCACTGAATATTCTAGATATTATTATTATGGCTAACTTCAAGATAATAATAGTAACTTGGGATTTCTTTCTTTTTATTTATTAATATTTTTTGTTTTTAACCTTGATGAAATGCCATTACTTTTAATATTTAAATAATGATATTGTTATGGTGTTACATAATTTTAATATTATAAGAAGTAACATTAATATGAAAGTTCCCTTCTATTACTATTATTGCAATTGCAACCCCATTGATATCAATAACGACTATTAGAATCATTACTTATATCATAATAATATCTTTACTCATTTATAGGTTTTAGTTATAATTATTGTTACTCACAGTTACTTCCAAAATTATCTTCAATCCACCATGGTGACATTACTTCCCAAGTAGTATTGGCATTATTCTCACTCAATACTAGTATTATATTACCATAATTATTGATAATTGTATGATTATTAACTTTCACTAACAGTTTAATTATTTCAATTTATAATAATAATATCCCTACATTATTGACGAATCTATGCTCAAAAGCTTTATATCAATAATTTCATCTGTACTAAACTAAACACTATTCTAAACAATAATATTCATAAAATATCAACGAATTTAACTTTATGCTAATGCTGGTGCCACTCTAAAAATATATATTGTTGATCTTACATTTCCACATAAATGTCCCTTTTCCTATTTATTTATTTTATTGGAGAAAAAGCTTTTAAAAAGCCAGTCCATGAATACATTATACAATAATAATAACAAGCTGTATCAAACAGCAGCCCATGAGACTAAAGTCTGTAGAAGCAAGAAAAGAGCAGCTACAAGGCCATAAACAGCAACTAACGCCTGTAAAAAAAAGATTGATGCCAACAGCCTAAAACCAACAACCTTAAATAAGAATTACATAACAGCAATGAAGAATTGACCATTTAAGCATGCAATTGCTCAGTCTTAGCATGGAGAACTTGCATAAAAAGCTGTTCATAAATAGCAGAACAAATGCCACTCAACAAAGAATAATGAGCAGCATAAGGATTGAGTTCAGCAACTTGGATAAGCCCACAGCTCTTATATCAGCATGACACCTTACTGTTTCATATTGCCTAAATATTACTATTGCTTACATTAACCTCCCTAACAACTTCAAAATTTATTTTACATTAGAATTAACATCAATGTTGGCATTTTGCTAATAAAGACTATTAATCATTACCACAAATTAATATTAAGGATGGCATTATTTTCTAAGAATATTGAAATTCATTTCACTTCTTATCATTGGTTTTAGATGAGTGATGCAGTGATATACATAACGCCATGCCAATGCAATTTAACTATCTATGTATTTGTCTTGCTAAATTAATATAACCATTCAACTTTACCGCCACTGTTATTGCTGCATTGATCATTAAATTTGAGCTGTACATGGAAGTGGATATGGTGAAGAGCAAAAATGTATTTATGGCGCCACTTATGTAGTCTAGTGAGTAGATGATGCGAGGGTATGGGATGCCAGTCACCCTCAGAAAAGTGCAGATTTGGAATTAATGCTGGACACCATTCAAGGCATGATCACCATCCTGCAGGGATATCAGGCCATTGAAGATAGTGCCCCATAATGAAATGAAATGAAATATTTTAATAACGTCCACGAGGCCACAGCAGCCTATGGGACCCAGGAACAGCACAAGACCACCACCGAAAAGAGAAGACCCTAAACAGCCTGAGATCTTCGCTCGAGATTAGCTCTACGACAGTGAATTTTGATGATGTAATTTGCAGATTTGACCAACCTTTCCTCCTCAAACAAGGTATTTAAGTTGTCCACTTGTAAGATGTCCCCATAAGTGACCCGAATATCTTTGTATGCTGAGCACTCCATAACAAAGTGCCACTCTGTCTCCACTAATCCCATGTCGCAAAAACGACATATTCTTTCTTCCCACTCTTCTTTAGGAACCATCCATCTGCCCGTCTCACATCTAAGACGATGTGAGCTAGTTCGGAGTTGAGCTATCAACATCTTTGCTCTCCATTTAATATTTGCTCCTATATATGCCTTTTCATCATGGTCCCCCTTAGGATTGAATTCTTTGATATAATAGTCTTTTTTTCGCCCTGATTGTTTTGTCCATAAAGCTTTTTTGAATTTTTGTTTCACATATTTTTTTATTTCTTCATTTGAACTTGGACAATCTTGCATATTCACACCCCACTTTTCCATCCATTTTTTGTTTTGTTTCATCCATGTATTCCTTCTTCTATCCAACTTTTCTTTTACGATTAGCTTAGGCCACCGATGGTCGTCCATGTTTTGAACCTTTTGAAGGTAACATAGTAACCGAATCATCGCGAAAGCCTCCAAGGGAAAGGTGCCTGACTCCGCTAGTAAAATCTCATAAGGTATCGTGGTTTTGAGTTTAAGGCTGCTAACAATTAGATGCTTTTGAATTCTTTCCACTTGCCTCCATTTCTGATCTGACATGCTGCTGCCCCAAATTTCGCACCCATATAGAACCACCGGGGTCACAAGTAAGCCAAACAACGTTCTCTTGGTTTTCCAATCCCATAGCTCAGCATTTCTACATCTGTTTTGTAGAGAGTAGAGCGCTTTCCAGCCTCCTTGGATCCTTTTTGCTCTACAAGTTTCCCAACTGAGCTTATAGTGAAAATCTAGCCCAAGGTATTTGTATTCATCTACAATTTCCAGCGGATTGCCCTCAAAGATAAAGCTAATTTGCTGTTTTTTCCTTCTCAGAGAGAATATCATAATTTTGGTTTTACTAGTATTCACTTGCATCCCAACTTCCTGACAAAATGATTCAAGAGCTTTCAAATGTTTTCTTAACTCATGTGCTGTTTTAGCAATCAAAATGAGATCATCGGCATACAAGAGCAATTTTATTACATAATTGGCCAACTGAATACCTTCCCCACCAACTTTGTCTATCCACTCTTCCAACTTGTCAATGTAAAGCCCGAATAGCGTTGGGGAAAGCGGGCAGCCTTGCTTGACTCCAATGTCACTGCCAAAGCACTCCGACATACCTTCATTAGTTCTGATTTTAGCTCTGACCTGCTCATACAGCCTATGAACAGCCGCCCTAAGAGCCCTTGGGACTCCCAGTTCCTCCATTCTATTCCACAACTTGCCCCGTGGCACTGTGTCAAAGGCTTTTTTGAAGTCAACAAAGCAGCAAAAAGCCTCCTCCCCTTGAACGTTCCAAATTTTTTCAATCAAAAATCTAAGTGTAATACCATGATCGATAGTGGAATGTTTTGGTCTAAAACCAGCCTGCCCTTCAGCTCTTTTGCCCTCTTTCTCAGCCCAACTACTAATTCTACGCTCAATCATGCTTCCAAAAAGTTTTCCAAGAAGCGGATTAATCATAATAGTGCGGTAATTTGATGGGTTATTAGTGTCCCCACTTTTGTATAGGGGAACCACAACACTAGTAGTCCACCCTTCCGGAAAGCCCTCTTGAATAATCTTATTGAAAAATCCCTTGATGCAAGGCGCAAGGACCTCAATGCCCCATTTTAAGAATTCAGCTTGCAGCCCATCAATATCCTGTGCTTTTCCCCCAGCCAACCTTTTTATCCCTTGATTGATGTCTTCTATGGTGAATAGTTCAGTGGCAGCCCTGATAGTTGGGGGTCTATGTTTATCTTGTTCCCGCTCATACAGTAACTTTGCATATTCCAACCATTGAGAGCTTGTGATATTGTTTTCTGTTTGTTTTCTTTTTTGTTGTAGCTCCTTCCAGAATTTCTTGGGGTTGTTCTTTCCAAGGGCAATCAACTCCAACCTTCTAGTGCTAACATATTTTTCTTTTTTGTTCCGTATCATCTTTTCGTATTCTTTCTTGTTTTCTGTGGTCCTCCCACCCTGGTGAAATTTTCTTTTTGTTAATTTGCACTCTTCATCAAACCATGGGTTTGCTGGGAAAGTAGAAGTAATTGCCTTCTTAGGCCTAGCCCTCTTACACTCATCCAAAGCCTTGTGAACAATAGGGATCAGCATGTCCTTGTTTATAGTGTGATGCCCTGTGGTAGCTAATTTTCTTTCATACTCGATGAAAATCCTTTTGAGGGCATTCTTGAAGACTTCCCGATTGTCATGGTTCATGATGATTCTACCTTGCGGATGCACTTTCTTTTTGCTGATAGGAATCTGCCCCCTTTGATGCATGCTAATGTGGGCGTCAAGATTTACATATATTGGATTATGATCTGATTTCAGCTCTAAAGGACATTTTCCAATCACTAGTTCCTTTATCTTTGACGTGTAAACATGCGAGCAAATGACATAATCAACCACACTTTGTCCATTGTATGTTTTGCAGGTGATGTTGCCTGAGTTCGGCCATGCTTTCAAACCATTGCAAATGACCAAGTTGAATAAACTACATAGCCCCAACAACTCAGCCCCGTAGTGCGTGACATTGTGCTTACTATCTTGCGAATTCCTTTCCCACAGGTGTTGTCCCTCTTCCTCCAACCATAGTGGATCAGCTTTCTCCTTGTCCTTGCTTGCCAAGCTGAGAGCTTGTATGTTTGCAGTCCTTGCATTAAAATCCCCTATTAGAATAACCTCTCCCATGCCATTATAGATTGAAATGTCCCTTTTTAGAGCAGCAAAAGGATCCTCACGGTCTAGGTTCCTTTTCTTGTAAGATTTGGAGCCTTTTGGGGCAAAATAGCAGGCAGCCACTCTTATGACAGTTTGATTTTCTGTTATTTTAAACCATATATATTGTTTGTTTGGGTCTTCTTTCTCGACTTGAATGTTATTGCACCATATTTCTTTGATTAGGACTGCAACTCCACCATGCCCTTTACCACTATCTGTTCTCTCGTTCCAAATGGAAGCTTTTTTATATCCTTCAAAGTCTGGAATTTTACAGCCATCATGCTCATGAGTCTCCGTAAGGATGATGATGTCTTTTCCTTCTGCAATGGGCCCTAAACCAGGTCCTCTTCTCCACGGGTAACCTCTACAATTCCAACTTACTATTGACACCTGATCCTGGGGGGCCCCGAGTTCCTACTTTTGGTGAGTAATTCTGTCACTAACTTGAGCTTTCCCATCTTGTAACCAAGCCCATTTTCCTTCGTTCCTTGCTGCCTTTACTTTTTCCCACTCCTTACGCCTTTCTTGTTGTTGGACTATTGTTAAGTCCTCGTCAAGGTATATTTGTGTACCTTTAAGAAACTTCTTGTTCCTTAGCAGCTTGTTCTTATCTTCAATGTTCGCCAAAGTGACCCTTACGTGCCTACTCTTTCCATCTTTCACCCATTTTCCAATTCTGTTTGCTTGTTGAATGACACCTGTCCATTGTAACTCATCCCTAAAAAAATCTTTTGCTAGCTCCTTTGTTGGTTCATTCTCCCCATAGTCCTTTAGCCCTTTAACAATGACATTCACAGCCCTGACATTTCTGTCATTCTCTTCTCTTATCTGTCTTCGAACTTGCTTTTCTATGAGGTCCTTGTGTGTGTCTGAGGGACCTCCCACTACATGAGCCCAGCTTTTGGCCTCCTCTAATTGATCCCTCAGCTGGTTTTCTTTTATCTTTACGCTGTCCAGGACTGATTGTATCTCTTTTATCTGCAAGTTGCTGCTTTCAGCTACCTCTCTTGATATGCTTTTGTCTATTGTGCCACTTTGTGCTAAAACTTGTCTTATCGAAATCAATTCTTGCTCTCCATTTGACATGGAGATTTGAAGCTTACTTATTTCGTCTTTGAGAATTTTGTTCTCCCTTGATAATTGCCAATTGGTATCCATGATCTCTTTCATTTTAGCATCTTCAAAGAGCCCCCTTGCCTCTAATGATTGAAGCCTCTTGTTCATGGCCATTAGCTCATTGACGTACAACTCAGAGGACCACATTAGAGGTGTTGTGGTGGGACTATAAGAATCAAAAGGTTTACCCTCACCCCCTTCTCCCTTGTCTGCCGAAATTGAGACAAGATGGGATGTAGGGTTCGTTTTTTCGTTACCTTCGAATTCCGTTTTTTGAACTTGTTGGATTTCAATAGGGTTTGATAAGCATTTGTGTTCCAGCCTTGGTAGAATTATAGCAAATTTTCCTCTCTTTGCAAACTTTACCTTTCGAGTTTGCCTCCGCTTTAAAATACCTTTGTACTGTTTTGCATTTACAAACACACAGTCCTTCCCTGCGTTTGACCTATCCAGTGGATAGCCCATCACATAAGCACCCCAAGTGTTAAACAGAGCTGCTGCTGCGGGCTCTACTGGAAGATGTGTTGGGGGATTAAAAGGGATTAGAGTGGTCCCTTGATGCTGTGCACCACCATTTTGGATTTCAAAAGTTTCAATACCTACCGTATTGCCTTCCACTGCCTCATTTACTAATAGCTGCTTTGGTATGTTATTAGACTCCGTTGATAAAGTAATCTTGTTTGATTCTCCCAATATGCCGGTCTGTTTTGTTATGTTAGCAGTCTCAGTTGACCCTGAACCCACACTCGAGGCCCCAGAGTTTGCCATTCCTTTCCCACTTTCAGATTGTTCAGTCATTAGAGATCTTTAAAGTTTGATGCGTGTTTTGGGAAAAGGCAGCCGTTTTGGTTTAAAAATGACTTGCACTTGATGCAACAAATACTTTTATTTGATGACAGAGGAGAAAGCAGGCAAAGAAACTGAAAAAGACAAGATGTGGGGCACACCTGTTCCCTGTTGCGGTGATTTTTGAAGAAGCTCTGTCTCCTGCGTGGAAAGAAAACTCTGGGCCCACACGGTCACGTCCTTCTGCTCAGCCTTGGACCCTGACCCTCGTTTCTGGAAATCCTTGTCGTTGTCGCTTTTGATAAAACAACTCCCAAACTCTTCTCGGTTTCGGAAAAAGCCCTAAAAGCACCTCTGTCGCGTGGCTGTTTCCTGGTTCGCGTGATGTTCCTGTTCCTGTTCCCTGTTCCCTGTTTCCTGGTTCGCGTGGCTGTTTCCTGGTTCGCGTGGCTGTTTTGCGTCCAAGTTCCAATGGAAGATGATTGATGGTTGCAGGAGAAACTCTCAACCTTTTGGCAGCAGCATTAATGCACTTACTTTTGCTACGTTAAACTTCTGTCTACCCAATTTGTGTTACTCATTTGCACAGGTGTCTAAAAGAAAATTCCAACTCTGTAGTTGAAAGTGTAGTCCATTAAGCTTGTTTTGGCATTGAACTCGGGTGAAAAGGGTAGAGATATACTTATTTGCTAGATTAATTATTTTTTTCTTGGTGTAAGCCACTGCTGGAGTGGGGGGGAAGACGTCTCTCTATGGATGCCATTCCCTCCACACACAAAGGAGCGACAGTCTTTACAAGTCAGGCCCTTTTTAGGGTTGCATTAATTATTTTTGTTCGCTAATTTATTTATTTATTTATTTTGCTTCTTCTATTCTACATTTGACATAGCCACATAATATAGGTATACTTTTAGATATGAATGATAGTGATTATTATTGACCATTCATTGTTTCCACAGTTATTACATTGTATACAGAAATAGAAGGTAGATAAATTTTGGTATTTCATCTGTGCTAAAACAAAACAAGAGTTGTTTGATGTAGATTGACGGTACCCAAGGGGAGGCGCCCCAGAAAGAGAGGGCATACATCAACTCTAATCATGAAGCATTGCAACAAAGGATGGCAGGGTAGATTTTTCTTCAGGATAGACAGATTCTATTTATTATTTATTTTATTCTTACCTACTTTTCCTTGAGGTGTAGGATTGAGGAGGTCGTGCCTACCACCATCTATTCTGATGTATTCCTATGCAGTGCAGAGTAACAGCAATGCTAAGGACTACATTTCATAAATTTTACAGCATACCTTTATTTATTATTTATGCACATACATATATTTTTAAAACGTTATTTCAGTGCAAAAAATGGAGAAGCAACACTCTTCTTTTTTCTTTTCTTTTTCCTTCTTTTCACTTTTTTTAAATAAAAATCAATCTCTGGTTTTCTTTCTATAGGGGATTGTTGTCCTACGAAAGTTTCTTCGCACAAGAAATTTGGATTACCCTATACAGGTTCAAACTACAAAAAGAGCAGATGAAAGAACAATGGATGCATGCATTATGATCGGGATGCCACTAGAAAACAGAGTCCATGAAGTCTTCTTTTTCTGACAGATGTATGAAATTTATTTACTTTTGAAATACAACTAATCTACCTGTTTTCATTATATACATGCAGAATTTACACTTTTAACAATTTTTCCATAAGAATTTGTTTAAATACTACAAGCTTGCTCTCCACCCTACCGTAATGGCGTCATGGAGCCTCATGGGCTCTAGCCATACCCCTGAGCAAGGAATTCTTTTAGCTCCACGATGATAATGGAGTCTTTTCTCATTTCTACAAAGGGATTAAACTAACATAGGACAAATGCATGCCTCTAGATTCACTACTGTCTATTTCCAGTCACAGTCCATAAAACATGTCACTTACTTATAGCCAATAACAAGGGAAAATGGAATAGGAAAAACTTATCTCTTTTATGTAGGTGAAGGGATTGAACTCTTGTATCCAACTTTCTTCTTCAAGCCAAGCCAACTTTGTCACTCTCTTCCCAAAGGGGTGAAATCCTACCCTCTTCTCATTCTTTCTACCATTTCCACTAAATTTCTCCAAGAGGAGAAGTGGGTAACACCCCACTCCTTCTTCCTCTCCAAATATATAGAAGCTTCACAAATTGCAACTCTTGGATGGGAAGGTGTGGAGTGTACCTCTCCCCATCAATCAAGGTCCTTTCCCATTAATAAGAACATGCATTTGGACAATCATTCCATCTTTCCACCCCATTCTCTTCTCAAAATTCGTCACTCTCCATTATAAGAGTTTTTTAGGGGTCAAATCATGTTGTAGGGGCACTATTGTATACCCACTTGACCCCTACCACTATGGTATAAACCCTGGGGGTTTATTTTTGCACCCTAACCCAAAAAATTGACCAATAACTCTCATTAAAATCCCACTCAAGGTTCCATCCGAGTTTCAAACTTAGCTAGGGGTTTCCAAGAGCTAAACCCCACTTACACCTCACAACTTTAGTCCTCCAATACATTAACTCCACTTGTTTCTATGCCCCGAATGGGTCAAATTTATATCCTCATGAAGTAGTCTTTTGATTTGCTTTTGATGGTTATCCCTTCTCATGCTAACATCGTTGCCTCCCTGTACATTACCAATGGGATTGTAAGTATCAATTGTGCAACACAGTAATCTATTAGTTGAACATTCTAAGCTTAAACTATATAATAATCTATTTAGAATCTCAATTTTCATTCCACAGTATATGAGTGAAATCCACCTCCATGGTAGCGACAATAGAACAAAATATCAAAATAATATGCAAGAATATTACCAAGGGATCACCTTATTTATTATCCACAATATACTTAATCATCAATTCAAGGAAAACATAGAACAAATTATAATTGTATTAAATAAATATGAGGTGGGGTCTTACAGAAAGTTACCATGCAGAATTAAACAAATACAATATACCGAAATTGATAAGGGCAGTTCAACAAATTGACAAAGTTGTAAAGGTTAATATAAAGTTACAAAATAAAAATAAAACCTTTCTATATTGAATTCAGCTTAATAAGATACAATCACATCAAATAACAGTTACAGCCAAATGACATGGCCTGATCACCCAAAGAACAGAAAAATAAAAATTGAACTTGAGATTGAGGACGATAAAACATATAAAAAATGGCAAAGAAACCATCAGATCAGCAAGGCAATAGTAGTATAACATATAAGTGAGTTCATCCTCAGCAATTTATATTGTTTCAAAATTCAAGCCTATAATCTTATGAAGTCTTAGAGATATAGCTATACGGTTGTACATGTCATCCCTATTCAAAAAAGTTGTTTCTTATATTTCAATTAACATCGGAACAAGCTGGGACTACTATCAATTCAATTTCAAAATCAAGAAAGCACCTATTATTTGCACAATTTTGTATCAATGTGGACTTCCCTCTATTACTTTGTATTTCAAATCAGTGACAAGAGTGCAATAATGTACTTATAAAGATTCATCGATGGTGTCCTAAAATTGCTTCAAAAATAGATCATGCTACTACATGTTGTATGAATGATAAACAGAAACATAGTCTAGTCTATGCTTTTTTCAACCACAATATCATACTTTCACGAAGTGTGGTATGGAGGAGGTTCCCCCTTTTCCAATTTCTGCTCATTATGATGGTGTTGGCAATAAAAAGATATGTGTGGCAATAAACATAGATGCACCCTTCACAACGGTGAGGTAGCGGGTTCCTTGAACAAACTCACACATTGTGAGATAGACGAAGACTTTACTTCCACCTTCACCTGGCAATGGAAGCAGCCTCGTGAATCCAGTAATAACTCACTCTCTGTAGGCTCAAATACACTCCTCCCTTCATCCATAGAAGAACCAGGAAATATAAAGGAGATTGTTGTTGTTATGAGTTGCAGAGCAAGCAGTGGGGAAAAGTGATGAGTGTGAGATCGTTGGCGTCATCTTATTCTTCTCAATGTGTTGAATACTTTTGTTTAGTGTGCAAGGTTGGATTGGTTTTAGCAGGATTAAGCAGGGAGAATGTAGAACTAAGTTTTCGAATCTGTGTTTTCGAGGAGAATAAGATGGATTGTAAAGAGGGCATGGAATTACGAATGCCTGGTGAAATGTTAAAATTGATTATAGGCAGAGAAATGAGTGAGGCAGTTGAAGAGGAAAAGGAATACTCATCATATGCAGAGCATATCGAATGTAGGAGCTCAGGGGATTTGATTTATGTATTCAACAAATCAAATTATGTGAACTCGAGGTGCATTTGCTTATTTGATTTCAACACATACTCAACATGATGATACACAGCTGACACAACAGCAAAGTGGAGTTCAAAAACTCCCGCTTTGTTTTTTTGAACTTCCCAAATGTCTGTCCTTCATGCAATTTGAAGCAATAACATTCGTCCTTTTTTTTGAAACTCACAAATGTCTGTCCTCCATGCAGTTTATCTCTGTTTACTTCTACATTGGCCCCGCACTACACCATGTCATCATCTTATGCATGTTTCTATGTATGTTTTTATGTGTTTTTGTATGTACATAGGTGTTTTTTGTCTAGGAGTTAGTCGGCTCCTGTAATATATATGTATATATATACGTATGTATGTATGTACTTGCATTTGTTTACATACATACATGCATGCATACATACATACATACATCCATACATATATATATACATTCTTGTGAAAATTGTTTCTTTAGAAGAGCTTATAAGTTTCATATGCTATCATTTAAATTAAGGAACTTTAATTTCTTCTTGAGCTTCCATACATATAAAATAAAAAAAATTATTTTTAATCATTCTTTCATTTCCTTCAAAACATAGAGTTTGAGTAGAAAATTCAATCTACAAGCCCTTTATTTTCAATCACTAAAACAACTCAAGTCATGAAATTACATTTTTCTATATATGCAAAGTAGTTCAAATGTGATTCATCATGCCATTTGTGATGTGTGCACCCAAATTCCAACTGGCTTACTATTTGATCTGACTAAACAATCCTACTTCAACTGTGTTATTGTCCTTCAACTTGTCACCCTACAACTGCACACACTTGCACTTGCAAATTAATCAATAATGTTCAACTCTTGGTAACATATAAAATAATTTCCAAAAGTTTGCAAAGTCAATATTAGTCAACTTCTTTCATTCAATTTTCAAAAATTCTAAAATTTCTATTTAATATTTAATTAAATTTCTTCAATAATTCAATTTTCCATATTATAATAAATATACAAATAAATTGGGTTATGACAAACAGGGGCTTAGTGGGGAATGGTCAAGATTGAATCATTTAGATCCAACTGCCTGCATTTAGAGTTCAAATGTGCACATGCACAAATGATGTTCATACCCTTCCCATTGGATCGCTTGTTGATACAAATCAAAGGTAACCTATACAATATAAAAAACTGTCAATTAGAATAAATTCAGATAGTCTTAATAAGGCTAGCACCATTGTATGAAATGAAATGAAGACCAACCCATTTATGGCTCTTCGAGCCTCGACCAAGCTTCTGCACATAACTGTGAAGGCTCAATACATCATTTAGTTTTCCCTACTATGCAGGTCGTAGGCCATGCGTTTCCACATAGTGATTGACAAACTCATGCAAATTGGCTCAAGGTCATATCAACACAGACAACAACTCACATTTTATTGTGCTATGAAAACATACAATAAAAATGAAGGAATACCTTAAGCATATTTTTATCAATGATAAATAAAAGATGAGGTCGAATTACCTCCAAATCGAGTTTTTGAAAATTCCCTCAAAATTTTCCTTGTCTCGAGTTCTTTCATTGCTTTTTTCCTTTGAGCCAGACGATTTTCTTTTTCTCTCCACTTTTTCACCAAAGTTGTCTATTTGAAAATGGAAACAACCATTCCTTTTGCATGTTGTTAGGTGAAGGCATTTTTGCCTGCCACCGACCACTACTTGGTCTTAACATTGTCATTAAAATTGTGGCAATCCACATCCTTTGTGGATTTGCCTTGTGATTTTTCATTGATTTCAACAGTCCGATTTAGAATATATCTATTAGATCGAATTTGAATTCGATATGAATTTGAATATATGTACATATATATGTATATGTATGTATATGTATATATGTAACATGTGTGTGTGTGTGTATTTAAATGGTTTCATTCATATTCACCATGTTTTCAAACAATATAAACTTATATATATCTGTATGTGTATTTACATTTGCTTACACACACACACATATGTATGTATGTATGTATGTATGTATTTTGCATTTGTTTACATACATACATATATATACATTCTTGTGAAAATTGTTTCTTTAGAAGAGCTTATAAGTTTCATATATGCTATCATATAAATTAAGGAATTTTAATTTCTTCTCGAGCTTCCATACATATAAAATAAAATAATTTCTTTTTAATCATTCTTTCATTTCCTTCAAAACAAAAATTTTGAGTAGAAAATTCAATCTACAAGCCCTTCATTTGCAATCACTAAAACAACTCAAGTCATGAAATTACATTCTTCTATATATACAAAGTAGTTCAAATGCAATTCGTCATGCCATTTGTGGTGTGTGCACCCAAATTCCAACTGGCTTACTATTCGATCCAGCTAAACAATCCTACTTCAACTGTGTTCTCATCCTTCAACTTGTCACCCTGCAACTACACACACTTGCACTTGCAAATTAATCAGTAACGTTCAATTCTTGGTAACATATAAAATAATTTCCAAATTTTCGCAAATTCAACATTAGTCAACTTCTTTCATTCAATTTTCAAAAATTCAAAAATTTCTATTTAATATTTAATTGAATTTCTTCAATAATTCAATTTACCATATTATAATAAATATGCAATAAAATAGGGTTATGACAAATGGGGGAGCAGGGAACAGTCAGGATCGAATCACTTAGATCCAACCGCCCACATTGAAAGCTCAAATCTGCACATGCACAAATAATGTTCATAAAAGGGGGACCATTCGTATGCAAATAACACTTAGGCGAAATACTTCCTCGACCTAGAGATAATGATCAAATATTTGAATGGGGCCATGACCAAAAAGGCAAGGTAAAGGGGTTGATTTAAGAATGATCGCCTAGGACTTAAGTTACAACTTGGTTGACCGGGGACCAGGCACAACAGGTCAACAATCTAATAGAAAAAAAAGTGCATGCATGGAACAATTAAGGTTTTAGGAGGGTTTAATCCCTATATGCAATTCAAAGCCCTAAAGATCTCAAAAATTCAAAATGGCCATGGATTTTACAAGCTCCAATAGTGTTGTGTTGACCAAAAACCTAGAGAGGTTAAAATTAAGAGACCTCCCATATTTAGTTGTAGGTCTAAATGAAACATTCCTAGGTATCAAGAGCTCCAAGAACTACTCCATCATAGTTTGACAATTTTTTACTCTTAGGACTTATAAGAAACTGCACCAAAATAGTGTACTCTAGAATGACTAGGTGGATTGGGGAATGAACAAAGGCCTTCCCTAGTGTTCACACACCCATATGAACATATTGGAGCAACTTTTTTTTGCCTGAGATGCACAAAATAAAAAATATGCTTCTTGCCATATTTACACTGCTCTCAAGTTCTAACAACTTTGCAATTTTGTAATTTAGCAACTTTGTTTCAATAATAATTTTCTCATTTTTTATTTGGTTCTCCATAAGTACCATCCCATTATACTTGGATAACATTATGATATACCTAGGTTAAGTTACTTCATCCCTCAAAACACCTAGATTCTTATTTTCTTATGTTCAACCTAGGGTTGTCCTATTTATGACCATTATAACAACTCTCTTTATGTCTCTACAACAATCATATTTACCTTCTTTTTATCATTTTTGTGGAAATAATGATGTACCATATAGCTACATCTTGGTGTATACTACTCTAAGCAACCAACATACTTAATTTTTCTAACATTTATTTCTTGGAATTCAATAATCCTATGGGATTTTATGATTGTCCCAATGTAATAATGGACTATTATGTGGATTATGGCAGCCCTAAACTCATGAAAACTCTCTTTTTTCATGAATATATCAATCATTACCTTTTTTAGTGATCTTCTATAAGCCTTCATGCAAATTTTTAACCTTCTTTCATGGTGACTTCATGAGTACTAGGGTTCCAAATGGGATGATAAAAATCCCATATGACTATAATGGCTAAGTATGATAGTGGATAGTCCCAGGGCATAAGTCAATAAACCCTTAAGCTATTTGATGAGTGGTCAAATGCCATTAAACCTAAGTCACCCTCACTAATGTCTTATTGTATGCCAATTAAAACAAACTTTGGTCCTCCTTTCCAAATGATCTCATGCTTCCTAGGAAAGGTTGACAGTCTAAGGAGACTCTCATATGACTATTATTCTTTTGATAGTGATAATGGAGGTTTCAAACATCTATTTTTTTTCAATGACCTCCTCATGCAATGGATTCATAATTCTTCTATCATGATATCTTAAAATGATATCTATTCCATAAATTTCATGGTGCAATCATGAACTTTATGGATAGTCAACTTTGCATGGCCTTGGAAATAACCTTTAACTAACTTTGACAATGGGGTTTGTTGAGTTGTCATTGGCAATCAAACCTCAATTCTAAAACATGAAACCTCATGCTTACTTTTGAAACAAAACCCAATGTGAAATCATTAAATATTGATCAAATTCATTCATTTTTTCCTTTTCAACCTATTGTTTTCTTGAAAATGGAATGAAATCATGAAATTATGAATTATGCATTTTAACCCATTTATCCTGATTAGACTTTTGCATTAGTCAAAGTAGTAACCTTTCCCTCTTGTCATGCCAAAATATGAATATAAAAATGAAGGTAAATCTTAAGAAAATTATAATATATGACTCCCTACATCTCCTTCACACATTTGAGGGTTAAACTATGGTTTTAGGCATTGGAAATGGGTTTTATGATAGCTATTTTAAAGGAAAAATAGTCCTAATATAAAATCAATAATATTTGATGCCTTTTATCTAGAACTTCTCTTCTATATCATCAAGTGTGTGCAACCCATATTAATTATGAAATTAAATTGTACTTTATAGATTTTAAACATAAATGTGAGGAAGTGCAAGTTGATGAAGAAGTAGGAGTAACCTACACTAGTCTAAGGAATTAAACTTAGATAAGTTCTAGGAAAGAAGGAGAAAATGAGGCATGCAAGTTCTTTTATGTGGGGCATATGTCTAAATCTTAATGGAAGGAGAATGAAGAGAATATAATCTAAGGCTAAAGAGTTATCTAAAATAAAACTAGAAGTCATGCCAAGAAAGAGCACTTGGGTGTGCATAGAATTTGTGGTGATCCATAAGGTAAAACCAACATATAGGAAGGAATTTTCATGGGATAAGACAAGATGGGAATTATTTATTCGATTAAGGATGAGGATCACTATGTAGAGATGAGAAAGGAGAATAAGGGAATCACTAGAAGTGTAAGGTGGCGTAATATAGAATATGGATAAGAAAGCAAGAGTATTGCACATGGATAAGTGTAGATAAAGAGAGAAAGAGAGGTATAGAGCTTAGGGAGAGAGAGAGAGAGATAGAGAGAGGTGGAGAAAGGTAGATAGAGGAGGGAGGGAGAGAGGGAGGGAGAGGTAGAGAGACAAGTCTAGAGAGGGGGAAAGAGGGAGGGACATGTAGAGAGATAAGTCTAGAGAGAGGCGGGAAAGAGCGAGGGAGGTAGAGAGGGAAGAGAGAGGAAGAGGGAAATAGAGAGTGGAGAGAGAGGTAGAGGGAAGACGGGAGAGGTAGGTAGAGAGAGAGGGAGAGGGGAAATATAGAGAAGTAGAGAGGGAAGGAGGGACGCAGACAAAGGTAGTGAGGAGAGAGATAGGTGAGATAGAGAGAAGTAGAGAGGGAGGGAGGGAGATAAAGAGATAGGTTTGGAGGGAGATAGAGGTCTAAAGAAGGACAAAGGGAGAGATAGAGGTTCAATAAACTATATAATTTTGTAATCTAGTTCTCCTCTTTCTTTGTTGTCTATTGAACTGTAAGGATTGATAGTATTTAAAAATACCCAAGGAGAGTTGTATGATTGCAACTACTCACATTTTCCTTAATTAATCCTTATGTATACTAGCTTTATAATCTTTTTCAAGTGATAAAAGATAATTGGGTCAAGCATACAATGTCTTAGATGATTCTAATGTAAATACTGATTCGTTTTAATGCTACAAAATGAAATGTTCCTTGAAGTGAAAATGTTATAGGATTTCTTAATGATTTCAAGATGTGGTTAAATGTTCTTGAATGAGTTTTTCTATATATTACTAAGATGTATTGAATAATCACACAAATGTGTACCAAGTCAACTCTTATTGACTAGTGAAAAAAAAAGAGTCAATAATTTGAATTTTGGGTTAAATTCATGCCATACATAATCATTCTCACACTTTGCGAGATTGACCTAGGATGAGGAACTTTAGATCTTAAAATCAATAATGAATATGTGGAAGTATAGGCTAATAATTAAGGTGAATGTGTGGGAACAAATGTCCATAAGATAAAGATAAAATTGCAAGTATAAAAATACATGATAATAAGAATAAATAAGGATAGAGAAGAATTGAGGAAGGAGCCAAACTTAACACAAAAATATACCACATGTCAATATATAATCCTATTAAGACATTCCATCAAAATGAATCCGACCCTAAATAAAAATCTATATAAATAGACAAATTTCATCATTACAAAATTGTATAATAAAATTGGTAAACAAAATCTTTAAAAAATACTTAAAAATCCACGCGAAAAATAGGTTTATTCTACAACTATTAAAAGAGAAGTAAAAGACAATATGTTACTTGATTCACAATCTTATACCGAAACAATCTAATTACTCCTTGTGCAATGGGTATGTCAAAGAGGTGTGGAAGGTTAATTATGAAAAAGTTGGTTAATGTTTTGCACACATTTGTGTAATAAATGAGATCAGTTGATAGATCATTTAGAAAATGAATTTAATATTATTATTATTATTATTATTTATTATAGAATAATGTATTAACTATTATATTATCATATAAATATTTATTATTTGTCATTGTTTTATGTATTTTATTATTATATTATTATATTCATATTATATTATCTTATACCATCTTAGCATGAAAAAAAGTTTCATTTCTTTATCTTAAGAAAATGAAAATGTATATTAATTGTATAAGTATTAATGTGTTAAAAGAAATGTAAAAAACTATATTAGAGTTAAAAAGAAAAGTAATAAACTTTAAGGGATTTTATCGAATGAATCTAAGATTCATATTAAGGAATAAAAGAAACTTTGAGAGGGCTCGACCCTCTTTTAGTGACATTGCCCACGAATGAATAAGGGCTCAATCACATCGAATGACATTGAATGAAGTTTCATCTATAAAACACAGAATATTCGAAAAATATTGAGAGCGAAAAAGTATATAGGGGAGAGGATCTAGGTACTGAGCATGTTTTAATAGTTGTGATAGTAGTTGTTTATATAATGCTCAATATCTTTATCAATATTAGATCAATAGTTGTGACTTTAAAGTTGTTAGTGTTGATGATGACTACCCATAATTAAACAAAATGTATTCCTTTGATCTAAAAAGCAACCAATCGTATGATTCCACATCAGCACTTAATAAAACATGTTGTGAATGTACAAGTATTGGTCTCACTTTTTTTTGGGCCTTTTTGGACACCTTGACAAAAAGCATGCTGATGTGGTATCATATTTGATCATGTGGCCCTGAAACCTTAGTTATAAGCAGGGGACTTGCCAAGTAAGCTGCTGTAAAAACTTGGGAATGATTTGAAATTTCCACGAAGGAGAATTAGAAGCACAAAGTTAGGGTGCACAACTATTAGGTCCTCTCCCCTATTCACATTACGCCATAATTAGCTCTTAACAAACATGTAAAGATAGTTCGAAACTTTTCAAACAACTGAAAGAGCCACGATTTCCTGCATGCAGTGTATTTGGAATAATTTTTAATTAAAAAACATACTCTAAAACCCTTTTCAAACCTTATTTTCAGACTGCAGCTCACAAAAAATACCAGCGAGGAAGAGTTTGGAGGAGCACGGAGAAACGGCAAAAAAAAAAACCGTCAAATTGGAGGCGGCGAAAAAGTAGTCGAAAAAGTGACGAAAAATGATGCACAGCTGAGATCGGTTTAACCCAGACAAAGTGAGCTTTCACAAGCTCAAACAGGGACACGCCTTCAGCATAATTAAAAAAATATTTGCAGACCTTAGAATGATAGAAAGAATCTTGTGGATAGGTGGCACGTCAACGTCTCTTAATAAAATAATAGTGGATAGCAAATATTCACGCGCCAGAAAGCAGGAAATGTAATGACAGTCATCCAACATACATTAATCTGTAAAAAATCTTTCTATATCCCAAATTCACTATATTCCCCAATTAGCTAGTTCAAATTGAATTCTTCTTCCACGGGTTCAATTTTATGACCAGACTTGGAGCCCCTTCTGAACAGCTGCTCAATATCCTCATCACAAATCACCTGTTTCAGGGATGCCCAACCAGTTCAAATTGAATTCCTCTTCCACGGGTTCAATTTTAAGATCAGACTTAGAGCTTCTTCTGAACAGCAGCTCAATATCCTGATCACAAATCACCTTTTTCAGGGATGTCAGTTGGGCTACTGATTGAAGGGTTTTCTTCAATTCAGGGCTCTTACTCCTGCACAACTTCAAACCCATGCACGATGTGATGTTAAGCAATTCTAGTTGTCCAAGACTGCAGATGGAAGGTGGCAGTGTTTTCAAGCCTGGAGATTGACACAATCTTATCACCTTAAGTGATCCAAGCTTGCCCAAATCATCGGGTAACTTTGCAAGGCTATGGCAATGAGTAATTGACAAAATTTCCAGGGAATTTGAAGAACAGATTCCTGCCGACAACTCCTCCAGATCACTGCAGTGGTCCACATTGAATTCCAAAAGCGCCGGCAAGTTGAACATTTTATCCTTACCAAGCCCTTCACAGAGACTCAGAGATATTTTCTGCAAACTCTTAAAGCCTTTGCAGTTCTCATGTAGAGAAGGAACTATCAGCCTTTCAAGATGCAGAGTTTTAAGCTGAGAAAGTGCTTGGAAACCAGCCAGTCCACTGAGCTTGGCTCGTTTTGCATTGTCATTATGGATTATCAGAACCTTCAGTTTTGTCATTGTGTCCAAAAATGTTGGAATGCAATATTCACTTGCAGTGAAATATAAAACCAAAGCTTCCGCCTCAGGAAACTTTATTCCCGGCCATTGTGTATCTCTCATTGCCCCTATACATTCCCAACAATCATGGAAGTCAATTCTACGCTATGATTAATTTTTGTTTCAAAAAATCTCAGTCATAAATTTTCAATATTTTGGATAGAGAGCAATACCACATGCATATTTGAATTCCAATAAAAAAAACCAGCTGCAGAAGTTACCTGTGTGAATGGAAACAATCTGAGCTCTAGATGAATGATCTCCGTCTGTTTGCCATTCTGGCGGAAATTCAGATTGCTTTTGAGGCATGTACAGCCTCCTAAAACGAATCTCATTGTCCTGCTCCGCCAAATACAGAGCCAATTGTCGCATTACATCATGTTGGGTAAAGGAGTAACTATTCATGCAGTCATCTGTGCTTTCTTGGGTCCTGGCATCAGACGTCAGGAAAACTGGTTATTATAAGAAATCAGGTGAAAGTTAAAAAGGAATTTAGTGTACCTTGGGGAAAAAATGTCCCCTCTCTGTTTCAACTTTTATCCGCTGTTATTATTTGAAATTACTCTATATCGACTTGTTTTATTTATTTTAAATTGTTGTCCTCAAAACTCCATCCCTTGTCCGGAAATTTGGAATAACCTTAAAAAAGGATTTTACTTGCTCTCCTCCATATGAAAGTTTGTTTTAAAACTCAGGCAGAGTCTGACTCTCTTTGCAAATCACTAACACACAACTCCCAAATCTTAAAATAAATCTATACCTATATAATTCAGGAAGATTCAAACTTTTATATGGTAAGGCTAAACTTTTCTTTTGGAAATTGTTCTCAAAACCCTTTGTATCAAGCACAAGTAGAAAACAGTTGAAATAAGTAGTAATGTTCCTTACCATGGATCCCTCTTCAAGTGCAAGAGATGGCAAGCTGCAAATTTCCATAGAAGAAGAACAGCATCGTTCCGTCTCATTTGACGGACATACACCCAAATGTCTAACAATTCATTTGCAGGAACGATTCGTCCTTTTGCGAATACAGCCAGGTCCAAGAAACACTGCTTTTCACCAAGACTCAGCACATCTATGCTTCTTTTCAAGCGCTTAAGAAGGACATTTATCTGATTATCACCTGCAGCTTTTCCTCTTGCAAGCGCATCCCTAGTAGCTTCCCACACACAGTCGGGTTTACCATATAGAGAGCTACCAATTACCCGAAGAGCTAGTGGCAAACATTTACACTCTGATTGTATCTGCACATCAATAAAGCTAAATTAAGCTTGCATTTACATCTGGAGATTACAATTGAAGAACGTGCTGTTATTGTAGTTGTAGCGAGTAGGGTACCTGTTTGACCAATCCTTCATTATGTGTATCTGGAATGGTAGGCATGCCAAAGGCACAGCAGCAGAAAAGTGAGAGGGCATGCTCCTCTTGCAAGGATGATAGCGGATAATGGCCTTGGTTGAACCAGGGTGGTATGGACTGGATGACATTTTTATCTCTCGTGGTTACTATAGTAATGTATTGCTCCCCTTTGAATAACAGTTCTTTCAGGTCAGAAAACTGCCAAATGTCATCAAATACCACCAGAATCGGTTCATGTTCATTTCTTCTTGACTTTATTTGCCTTCGCAATTTGTTATGTGCGTCCTCAACATTTGTAAAACGAGGTTCAAGGCCACCGACAATATTTCTCCACATGATCTTCAGAATACTTAGGAGATCTGGGCTTTCTGAAACGACAATGTATATGATTCTCTCCTTGAAGTACCCTGAAACTCATGAGAATAGTGTATATAAGATTAGATTGTTTTTAACGGAATATTTATGTAATATTTGTACCAATATACTTTGTTTGTTCCTCCATTGAATAGGATCGAATAATCTACAGGGTAAAACTCCGGTTAACAGATACAATCATAAAAGAAGGGCAAAATGAAGCTACAACGAAATTCCGAAACATTAACTAAGAAATTTTTTTGAGATAGATTTATGCACTTGGTAGAAACCAAAAGAGAGCATATGCTTTTAGTACCTTTGATTTCAGGATGATGGCAAAGGGCTGTAGCAAGTGCTGATTTTCCAGCTCCGCCAATTGCTGTAACTCCAACCACGTCCACTCCGTACTCCAATACAAACTTTTTCAGTTCCATTACGCACTTCTCGAATCCTGTTAAGCAGCTTGGCATATCTGGGGTGGGGCAGAGATCCCGGTCCTGCTGTGAAATCTCATTTATTTGCCCGGCAAAATCAGCATGTTTTTCATCAAATTGGGAGGCTACACTGTTAAAACCGATTTCTTGCTCAAAGCTTAACTTATTTACCAACCAACACAAAGTTTCTAGTTGGTTGGAGAAACAATCCGTCATTTCTCGGGAATAATTCATCAATTTAATTTGATTCAATGCTATTGTGGGCACAAGCTCATTTTGCGCGAAATTGGTGATCTCCTTCTCCGTCTTCTTTTTCTGATTTGCCTTACTGAAGGGATTTTTACTTTTTTTGATATTTTGTGCCTGTTGGAGCTTCTCTTGGAACTCTTCAATTTTTGGCATCCACGCATTCGATGTCGATTGTAAACACACTTCGCGTATCTCAACAAGGATCGGCTTCAAACCATTCAGAGTTTCGTCAAGTTCCTTTAGATTACTGCTTTTGAAAACTTTATACACATATTTACCACCATCATAAACCACTGTGAAGGCAAACCCCAAAGCAGCTCCCCCGATCAGCGCCTCAGCCATTGTGAAACTGATTTCCCAAAATAGCAGAATGAAGGAGCAAATGCAAGTGCTGGGATATGTTATTTGCTATCAACCATCTCAATCCCTCCCTTTATTTTCTATCAGCCATCTCAACCGCACCCCCTCCCCCCATGGGAAAGAAATTCAGAACTTACGCGCGGCTTGCGGTTTTGGAACAATTCGAAGTCTCGAGAAAGAGAGTCATAAGAATAGTACTGATGACTGAGATTCGACAAGAAGAAACAGAGAAGTTGCGCACAACTTACGCTTCGCAAAGTCTTTGGAATAATGCAAGGATGGAGAATGGAGGCGGGAAAAGAATCTAGTCAGCCGTGTTTCTTCCGCGGAACAAGCTTGTACTTAAACTCATAATGTTCACCTCTCATTCGGAATAATGCAAGGATGGCTAATGTAGGCGGGAAAAAAAATCTAGTCAGCCGTGTTTCCTGAGTGGAACAAGCTTGTACTTGAAACTCATAATGTCCACCTCTCATTTGGAATAATGCAAGGATGGAGAATGGAGGCGGGCAAAGAATCTAGTCAGCCGTGCTTCCTCTGCGGAACAAGCTTGTAGTTGAAACTCATTATGTCCACCTCTCAAAAGGAATAATGCAAGGATGGTGAATGGAGAATGGAGGTGGGAAAAGAATCTAGTCAGCCGTGTTTCCTCGAAGGAATAAGCTTGTACTTGAAACTCATTATCTCCAAAAACTCATTATCTCCAAGTCTCATTTGGAATAATGCAACGATGGAGAATGGAGGTGGGAAAAGAATCTAGTCAGCCATGTTTCTTCCACGGAACAAGCTTCTACTTGAAACTCATAATGTCGACCTCTTATTTGGAATGATGCAAGGATGGAGACTGGAGGTGGGAAAAGAATCTAGTCAACTGTGTTTTCTCTGCAAAACAAGCTTGTACCTGAAACTCATAATGTCCACCTCTCATTTGGAATAATGCAAGGATGGAGAATGGAGGCAGGAAAAGAATCTAGTCAGTCATGTTTCCTTTGCGAAATGAGCTTGTACTTGAAACTCATAATGTCCACCTCTCACTCACCCCAACGCGCTTTGGAAAATGGTAAATGAACGTGGTACAAATTAGGGAAGAGGGTTTAATAGTTGATTATTTAAATTGTGTTTTTCTTAAATTTAGTCAAGAGAATTTCATATCATTCTTTTTTTAGTGGTTTATTTGATTTTTTTTTGTTGGGAGAAGCTAATCTCCTGACAAAACACACCAAGACATGCCTATGATAACATAATACCCCATCCCCATGCCAATCTCCTGACAAAACTCACCCGATAGGAAGACTAAACGGACAGAGTTGGAGAAATAGATGTACAGGCGGAGAAATAGATGGATGTTTCAAAAAAAATTAAAAAGAGGGGCAAATTTAAAAGCAAGAGTTATAAAAAATTGATCCATATACCTTTCTGGAGAGAGAAATTGAATATGTGTTACCGAATGCCCAACCAGTGGTCTGGTACAATGTAGTCACAACATTTTGATTCCTGCCATGGTTCTAGCTAGAGGATCTACAACAAAAAGGCCCTCCAATCTACTGCATCATCACTAACACATTTTTTGCTTGGGTAGACCGCATTGAAAGGAAACAGGGTGGCGAAAACAGTTTCCTACATTGAATCTATCAGAAGAAAGTTGCAAAAAATTCTAAACCAATTAACAAATTCATATGCACATCTAAAAACTCATAAACGGATATTCAAAATAGAACAAACTCATAACACAACATATACGTGGGAAAACCCTTTTGGGAAAAAAACCCACACTCCAAATACTCAGCTCAATTTTATTAATCAACAACAACAACAATTACAATACAATCTTAGAGCTATGCTCTTCAGGAGTTTTCACACTATTACAAGACTCTAGAATAATTCTAATAGCATAACGGCGTCTCTGAAAATCTTCAACATGTCTCATAAAACGTGCTAAGGCACCAACATATAAATAGAACTCAACATGAAAAGGTAGGCTCCCATGGTTTCCAAAACCAACGTCAAAGGCCAAGAGGTAAGTTGTATAAAAAATAATAACTTTCTAATCCATGAAATGTTGCACATAGCAACTTCCAAAAGCAACAACACCTGTCTCATCTATAACGGTCATCTTGCCAAATACAATGTAAGCTCAACACAGAAATTGCAGTAACCAAGAATAAGTGCTTTCCTTACCTCGCACAACTTAACAAACGTAAACTCCACCATAAATGCCAGCTGCTAAAATACAACTCCAACCCATAAAAGAATTTGCAAACCATGACTCTTTAGTCAACAAAGGAAATTGCCAAATCAATTTCCACTCCAAAATGGAAATATATGACATCTCCCCAAAATATAGTATCTTCCAAGTGAGTTCCAACTTCCTAAAAAATAGGGATTTTTCCATCTCATCACCTACCATGTAGGATGCCACCTCACAAAGAGGTACCACAAAGATGAATGACAACTTAAGAAGTTAATAACTTAGGATAAAAATAATTATGCAACAATCAATTAAAAATAATTCACTACATGTTGAGACTCTAAGGTTGAGACACCTTAATCCCAACATTCTCCCACATGTCGAAGACCTGTCAAGAGTCTACAACATCAACTACCCAAGGCCCCAAGGCCCATGGAACTGGCACACCATCTGAACTTCTCAGTGCTCACTAGCTTCATTGATGCATCTACAACATTCACCAAAGTATTAACCTTTTCCAACTTCACCTTTCCATCTTCTAGCATATCACGAAAAAAATGAAACTGTAAATCAATGTGCTTTGTTTTGGCATGGAAAGTAGGATTCTTAGCTAAGCTAATGGCACTTTGACTGTGACAATAGATTGTAATCTATCTAGTATCAAAACACAACCGTTTAAGCCAAATGGCTTCCTTATGAGCATGAGTAGCTGCCATATACTTTGCTTTTGTCATGGAAAAAATGACAACTTGTCGCTTACTCATCCAATTGATAGCACCACCAAACATCGTGAAAACATATCCATTGGTGGATCTCCTGATGTCAACGTCACCTGCCCAATCTGAATCCACAAACCCATGAATACAAACTGAATGTTGAGGTCCAATATGATAACCATGAAAACATAAGGAATACAAGGAAGTACCCAGCAAATATCTGAACACTCTCTTCACCACATCCCAATGCACTCGTCCAAGATTAGCCATAAACCGACTCAGGACTCCCACTGCTTGGGCAATTTCTAGCCTCGTACAAACCATAGCATACATCAAGTTGCCTACAACACTCGCATACGGTACTCTAGTCATGTCCTCAATCTCAATAGGAGATTTTGGGAAATCCTCAACTAATAACTTCATCCCTTGCAAAATAGGAACTACCAATGATCTGCAAGATGACATGTTGAATCTCTCCAACACTGAGTTCACATACTTGCTTTGGCCTAACCAAATCTTTTTGCTAGATCTATCTCTTTTGATCTCCATCCCTAGAATATACCTTGTTGTACCTAGATCTTTCATATCAAACTGTGCTGACAATTGGAACTTCAAATCTAAAATCATACTACCATTCCCAAAAAACAACATATCATCTACGTACAATGCAATAATGAGAATGCAACCATATTCAGTTTTGAAATACACACAATGGTCAGATTTAGATCTCTGAAATCCCAAACTCAACACATAGGTGTCAAATTTTTGGTACCACCTTGTAGGAGATTGTTTCAAACCATATAGAGATTTCTTCAACTTACATACCAGATGTTCTTTACCTTCAACCACAAAGTGCTCTAGTTGTGACATGTAAATCTCTTCCTCCAAGTCACCATGAAGGAACGTTGTTTTCACATCCATCTGCTCAATCTCTAAATCATACATTGTAGCAAGTGATAACAAAAAATGAATGGATGTCAGCTTCGCTACAGGAGAGAAAATCTCACCAAAGTCAATTCCCTCCTAAGAATACCCCTTTGCAACCAATCGTGCATTATGCTTATGAACTACCATCAGGACCAAATTTCTTCTTGAACACCCATTTGCAACCAACGGGTTTACGTCCTTCATGCAAAGGTACCAAATCCCAAGTATCATTTTTCTTTAACGTAGTCATTTCTTCATCCATGGCTTTCAACCAGGAATCTGCATCATCCATGCCCATAGCCTCTCTAACAATCCTAGGCTCATCAGTGTTAGCAATCAAAGCAAAAACATAATTTGAATCCAACAATGAATATCCAAACCTCTCTAGTGAATATCCAAATCTATCTGATTGTCGCTTCTCACGTGTAGACCTCCTCACTAGCTGAGGTTGAGGTTCTTCATCTTCTTCAGAACTTTTTGAGCTTCTCAAGTTCTCCTCATCATCAAGTCTATTTTGGGCTTTAGGTTCAACTTTCTTAGAGTCAAGAGGAAGCTTAACCACATCTTCTTTCTTTTGTTCTTCGGTAGGCTGCAAAATGGTGGAAGAAGGTTTCATCTCTCCAAAAATAACACTTTGACTGTTGAGAACCTTTTTGGCCATTGGATCCCAAAGCTTGTACCCTTTCACACCAATACCATATCCGATGAAGATACACTTGATAGCCTTGTTTTGCAACTTCAACCTTTTCTCCCTTGGCACATGAGCATATGCCTCACAACCAAACACACGAAGATGTCTCAATGAGGGCTTCTTTCCTGACCACGCCTCCATAGGTTTCTTATCAACAAGAGCTGATGTAGGAGATCTATTTACCAAATAACATATAGTGGCAACAACTTTAGCCCAAAACTTTTGTTCAAAGCTAGCCACACTTAGCATACTCCTAGCTCTCTCCATCAACATCATGTTCATTCTCTCTACAACTCCATTTTTCTAGGGGGTATATGGGGTTGTCTTATGTCTTTCAATCCCATGTTCTTTATAGAATTTATCAAATTCTACGAAACAAAACTCACCACCATTGTTGGTCCTCAAACACTTTATCTTTCTACCAGTCCAATTTTCTACCAAGGCCTTAAACTCCTTAAATCGATTGAAGACTTCAGATTTACTTCTGAGAAAATAAATAAATGTCCTATTGTAATCATCTATGAAAGAAACAAAGTATACATATTTTGATAATGAAGGAACATTCATAGGACCAAAAACATCAGAATGCACATAGTCCAAAATCCCAGAGTACTTATGATAAGAACTTTTATAAAATTGCACATGGTTTTGTTTACCAAAGATACAATGTTCACAGAATTCGAACTTGAGATTGAAATCTTCAAGGCCTTCTACAAGGCTCTTAGATTTCAAGGTTCTGAGACCCTTCTCACCAATATGGCCAAGTCTCTGGTGTTGTAACATTGTCTTCTCTACTGGTAGCTTCATATCCAAAGAGTTAGCACCCTTAAGTACCTAGAAAGCACGACCATCAGAAGTAGATGCAACAGATTTCTTCACTGCTTTATTTGATGATGAGGATGAAGAATCTAAAATTTTCTTCTTCAACTTGTTAGAACTATTGTACTATACCGCACATGCATCTAGCTTGTACAGGGTTCCTATCTGAACTCCTCTAGCCAAAACCATAGCTCCTCTAGTCATCTTACATCCCCCACTCAAGAAGACAACTTGCACACCTACATCATTCAATTTACTCACTAAAAGTAGGTTTCATGCCAAACATGGGATATGCAACACACCATCAATTGCCTTCACTCTACCATCTAGGAATTGTATCCTAACTCTTCCACGGCTAACTATCTTGAGATGAGAATCATCACTGAGATACACCTTTCCACCATCATATTCTTCATATTTCGAGAACCAATCTGTATGTGATGTCATGTGGAAAGATTCCCTAGAATCAATTAACCACACATCTTCTAATGCCTATGTTGCCAAAGTTGTAACCAATGCTTCACCGAAATAATCATTCTCCATCTCAATCCTTCCAAATGTGCTTGCCATCTTTTTCTGCAATAGGATATCAAGAAAATCACTTCTACAAAACTCCCACTAAAACTTAGATCAATACAAAAAACCCAACAAACCCCACAACTGAGATCAAAGGTGATCAGGCTATGATACCAACTGAAAGGAAACACTGGTGGTGGAAACAGTTTCCTACATTGAATCTATCAAGAGAGAGTTGCAAAAAATTCTAAACCAATCAACATTTATAGATTCAGATGCACATCTAAAAACACATAAACAAATATTCAAAACAAAATAAACTCATAACACAACATATACGTGGGAAAACCCTTTCGGGAAAAAACCCACACTCCAAACACTCAGCTCAATTGTATTAATCAACAACAACAATAGTTACAATACAATCTCAGAGCTATGCTCTTCAAGAGTTTTCACACTATTAAAGGACTCTGGAATAATTCCGGCAACATAACGACATCTCTGAAAATCTTCAACCTGTCTCATAAAATGTGCTAAGGCACTAACATATAAATAGAGCTCAACATGAAAATATAGGCTCCCATGGTTTCCAAAACCAACTTCAAAGCCCAAGAGGTAAGTTGTGTCAAAAATAATAACTTGCTAATCCATGAAACATTGCACATAGCAACTTCCAAAAGCAACAACACCTATCTCATCTATAATAGTCATCTTGCCAAATACAATGTAAGTTCAACATAGAAACTGCAGTAACCAAGAATAGGTGCTTTCCTTACCTCACACCACTTAACAAACATGAACTCCACCATAAATGTCAACTGCTAAAATACAACTCCAATCCATAATAGAATTTGCAAACCAAGACTCTTTAGTCAACAAAGGAAATTTCCAAATCAATTTCCACTCCAAATGGAAATATATGACGACATCTCTCCAAAATACAGTATCTTCCAAGTGAGTTCCAACTTTCTAAAAAATAGGGATTATGACATCTCATCACTTGCCATGTAGGATGCCACCTCACAAAGAGGTCCCACAAAGATGAATGACAACTTTAGAAGTTAATCACTTAGGATAAAAATAATCATGCAACAATTAATTAAAAATAATTCACCATGTTGAGACTCTAAGGTTGAGACACCTTAATCCCAACATGCATAGCCAAGAAATTTGGGATTCCACATGTTTTCTTCTGGATGGATTTGATCATAGTGTTTTCCATTTATTACAATTGGGACCTACAGTTATGTAAAGGCCATCATCTGTTTACAAGCGATGATAATATTATCCTTTTTTCTTATTCACAGTGCTATGAAACTCTCAAAATGGGATCTATTA
>VDFB02193867.1:228444921-228500949 GCA_007258455.2 Sequoia sempervirens
AGAGAGGGAGGAGGGAGTGAGGGGGAGATAAAGAGATAGGTTTGGAGAGAGACAAAGGTCTAAAGAAGGATAAAGGGAGAGAGAGAGGTTCAATAAACTATATACTTTTTTAATCTAGTTCTCCTCTTTCTTTGCTGTCTATTGATGTGTAAGGATTGAGAGTATTTAAAAATACCCAAGGAGAGTTGTATGATTACAACTACTCACATTTTACTCACATTTTACTCAATTAATCTTTATGTATACTAGCTTTATGACCTTTTTCAAGTGATAAAAGATAACTGGGTCAAGCATACACCGTCTTAGATTATTCTAATGTAAATATTGATTCCTTTTAATGCTACAAAATGAAATGTTCCTTGAAGTGAAAATGTTCTAGGATTTCTTAATGATTCCAAGATGTGGTTAAATGTTCTTGAATGAATTTTGCTAAATATTACTAAGACATATTGAATAATCACACAAATGTGTACCAAGTCAACTCTTACCGACTAGTGACAAAAAAAGAGTCAATAATTTGAATTTTGGGTTAAATTCATGCCATACACAATCATTCTCACAATTTGTGAGATTGACCTAGGATGAAGAACTTTAGATCTTAAAATAAATAATGAATATGTGGAAGTATAGGCTAATAATTGAGGTGAATGTGTGGGAACAAATGTACATAAGATAAAGATAAAATTGCAAGTATAAAAATACATGATAATAAGAATAAATAAGGATAGATAAGAATTGAGGAATGAGCCAAAATTAACACAAAAATATACCACATGCCAATATATAATCCTATTAAGACATTCCATCAAAATGAATCTAACCCTAAATAAAAATCAAATAATAAATTTCATCATTACAAAATTATATAATAAAAATTGGAAAACAAATCTTTATAAAATACTTAAAACTCCATTGCCAAAAAAAGGTTCATTTCTACAACTATTAAAAGAGAAGTAAAAGACAATATGTTACCCTCTTAATAAAATAATAGTGGATAGCAAATATTCACGCGCCAGAAAGCAGGAAATGTAATGACAGTCATCCAACATACATTAATCTGTAAAAAATCTTTCTATATCCCAAATTCACTATATTCCCCAATTAGCTAGTTCAAATTGAATTCTTCTTCCACGGGTTCAATTTTATGACCAGACTTGGAGCCCCTTCTGAACAGCTGCTCAATATCCTCATCACAAATCACCTGTTTCAGGGATGCCCAACCAGTTCAAATTGAATTCCTCTTCCACGGGTTCAATTTTAAGATCAGACTTAGAGCTTCTTCTGAACAGCAGCTCAATATCCTGATCACAAATCACCTTTTTCAGGGATGTCAGTTGGGCTACTGATTGAAGGGTTTTCTTCAATTCAGGGCTCTTACTCCTGCACAACTTCAAACCCATGCACGATGTGATGTTAAGCAATTCTAGTTGTCCAAGACTGCAGATGGAAGGTGGCAGTGTTTTCAAGCCTGGAGATTGACACAATCTTATCACCTTAAGTGATCCAAGCTTGCCCAAATCATCGGGTAACTTTGCAAGGCTATGGCAATGAGTAATTGACAAAATTTCCAGGGAATTTGAAGAACAGATTCCTGCCGACAACTCCTCCAGATCACTGCAGTGGTCCACATTGAATTCCAAAAGCGCCGGCAAGTTGAACATTTTATCCTTACCAAGCCCTTCACAGAGACTCAGAGATATTTTCTGCAAACTCTTAAAGCCTTTGCAGTTCTCATGTAGAGAAGGAACTATCAGCCTTTCAAGATGCAGAGTTTTAAGCTGAGAAAGTGCTTGGAAACCAGCCAGTCCACTGAGCTTGGCTCGTTTTGCATTGTCATTATGGATTATCAGAACCTTCAGTTTTGTCATTGTGTCCAAAAATGTTGGAATGCAATATTCACTTGCAGTGAAATATAAAACCAAAGCTTCCGCCTCAGGAAACTTTATTCCCGGCCATTGTGTATCTCTCATTGCCCCTATACATTCCCAACAATCATGGAAGTCAATTCTACGCTATGATTAATTTTTGTTTCAAAAAATCTCAGTCATAAATTTTCAATATTTTGGATAGAGAGCAATACCACATGCATATTTGAATTCCAATAAAAAAAACCAGCTGCAGAAGTTACCTGTGTGAATGGAAACAATCTGAGCTCTAGATGAATGATCTCCGTCTGTTTGCCATTCTGGCGGAAATTCAGATTGCTTTTGAGGCATGTACAGCCTCCTAAAACGAATCTCATTGTCCTGCTCCGCCAAATACAGAGCCAATTGTCGCATTACATCATGTTGGGTAAAGGAGTAACTATTCATGCAGTCATCTGTGCTTTCTTGGGTCCTGGCATCAGACGTCAGGAAAACTGGTTATTATAAGAAATCAGGTGAAAGTTAAAAAGGAATTTAGTGTACCTTGGGGAAAAAATGTCCCCTCTCTGTTTCAACTTTTATCCGCTGTTATTATTTGAAATTACTCTATATCGACTTGTTTTATTTATTTTAAATTGTTGTCCTCAAAACTCCATCCCTTGTCCGGAAATTTGGAATAACCTTAAAAAAGGATTTTACTTGCTCTCCTCCATATGAAAGTTTGTTTTAAAACTCAGGCAGAGTCTGACTCTCTTTGCAAATCACTAACACACAACTCCCAAATCTTAAAATAAATCTATACCTATATAATTCAGGAAGATTCAAACTTTTATATGGTAAGGCTAAACTTTTCTTTTGGAAATTGTTCTCAAAACCCTTTGTATCAAGCACAAGTAGAAAACAGTTGAAATAAGTAGTAATGTTCCTTACCATGGATCCCTCTTCAAGTGCAAGAGATGGCAAGCTGCAAATTTCCATAGAAGAAGAACAGCATCGTTCCGTCTCATTTGACGGACATACACCCAAATGTCTAACAATTCATTTGCAGGAACGATTCGTCCTTTTGCGAATACAGCCAGGTCCAAGAAACACTGCTTTTCACCAAGACTCAGCACATCTATGCTTCTTTTCAAGCGCTTAAGAAGGACATTTATCTGATTATCACCTGCAGCTTTTCCTCTTGCAAGCGCATCCCTAGTAGCTTCCCACACACAGTCGGGTTTACCATATAGAGAGCTACCAATTACCCGAAGAGCTAGTGGCAAACATTTACACTCTGATTGTATCTGCACATCAATAAAGCTAAATTAAGCTTGCATTTACATCTGGAGATTACAATTGAAGAACGTGCTGTTATTGTAGTTGTAGCGAGTAGGGTACCTGTTTGACCAATCCTTCATTATGTGTATCTGGAATGGTAGGCATGCCAAAGGCACAGCAGCAGAAAAGTGAGAGGGCATGCTCCTCTTGCAAGGATGATAGCGGATAATGGCCTTGGTTGAACCAGGGTGGTATGGACTGGATGACATTTTTATCTCTCGTGGTTACTATAGTAATGTATTGCTCCCCTTTGAATAACAGTTCTTTCAGGTCAGAAAACTGCCAAATGTCATCAAATACCACCAGAATCGGTTCATGTTCATTTCTTCTTGACTTTATTTGCCTTCGCAATTTGTTATGTGCGTCCTCAACATTTGTAAAACGAGGTTCAAGGCCACCGACAATATTTCTCCACATGATCTTCAGAATACTTAGGAGATCTGGGCTTTCTGAAACGACAATGTATATGATTCTCTCCTTGAAGTACCCTGAAACTCATGAGAATAGTGTATATAAGATTAGATTGTTTTTAACGGAATATTTATGTAATATTTGTACCAATATACTTTGTTTGTTCCTCCATTGAATAGGATCGAATAATCTACAGGGTAAAACTCCGGTTAACAGATACAATCATAAAAGAAGGGCAAAATGAAGCTACAACGAAATTCCGAAACATTAACTAAGAAATTTTTTTGAGATAGATTTATGCACTTGGTAGAAACCAAAAGAGAGCATATGCTTTTAGTACCTTTGATTTCAGGATGATGGCAAAGGGCTGTAGCAAGTGCTGATTTTCCAGCTCCGCCAATTGCTGTAACTCCAACCACGTCCACTCCGTACTCCAATACAAACTTTTTCAGTTCCATTACGCACTTCTCGAATCCTGTTAAGCAGCTTGGCATATCTGGGGTGGGGCAGAGATCCCGGTCCTGCTGTGAAATCTCATTTATTTGCCCGGCAAAATCAGCATGTTTTTCATCAAATTGGGAGGCTACACTGTTAAAACCGATTTCTTGCTCAAAGCTTAACTTATTTACCAACCAACACAAAGTTTCTAGTTGGTTGGAGAAACAATCCGTCATTTCTCGGGAATAATTCATCAATTTAATTTGATTCAATGCTATTGTGGGCACAAGCTCATTTTGCGCGAAATTGGTGATCTCCTTCTCCGTCTTCTTTTTCTGATTTGCCTTACTGAAGGGATTTTTACTTTTTTTGATATTTTGTGCCTGTTGGAGCTTCTCTTGGAACTCTTCAATTTTTGGCATCCACGCATTCGATGTCGATTGTAAACACACTTCGCGTATCTCAACAAGGATCGGCTTCAAACCATTCAGAGTTTCGTCAAGTTCCTTTAGATTACTGCTTTTGAAAACTTTATACACATATTTACCACCATCATAAACCACTGTGAAGGCAAACCCCAAAGCAGCTCCCCCGATCAGCGCCTCAGCCATTGTGAAACTGATTTCCCAAAATAGCAGAATGAAGGAGCAAATGCAAGTGCTGGGATATGTTATTTGCTATCAACCATCTCAATCCCTCCCTTTATTTTCTATCAGCCATCTCAACCGCACCCCCTCCCCCCATGGGAAAGAAATTCAGAACTTACGCGCGGCTTGCGGTTTTGGAACAATTCGAAGTCTCGAGAAAGAGAGTCATAAGAATAGTACTGATGACTGAGATTCGACAAGAAGAAACAGAGAAGTTGCGCACAACTTACGCTTCGCAAAGTCTTTGGAATAATGCAAGGATGGAGAATGGAGGCGGGAAAAGAATCTAGTCAGCCGTGTTTCTTCCGCGGAACAAGCTTGTACTTAAACTCATAATGTTCACCTCTCATTCGGAATAATGCAAGGATGGCTAATGTAGGCGGGAAAAAAAATCTAGTCAGCCGTGTTTCCTGAGTGGAACAAGCTTGTACTTGAAACTCATAATGTCCACCTCTCATTTGGAATAATGCAAGGATGGAGAATGGAGGCGGGCAAAGAATCTAGTCAGCCGTGCTTCCTCTGCGGAACAAGCTTGTAGTTGAAACTCATTATGTCCACCTCTCAAAAGGAATAATGCAAGGATGGTGAATGGAGAATGGAGGTGGGAAAAGAATCTAGTCAGCCGTGTTTCCTCGAAGGAATAAGCTTGTACTTGAAACTCATTATCTCCAAAAACTCATTATCTCCAAGTCTCATTTGGAATAATGCAACGATGGAGAATGGAGGTGGGAAAAGAATCTAGTCAGCCATGTTTCTTCCACGGAACAAGCTTCTACTTGAAACTCATAATGTCGACCTCTTATTTGGAATGATGCAAGGATGGAGACTGGAGGTGGGAAAAGAATCTAGTCAACTGTGTTTTCTCTGCAAAACAAGCTTGTACCTGAAACTCATAATGTCCACCTCTCATTTGGAATAATGCAAGGATGGAGAATGGAGGCAGGAAAAGAATCTAGTCAGTCATGTTTCCTTTGCGAAATGAGCTTGTACTTGAAACTCATAATGTCCACCTCTCACTCACCCCAACGCGCTTTGGAAAATGGTAAATGAACGTGGTACAAATTAGGGAAGAGGGTTTAATAGTTGATTATTTAAATTGTGTTTTTCTTAAATTTAGTCAAGAGAATTTCATATCATTCTTTTTTTAGTGGTTTATTTGATTTTTTTTTGTTGGGAGAAGCTAATCTCCTGACAAAACACACCAAGACATGCCTATGATAACATAATACCCCATCCCCATGCCAATCTCCTGACAAAACTCACCCGATAGGAAGACTAAACGGACAGAGTTGGAGAAATAGATGTACAGGCGGAGAAATAGATGGATGTTTCAAAAAAAATTAAAAAGAGGGGCAAATTTAAAAGCAAGAGTTATAAAAAATTGATCCATATACCTTTCTGGAGAGAGAAATTGAATATGTGTTACCGAATGCCCAACCAGTGGTCTGGTACAATGTAGTCACAACATTTTGATTCCTGCCATGGTTCTAGCTAGAGGATCTACAACAAAAAGGCCCTCCAATCTACTGCATCATCACTAACACATTTTTTGCTTGGGTAGACCGCATTGAAAGGAAACAGGGTGGCGAAAACAGTTTCCTACATTGAATCTATCAGAAGAAAGTTGCAAAAAATTCTAAACCAATTAACAAATTCATATGCACATCTAAAAACTCATAAACGGATATTCAAAATAGAACAAACTCATAACACAACATATACGTGGGAAAACCCTTTTGGGAAAAAAACCCACACTCCAAATACTCAGCTCAATTTTATTAATCAACAACAACAACAATTACAATACAATCTTAGAGCTATGCTCTTCAGGAGTTTTCACACTATTACAAGACTCTAGAATAATTCTAATAGCATAACGGCGTCTCTGAAAATCTTCAACATGTCTCATAAAACGTGCTAAGGCACCAACATATAAATAGAACTCAACATGAAAAGGTAGGCTCCCATGGTTTCCAAAACCAACGTCAAAGGCCAAGAGGTAAGTTGTATAAAAAATAATAACTTTCTAATCCATGAAATGTTGCACATAGCAACTTCCAAAAGCAACAACACCTGTCTCATCTATAACGGTCATCTTGCCAAATACAATGTAAGCTCAACACAGAAATTGCAGTAACCAAGAATAAGTGCTTTCCTTACCTCGCACAACTTAACAAACGTAAACTCCACCATAAATGCCAGCTGCTAAAATACAACTCCAACCCATAAAAGAATTTGCAAACCATGACTCTTTAGTCAACAAAGGAAATTGCCAAATCAATTTCCACTCCAAAATGGAAATATATGACATCTCCCCAAAATATAGTATCTTCCAAGTGAGTTCCAACTTCCTAAAAAATAGGGATTTTTCCATCTCATCACCTACCATGTAGGATGCCACCTCACAAAGAGGTACCACAAAGATGAATGACAACTTAAGAAGTTAATAACTTAGGATAAAAATAATTATGCAACAATCAATTAAAAATAATTCACTACATGTTGAGACTCTAAGGTTGAGACACCTTAATCCCAACATTCTCCCACATGTCGAAGACCTGTCAAGAGTCTACAACATCAACTACCCAAGGCCCCAAGGCCCATGGAACTGGCACACCATCTGAACTTCTCAGTGCTCACTAGCTTCATTGATGCATCTACAACATTCACCAAAGTATTAACCTTTTCCAACTTCACCTTTCCATCTTCTAGCATATCACGAAAAAAATGAAACTGTAAATCAATGTGCTTTGTTTTGGCATGGAAAGTAGGATTCTTAGCTAAGCTAATGGCACTTTGACTGTGACAATAGATTGTAATCTATCTAGTATCAAAACACAACCGTTTAAGCCAAATGGCTTCCTTATGAGCATGAGTAGCTGCCATATACTTTGCTTTTGTCATGGAAAAAATGACAACTTGTCGCTTACTCATCCAATTGATAGCACCACCAAACATCGTGAAAACATATCCATTGGTGGATCTCCTGATGTCAACGTCACCTGCCCAATCTGAATCCACAAACCCATGAATACAAACTGAATGTTGAGGTCCAATATGATAACCATGAAAACATAAGGAATACAAGGAAGTACCCAGCAAATATCTGAACACTCTCTTCACCACATCCCAATGCACTCGTCCAAGATTAGCCATAAACCGACTCAGGACTCCCACTGCTTGGGCAATTTCTAGCCTCGTACAAACCATAGCATACATCAAGTTGCCTACAACACTCGCATACGGTACTCTAGTCATGTCCTCAATCTCAATAGGAGATTTTGGGAAATCCTCAACTAATAACTTCATCCCTTGCAAAATAGGAACTACCAATGATCTGCAAGATGACATGTTGAATCTCTCCAACACTGAGTTCACATACTTGCTTTGGCCTAACCAAATCTTTTTGCTAGATCTATCTCTTTTGATCTCCATCCCTAGAATATACCTTGTTGTACCTAGATCTTTCATATCAAACTGTGCTGACAATTGGAACTTCAAATCTAAAATCATACTACCATTCCCAAAAAACAACATATCATCTACGTACAATGCAATAATGAGAATGCAACCATATTCAGTTTTGAAATACACACAATGGTCAGATTTAGATCTCTGAAATCCCAAACTCAACACATAGGTGTCAAATTTTTGGTACCACCTTGTAGGAGATTGTTTCAAACCATATAGAGATTTCTTCAACTTACATACCAGATGTTCTTTACCTTCAACCACAAAGTGCTCTAGTTGTGACATGTAAATCTCTTCCTCCAAGTCACCATGAAGGAACGTTGTTTTCACATCCATCTGCTCAATCTCTAAATCATACATTGTAGCAAGTGATAACAAAAAATGAATGGATGTCAGCTTCGCTACAGGAGAGAAAATCTCACCAAAGTCAATTCCCTCCTAAGAATACCCCTTTGCAACCAATCGTGCATTATGCTTATGAACTACCATCAGGACCAAATTTCTTCTTGAACACCCATTTGCAACCAACGGGTTTACGTCCTTCATGCAAAGGTACCAAATCCCAAGTATCATTTTTCTTTAACGTAGTCATTTCTTCATCCATGGCTTTCAACCAGGAATCTGCATCATCCATGCCCATAGCCTCTCTAACAATCCTAGGCTCATCAGTGTTAGCAATCAAAGCAAAAACATAATTTGAATCCAACAATGAATATCCAAACCTCTCTAGTGAATATCCAAATCTATCTGATTGTCGCTTCTCACGTGTAGACCTCCTCACTAGCTGAGGTTGAGGTTCTTCATCTTCTTCAGAACTTTTTGAGCTTCTCAAGTTCTCCTCATCATCAAGTCTATTTTGGGCTTTAGGTTCAACTTTCTTAGAGTCAAGAGGAAGCTTAACCACATCTTCTTTCTTTTGTTCTTCGGTAGGCTGCAAAATGGTGGAAGAAGGTTTCATCTCTCCAAAAATAACACTTTGACTGTTGAGAACCTTTTTGGCCATTGGATCCCAAAGCTTGTACCCTTTCACACCAATACCATATCCGATGAAGATACACTTGATAGCCTTGTTTTGCAACTTCAACCTTTTCTCCCTTGGCACATGAGCATATGCCTCACAACCAAACACACGAAGATGTCTCAATGAGGGCTTCTTTCCTGACCACGCCTCCATAGGTTTCTTATCAACAAGAGCTGATGTAGGAGATCTATTTACCAAATAACATATAGTGGCAACAACTTTAGCCCAAAACTTTTGTTCAAAGCTAGCCACACTTAGCATACTCCTAGCTCTCTCCATCAACATCATGTTCATTCTCTCTACAACTCCATTTTTCTAGGGGGTATATGGGGTTGTCTTATGTCTTTCAATCCCATGTTCTTTATAGAATTTATCAAATTCTACGAAACAAAACTCACCACCATTGTTGGTCCTCAAACACTTTATCTTTCTACCAGTCCAATTTTCTACCAAGGCCTTAAACTCCTTAAATCGATTGAAGACTTCAGATTTACTTCTGAGAAAATAAATAAATGTCCTATTGTAATCATCTATGAAAGAAACAAAGTATACATATTTTGATAATGAAGGAACATTCATAGGACCAAAAACATCAGAATGCACATAGTCCAAAATCCCAGAGTACTTATGATAAGAACTTTTATAAAATTGCACATGGTTTTGTTTACCAAAGATACAATGTTCACAGAATTCGAACTTGAGATTGAAATCTTCAAGGCCTTCTACAAGGCTCTTAGATTTCAAGGTTCTGAGACCCTTCTCACCAATATGGCCAAGTCTCTGGTGTTGTAACATTGTCTTCTCTACTGGTAGCTTCATATCCAAAGAGTTAGCACCCTTAAGTACCTAGAAAGCACGACCATCAGAAGTAGATGCAACAGATTTCTTCACTGCTTTATTTGATGATGAGGATGAAGAATCTAAAATTTTCTTCTTCAACTTGTTAGAACTATTGTACTATACCGCACATGCATCTAGCTTGTACAGGGTTCCTATCTGAACTCCTCTAGCCAAAACCATAGCTCCTCTAGTCATCTTACATCCCCCACTCAAGAAGACAACTTGCACACCTACATCATTCAATTTACTCACTAAAAGTAGGTTTCATGCCAAACATGGGATATGCAACACACCATCAATTGCCTTCACTCTACCATCTAGGAATTGTATCCTAACTCTTCCACGGCTAACTATCTTGAGATGAGAATCATCACTGAGATACACCTTTCCACCATCATATTCTTCATATTTCGAGAACCAATCTGTATGTGATGTCATGTGGAAAGATTCCCTAGAATCAATTAACCACACATCTTCTAATGCCTATGTTGCCAAAGTTGTAACCAATGCTTCACCGAAATAATCATTCTCCATCTCAATCCTTCCAAATGTGCTTGCCATCTTTTTCTGCAATAGGATATCAAGAAAATCACTTCTACAAAACTCCCACTAAAACTTAGATCAATACAAAAAACCCAACAAACCCCACAACTGAGATCAAAGGTGATCAGGCTATGATACCAACTGAAAGGAAACACTGGTGGTGGAAACAGTTTCCTACATTGAATCTATCAAGAGAGAGTTGCAAAAAATTCTAAACCAATCAACATTTATAGATTCAGATGCACATCTAAAAACACATAAACAAATATTCAAAACAAAATAAACTCATAACACAACATATACGTGGGAAAACCCTTTCGGGAAAAAACCCACACTCCAAACACTCAGCTCAATTGTATTAATCAACAACAACAATAGTTACAATACAATCTCAGAGCTATGCTCTTCAAGAGTTTTCACACTATTAAAGGACTCTGGAATAATTCCGGCAACATAACGACATCTCTGAAAATCTTCAACCTGTCTCATAAAATGTGCTAAGGCACTAACATATAAATAGAGCTCAACATGAAAATATAGGCTCCCATGGTTTCCAAAACCAACTTCAAAGCCCAAGAGGTAAGTTGTGTCAAAAATAATAACTTGCTAATCCATGAAACATTGCACATAGCAACTTCCAAAAGCAACAACACCTATCTCATCTATAATAGTCATCTTGCCAAATACAATGTAAGTTCAACATAGAAACTGCAGTAACCAAGAATAGGTGCTTTCCTTACCTCACACCACTTAACAAACATGAACTCCACCATAAATGTCAACTGCTAAAATACAACTCCAATCCATAATAGAATTTGCAAACCAAGACTCTTTAGTCAACAAAGGAAATTTCCAAATCAATTTCCACTCCAAATGGAAATATATGACGACATCTCTCCAAAATACAGTATCTTCCAAGTGAGTTCCAACTTTCTAAAAAATAGGGATTATGACATCTCATCACTTGCCATGTAGGATGCCACCTCACAAAGAGGTCCCACAAAGATGAATGACAACTTTAGAAGTTAATCACTTAGGATAAAAATAATCATGCAACAATTAATTAAAAATAATTCACCATGTTGAGACTCTAAGGTTGAGACACCTTAATCCCAACATGCATAGCCAAGAAATTTGGGATTCCACATGTTTTCTTCTGGATGGATTTGATCATAGTGTTTTCCATTTATTACAATTGGGACCTACAGTTATGTAAAGGCCATCATCTGTTTACAAGCGATGATAATATTATCCTTTTTTCTTATTCACAGTGCTATGAAACTCTCAAAATGGGATCTATTATACAAAGTAGAGGCCAACTCATAAAATTTGTTATCGATCGCACAGTGAAACTAAAAATTGGTGCTAAGTTTGGTTACTTGCATTGTGCATTTAATAGTATATGTTGCTCTTGATACTTTCCTTTCCTATTTTCTAAGTCATGTTTTTATTGAATTCTCTTTTTTGAATCAAGAGAAGTTAAAAAAAATCATGGGAAATATACATGATCATATAGCGCATGTGCATTGGGCAGTTACAGGGCTCTCCATGGTAGGGTATTTGGTCTCAAAATGTGCAAAAGTGTCCAAGAACAGGATTGAATGTCTAGATCTCTTGCAAGAAATGCTTGCGCTTGCATCAATGGTAATATAATACAAGGAAAAATGGAGCTTAGCGAAAGTACCCAACGTTCAAATGGTGGCATTGATTCTATGTTTGTCTCTCGTTATCTTCAAAATTCTCTACCAAAGTATGTATGCATTGTTTTTCTTTCATAAAATGGTTGGATGTCAAAATACGTCATACCTAGTTTGAATTCAATTTATTTGAAGATCTTTTATTGAATTAATTTGCAGGTTTGAGCTTCTTGAGAAATCAATTCCAAAGGAGGTTGCATATCAAATCATTAGTGATGAGCTTATGCTTGATAACATTTTGAGGCTTAATTTGGCCTCTTTTGTCACAACTTGGTTGGATCTTGAGTGCAATAAGTTGTAATTGGAAGCTATCAATAAGAAGTATGTTGATATGGATGAGTACCCTGTCACCACTGAGCTTCAGGTCATTGTTTATTTTCAATTCAACAAGGATGTATTATTACTTGATTAGTTCTTTACATTTGACAATTAAGTTGTGATGAAATTGGGTTGGTGAATGGTTTGGAGAGATGTCACCATGGTGATATTGTCACACACACGAGGGACAACACATAGGCACCACAATATCACAACTCAAGCAAAGAAGAGAGAAAGATAAAAAACTGTAAAAAGAAACAATGACATCACAAACAAAGGGCACATGGGCGATCTGATATTTTAGGGTCAAAGTTCATGAATATATATAAGTATAATAATAGTATATAGATGAACTATCATTAACCCCCTACTATATCAGACCATGTGAAGAATGGACGAGAAGAAAAGGTAAGAATAAACAATGGAGTCAACATGGAAGGGAAGCCTAAATACCCCTAACACTTTGCATCATCCCTAATTTTCTAAAAAATCAAAAAACATGATAGAGGAAGAATGATGTCACAAATAAAGGAAGTTTAGAACACATAATCACTCCTATATCCAAGCACCTACAAGGGTGACAAGGGTCATCCAAGAACACATGACACAAGCATGGGGGAACACATCACAACAAACACACCTAATCTAAAGGTAAAGAGGAGGCCTCCCTCCAACACTCATTGACCAAGAGGTCGTTTGCTTCCCAATCTAGATCATTATAAGGGGAAGGAAGATGAACCTGTAGTGGTGAAATATTAAGGAGAGAACCTTTCGACCCTCCCACAACAAGGGCTAAGGAAGGAGACTCTTTAGGGTCTCCCCCACTTGGTTATTGTGGAGAAATAAGGAAGGAGACTCTTTAGGGTCTCCCCCACTTGGTTATTGTGGAGAAATGGTTAGCGATTTCACAAAAATCGTTGTCAAGGCCAGGACCTCATCCAAAGAGTTAAACATGCACTTTACTAGAGTTCCATGTGTTAGCTTAATAGATGGGGAGGACAGTGCTCGAGATTCACTGTTGGCCTCATCAAGTGAATCAGGAGCAGTGACAAACTTAGGGAAAGCCAAAACTTGCTCTATCACTAGGAAAACACAAGCTAACATAGGACCACCATCTGAAGAAGGAGGACTCCTCTTACACCCCTCATTGCTAGAAAGGCCAACCTCCACCTTCTACTTCATCTAAGGATGTGAGCTCCCCACAGACAAGGCAAGAGACATAGAGGAGGAGGAGAAAATTGTGGTAGACACCACTGAGGTGTTCATCATGTCCATAGGTTTAGGGAATGGTGGGATGTCTAGAAGGGACATCAAAAGAGGTGGCTCAACCGAAGGAGCAATAAACACCTACACCTTTTTAGGGTTAGGTGAATTCACACTCACAAGGGGATCCAAAAGAGAAACCAAGTTCGATTAAATGGAAGTAGATGAGAGGAGAGAGGAGGATGCATTAGGAGGCCCTGAAATAGGGGCAGTCAACTCCCCTTCCTTTCTCTGCAAAGCGTCCTGCTCAGCCACCAGAGCCTTTAATTGACACTTTCACTCACATGCAAGGTGGTTTTTGTGACTATTTGAGCTAGAGGCAAGGTGTTAGGGAGGGAAATAAGGCTCTTGCTTAGCCATATGAGTGTCCATCACAACCATCTCTGGTGGAGGGACAGGCTCCTAAACGAGAGCAGGAGGAAGAGGTTGAGAGATAGCAGGGGGAGTTGGCTCTAGTGCCTTGGAAGTGGGCCTCTTCCCATTCAATTCTTTAGGATTAGGAGTGGAAGGAGGCTGCAGAGATCGAGACATAGAGGATTCCTCGCAGTGACCCTTCCTTCTACCATATCGAACAAGCCTAGGCTCAATGGGTAGAACAAAAAGTTCAAATGTAGAATGCTTGGGATTTCACCAAGTGGGCACCATAGAATTCTCTTGCAAATGCGAAGAAGAATCTAATGACACCGCAACAGGGTGAGAAAAAGCATCAGGCTGGATAGTGGAAGAGGATGTGCCAGGGTGGCATCACTGTCAGCTTTTAAACAAGCCCTATGCGAGATAGCATGGGGAGATGGAGGTTACCTCACTTTAGATGTTAAGTTCCCTTTCTTGTATTTCTCATAGGTCTAGTAAAAGAGGTCCTTCCTAAGTAGAAGAGGACCAATGGGTGCAAGCCAAAAGTGATCTAAAGAATAGATACCATGCACAATTGGTGGTTTATAGCCAATTTCATGGATCACATGCACTGAATCCTCATGAATAAACTTCAAAAATTTATGTACAACCAAGGGAACTACATTTATAGCTACTAAGCAAGGGATACCCAACTTCACTTTGAAGAGTTCCGACACTAGGATTATGTCAAACAACATGTTCACTGACTTAGGTCCAACAAGGACTGACAAAGTGATGCTACCAAGGGGAGGTACGAAAAGTATGTTATGCATATACATGGTGCTTTTAGGTGTGTCATACCCATATATGCATGAAGCTAATTAACAGAATTTCCTCGATAATCACATTCACTTGGAATGTCGGGTCAACAAGAACACTTCTCACAGGTTTTCCGTTGATTCATGCACGAATGTAAAGAGGAGATGGCACTTTGTTAAAACCTATCGACAAGTCCTACGGGGTGAAGGTTATTCCAGGAGCACTACTCGTAGGTTGCTCAGAGGGGATAGGAAGATGCAAAAAGGAAGCCATCACATACACTATACAACACTCTCACAAATCCCCCCAAAGGTTTGGAATTAGATAGTGACCCAATGACCCAACTAAGGCTTTGTTCCACAATGCTTACAAAACCTTCCAATTACACCTACTAGGGGTTGTATGTTGGGTTGTAAGGAAAAATGCCCCAAAACACTCACACCTACAATGCTCCTAGAACATGAGGAAAGGACCCTTCAGCATTGCTAAACATAACCAAAATGGTTCATGTCAGGTTCACCAAAAATGTAAGAGAGAGGGATCATCCACATCAAGGCTCCAGGGCACGAAGAGCCGAGAGTGGAGGGTTTCCCTAACTTACCTCACTCTAACAGGTGTTTTGGGATAGGGATCGAGAATGAAGAGCACTCTCAAGTGCTTTTGTCACTCTACAAACTTGAAAATCTAATTAGGACTAGATGAGTTGGTTTTTGGAGTTCAAAATGTACCTCAAACAGCTCTCTGTCTGAGGATGGCAGCATCGGTTTGGGATGACAATGCAATATGTTGGCATCTCTTTGGCATGTTGGAGTCCATATGGCCAAAAAATGAGAAATACAGTAAGGAAACTACTAGAATCCTACTGACAACCTAGCTAATAGGTTTTAATGAAATAAATAGAACAATAAAGTGTAGAAAGTAAATACGGAAATAGTAAAATAAGTAGATGAGAACTAGGGTGATGAACACCAACTCACTGAAATCCTAGTTCATGTAACTAAACCATTTATGCAAAATGCTTTGATTTAAAGAAAGGGAAAAAATAAATTATTGATATCAACAATTTTTATACAACTCAAGCAAATGAACCAATCACACATAGAAACATTAAATAACACCAGAAATTGTCCTAAGTGGAAAAACCCTCTTGGGGAATAAAAAACCACTCGAAAAATCTTTCCTTTATTCACGTAGAGAACCAACTCTTTCACATTCAGAAGCACAAACTCCACAAGTTTAGGAGCACCAAATCCACAAAAAATAATCAGAAGCACCAACTTCATGAGATACAGGAGCACCAACTCCTTTACAAAGCAAAAAATTAAAGCATTCTATCAGAACCCTAGAAGTGCATTTTTTGCAACCCTAGAATTACAATAGAAGACTATAAAATATTTTCCATGAGCTCATTGAAGAATGTTGTATGAGAATGACAAAATCTTCGTCAAAACACAATAATCTGAGTATCAATATAAAGATTTTCAATGCAATACAACTTCTGGATTGAATATCTAAAACATCATATTCCTCTTTCAAGTAATCCCAAAAAAATTGTCTGAGAACCATCTTTTATAGATACTGCGAATGATAACCTTTGTATATAGTTTGAATAACTATAGACTAACTTGGGTTAGGGTTTGAATGAGAAACCCTAAATATAATCTCTCTTAACAAACTTTATCAAATCCTCAACAATATATTATGTTGCATTTCAAGATAAGATTCTAGAAACCCTAATCGGGTTTAAACAAAAAAATATCTTAACATTTTTTTTTTCAAAAACCCGTAAGTAATGGAAATGATTTACCTGTTTACGATGAAAAACCAGCTTGAAAGAATACCTCAAAAACCTATCAAATGGTTCCATAACTACCCAACTGGAAGATGACATCAAGTCTTCTTTATCAACTCCCACAGTCGAGCTTTCCTTAGCTCACAATCAACAAATCAAAACATCCTTAATGCCTTTTAGCTTTTAACCTAATATCCAAGCTTACAAAAAAATTGATTAACTCTTCTAGTGTTGGCTGTGAGAGATTCATGAGCTGCATTGCAGTTGAGAAAATCACCCATGGCGACTAGGGTTCAAAAACCTATTCTTTGAAAAAAGAATCAACATATTGTCTTTTACCATAAACAAGCTTTTCCTGTTTCAATGACTTAACAATCAATAATAATCACTTTAACCCACTGCCAAAGAACTGACAAAGTTATAACTTAAATCATCAACCCAATGTCAATAATGGATGTTGACAAAAAATCCTCGATAACACATGTTATATCACTGCCATGTGACTTTTAATAAAGTCAACTTCCTTATAAAACACAATGAGGCCAATAGAATTTCATATGCCAAGTTAATCAACAAACATTGACACAATATAAACCATATAAACGTACCCGATGCCATATCAACCGAAATAATATTGTCTCCACCACGTGACTTTAAACAAAGTCAAAAACACATTATCACATTTTTATTGTGATCAAAATGCCAATCATAATGCTAGTTGTATTAACCTACCTGATATATCATTAGAAGTATAAAGTAATCAAATGCCTTTTACAAGAGCTCATTTTGCTTTGCTTAATAGAAGTCCCATGTCTCTTAAGTACCTGATACCATTTATAGTGTAAATGGTAGATATTTCAATTTCCTTAACATAGGCCATATCATCTATGAGATACTTAAGAAAAAAAAATGAACCAATGTAACACAATGAAATATGAGTTGTCCAAAGTCATATGACTTTTCTATGCTTTATGAAAAAATGTCTTGAAGATCTCTTTAGCAAAGTAGCCAATGAAGATAATATACATAAGTGATTTGAACTTGTAATCTGCATCTTCTTGTAAACTTGTATGTTGTGTGCAAACATAAGAAGTGCCACTCATATCACACTTGAACTGTCAGCTCATATAGAAATAAATTTGCACAAAAATATATAAGAAAATGTATACCTCACTAAGAACTTGCCAAACCACTGTCCATGGTGTCAAAGATGCCTAACCAAAACCCATGTTATCATATAAAGACTTGTCTTGTAGCTTCCAGAAAGATGATCACAGTCAGTACCAACATGCATATATCAAGAGTATCAAAAACCCATAGTCAAATGAATCATTCTGTACAATTAGTCAAGTAAAACACTGTGAGAACCTCATATGTAAGATCATGAACAAGAATGTATCCTATGCCAGAGTTCCATATATCATCATATATACCAAAACCCGGAAACTATCATATACTTTGACATCAAGGAAAAACAAAAAATAATTGAGATGCAACACTCTAAAGGCCCTCAAGCACCCACTAAGGGTGAGCAACAACAACACTCCCAGTCGAGACTTGAGAACTCTCAGGCTCAGCATGGTAGTAGGTCTCAAAAGAGGAAAGATTAGAGTTGGAAGAGTAAAAAATGTGGTCGTTTAGATCAACCAACTCAGAGTTTTCAGTCTATGGTTGGTGAAGGTAGTATTCAGTAGTCTAGTGCCCCTTTAGGTGGTTGGGGATATGGTCGAGGCATAGGTTGTTTCTCCTGCGGTCAATAGGGACATATTGCTTGACAATGTCTGCAAAGGAACACTATGGGTTTTAGTCAAAGACCAGCCGCTTCTGAGCCGATGGTGGGTGATGTGGGCAGGTCACATTGAGCATATGCTATGGTTGACAACCACCAGGCTGGGCACCAAGGTGCAATTGTAGAGGCTAGCGATAGAGGACGAGCAACTGACTCAAGAGCCCGCGGGTGAGCTTGAGAGGGTCCAACGGTGACCTCACGTTGAGATCTTGGCGACATGGGAGGATGCATCTCTCATCAGGGAGGCTTATCCTTATTTGTTTAGTGGCTTCTAGGAGTAGCCAATGTTCTAGGGGGGGATGTAATACCCCTTGTGTTGCTATTACTTTCTAGATACTCTTTTATGTTGAGTTGTGTACTTGGGTTTGTGACGGTGATTATGTCACCAGTTTGATTTGTGTGGATTTATAGTTTAGTTGGTTGGATGCACTTGATACTGCTTATGATTATTTATGACATATGATTTGTGGTGTTCGTACTATCTGGATATGTTATTGCTTGAATGTGGTGTTATGCTGTGATGGTATGGTTTAACGCTTAACTATGGTTATGGATTATGATGTTTATTCTATTGTGTTTTGGTGAAAAGATGAGGTAGCATCACTCATTTGTGAGTCCCCTGCTATGCTGCGACTACCTTTCACGATGTGTCTGTACTGGAGATTTATATGTTCTTGACATTGGTTTTGTGCAGGATACAGGAATTGGACACCGACTCCACCTATGTGCCAAGTCTAAACGTGTCCCACACACCCAATGGGTATGAAATTAAAAAGGAGTTGATAAGGAAGTGTACCCTTCCAAGTTGTCATCCCCGTTGTGTCTAACGATGTCGTTGTTCATGACCCCGTCTCCATTTTGTATGGTTTTGTGTTGTTCATTTATTTAATCTATGTTTGTGTCATTTAATTAATGTTTATGTTTGATATTTCTTGGTAGATTATTAATATTATTTAATTGATATAATTAAATAGCTAGGTGAATGTTGTTAAGTTAATTGTTAAATTTAAATTCATTAAGTTTTAAAAATGCTAAATTAAATGTTGTCTATTTTTTTTTTTTTTTTTTAGACTGCAGGAATCGGGTAGCACGACCCCCTATAAACTGCAGTGCGCCTGGTAAAATTTTTAACGTGACCGGCGGCGCTGGCGCGACACGCCCTCCGGTACCACGGGACGGGGGAGACTAGAACTCATGACCAGCAGAGCCGCAACGGAATTACTTAGCCAACCGAGCTAGGCCCCCCGCCCTTAAATGTTGTCTATTTAATTAAAGAATAAATAAATTAAATAAATAATACTGTTTATAATTATAAATTGTCATTTTGTAAAATGAAATAAAATAATTTAATGAATTTCTTGATAATTATTAAGTTGTGGATAAATATTAAATAAAGTGATTTTTAATTAATTTTGTGTGATAATTATGAGCTTTAAAATCAACTAAAAAAAATAAAATCAGAAGATTTCTTTGAAATGGAAAAAAAAACAAGAAAAGAAGAAAAGGACAAATTCATGTTTAGTTTCCTTTCAAAAATTAGAAAAGCAATGGAAACTTGCTTCTTGGATGGATTTTTGCTTTCAAAAAAGAAAAGAGTTTCTTTTTAATGAATTGTAAAAGAGGAGAAGTTTTCTTAATTTATAATTTTTTGGGGAAGAAACTTGTCTACAAAATTATTCTGGTTTTACGTCTTTCTTTGTAAGAAAATTGATACAGAATTGGGTTTTAAAGAAGAAATTGGAAAAGTTGTTGAGGGAAGGAGGAGAGTTCGTGAAGCGCTGATTCGAAAGATCGAAGAAGAAGTTTGTCATGCACATCACTCCATTTGCAGAGCGTAGGACTCCAAGTTCTTTGATCACTATCTATTTTAAATGTTGTTTGAAATTTAGTGTTTAGATTAGTGTTTACTTTGGTGTTTTCTTGGAAAAACTATACTGTTTGAAAAAAAAATGGAAGTGTTTGAAATATTTTAATTTCGTGTTTGGCTGAATGAAAATTCTTGTTTTAATTTGTTCTCCCCAATCCTTTTTGTTGATTATGTAATTTGTGTTGGAGAAAATCATAAATCCTTCTGGAGAAATTGTAAATTCTTCTGAAGAAAAATATGTGTTCTTATTGATGAAAGTTGCTGTCAAAATTCGGAAAACAAAATCCAGTTTAAAAAATGCTTGTCTAAGACAATTTGATTCTTTAAAAATATATATAGTTTGAAATTAGATTTTGTTAAGAAAATATATATATATATATATATATTCAAAAAGGTTATATTCTGTTTTAAAAGAAAATATATATTAATATATGTCTGATTGTCTATATTTTTTGGGATGTTAGATTGATAAAATTTATATATATATATATATATATATATATATATATATATATATATATATATATATATATATATATATATATATATATATATATATATATATATATATATATATATATATATATATATATTGTTTAAAAAAAATTAATGGGGAGGAGGTTGTCGTTGTACCCCTCTCCCCATTATTTCCCATGCCTGTGTGTGGGGGTTGTGAGCAACCCTGGTTGCACATAGCAGTCCTAGGGACTATTGTGTGGTAGTCTCTAGGATTGTTGTGCACAGCCTGGGCCAAGCCATGGCCTCCCCATATGGGGAGGTTCGCAGCCTCCCCTTATATAGTATGTTTTAAATTTTATTAATATATATATATATATAATATATATAAATATTTGTGTGATTTAGCAGTTAATTATGTTGATTTTTATATATTCAAAATAATATATATATATATATGCATGTATATACACTTGATGCAAATATATGAAAATGTTATGATGTTAATTGTAATATCTGATAATATATTGTGACTGGCTAAATTAAAAGCAAGTGTTTTAGGGGTTGGGGCCCTAGCTCGGTTGGCTAAATCTTTCCTGTTGCAGGAGGTTGGTCACGAGGTCTAGTCTCCCCCACCCCCGTGGTACCGGAGGGCATGTCGCACCAGCGCCGCTGGTCACGTTAAAAAGTTTACCAGGCGCACTGCAGTTTATATGGGGTCATACTACCCGATTCCTACAGTCTAAAAAAAAAAAAAGCAAGTGTTTTTAATAAATTTTATTGTGAGATTTTTATTAAATTAAATATATTGGGTAAGTTAGTTGTTTACATTTCATGGATGGAATCATACGTTTGTTGTTACAATAAGTTTATTTTAAATGGGCTTGTTGAGTTACTAGAAATTCTTGTTTATAATTGAATCTTGAGGTCGTGGAATTGTTTTATTCTTTAATTTCCCTTAGGTCATTTACTTTTTTCTTGAGTCAGTTTAGGGACATATGGGAACCCTCAAGGTAGTTTTATCCTCTGTAGGAGTTGAGGTTATTTGGTTTTCTTTTAGGCTTCCAGAGGCGAGAGTATGCTTGTTGTCTATGGAGTTGTCATTTGATTTGGCATTTGACAATACTTTGATTGTATTTGTGACTCTGAGTTTATTCTTAGGTTGTACCCATTTTCATGGTTATCTATGTATATGGATGTTAGCAAGATGATTGTGCCTCACATGTGTTTCAGTTTTGAGATTCAATACTTCTTTGTGATGGTACAACCCCTTGGAGCTTTGGTTGTGTGGTTTGGGTTTCTAGGGAGAGTGGCTCTTCATGGGGGCCGGTGCACAAAGGGGTGGCCAAGATAACCCGCGCAAGAGTTAGTGTAATAAGTGATAACTTAATTAAATGAATTAGGGGGAATGGGTAGAAATAACATTAACAGGATAATTAAGAATGCATCATCCACCCATTAGGGCTTTCACAGACTAAGGGTGGGCTGAGAAGGTCGTGGTTGGCAAGGTCATTACCTTGTCAGTAGTCGTGCAGTATAGTGTAGTGCTTTTCTGATGCAGCATGATCTAGAGTTCACCTTGTTGCCAGATGTATACTTTGTAATTCAGTCACACTCTTGTATTGATATATTACTCCCACATGGGTTGGGGAAAGTTATGATGTAAACTCATGTAAATATCCATGTGATGTATTGGAAATTGATGAGATGTATATTTGTACTTGTATTTCCTTTTGATCAACAATGATGGATATTGCCATTTGAAACATGTTGTATCTGTGGAAATATGTTTATTGCACTTCATGATTATCATATATATGTGCATTGTTATTACATTGATTTAATCTTGTTATATTGGTTTATCTCTTGTGCATGAATTAATAATAGAATTATGAAGGTGGAATGGCTTATGTTACTTCTATTCGCAATTTCATTTATTATCATTTCGTTATGGGTTAGTATGGGTAATGCTACCTCGTGTACCCCAAAGGAATTAGTTGTTTAACTTGAAGTCATGTGGTTATATTATATGCATTGGAAACTAGTGTACATCTCTTTATGTTTTTTTTTTTTTTAAAATTGGTGTGTTAATAGTTGTCCTTTGGGGGTTGCATGATGGGGCGTTACACCAAGTTCCTAGGTCATCCACTCTGAATAGGCCCAGCTGGAGAAATCCAAGTGGGAACCAAGAAATATTGCCCTAGCTAACCATAGGATTTGTTGTTGAATGCACATGAGTGTCTTCTTTAAAAATAAAATTTCAATTCTATCATCTTGTTTGTTAACATAAGAACCTTCCAAAAACAAGATCACCAAAAAAAATCTTTGAAAACAACATTGCTAAACACCAACTAGACCAAAAACAAGAAAGTTTAAACAATTTTTTTTTTCCCCCAAAATCTGCAACTTGTGTCAAATTTTGAAGTTATCATCCAAGTCCTTTCACAACATGGCTTATCATATGATTGGATACCTTTAGGTTAGACTTTTCATTTTCCAACCTTAGGTCTTAGAACATATTTCCTATTTCCTTTGCATTTACCATTGCCTTCTTGCATTTAGGTCCTAAGCTTATTTCTCCTTAGGTCATAACTTCATAACCTTTTTGCATTGTCCTCATAATATCCTTATTTGCATATCATATCCTTAGTTTATCCTTAGAAAATTTAATATCCTTATTGCATATCATATCTTCAGTTCATCCTTAGGTCATTTAATATCCTTATTGCATATCATATCCTTAGGTCATTTCATATCCTTATTGTATATGATATCCTTAGTTCATATCAAATCCTTGCATTTTAGACTTCCAAAATTAGATTTACCAAACTTTAAAAATCAAATCTTTGGACCATACCTTAGGTAATTGTTAGCAAGTCTTGGCCTTGTCCTAAATTTATCCCTTTTATCAACATTATCTTGACAAACCTTGCTTAGTATCCAACCAATAGGCGTGACATTATCTTTTTGTTCTCTCATTTTAGTCCTTTGTCCTTTAAGGTCCAAACTTCATTATAGTTTCCAAGGGTACATCTTTAGCTTTACATTCCCAAAGTTTGTGAGATCCTCAAATAGCATCATCTAGGTTGCATTATCCTTTAGGATTGCATTCACTATCCCTTGTTTGCATCTCATTTCATTTCAAAATCCCAAAAATACTGAAAGAAAAAATAGTTGCATTACATTTAGGCATACCTTATTTTAAAAATAAAAAATACATAGCTTAGGTTGCATGCCTTAGACTTAAGTCACCCTATTTGCATTGTCATACCTTAGACATCATATCACATACCTTAGTCATACTCCACCTTTCTTCATAACCTCACCACCATGTCTTCCATTCACCTTGATATGCTTGCTAGTCAAGTTGAATACCAATTAATCCGCAATGGTCAAATCCCAACAAGCCATAGAATTCAAGAGACAATGGATTAATTCTCTATACCAATCACCCACAACCGATAGTTGACCACCCATCTATCCCTCTTGCCAACAACTCATAAACCTTAGTCCTTCATCCATCTAACCTCACTATCAAGAGTTCCTTAACACAAGCCATACCATTTATAATACACAACAAACGTCCACTTATCACCCTTATCCTAACCTTGATAGGGGAAACCAACTTTCCACTAATCCCTTCCAAGCCTCCACATCCTATCCTATTCCATCATCCACTAACCCCTTTCAAGCTTCCACATCCTATCCTTGTCCTTCATCCACTAATCCATTCCAACCCACTCCATATCAATACACATTTAGTCATGAAAATACATTTAGTCTTGAAAATCATATCCTTTTCCAAAGTCACATTGCATTACCTAAACTTGAGGATACGTGTTAAGAGGAAAACCCAAGGCATGACATCATAGATTCACCTTCATGTCAAGATCAAAGTAGTCTATCCCATGACCCCATCCTTAAGTCCATTCAAGAAGTCCTTCTATATAATCATGTTATCCAAAATATGCCTACCCTTGATCAATATTCCATTCCCAATCATGTTGTCCAAGAAAAACCCATTTTTGACCAAGACACTACCATTGATCGAGAAATCCAAAACAATCCCCTCATCGACCTTTATGCCATTCATGATCAAAATTTTGAGGTTGATCCTACCCAAATTCCCAACACCACCATTTCCCAAAATGAGACACTTTCCTCCTTTGGACACATAGATGATATTCCTCTAGAAAAAGAGTCTTCTACTCTAGACATATTTGCAAATGATCAAGCTTAGCTAAATTCACGGGACTCTATGATAATGACCATAAGGAAGGTTTCTACATTGACTTGGATGCACTAATATCTTTTGAAGAACCATCAAAATCCAATATTTCACAAAATCAAACCAAAGATATCAATCATAAATATATCCAAGTAAAAGTACAAAGTTGTGTCACACTTTTATAAAGGAATCCACCAATTCTGATCTAACTTTTAAACTTGAATCACTAGAAAGTGGCATATATGTTTTGAATTTTGAAATGATGTAAATTAATAAAATGTATATTTTTTAGTATATTTTATGTCTGTATTTTTTTGACAAAATTAAAAATTTGTTTCAATATACTTTTTTATAAATTAATACTATAATTTAGTTATTGATAAAAAGCTAAAAAATGACATTACATGAGACGTGTCAAGCTTTATATAGTAAATTTTATTTTATTTTCCTTCAATTTTTTGGTGTATATTTATAACTTGAAACTTTAGGGCATGGATAATTTTTTTTGCAATTTTAATAAATATATATTTTTAAATAAATATTTAAATATGTGTGTATTAAAACATGGTTGTTTCCACTCAACGCCAACTTTTATATTAAATATTTATCTAAAATAGAAAATAAATTATACTATCTTAATCTAGATTCTTTTATCTAGGGCATCATATCTTTTTTAAAAAAATTAATAAGTTTTAGTATTTTTCTTGGCATAGTAATCAACCTAATATTTTTGTGCTGATAACCTATTTTTAGTAAAAAATAAAAATAAAATATAAATAATAATTAAACTATTAAAACAAATATATATATGAAAACTACACTTATGGATCTACAAAAGGGTATTTTTACATTTTTAGAAAAATGTTATTTATATGAGTAGGATTTGTTGAAATGTTAATTTTTTCAAATAAATTCATTTTTTTAGTAAATTGGCCTCAAAGTGGTGCTACATATGCATTTTTCCAACAATTTTAGTTGGAAAAGTTGTGAACATGTTTAACTCATCTAGAATGAATCTTACTAGATCATATGTTTGAAAAAAAATAGATTTAAGTTATAAAAACTAAAATTCACTTGTGCTGATAGGTTGGCTGATGGGATAACATGTCAATGAAGTTATGGCATCTTATCAACTAGGAACATCTATCTTTGTCAGAGTAGGCTTTCATGCAAATGATAAAATTTTGAGTAATGGTTTACAAATAAATAATGATGGGTTAGCATCTTTCTTTCAAAACAATGAATACCCCAGATCGCAAACAAAATTTGTCAAAACATGCAGTATCAAGGAAAGGGACTAGGCCTACATGAGCAAGGAATTCTAGAACTAGTACAGTTTCAGGAAAATTCTAGATATCAAGGTCTTGGTTATTCTTCACTCAACAAATCTAATGATGTTAGTGATACCTCCTCGATATTGGGGGAAACTTTATCTGAAATAAACATCAAAATGGAGGCCATGAGTAGTCCTTATCATAAGGTTGCTACCAACACTCTTTCCATCCACACCATAAATCATCATTCCAACATGATTAAACCTTCCATTTGGAACAAACAAAAGTAAAATTATTACAAATCCAAAGTTCAAAGTCAAAAATCAAATACCATTGAATCAAACAAAAAACCAAGTGGAAAAATAAAATTAAAATGGATCAAGCAAAGAAAATATTCCAAATCCAAAAGTCAATTAAATTGTGGAGCCACAAGAAAAGATGACTCCCACATATATTAAATGTCCGCCTCCTTCAAAATGATCATCAAGAAAGGAATATAAAAGTGTTGGTTCCACATGCTAGATCCCAATAAAAATTCCAAACTCCATCATCCAACATCTCAAGTTTGGAAAATAAAAGTGATTCATTCAAATGTCCAAACAATCCTTCCACATCTACCATCATCCATCATTCCAAAAGACATACCTCACAAATTCATCACATCTTGGTAGCAACTCTTTATCATAAGAACTTTCATGGCATTCTATTGCAATGTGTGTATTTTGATAAAGCCAACTCTAGTATCAACAAGGATCACAATGAAATTGATCAATTATATGCAAACACAATGATCCTAATAAGGCAACTGCTTCATAAAAGTCATTATTGGCATAACATGGCTCTAGTATCTACATCAGCACCATTAATGGATTCAACACAATCAGTGATCATCTAAAGCATCGACACCATCCAAAAAATACAAAAATACAAAAAAATAAAAAAATTGTTACCTTGATGAAAACTTGGTAAACTAGCGTCTTGGTGACACCAAAAAAGTCAAGAAAAAAATAAAGAGAAATTTTTTGTCCAATAGTGAAAAGCATTCTTATGGCTCTTTGGATAAGTACCATGATGAAAACCTGGCAAACAAGCACCATGTGTAAGAGTTATTATCTATGTGGACCATTACACTTGGGGGAAAGTCGTCTCATCTCCCATGCCTTTCTCATGACACTTCCATATGTCCATTTAATCCATGCCATTCCCATCCATTTTCCCACCTATTTTGATCTTGATAAGAAGTGGGGAGGAAACATAAATCATGCTTTGGGAAAAATATTGATATGTCTATCCTTCAATCATACACTATCCATGAAATATCATGTCATAGCCTTCATAGCATTGTCCAAACCTATACCTTGGAGAAAACTAATTATTCCTATGCGATAGTCCTTGGAGATCATATGATAATTCTTCTAGCCAATAATCCTTGTGTCTCCTATCCTTTACCAAATCAATCCAATATATCCTTCCATACCTATCGCCTATCTTGGTTTTCCCTTGCAAATGGTCTAAGTATCTTCCATCATCCCATCTAGTCCTAAAGAAGTCATTCCAAATACAATAAGCTTAATCCATACAATCTTGTTATTCATCTTAGCACATCATCCAAAATCCTCCCTAACTCTATTTCTAGCCCTACAGAAAACTGTGATCCTTTAGTCACATTATTGTCATCCTCATGTTGTTTTGAGATGTGTCCTTCGCATGTCAAACAACATCATCATCATCATATCACCTATCAATTGGTATTCAACTTGATTAGGAGCAAGACTAGGGTTGTACTTGTTGGCAACACAAGGGAAGACAACTAAGAGGGGGGGTGAATCAGTTGTCACAAAAATTTAAAACTTATTCAACTTATTAACCTCATTCTAAGATATGATTACTAACCATGAAAGCATAAGTCATCGATGCATTAGAAACACATAATACCAAGATTTTTTTACATGAAAACCCTATTAGGGGAAAAACCACAATGGAGGTTAGTCCACAAGATTATACCTTGTTAAAGGTATAAGAAATGAAAATATGGGGAATGCACTTGCATTCAGGCACACTACTTAGAGCTCACTACTCAATTACAACAGGGCTAACCGCCCAGAGGAAGACACACTGTCTTATAGAAAGAATCAAATTACATCCATAGAGATTTGAATTGATAGAATAACATCTGCTAATGCCTGATCACAGTTCTGGTTAAGTGCATGAACACTTCTTTACTCTTCTTCACTCTTTTTCACACTCTGCTCTGCCTTAGAAAGATTTAGATCAATATTTGCACATATACACATAGAAGCACACTTTGGCACACACTTGCACACACCAATTTGAATAAACAATCACTCTTATATATCTACAACAAGAAATTTCATCCCTTCATATCGACCTCAACAAAATAATAAAATGAATATAAACTATTGGCCCAAAATACTAAAGATTATTAATGTGAATCAACCAAGGTCTACCACAACTTAGTGAAGACCCAAATCAACATCTCCAATGCAAAAACACTTAAATTGATTACTCCTCGAAGATCCACAACACGCTACAACCACCATGTCATCCAAGAACAAGAAAAACATGAACATGCAAGAGAAAACCACCAACCATGAGCACAACGATCAATGAAAACATGCAAAAAAGATAGAGAATGATCTAGAAGCATCCACAAACCCCACAAATCACCAGAGAAGCATCTACAACAATTGAACTAACTGAAATCGCATCATCTTCAATCAAGAACACAAACTGAAGTAACAAAAAAAACTGTCAGAATGTAAATCTTCATAACTCGATCAAGTCTTCACACGGATCTCTAGAACTTGACATGGATAAACTAGATACACTCATCAAAAAACCCTTTAGTCCACAACCTCTGATCATCAATGTACAAAACTTACTGACATACTTAACTTCACTTCACCACTGACAACCTGCAACTTATTTTATTACAATTTTCTCAATATCCTCGACATATATAGCTTCTAATAAATTAATGCTAATAGTGTTGACATCAATGACAACCACATATCAGCAACACAACCACAACATCCAACAATCTCCCCCTTTGGCATTGATGGAAACACATAATGTGAAAAACACCATCAACACAACTAACTCTTGACACTTACTCCCCCTTAGATTCTGACTCATTTTTTCCTCAATTTTTTTTCACACAATCTCTCCAAAAAGCTCTTCTCCCTAGATAATCAAGTTAGTTTTTCACACTACTCTTCTCCCCCTTTGACATCAATGAAAAAGATCTCTAGAATTCACACAAACTCTGAACCACATGTCTGAACTCTGAACATTTGACTACTCCCCCTGAGTAGCAGCCACCACAACATCAATCCAAAAAAAGATACGACTATGAAATGCATGGACTAATGCAATGCAATGCATCCTTAGTTCTTATTAGGACGAGTAATCACCCCTAACTTCCCTCTGAGATACTCAAAATTATCCTTAGGTAATGAATTGGTAAAGATGTTTGCAATTTGCTCCTTAGTAGTCACATACTCTAGTTTGACTTCCTTTTCACTCAACTTTTCTCTCAAAAAGTGAAATTGAATAGATATATGCTTTGTCTTTGAATGCAACACCGAATTCTTAGATTTGTTAATAGCACTTGAATTATCACAAAATATAGCAATAGGCTCGTGTAATGTTAATATATGTGTAATCAAAATGAAAACAATAAACACAAATAATAGAACTTTAAACTGAAGGAAAGCTAATTAATTTGATTTCAAATAAAGAAATGAAGCTTCTTCAGAGGCGTTCCATCTACCTCTATCTCCAGAGATTTGTTCGAAGCTGCTGCTCTCAAATTGTGTAAGCTTGGCTTCTCCAAATGGCAATCTGCAGAATGAGTATGCAAAGTGATAAATCTTCTCTATCCTATATGCTGGTGGAGGTGAAAATGCTGACGGATATGCACAAGGGCTGTGGATTATGCACAGGGGCTGTAAATTGAAACTAAAATATGTGGATGATTGGCCATGATATGTTATGATCTTATGCTATGCTATGAAATGAGAATGCTAAAAGGCTTATGCTATTTGCAATTTTGCTATAGTTTATCTGTTGAAAGCTTCTATCTAATTTCAAAGACCCGACAGTCCTTTTTATAGCTTTTTGCAGGCAAAATCCTGGCTGGCAAGGATCAATGGCTGTAAGGTTGTCTGGAAAGTTTGAATGGTGAGAGATGGAGAGGTTGAGAAGAAAATGGAAGAGGTTCGGAGGTTGGAGAGAAGAATGGATGCCTGTCTTCAACCCATGGGAACAAGCTTGCATAGAAACAGAGGAATTTAATTTTCTGTTTTGGCAGTTTTGTTTCACAGTTGTTGAAGATAATCCCCAAATTAATTAGATAAATAAATTTATTTAATTTCATTTATGTGAGTTTAATTTTTGATTTTAGAACTATAGAAGATTTAATTAAATATTTTGAAATATATAATTGTGATGTGAATTTAGAAAAATTAATTAAATATTTTGAATATTTAATTATGAATGGATATTAGAAGAATTTAATTAAATATTTTGAGATATTTAATTGTGAATGCAATCTAGAGGATTTAATTAAATATTTTGAGATATTTAATTATGAATGAAATTTAGAAGAATTTGAAATATTTAATCTTTATTTGAATAAAATATTCAAGTCAAGATTATTGATAATTAATATAAATAAATCGTAATGTTTATTTAATTAATTAAGAAATGAATACAAAAAAATGATTAAATAAACTTATTTATTTAATCGAAATGAAATAATGAACAATATAAATAAATTATTTAAATTTATTTATACGCAGATGGAATTCAAAGATTTAATTAAATATTAAAAATATTTAATTAATTACCAGACTATGTGATGTGACCATTTTTAGGTGTATACAAGGCTCATTATACACAACTCTGATATCCTTAAACTTTTGTTTCATCCACAGGAATTGAGTACAATTGTTAGCAACAACAATGTATTTAGCCTCTGCAGTAGATAAGGAAATGGCATTTTGCTTCTTACTTAACCATGAGATCAGCTTCTTACCCAAGAAAAATACTCCACCACTAGTACTTTTTCTATTATTTACATCTCCTTCCCAATCAGGTTCAGTAAAGGCACTCAAAGTAAGATCGTCATCTTTAGGATACCATAGGCCAAAGTCAATTGTCCCCTTCAAGTATTTGAAAATTCTCTTCACAACAATCACATGAGATTCCTTCAGATCAACTTGAAATCTTGCAAAAATACATACAACATTCATGATATCAAGCCCAATTTGAGTTAAATACAACAATCCACCAATCATTGATCTATATCTAGTCTGATTTTCCTTTGAAGAATCATCTTCTACTGTCAATTTGCATCCAGTCACCATGGGTGTACCAACTGGCTTTGAATCTTCCATACAAAACTTCTTCAACAATTCCTTCACATACTTGGACTGAGATATAAAAATCCCTTTATCTAATTGAGTAATTTTTAATCCCAAAAAGAATTTCATCTCACAAATCATTGACATTTCAAATTCACTCTTCATCTCATTAGCAAACTTCATGCACAAACCATCATCTCCTCCAAAAATGATATCATCAATGACGACTTCAACAATCAAATCTTTATTACCATTCTTGAAATACAGATTACTATCAACAGTACCTTTGTTAAATCCAAGCTTCAAAAAATACTTGTCTAATCTAGCCTACCATACTCTAGGGGCTTGCTTGAGTCCATACAATGCTTTCTTCAACCAACACACCATATATCCCTTATCGGTCAACCGAAATCCTTCAGGTTGCTCAACACACACCTCTTCTTCCAATTCACCATTTAGAAAACCTGACTTGACATCCATCTGATAAACCTTGTAGTTCTTGTAAGCAACATATACAAGAAATAATCTTACACAATCAATTATAGCAACAGGGGCAAAAGTTTCTTCAAAATCAATTCCTTCCAACTATGAATAGCCTTTGCATACTAGTCTTGCTTTGTTTCTAACCACTTCTCCTTGCTCATTTAGTTTGTTTCTAAGGACCCATTTAGTTCCAATGACATTCTTATCCTTAGGTCTAGGAACAAGAATCCAAGTATCATTCTTCTCAATTTGTTTTATTTCCTCTTTCATAGCTTCAACCCATTGCTCATCTTTACATGCTTCATCCACACTAGTAGGCTCAGTCTTTCAAATTGAGTAGTATTCTTCAACAATCTTTCTCCTAGTCTGGACACCTTTGTTCTTATATCCTATAATTTGATCTTATCAATGATTCAATCTTACATACCTCAGAGTCTTCTTAGGTTGTTCTTCAACTTCAAGCTCTTGTGTTCTCTCTTCTGCAACTTCACGTGTTTCTTCTTCCTCTTGATTTTCCTAATCTACTCGAATGATTTGCACTTGATTTATAGTCTGAACTTTCTTTCCCTTGTTTTTACTGACATTCTCATCATCAAAACCATATCCAAAAGTTTTGGATGGTGTACCTAAGTCTTCATCAACCTTGACATTTGCACGTTCAACCATTTTCCTCAATCTTTTATTGTAACACCGGTAGGCCTTGCTATTAGTAGAATAACCTAGAAAGATACCTTCATCACTCCTAGCATCAAATTTTCCTATGTCTTCATCTCTCTTGATATAACATTTGCTTCCAAATATCTTGAAATATTTAACAATAGGCTTTTGACCAGTCCACAGCTCAAAAGGGGTCTTACCAATATCACCTTTGATTTGTATCTAGTTGAGTGTGTACACAACAGTACTCACAACTTTAGTTGAACTTATCTTGGCAATATTATCAAAGTTAACATGACACATTCTCCTATGCCATAACCAACTTTCATCAACTTGAGCAATCAAACAACGTTCACTATCAGAACTCAAGTGAAATATATTACCTTTTGTTTTTGTACATGATGCAATTACATTTTTGGAACTCAATATTTTGCACTTTCCATCCTTGAACTGAAGATTGTATCTCTTATCAACCATCTGACCAACACTTAGAAGATTATGCTTGAAGCCTTCCACATATAGGACATGACTAGTATTATGCTTTCCATCAAGAGAAATGCATCCTCTTCCATGGATCACACAAGCTGTATTATTACCAAATCTCACAATACCACCATCATACTTTTCCAAGCTCACAAACTTACTTTTATCTCCTATCATATGATGTGAACTTCCACTATCAATCACCCATTAATATTTCTCTTCAACTTGAGTAGCTAGGGATTTCTCCACATTTGTACAACTAGAAGATTTAGTAGATACAAGATTGTTTTCTTTTATAGCAATAAATACCCATTCATCATCACTTCTATTTCCTTTATTAGATTCATCATCTGTCACACCTTCATCAGCGGCATAGTAACACTTCTTTTGAAATCTAGGCTTGTTATGTCTTGGTTTAGGAGATATTTTCAGACATCTTGATACAAAATGACCTATCTTATTGCAAGAAAAACGTTTAAGAGGCAATTTTCCTTCATGCTTACCTTTTCCTCTCAGTACTCTTTTGATAATAAGTGCTTTGAGATCTTCTAGCTCTCTTTCTTATTATTAATTCTATCTGATTTCATCCTCATACTTGAATGTCTTTCTAGATGAACTCTCACTTAGATCATATCTATGTTTATCTCTTCCAGAAGCAGTAGCATTAAATGCATATTCAATCTTAGGAAGGGAATCACCAAAGTCACTCAACTCAAAAGCAGTAAGCCTACCAACCAACATGTCTTTGGTTACATTTGTTACAGTTTGGAGCTCTTCAATAGCACTAGCTTTGACTTTGTAAGAATCAAACAAGGATCTAAGAAATTTAGCAACAATCAGATTTGATTTGTCTATCTATCCACCAACACATCTGACACCACACACAAGCTCATTCACTCTTTGCATAAAAATAGAAATGTTCTCATCAGCACCCATTCTCAACTTTTCATATTTTCCTTTCAAACTCTGAAACTTAGCAATCTTCACATTAGTAACACCTTCATTCAAGGTTTCCATTTTTTTTAGATGTCATAAGCAATCTTCATATCCATAACATTTGTCCTCTCAGAATTAGTCAAGGAACTCAACAAGGCTTCCTTAGCCGAGATATTATACTTAGCATCTCTAATCTCAAAAGTAGTAGTAGGACCATTTTGAGGAATAACATACCTATTAGATGTAATGTTCTAGAAGGGTTCTCCAATGTATCTCAAATCTTGGACTATCCTTCTTGTAAGTCGCCATCCTGAATCACCTCAAGTTGTTAAAATTCTTCCAAGGAACCTGTTTTGATACCAATTGTTGGAAACACAAGAGAAGACAACTGAGAGGTGGGGGGTGAATCAATTGTCACATAAATTTAAAACATATTCAACTTATTAACCTTATTCTTAGATCTAATTACTAACCATGAAAGCGTAAGTCATCAACACATCAGAAACACACATAACACCAAGGTTTTTTTTATGTGGAAACCCTGTAAGGGGAAAAGCCATGGTGGAGGTTAGTCCAAAAGATTATACCCTGTTAAAATTATAAGAAATGAAAATATGGGGAATGCACTTGCATTTAGGAACACTACCTAGAGCTCACTGCTCAATTACAATAGGGCTAACTGCCTAAAGGAAGACACACTGTCTTATAGAAAGAATCAGATTACATCCGTAGGGATTTGAACTTATAGTATAGCATCTACTAATGCTTGATCATAGTTTTGGTTGAGCGCATGAACACTTCTTTACTCTTCTTCACACTCTGCTCTGCCTTCAAATGATTTAGATCAATATTCTCACATATACACATAGAAGCACACTCTAGCATACACTCACACACACCAATTCAAACAAACAATTGCTCTTATATATCCACAACAAGAAATTACATCCCTTCATGTCGGCCTCAAAAAAATAATAAAATGAATATAAACTATTAGCCCAAAATACTAAAGATTATTAATGCGAATCAACCAAGGTCAGCCACAACTTAGTGAAGACCCAAATCAATATCTCCAATACAAAAACACTTCAATTAATTACTCCTCGAAGATCCACAACACACTACAATCACAATGTTGGCCAAGAACAAGAAAAACATGAACACGCAAAATAAAATCACCAACCACAAGCACAACAATCAATGTGGATGTACAAAAAAGATAGACATGATCTAGAAGCATCCACAAACACCACAAATCACTAGAGAAGCATCCGTAAGAACTGAACTAACTAAAATTGCATCATCTTCAATCAAGAATACAAATTGCAACAATTAAAAAACTGTCAAAATGTAAATCTTCATAACCCGATCAAGTCTTCATGCAGATCTCTAGAACTTGACGCAGATAAACTAGATACATTCAACAACAAACCCTTTAGTCCACAACCTCTAATCATCAAATTACAAAACTTACTGACATATTGAACTTCACTTCACCACTAACAACCTGCAACTTATTTTATTACAATTTTCTCAATATCCTTGACATATACAACTTCTAATGAATTAATGCTAATAGTGTTGACATCAATGACAACCACATATCAGCAACACAACCACAACATCCAATAATCTCCCCCTTTGGAATTGATGTCAACACATGATGTGAAAAACACCATCAACACAATTAACACTTGACACTTACTCCCCCTTAGATTCTGACTCATTTTTTCCTCAATTTTTTTTCACATGATCTTCTCTCTAGAAAGCTCTTCTCCCCAAATAATCACCGGTTTTTCACATGTCTCTTCTTCCCCTTTGACATCAATGAAAAAGTTCTCTAGACTTCACACAAACTCTGAACCACATATCTGAACATCTTACTACTCCCCCTAAGTAGCAACCACCACAACATCAATCTGAAACAAGATATGACTATGAAATGCATGGACTGATGCAATGCAATGCATCCTTAGTTCTGATTAGGAGAGGTAATCACCCCTAACTTCCCTTTAAGATAATCAAAAGTATCCTTAGGAAATGGATTGGTAAAGATGTCTGCAATCTGCTCCTTAGTAGGCACATACTCTATTTTGACTTCCTTTTCACTCACCTTTTCTCTCAAAAAGTGAAACTTAATAGATATATGCTTTGTCTTTGAATGCAACACTGGATTCTAATTTGATTTATATACAACAATCCACCAATCATTGATCTACATCTAATTTGATTTTCCTTTGGAGAATCATCTCATGTTGTCAACTTGCATTTGGTCACCATGGGTGTACCGACTAGCTTTGAATCTTCCATACCAAACTTTTCCAACAATTCCTTCACATACTTGGACGGTGATATAAAAATCCCTTTATCTAACTAAGTAATTTGCAATCGCAAAAAGGATTTCATCTAACCAATGATTGACATTTCAAATTCACTCTTCATCTAATTAGCAATCTTCATACACAAACCATCATTTCCTCCAAAAAAGATATCATCAACAAAGACTTCAATAATCAAATATTTATTACCATTCTTGAAATACAAATTACTATCAACAATACCTTTGTTAAATCCAAGCTTCAGAAAATACTTATCTAATTTGGCATACCATGCTCTAGGGGCTTGCTTGAGTCCATACAATGCTTTCTTCAATCGACAAACCATATCTCCCTTATCATTCAATTGAAATCCATCAGGTTTCTCAACATACACCTCTTCTTCCAATTCACCATTTACAAAACCTGACTTGAAATCTGTCCGATAAACCTTGTAGTTCTTGTAAGCTGCATAGGCAAGAGATAATCTTACAACTTCAATTCTAGCAATAGGAGCAAAACTTTCTTCAAAATAAATTCCTTCCATTTGTGAATATCCTTTGCATACCAGTCTTGCTTTGTTTCTAACCACATCTCCTTGCTCATTTAGCTTGTTTCTAAAGACCCATTTAATTCCAATGAAATTCTTATCCTTAGGTCTGGGAAAAAGAATCCAAGTATCATTCTTCTCAATCTGTTTTAGTTTGTCTTTCATAGCTTCAACCTAGTGCTCATCTTTACATGCTTCATTCACACTAGTAGGCTCAGTCTTTGAAATCAAGCAGTATTCTTTAGCAATCTTTCACCTAGTCTAGACACCTTTGTTCTTATCTCCTATAATCTGATCTTTTGAATGATTCAATCTTACATACCTTGGAGTCTTCTTAGGTTGTTCTTCAACTTTGGGCTCTTGTGTTCTCTCTTCTAAAACTTCACCAATTTTTTCTTCCTCTTGATTTTCTTGATCCATTAGAATGATTTGCATTTGATTTGTAGTTTGAACTTGTTTTATCTTATTTTTACTAACATTATGATCATCAAAATCATATCCACATGTTCTGGATGGTGTACCTAAGTCTTCATCAACCTTGAAATTTGCACTTTCAACCATTTTCCTCAATCTTTTATTGTAACACGGGTAGGCCTTGCTATTAGTAGAATAACCCAGAAAGAAACCTTCATCACTCTGAACATAAAATTTTCCTATGTATTCATCTCTCTTGATATAACATTTTCTTCCAAATATCATTAAATATTTAACAATAGGCTTTTGACTAGTCCACAACTCAAAAGGGGTCTTACTAGTATCATCTTTGATTTGTACCTGATTGAGTGTGTACACGACAGTACTCACAGCTTTAGTTTAACTTATCTTGACAATATTATCATAGTTAACATGACACATTCTCCTATTCCTTAACCAACTTTCATCAACTTAAGGAATCAAACAACTTTTACTAGCAGAACTCAAGTGAAAGATATTACCTTTTGTTTTTGTACCTGATGCAATTACATTTATGGAACTCAATATTCTACACTTTCCATCCTTGAACTAAAGATTGTATCCCTTATCAGCCATCTGATCGCCACTTAGAAGATTATGCTTCAAGCCTTCCACATACAGGACATCATTAGTATTATGCTTACCATTAAGAGAAATGCATCCTCTACCATGGATCACACCAGCTGTATAATCACCAAATCTCACAACACCACCATCATACTTTTCCAAGCTCACAAACTTGCTTTTATCTCCTATCATATGATGTGAACATCTACTTTCAATCACCCATTCATCTTTCTCTTCAACTCAAGTAGATAGGGCATTCTCCACATTTGTACAACTAGCAAATTCAGTAGATACAAGATTTTTTTCCTTTATAGCAATAAATACCCATTCATCATCACTTCAATTTCCATTATCAGATTCATCATTTGTCACAACTTCATTAGAAACATAGTAACACTTCTTTTGAAATCTAGGCTTGTTATGTCTTGGTTTAGGAGATCTTTCTGGACATCTTGATGCAAAATGACCTATCTTATTGCAAGAAAAACATTTAAGAGGCAATTTTCCTTCATGCTTACCTTTTCCTCTCGGTACTCTTTTAACAATAAGTGCTTCTAGCTCTTCCAATTGTCTTTCTTCTTCTTCAATCTATCTGATTTCATCCTCATACTTGAATGTCTTTCTAGATGAACTCTCACTTGGATCATATCTATGTCTATCTCTTCTAAAAGTAGTAGCCTTAAATGTAGACTCAACCTTAGGAAGGGCATCACCAAATTCACTCAACTCAAAAGTAGTAAGTTTACCAACCAACATGTCTCTAGTTACATTTGTTACAGTCTAGAGCTCTTCAATAGCACTAGCTTTGACTTTGTAAGAATCAGGAAAGGATCTAAGCACTTTAGCAACAATCTCTGATTCATCTATCTATCCACCAACACATCTGATACCACACACAAGTTCATTCACGCTTTGCATAAAAATAGTAATGTTCTCATGATCACCCATTCTCAACTTTTCATATTTTCCTTTCAAACTCTACAACTTAGCCATCTTCACATTAGTATCACCTTCATACAAGGTTTCAATTTTTTTGAGATCTCATAAGCAGTCTTGAAATCCATAAATATTTGTCATCTCAGAATTAGTCAAGGCACTCAAGAAGGCTTCCTTAGCCGAGATACTGTACTCAACATCTCTAATCTTAGAAGTAGTAGTGGGACCATTTTGAGGAATAACATACCTAATACATTTAATGTTCTAGAAGCGTTCACCTATGCATCTAAAATGACACTCCATTTGAGTCTTCCATAGAGAGTAATTTGTTCCATCAAATCTTAGACTACCCTTCTTGTAAGTTGCCATCCCGGATCACTTCAAGCTATTAATTTTTTTCCAAGGAACCTGCTCTAATATCAATTGTTGGCATCACAAGGGCAGACAACTAAGAGGGTGGGTGAAGTAGTTGTCACATAAATTTAAAACTTATTCAACGTATTAACCTTATTCTCATATTTGATTACTAACTATGAAAACATAAGTCATCAATGCATGAGAAACACACATAACACCAAGATTTTTTAACGTGGAAACCATGTTAGGGGAAAAACCATGGTGGAGGTCAGTCCACAAGATTATACCCTGTTAAAAGTATAAGAAATGAAAATATGGGGAATGCACTTGCATTCAGGAACACTACCTAGAGCTCACTGCTCAATTACAATAGGGCTAACTGCCCAAAGGAAGACACACTGTCTTACAAAAAGAATTGGATTACATCTACAGGGATTTGAACTAATAGAATATCTACTAATTCCTAATCACAACTCTAGTTAAGCACATGAACACTTCATTACTCTTCACTCTTCTTCAAACTCTACTCTGCCTTCAAATTATTTAGATCAATATTTGCACATATACACACAAAAGCACACTCTGGCATACACTCACAAACACCAATTTGAATAAAAAATTGCTCTTATATATCCACAACAAGAAATTCCGTCCCTTCATGTCGGCCTCAACAAAATAATAAAATGAATATAAACTATCAACCCAAAATACTAAAAAATATTAATGCTAATCAACCAAGGTTAGCCACAACTTAGTGAAGACCCAAATCAACATCTCCAACATGAAAACACTTAAATTAATTACTCCTCGAAGATCCACAACACACTACAATCACCATGTCATCCAAGAACAAGAAAAACATGAACACAGGAGAGAAAATCGCCAACCACAAGCACAATGATCAATGTAGATGTGCAACAAAGATAGAGCATGATCTAGAAGCATCCACAAACACCACAAATCACTAGAGAAGCATCCACAACAACTAAACTAATTGAAATCACATTATCTTCAATCGGGAACACAAACTGAAGGAACAAAAAAACTTTTAGAATGTAAATCTTCATAACTCAATCAAGTCTTCACGCAGATCTCTAAAACTTGACGTGGATAAACTAGATACACTCAACAAAAAACCCTTTAGTCCACAACCTCTGATCATCAACGTACAAAACTTACTGACATGCTGAACTTCACTTCACCATTGACAACCTACAACTTATTTTATTACAATTTTTTCAATATCCTTGACATATACAACTTCTAATGAATTAATGCTAATAGTGTTGACATCAATGAAAACCACATTTGAGCAACACAACCACAACAGTCCTTGGATTTTTTTGCATAATTCACATGCATTTGTCATGATCCTCATAAAAAATTCAAAAAAGATAAAAAAATTAAATATTCACAAAAAAAAGAAAAAAATCATAAAACTTCAAAATCCAAAAAAATCAAAACATGTGAAAAAACCAAAAAAATTCATATCTTTCAAAAGAAATCCAAAAAACAACATAAAATTCGGTCATGTTAGTCTTTTTCATTATCGAACTACATTGCCTCTGTGACTGGATGTAGGCAAGGCTATCCGTCGATGTGCCCCCAAGGCATTAGGTCTGTCTTTAGGTGTTGTCAAATAAAATCATGATTCGATCCTTTGTCATTAAAACACATTCAATGGTCATTCCAAACTACGAGGTCTTTGCGCATTGCTACATAGGCGAGGTCATCTGTCGATGAGCCCCCAATGCCCCCAAGGTCAGTCCTTTAGGGTTTGTTGGACTAGTCACAATAAATCAGACACTATCAACTTAGATGTGACATAATCATCTAAACTTCAAACACAAATCCTGAGTCAACAAGACAAGCAAGACAACATGTCTCCAATTCAAAGTAGACATTTGTCAAATCAATCAAACTAGTCAAATCAATCAAAACCAATGGTCTTATACATGATGTGTCCTTCTGAAAACCATACCTCATCACTATCACACTTTGTCATTTGCTTTATACAGGTAGTTGCATGATCGAAACCGGACTTGATGTCTTATATGATATGCTTCATCTCCTAAAACCAGGCCTTGTCAAAACAGTCAACCCGTTGCTCACTTCATCCCTTAACACACTGGAAAACACTTATTCGCAAATAATCTGAATGACTATTGACATTGTTAGTTTTTTTTTGTTTTATCTTTTGGATTTTCTTCAATCAAGTTACTAGCCACCTCAAGGATGTCCCATGAAGGATTTAGAGGAGTGATGATGTCTCATGACTTATATTTTACTTGATTTCTATCTACAGTTTGTCTTGAAAAAAAGACTAGGGCAACATGACCCTTATTATGAGTTAGGACATTCCTTGTCTGTGATTGTCTATTTTACAGATGGATGACCTTGCACACCTTGGTCTATGTCATATTATGTTGTTTTTTGTCCATTTGTCATATATTTTACTGCCCAATGATGATTAAGTGCAAAAGCTTGGCATAGCAAAATATATCTACAAATTATCTCAACTAGCACTATCTCAACATCCATGTCTTCCATGTTAACATCCATCTTTTTCATGCTAACATTCATCTTTTCCATTCTAACATTTCTTCTATTCTACATCTTCATCATCTTTATCTATCCCCTATTCTCTTGTCCTTCAACTTCTAGTCCTGTCATCCATTTCGAGAGCACACTTGTGTTCTTTGAACCCACCTATCCTCTTGAGGGGGCATACCATTACCTCCTTGTCATCCTTCCTCACCCTACTTTCATTGGGGTATATCTTTTTTTTTTCTTTGAAACAATATGATAAACTGCATTGTATCAAAGAGGGGCAAATGTAGACACCTAGAAATTACCACTAGCTCTGCCAATTTATTAAACCCCCTACTTCATCTTTGATAATTAAATAGTCTTAATTATTTAATTATTATCTAATGCCGTTAATTCTTCCATTATTTAAATAATATAAATTATTTAATTAATTTACTTTCAACATTTTTGACACAAATAAATTAAATTCTATTTAATTAAATAAACTTATTTTCCTCTAATCTTTTGAATTAAAGTTCTATTTAATCAAAAAGAAAACTCACTTTTTCCTCTTGCAATGAGATAATGTTTCCATTATTTCAAAAGGAAATTTCCCTCTTCAAACTAACTGATTTTATTGAAAAATCAATTAATTTCCTCTTCCTCTTTCACTTTCGATCTTATCCCGTCTTGTCTCGATTAATTACAATCATTGATTGAAATAAAAATCTTTTGATCTCAACTATCCACTTTCCATTTGTCTCTCTATAAATACCATCTTCATTTATCATTTTGATCATCTAGAATTTGCATACTATCATGCTATTGAGATTGAAACTTTGATATTTTGCTTTGTCTTTGTCATAGGCTAGTTAAGTGCATAAAGAATTATAATTGTAATGGAATTAATTTCTTAGTAGAAAAATGGAGAAGTGCAAAGAAGGCGAATCAAAATTGGTGTGAAGAATTTTGGTAATATTGTTCCATATTTTTATGTCTTTATGCTTATTTGTGCTTCATTATTTATTGGGGTTTGATTTATATGCTTTAGTGCCTAACCTTGGTAATTTTAGCCCTAATACACTTATCACTCTTTGTAGTATTTGTTGAGTAATTAAAAAGAGTTGTTAGGAAATTTAATGAAAATGGAATAGCCTGAACTTTAAATATGAAGTTAGAGACATTTGTCTCATGAAAATGTCTAGGCGTTTACATGTTAATCATTAGCATAGGTAGTGGCCAGTTGTTTGCAATTGATAACATGTGAAATTCTACTTTATAAATATTTTTTCCTTGTGTTATTCTATCTAAAATCTATCTATCTTCTCAGTAGTTGTACGGTTTGTTGTGTTATTGGCCTAAAAAATCTATAGTAATTCTCCTAAGTGTGTGCTTAGAGTTTTTTAAATTGAAATTTGTTATCTTATATATTAGCATTTCAGACCGACTTCTGAACCATCATCAACTTTTTGAAGTCTGAAGACCTACCACTTGATCATCTTCAAGAAAGTTGTTTTTTCTTAGATTTCTATAATATTTAATACTTTGATCCATCTATCACAAGTTTCCATTCTTCGATCAACCAATATTTGAGTAGGAATTATTTCTTTATATACCAATCTTTTAGAAGTACCAAAAAACCTACATTTCAATGGCTTTATTTATTTTTCTCTATTTTGAGTAGTTGAAGATTAAATACCCAAAAATTTTCCTTTATGTTCCTCAATTTCATAATCGAATTCCCTCTCACACTCTACTATATTCTTTTGTCCTAGATTTCTTGGAGGCAGAGATGGTTATAACTGTGAAGAGTTCATCAATGGTGGATCCTGCATCACCCACTCCAAAGAGGGATCTTTGGAACTCTAATGTGGAATCGGTTGCAAATTTTTCTTGATTGTCTCCATTTTTTGGAAAATGACTTAAATATGATGTTTTATGATTGGTAATTTCTATTGTATTTATTAATTGCTATTGCTCTCACTTAGGATTTGTTATTTGGAAGAATTTTTTCTTTGTTACCCTCCATTTGGGTTAGATAAATTAATATTTGTTATCTATGCATTTGGTGATATATTTTTGTTCTATCATATCATACTTAGTTGTAGCATAGATTGGAGGCAAGCAATGAATAAATCTTTATAGAGGAGATGGCATGGTATTCAATTGGAATTCGGTCCATGTTTTTACCCTTTGTTATGCTCATGCCCATTCCAAACGAGAATATTTTTACAGGTAGACATACCAATGCTTTGTTTGTGAGAAGAGAATGACATTTTTTATTTTGCTTTAACAAGTTAGTTGTGTTTAGCCGTAGAAAACTATGCTCCAACAATAGACGAAAAATGAACTCATGACTACAAGGATAGATGGGAGTGGAAACTTGTGCTAGGCTATAATGGTACCAAATATGCAAGTTGGTTTTGTCATAAATCTAAAAGTTTAATTTACTCATGGATTTGTGGGTAATTGGAATTTAACTAACACAAAAGATGTATTGAAAAATTTATAGGGAAATAAATAATATGAAATATCTGTAAGCAAGATGAACAAAACCCCTACAGAGAACTTTGGATGAAAGGAAAGAAAAATATTAACTTCTCATTTTTGCACAACCAAGCCAAGAAAAATATCGCTACTCAGTTTTGCACAAAATAACCAAAAGCGAAAGTATATTGTAGATAAATATCTTGTAGATAATATCTCATTGTAAGTGGCAAGGAGTAACTGAGCAATTATTAACATTCAAGTTTGGAAAAGGGAAGAGACTTCCATAATGAAAAGAATCAATGATTGCCAATGCTTCAATTGTCTTACAAGGCCTATCTTGGTTTGTCCATTGTTTGTGGAAAAAATGAGTCTGAGAAGCTCAAATAAGGGCACAAAAAAGTGTTGCAAGACGATTGCAATGTTTCAAACCAGTGGATATTTTTTCACTAGTTTTATGTTTTATTTTTTCATTTCTTTCACGTGCTATTTTCCACCACCATTTTTTGAGCATCACACATTCTTGCAAAAAAATTACCATTGTTTTCTTATTGTCGTTTCATAAGAATTTTTTGTTATCTCTTAAACTTGCACCTGAATTGAGTTGTGATACTCAGTTAGCTAGAGAAACATGGGAGCATTCTTAGGTTGTGGGTTGATGAGCCTAGTTTTTGGTCAAATTTTGGGTAGAATCTATAGTCCATTTGTTGGTGGTGTCATGAACTTTAGTATTTAAGTGTTAATATTTGCATAATGTTTCCCTCAAACCATTGAAATTGGGTTTAACCCTATCTCTGTGAAGTTTTAATGACATTGGCATATTATGTGGATTATCTATATTGATTTTGCATATGGTTGATGAATGTTCTTTAAGGTGATTATAGATGTGCAATTATTATGTGTACTGACACTACTATTTAGGACATAATTTGTGGATGCTAAGTTGAGAAAGGAAACCACCAGATGGTCATATAAGGGAATCATTCAAAGGAGTCAACTAAAGGATGATGACAATAGATTGCCCATGACAGTCAATTGTAACCACCTTGTATTTATTGTATTGAAAAATCACAGGAGTTACTACAACATTGAGTCCACATTCGGTCATGCATGTCTGACTAGATTCTCTACAAATGTAACTACTTTGCCACTCTTTTCCTCATTTTCCCTTTTGGTGTCCTCTCAATTAGTGGGAGTTGATCACCCTGTTTAGCTAGTAGTATAAATAAGGATTTGAATCTTTTTCTTGGGGGTTCTTAGTTCTTGATTTTTTTTTTCAAATGATATTTATGATTTATTAAACATTCTCCATTTTTAGTACAACCATGTTGCTACTCTATTTACACATTTTTCAATGAATGAGATGATAGTCTGAGTTTAAGCATTTGAGTTTGTATTAGTCTTAGTGGATACTCATCCAAGGGGGGCCACTTGGTGAGTAATCTGTTCTTTAGAGTAATTATTTTACTAACTCATTTGATTGAAAAATCTGACGAAAATGTCCAACAAAATATGTATAATTTGATGTATCATCAGGTGCTTGTAAAATTTGATGTGTAATTTTCAAAATTTTAAAATTTTATCCCTATGTTTCGTCGAAATGTCGACTATTAGTTTCGTCGAAATTTTGACAACCATGAAAAATAAGAAAAAAATCAAATTGTGGCTGACATAAAGAAAAGTGAGTTCACTGATTTATTGTGACAATGTTTTGCTCTAATTGAGACAGTTTGTGGAGAACTAAGGACAATTTTCTTGGGAAAAATTAAAAAAAATTCAAGAAGATATCGCCAAGTTGAGGGTAGTAATTGTCTTTTTGTAGAATTCAGTTGCATAGTCAAATTTGGAGTTTCAGGTTTGAAAATCATATTTTAAAGCAACATCTCATCAGATTTCATTTTTAGAGGTTTAGGGTTTTGAGAACTTCATGTCCAAATTTTTTTGTGTGGAAGCACCATAAGATCACAACCAAGGAACAAATTCTTGTGACTGTAATTATGTGATCCATAACTCTATTAGTCATGTGGAAAAGTTGTGTTATAACAAATACAAGATGCATTCATGTGTGACCCAATTTTAATGTGGCTATGTTGTGATAGAAATGGAGGCACTCATATAATGTAGTTAATTCAGGTTATATAATGTAGGTGTCAATCTTCATTGGGTGCATTCAGGTTGTTTCAAGTTTAATAGGTTAGGATGTAATTATAGCATGATCGAAGAGTGATTACCTCTTGCTGCAATAAGAGCCTATAACTCTGGTTGATATGCAGAGTGGTTGTGTTATATCAATTATGTAGTGAATTCAAGCACAACCCATGTTTAATGAGCTATTCTAGAGAGGTAAATATTTTCTAAACCTTATGAATGTTACTTAAAATTTTATAGCTTAAACAACAAACCAAGTTTGTTACATACTTGAATGCAATTTTGGGTTACCACAAACTATAATAATGTGATCTTCTAATAACCATTATGAAAAGTATTAAAGCAAGACCCATGTTATATAGGATACATTTCCATGATCAGGTTTACATACCTTAATGATCAAACACAAGCTTCCCAGACACTCTAGGATACAATCCAAGATCATACCACAACTTTTTCAAGACAACTAATTTTCTGACCCAAGATTTAAGGTTATTTTTTAATACCAACAGAAGCATTGGTAAGAGCATGATTAGGGTACAAACCCTAGGCCTCCATAGAAACATAAACAATAACTCTAGCGGATTAGTGAGGTTGCAATACCAGAAAGATTGAGACATTGTAGCTAATAACAAAATCTTGCAATCTAAAGATTGTAGCCAATAACAAGCACACTATGTAGCTTAGTGACATTTGTAAATGCAATCTACGGTAAGAAGAATGAAAGTCACTTGAGATGTGACAGTCAAAAAGAGGCTGAGCAGTGACAAGATAATAAAGCTCAAACCTTGCATAGTAAAGTGGAGATTTTAACAGTGAGTTTCCTTACCCCCTTGCTGACCTTAAGGGTTTTTCAAATGCTTTTGGTAGTGTTAGACAAGGCAAATGCAATCAGGGAATGACTGTCCAAATGAAGTAAGTGGTAATCATAGGTTCAATGTTTCTTATTAGCCATTAATGTATAATGGAGGTAGTGGATTGCATGTTTGAGTAGTGTTTTGAGACTCATCAAAGATGGGAGAATAGTGAATAATACCTTGTGGACTGTGAAGTAGTGTCAATAAGGTTGAAGGATCTTAAGATCTACAATACCATGAAACAATGGGTCCCCTGTAGTAAGTAGGCAAATCTATAGGGCATAGTTTGATTTTATAGAAGGATGCTCAAAAGAATCTTCAACTGATAATGAGTGAGTTATTTGAGATTGCAGCTAAGGGTGCAATAAATCCTTTAAAGGAAGTTAGCAAAGTAGTAAATGTGCAAGAAAATAAAAAAATTGTACACAACAAACAATTCACAATGTTATCTTGCATAGTGCCTTGAGTTTGAAGAAAAAACTCATTGTATCTTGATGAAAGTGGTGACCTTAATGGTCAATCATTGGCAACCATGATTTTAAAACATGCTATTGTGCTTATGGAGGCAACATTTTAAGCAAGGCAGTGAGTGGTGGTTTGGAACAATGGCAAGTATGAAGGACTTGCTTTATATGCATACTATGCAGTCTAGCTTAAGACACCATTCTTATAAGAGATTGAAGGTGGATTATGGAACTCAAGGGTTACCATGAAAAGGATTAAAGCAAAGACTGAGATCTATTTAAAAGCCATAGTCATGAAGATATTAAAGATGTCACATGCAAAACCCTAGTAGCTGGAGTAATGAATACAGTGCCAAAGAGATAGTGTGCTGGGGCAGATTTAGGAGATCTCACATTATCTAATTACAGGGAAATACATCATTTATTTATTTTTTTAATTAAAAGAAATCATTATAAACCCTATATAGGATACATTGATACTTCAAAAGCCTCTGAAGGAATTTGAGATTATGCAAATATATGTCAAGTAAATACCTAGATTACAAATAGTAGTAGGAATAATATAATATTTGTTGAGTAAAGCAGGAATGAGATAAGCAACAATGAATCCTATGCCTCCTTTCATGCACATCTCCTCATAGTTCTCTGTCATTCTTTAAGGAAACACTTCTCCATTTTGGCGGTCTATGCTTGAAAATAATGTTTTGATGAAGGTTTTAGAGTATGTTTATTAAAATGAAAACTCCATTCTGGCGGGCTACGCCTGAAAATAAGATTTTGACAAAAAATTTAAGGTATGTTTATTAAAGTTTTAGAGTATTTTGGCGGGCTATATTCTTGATTCCTTAAATGATTTATTCAAATGGATTATGACTAAATAAATGACTAACTATTTAGTCATTTTTATTTGTGTGACTAAATAATTTTCAATCAATGACCAAACTAGTAATTTATTTACTCATTTATAGCCGAGTTACAAAAAATATGTAGAATTTAGTCATTTTTAGTTGTTGTGACTAAAAGTTTTAGTCACCTAGTCATTTATTTGACAATTCTACTAGTGTGTGCTTCCTTGTGCGATTAGGGCTCTCTCAATGTTGAGGGCCCTAGGGATAAGCTTGTCATAAGAAGTGGCACATTGCATCTTTAACTAAAAGGATAAATCCATATTGACAGTAGCAATGATGATTCCAACTTGTTGCTCCTTAGGAATGGGTCACTTGCTCTTACTAGCTCGCTATCTCCATCATTGTAGGAAGTTTGCAATCAAGTTCAATATTCTAATTTTAGGAGTCTAACGGTTGGAAATCATAGTAAAATAAGAATTTAATAAGTTTTGGAATTAGCATTTTAAAGTGTTTTTTGGGGTTATTAAATTCAAACCATCTTCTCTTTTGCAGGGGTGGTTGCATGCCAATTTTTTTTGGTGTAAAATATCATAATTATTAGATTTTGTTACTTGTCTATGAATAAAAATTATTGGAGTGTGAGTTTGATATTTTTTGAAGATCTAAATAGTCAAGCTTGATAAAGAAAAATTATGTCAGATAATATTAGTCCAAAACAAAATGAAGAGACACTTGATAGATTGTGGGCTATATTGAAAAGAAAGGGTGATGGGAAATGTTATTGTCTTTGCAATAATTGCAAGGGCTTAAAGACGAGATGACTTTTAATCACAACAGCTAAGAAACATTGTAGGCAGTATGGTCATGTTGAAGGGGGGCATGATTATCATCCATTGGTAAGTTGTTCATTATATTTGTTTATATTGATTGAATTTGTAAATGTTTATATCGTTTTAACATTTTATATATATATATATATATATATAATCACTTGATCATGATCATGGTTTATTTGTGTCTATCATTATTATAAATGTGGGGCACCCTAGGGAAGATGATATGGATTATCATGGCCCAGAGAATGTGGTTTTGCAAGTAGATGAATATGGACCTATGAATATAAAAATTGAAGTTAATGATCCTATGGAAGAAGATGATCATGCGCCAGAAAACATAGTTGAAGATGATGGTACAAATACATTGATCCATGACACATTTAGTGGCAGAGCTGATCATGATGATCGAGATGACTTTGATGATGTTCATGATTTACCTATACTTGAGAAGACATACGAGCCCCTTTATGAAGGCTCCCAAACAACTCTTCTCTCTGTTGTATTGTTGTTGTTGAACTTGAAAGTTATGAATGGTTTATCAAACATAGTAATCTCACGGATGTTAATGTATGTCATATATGTCATCTTTTTTCATCTATTTTAATTATTGTTAGTTCATCACAAGTAAATAAATGATGAAATATGTATCATTAATATTCTTTATATTAACAAATTATTTTTTGTTGTAGATTGATTGGTGAATTTTTGTTACCACCATCAAATATTTTACCTCGCTCATACCGAGATTTATCTAGCATTATGAAATATATCAAAATGGAGTACCAAGCAATAGATGCATGTCCCAATGATCATATTATATATCATAAACAATAGGAATTTACAATAGAATGCCCGAAATGTCATATCAGTAGATATCGAACAAATCAACTAACAAAAAAGTGCCTTGCAAGGTTCTTCATTATATTCCCATTATTCCACACGTATGCAATGATTATTTAGGTGACAAAGCTTAGCACAATTTATGGATTACAATGCATGGAATAGAAGTGGACATGACATTCTTCGAATGCCTGTGGATGGTTATGCATTTAGGGACATGGAGGAAAAATGACCACACTTCAAAGAAGAACCTCATAATCTTAGGCTTTCATTGGGAGCGGATGGTGTCAATCCATTTGGAGAGCTGAGATCTATTTACTCGATGTGGCTTGTTTTTGTTATCAACAATAACATTCCTCCATGGATGTCAATAAAGAGGGAGCACATAATGTTGTCAATGATTGTTCCAGGTATTTGTTTACATCAATTTTTTTTAACGTAGTAGCATCTCATTTGTCTTATTTGTTGCATAATGACTTATATTTTTTCATTCAATAGTCATGTACATTAATTTATATATATTGCAATAAAATAGTTATAATAATTATGTAATGTTTATGTTCATTCAATTAGGTAAGTACCAAGTTAAAGATATGAATGTATATATCGAGCCTCTTATCGACGAGTTACTAAAGTTATGGAATGGTGTCACTATGTATGACGTCTCTAGACCAATAAAACAAAGAAAAATTCAATTCCATGCAATGCTTGTATGGACAATTCATGATGCCCCAGGGCTAACACATTTTTGTGGTATGTTATAACATTCGACTGCACTTTAACAATATTTAATTTTATGAAGTAGATATCATGCATATTTTTAAAATAGTCTATTCATTATATATAATTATAAAAAATGACATATTTAATCCAATTATATATGATCTTGCAGGTCTTCAAACAAAAGAAAAATTTGCATGTCCAATTTGTGGTCCAAAGATGAAATCTTGTCGTTCAACAAGTTTAGAAAAGCAGGTGTTTGATGAGTATAGGCACTTCGTCCATAGAAATCATAAGTATTGAACTACTGAAAAAAATATTTTCAATGGGAAAGAGGAGACTACATCAAAACTATGAAGAATGACACCTCACCTATGGAAGTTGGAATATAATAGAATTAATCATCAAGGTTATACATTAGATCAAATTTTTTATCTATCATATATGATATGTTTTGAATTTATATTTTTATATTGTGTTGTGTTTACTCATGTTGTAATTGACAATAATTGTTGTTGTTAATTTGTTTAACTTATATGCTTCATGAAGGTCGTCAAGGAATTAATGGCCGAATTCCACAGGGACTGAAAAGTTATTCCAAAAAAATTAGTAGGTTGCCCTACTATGAGCAGCTACAAATTGTGCATTTATTTGATACAATGCATATCGGAAAGAATGTAACAGAAACATTATGGAAAATATTGGATGGAAGGCATGACAAAGAAAAACTTGTCAAAATTTGTAGTGACATTCAGGAAGCCAATCATGCAATGAAAAATGTCATTCAATTAAATGGCGATGGAGACCAAATTAATATAAGTGCCCTTCCTTGGTTATTAATAGAGCAACAAATCAATGCTATGAAAGAAGTCATACGAAAAATTTGATTTCCCACAGGATTTGCTACGAACATAAACAATATAATAACAAAGAAAGGTAAACTTGGGTCAGGGATGAAAACTCATGATTTGAATACCTTCATTAAGGTAATTAATCGGGTATATTATATACACTTATATAATGCATATACTTTTTAGTGTATTGTGTTTACTACTTTTGGAAAAATAATGAAAAGATCATTTTATAATTGTTGCAGTACGTTCTACCTCTTATCTCTCCCAAAAAACTCTGACAACAATGTCAAACAAGTTATATATGATCTTGGAAAATACATGAGGTAAGTAGTGATATTTGTTCAATTCATTGTATACATCTTATAATTTCCATTTGTTTTACTTGTTATGTAATATACTGTATATTTTTGTTAAATCTTGTTAATATATTTGCGCCTTGAATCACTTGTAGATGGTTGTCATCTAAAGAAATCCATAAAGAAGATATAAATTATTGGAAGAGAAGAATTCATTATCTAATGTGTGAAATATAAAAGTGTCTACCTTTAACATTTTTCAATGCACAAGAACACTACCTCATACACCAAGTTGAGGAGATTGAATTGTGTGGACCTGTACACACAAGGTCAATGTGGATGGTTGAGAGACACTTGAAATTTTTGAAGGCTTTGGTTAGACAAATAGCACATCCTGAGGGTTCTATGATGGAGGGATATATGGTATACCAGACCATGGTGTACATTAGTGAACATCTTCCTAAGTTTGTAGCAAAGATCCATGTAGATCACATTTGGGATCCCAAATCCATTAACAAATTCAAAGGGGAGTACTTGATGGGGAAAGGTAGATTGAGGAAAGTGAGAGGTAATTATAAGATGGTCATGAAGATTAATTGGAATACATTTTACATATGGTTTTTATGTATATTGTACTTATTTAAATTTTTAATCTTCAATATACATCAATTATAAATTACGGTCATATACTGTGGTATTTAACTAATTATATGCCATTTGTGAATTTCAAATATTTTTTATATAGTTGGTCAAGAGTGGGATGCACTGCATTTGTACATCACAAACAATCTTGATTGGATGATGATATGGATTGAACGATGTCAACAATCTGGTTGCGCATTAACATAGGAAGGTGTGGCTTCATTGGTTAAAGAAGATCATCGTAATAGACATTCCAATGTTACACAAAGGGAAATTGATTTAGCATATGGTTTAAGAGATAAAAATGTACATATAAATATATTAATCACCCATATTATTTAATTATTTTCAATTATATTGATGTATATATATGTTGAGATTATTTTCTTTTCATACATTCAACCAAGAATAAATATGTTTATCAACTGACAATATTGCATTAATTTTTACATGTTTGACATATTGTAAGTGAAACACCACAAGGCTATGTGGTGCAATGGTCATAAATTTTGAATCAAAATATTGGATGACATGAAGAAAACTTGTGATTCTGGTATAACTGCAGTCTTTCAGGTGACTAACATTTAATCTAGAAGCGACATACATCTAGAAGTCTCAAAAAATCGATACTATGAGATTTTGGATGATATACTTGAGTATGACTTTAAGTCCTTCAGATTAATTATGTTCATCGTCCTATGGTACAGGCTACGATTGAATGAAAATGATCTTGAGAAAACTATTATTGAACATGATAATGGATTTACCATGGTTAATACAAGGTTGATCGAGCGAGTTGGAAATGAGCCCTATGTTCTTCCAAGCTAATGTGAGCAGGTATTTTACTTAGAGGTTCTAGGTAAACCGGGTTGGTCATTTGTTGTTAGACATGATCCAAGAGGAAGTCCGGTAAAGTATAATGTGGTGGAAGAAGAAGATACGAAAGAACTAGAAGATGATGTAGATGATGATCAAGATCAATAGTTAGTTGATGATGTCCTTGACGAAGATGTCGAAGAGGAGAAACTATATCATGACATGATGTAGGAGTTAATGTTCATGAAGATGATATATGTGTGGCTAATGAAATTATCGAACTTGATACTGATGATGATGATGATGATGATATGACCAATCCTTACAATGTTGAATCTAGATTGGATGATACAGACAAAGAGTTGGATGAAGAAGAAGATCAACAACATTGAAATATATGAGTTATGCAATTATATTATCTATTTGATATTAATTTCTTGATAGAATTATATTTGACTTATGTGGTTACATAATTAATTCATGATGTTTTTAATTTTTATGTCATTGCATAATTAATTTAATTATGTACTTTTTAATGTTTGAAAGGTCAAAAAATTAAAACATTTTAGTAGTGATGTTAACAACCTTGAAATTAGTATGTTTTATGTTTCATGTGATCATAAAAGATTAAAAAGTTAGTTGTAGAGGTGGTTGTTCAGTGGTTGACATGTAAAGGCCTTTAAAAGGCATAAAGTGATCATTGTAATGGTTGTTAATGGTTGAGGATTTAAAATACAAGCTCTTGACATTTGAAAATCTGTGTTTTTTTTCAAAATTTTTGTATTTTTCCTATTATGCAGCACTATACAGTCACATGCAGCCTTATTTTGATGTGAAATCAATTCCAGGTCATGAAGATATGTGTTAGCTTTGATTTGAATATGATTTGAGGGCTTAAGGCGTTGATTTGAGTTAGAAAGCTTCATTTCTTTGCATACAGCTTGGTTACCCTATTTTTGAGGGTTTTGTAGTCCAAACATGATATAAAGGGGCTCTTACACGTTTTGTGATTACTATAGCTTATGTAAGAGGCGCCATGGATACTGTTGTAATTGTAGGATGCATGAATAGGGTGTAGGATGAGAAATAAAGAAGGTATAGTTGTTGTCCTCAAGATTTTTGTGAAGAAAAGCATGTGAAATGAGAGGTATTTTCTGGCCTGATGCTTGTTTTCTCCTTCATTTTCCATAAGAATGATTTCAAGGCCAAAATTATGCGTTAGCAAGTTAGATATTTTTTGGTCTAGTCTAGGTAGAGTTGTAGAGCAAATTGTAAAGTTCAATGGTTTTAAGGAAAATGCATTTTAGGTTTTGAGTCATTCTGTAGTAGGTTTTGAATTCATGGGGATTTGATGTTTTATGACAGTACTAGAATTTGAATTGAAATGATTAATTCAAACTCATGTCTCTCCATTGTACATGCATATCTAAATTTTGAATAAGATAATTAAGGGTTGTCTCGTTCATCTCACTCTTGTGGTGTGTATGATTTCTATTTTGGCTTTAATTCAAGGAATTAATTAAAATGCTTGAATGGGATTGTAGGTTGATATGTTATGTATAAGGATTTGATAAGTAGCGTTGGGTTAGAATACATGTTGATGAAATTGTAAAGAAATGTTCTCAAGGATCTTATATGTTATGTGTCAAATCTGTCATAAACCCTTAGATGTTTATGAATTTGACTCCCTCAATGGATATATGGCACTGATGTAAGTTGTACTAAATTGTATGGTTCAGTATTTTGTTTGTCTTTACCTAGTGCTTCCTACAAATTGCAAATCAATGACTATTTTACACTGTGGAATGTGTTGTAGTTATCTCATGCTCCAAATAGTTGATATTACTAATGAACAACCAATTCTATTCAGTATTATGCTATTATGTTGAGCTATTAAATGAGATTATCTATTGTTGTTAATGTTGTTTACGATAATGGTGCAAAAGTTGTAAACGCATTAAGGGATCATCCTCCCAAGTCAAGTAGAGCCCAAAGTGTAGGAGGTCTTTAAAATCCTCGTTAGTTGGTCCAGGTCCTTCAAGCTACCCTTGATTGGAATTGGCAATTCCATAGGTAAATTAGAAAACCAAACTAGTTACAGTAAAAACAACCAACAGGTAGAGGGGAGAGAGATAGAAGGATTCAATGAGAGAGAGATGGAGGGAGTGGGAGAGA
>VDFB02193867.1:228501049-228559869 GCA_007258455.2 Sequoia sempervirens
ACTTATCAAATCCTTATATAGAACATATCCACCTACAATCCCATTCAAGCATTTTAATTAATTCCTTGAATTAAACCTAAAACAAGAATCATACACACCACAATAGTGAGATGAACGAAACAACCCCTGATCATTTTATTCAAAATTCAGATATGCTTGTACAATGGAGATACATGAGTTCAAATTAATCATATCAATTCAAATACTAGTACTGTCATAAAATATCAAATCCCCATGAATTCAAAACCTACTACAGAATGACTCAAAACCTAAATTGCATTTTCCCTAAAAATATCAGACTTTACAATTTTCTCTACAACTTCATCTAGACTCGACCAAAAATATCTAACTTGCTAACCTGTACTTTTGGCCTTGAAATCCTTCTTATAGAAAAAGAAGGAGAAAACAAGCATCGGGCCAAAAAGCACATGTGTCACTAGCCAGTTGGACCACCTTGTGATATTCCAAAAATTTGTTACAACAACAATCTCCCTAGAGAATCTTCTTTTTCATCATGCTTGCTGAGAATGGTTGATGTAGCAACAAAAAACTTCAAGAATTCCGCACGTAGACTGTCACCAAAAAACAAAACTAGAATCTGTTGTAACTATAACAATTGATTTGTCAACCGTTAGCAGCCTACTCCTTTTCACTCTTCCTCAGTTAAATATACATTTACCCATTTTTGGTACTCTTCATCAGTTGGCCAAATAAAATTGATCACCTCATTCACCTTGACACTATAAGGTTTGTACTTAACTGCCACCTAATTCGATTCTCTTTCAAAAGACTCCAAGAATGAGCTGGTGCTAATGATTTTGTCCATATAGCTCACCAACAAATCATAATCTGAGTTACCCTATTTTTGAGGGTTTTGTAGTCGAAACATGATATAAAGGGGCTCTTACACTTTTTGTGATTACTGTAGCTTGTGTAAGAGGCCCCATGGATATGGTTGTAATTGTAGGATGCATGAATAGGGCATAGGATGAGAAATAAAGAAGGTATAGTTGTTGTACTCAATAGTTTTGTGAAGAAAAGCATGTGAAATGAGAGGTTCAAGCCTAGGTTTCAACAAAACATGTATGAGAGATCTGATTTTATGAATTTTTATCCATGTGCAGACCTAATGGGTTGTTTCTAAACACTAAATATAAATGATACACACACACACACATATATATATATGTATGTATGTATGTGTGTATATGTATTTTTAAATGTAAATGCAATTACTGGATACTCTCCTAGAACATTAATTGCAAAATATCATTAAAAAAATCTATATCTATGTATATAAATGTGTATTTCTAAATGCAAAGAGCATATGGTTTTGCAGTGTTATAGATACAAGATATCCATAAATTAATGTAATTTAAATTCTAAAGTCTTCAACACATAATATGAAATCGATCAAACTATTAAACTACATGAGAAATAAATGAAAACAGTAAATGCATATATATGTGTATTTGTAAATGTAAGTGTAAAATAAATAAGAATAATGAAAATTATAAAGAATACAAAGAAAGGTCTCCTACCTTCTTGGTAGTGATAACCTCCTCCACACACAACCCTTAAAAATTATGAATAGAGGAATATAATCTTTGAAGAACTTAAAGTTGGTTCTATCCTACCTAATGCAATTAGTCATTTTATCCTTACAAAAATTTATAGTGATTACTAGAGGCACATAGACCAATTCTTCATAATAGAAGAATTTGATCATACTTTTCCAATGATGGCATTATGAGAAAACCTTAGGTTAAATAAATAATTCCTAGCTAAGTTCTTTAATTCATGTCCAACTATATAAGAGAAGACCACTGCTATGTGCACTTGGATACCATGGAGAAAGGCTCTTTGGGATCTTTCATCAACCATCCTACCTTAAAACATACCAAAAGTCTCCTAGCAATTAGACATAGGAAGATTTAAGATGACCTAAAAAAAAATTATTGCCAAAGCATAAACTTGTGATGACTTAACCAGGCCTAGTACACACTCCCTCCCCATTAACCACTTAGACATATGGAAATTAAATGTAAATTGGCTGCTATTTTTAGTCATGTAGGTGTCCAATAAACCACTTGGTGGTGTTTCCCTTCAAGTTTATTTACTTGAATGAAGAGAAAAAGTCATTTGATTACAATTAGAGAATACATTTGAGGCCTTGGTTGTGTAACTGGTGGACCATAGTCACATTTAACACTTGTTACAAAGTTTGGGAGTTAAAACATTAAGTAGATTTGATTTGTGATGGAAACATTTGGATGGTAGTAACAATAACTTGCAATCTATCAAGACTTGATTACCTTATAACCTGTGAAATTCTAGCGATGAAATGATAGATTAATCATAATGTCACCTTAGGATCACATCACCATGAAATAACTTCATCCAACATCCTTATGAGTGCAGGTACCACCAAATAGGTATTTTTCAGATCTATCTTCCTTGAGTGAGGGAAATTCAGGAAGAGAAGAGGAAAGCGAGATATGTAGTATGTCTAAAAGAGGGAGATCAACTAGAGGTCAAAAGATTAGAAGAAAATGTTGTAAATGCATGGAAGTTTTTCTTGTTGAAGGGGGGTCATGTTCTTATGATGATGAGAGCATAGGAAACATTGAGGTGCCCTTGAGGTACAAACATCTACATAAACAATGGGTACCCAAGGAACTTCCTCCAATAAACACTAATTTTTGTGTCAAGGAGAGGATATATCGCATAGCACCATCGTCATTACATGGTCTAGGCCTATTTTGCATGGACGGTATAAAGGTTTGTTATGACAAAGTTAATGAATTGATGCAGTATGTCAGACCCTGTTACAGTTACAAAGATTGGATGCAAGTGGTTCGATATACACGAAGTATGCGTAGGTATGCACTGTCAGCAAATTATATACAGCTAAAAGATAAGGATCAAAATAAAGGAGTGGCTATGTACATTGACGAAAGGTCAAAACCATCAGGGAATATTGCAGGGTTTATAAATAGTACATGACTTGGGTCAACAAATAAGCAACCCAATTGCATATTTGAGCACACGAGGGAAACTATGTATTCGTATGTGTGATAAAATTAATAACTCCAGGGTGGAGTTGCTAATTGATTACAATTTGAATCGTTTCGTTACAAACACAATTACTATGGGGGTGGTATGTACTATGTACCATTTTACCCAACCTCCAATTAATAACTCCAATATACCATTTTATTCTTATGTTTTTTTTGTAAGTCTATTGGTTTCATTTCGGTAATGTTTTTTTATATTTAATTTTTGTCACAGTGGGACATTGATCTTATGGAGAAGGCTCCGACCTAGAGCACAGATCATGATTTATCTTCATGCGCTTCTACCTGACAAGTTTACCTCATTGTAATTGTACAAATTAGATACGAGCAAAATGTTTTATTATTATGTTGTTTTGATAAGTTTATTTGGTTAATTTCAATAATGTTTTTAATATTCTTGTTGTAGTCAACTGATTGGGGAAAGGCACCAGTAGTAGATGAGAGCATCCATAGGGAGGTGCAGTCAATATTATGTGATGACATTGCTTATTCAAAAAACCCTCTCGATATGATAAGGAAGACCCAAAAAATATGCAATGAAGAAATCCTTAAGTTGTTATTCATAGTGCCTCAAACAAATGAGATAAGAGAGGGTTAAAATATTGATTAAGAAATTGCAAAACTTGCAAGTAAGCTGTCATGATGTCTTTAATTATAACATAAGTTCATTCATGGTTTTATATTTTGTACTATTTTATGTCATGAACTAAAATATGTGTTGTTTTTACAGGATTTTTTGCATCCTCATGATGCTCCTGGCCATGATCAGGGTTTTGCAAGTGTTGCCCGAGGAGTAGGGGTTGGTACAATTGTCCATCCTAATCTTCCTATGCATACATCACATCATCTGACCCCATCAACCATGCCTATATTGTCATCTAAAATGTCGGCAACACATACCATGTAGGCATCCATTAGTGCACCCTCTGGTAGCGAACACATGCCAGAACACGTGTCAGGACATGTACTTGGGCATGCAAAGGCCACTAGTACTAGTGATATTTTAGCAACATTTCCTAGATCTTCCCATATTACTAGTACGTGAATATTTCCGATCACATTTGTGGTGACCAAGGATTTCGTTCCCATAAAGATAGAGAAGGTCCCAGATACTTTAAAATGTTTTAATTATTATTATATATAATCCAACTGAAATTTACTTATTGATCGCTCTTTTTAGACTATTGATCCCATTATCATTTTGTAGGAAATGATATTTTTATAAACATATAAGTGATATTACATTGGAGATCTTCATGCCCACCATACGTACATGGTGGAATGCCCAAAATAAAGATTTAAAAGATGAGTTCATTAACCATTTGGTTGTGCTCTTCGGTGATAAAACATTCACTCGAACCAAGGTCCTTAAGAAAGTTGGTACCTATCTAAAGTATGTGAGGGACCAATATAGGTCACATCTAGAGAAGAACAAAAAGTATGAGCTTCCCCCCATGATTTTGGAGAGGGAGTGGAAGGACCTGGTGTCAGATGGAAAGGAGAAGGCTAAAAAGAAAAAAGGAAAGACACCATCGGGCCAAGAAAGGTATATGATACTATCAACAGTGTAATTATATACTGATTACTCTTTATTTTTACATAATCTAACGTATTTCAAACTTTTCATAGGTCGTTCGACACATCGAAGCCAACAAAGGTAAGACTAGAAAAACACAGGCAACACAAACTTGGCTCTGGTGGTTATATGAAATTAGCTGCATGAATTGTAAGTATCAATAAATGAAATATAGTATCCAAATAATAAATTGAAAACCGTTTTGGTTTTATCACATCATAGAAGCAAAATCCATGATCTTATGCAAAAATGTAGGGCTTTGAATTCAATAGAGTTCCCATAGAAGATGAAATGAAGATTTCCTTCCAGCAAGGCTATGGAGTCGTGGTTGAATGCCTAAGAGTCTTGACTGGGCAAACACAACCTTCCACTACATCCGACACGCAGGTAAATAAACTCAATATAGTTTATTTAAAATTGAATACTTGTGCAATCTATTCAATATTAATTTCCACCATAAAGTAATTACATGCCTATTTGTTTTAAACATTCAAGCAATGATAATACTGTACATGACATTGGAATGCAGCCTGGTGAGGGTGAAGCACAACCTACAGATGAAGGTCATGGTATGCATCTTAGTACTTTAGAGCATGTAGAGCGTGATCAACATGTTGAGCATGATTAGGCTAGAGAAGATCAAGAACATGATGTGGCACCATTAGGTAAAGAGGACCACTCTAAAGTTCTTTTAAACATATTTAATTGTAATTAGTGTATTAATTATTGTAACCTTTCATGTTTCAACTTTAGATCATGTAGAGCATGATCAACGTGTTGAGCATGATCATGCTAGAGAAGATTAGGAACATGATGTGGCCCCATCAGGTAAAGAGGACCACTCTCATGTTCTCTTAAACATATTTAATTTCAATTGGTGTATTAATTAATGTAACCTTTCATACTTCAACTGCATATCAGGATTTAGAGGGTGTTTAACATGTTGAGCATGAGTCTATAACAAAAGTTTAGGAACATGATGTGGACCCATCAGGTAAAGAGAACCACTCTAATGTTCTTTTAATTAATGAAATACTTGTAACAACAATAATAAAACATATCAGTTTAACATTTCTTTGTTATTGCAGCAGACCCCCCCTTGCAGCGACATCCACGTCATGAGCAGATGACTAGGCATACATTAAGATCACGAGCAAAGGGTAGAACAACTAAAGGGGGGACAAATGATTTAGAAAATGATACTCCACTTCAAATTTTTGTATCTTTAAAAAAGAAAAAAAAAAGTGGTTGTAATCATATCATGACAACCATATTTTTGATAATATGTAAAAACTGAAAGAATGAATATTATATTTTAATAAATGAAAGTGAATATGTTAATTAATGAATGTTATATGTTAATGAATGAATTTTATATGTTATTAATGGATGAATGAATGAATGTTATATGTTATTATTGGATGAATGAATGATTAATGTTATATGATTGGGTATGAGGAATTGAGAGTGATGTGAGTGGGGGGGAGCGGCCAAATGAGCTTCCACCATCACGTGGTTGGCCCTGTTAAGTAGATAATATTAAACTATTCTCAAAACAAAGAGAAGCTCAATAAGGTAATGCAATTTTCAATATACGAAATGCACCGTTTAAAGCATCAAACCAATATGCAAAGATGAAAAAAAGTGCTAACTTTTCACTATGGTGGTAGAAAAATGATTCTTTATACCTTGAATCCATGCTTTGCATCATAATTTGAAGTTGTTTCCATTCCCATGTTCTGAGTTTAGTTTGTTTGTATGGATTTGTATGAGTACCACATTGTGTTGTGTGTGGATTTGGTTTCAAAGCTTTGTTTCTTTTGTTTTTAGTGGTGACATAACTCTAAAATTTGACTTTTGTGCATAATAGGTTAGTGGAAAAATTGACAGCTCTAAAGGGTTTAGAGGCTTGATTGAGATAGATACACAAATATTTGGATCTTGTTGTTGATGGGAGGCTTCAACTTAACCATGAAATTTTGTACCATCTGTAGGTATGCAAAAGTTTCTCTACTTACATTCATTCTTGATCATAAATGTTGTAAATGATATTTTTGTTGATGGGAGGCTTCAACTTAACCATGAAATTTTGTACCATCTGTAGGTATGCAAAATTTTCTCTACTTACATTCATTCTTGATCATAAATGTTGTAAATGATATTAATGCTTCCAACTTAAGATTCTTTTCATTGTTATAATGATTAAAATGTTATACTTTTCTATACATTCAAGCATTCTCTTTCCCCCTACCCTTTGCTCTCTCCCCCCTCCTTTTAAGAATATTCTTTGTCATAAAAAATTCACATTTCTGTCTCATTCACACAAATTTATTTGAAGTGCTAGGAGTGAATAAAGATATGTAAAAGATGATGGATTATGTTTAAACAACAACTTTTCATTTTATAGCTAATTAAATCCTTAATATTTGAATAGTTTAGAGCTTGAATAATGCTTGTATATGCATGTGTAGCAATAAGGGAGCCTATGTGAAGATTGAAATTTAAAACATCACTTTGGTATTTTTCCATAGGCAGTGAAATGATATTTTGAGTAATATAAACCTACACACACATTGATATTTTTTAGCATTGCATTGAGGAAATTTGTTTCTCTTATACCTACCCTTAGCTAGACATGGAGGTATATAATATTGGTTTCTGGGTTTATTTTGTAAGTAGTTAATTTCATAGAGGAAGACTAAAATATTCTTAATGTCCTGTGTCAGGTGTGAAAGCATATGAATCACTTGTTGAAGGCACCATTTTGTATTCATCCAAAAAATAGTTTGTTCTTTTTTTTATGTTTCTTTCCTGTGTTTTTTTTAGGCTCTAGAGATGTAGCTCGACACTTTCCTTTACACTTTTCATCTATTTTGATGATTATAGTAGATTGTCTTCATAATTTTTTATCTAGATGTATTTGTAACATTATTTTCTACCAATCAATTTGTAAACCAGTCACATATTAAGGACCATTTCAATAACTTGTAGTCATCCATTATTTCATATGTTGCAGGTTGTGTTTGTGTGCAATAAATCCTGATGATTGCGAGAACTTTAATCCTACAAGTGTACCCAATCTTTCTCAAGTAAAAGTCTTACCTTATTTTATAGTACTTTAAATGGTTAATTGAAGGTACTTCTTTAGATCTGAGATAGTTGAACCATGGATTAAAGTATGGTATTAGATCAGTAGTATAATGATAAAACTGAGGTCCATTGAACACAAATTACAAACATAATTTACTGGACTATGAATAGTGTTACAATTATAATTATTTCTCCTTTACCTACCTCTGCATTAATGAAAAAGATAGCAGATATTGAAAGTTAATTACATGTCTCATGTATGCCTTAGTATTTTAATTTTTTTTAAGTTGTTCAAGAGCTTGATTAGGTCAAGAATATGTTCTACAAGCTCTATTCTCTTGACACTGCTCAACATTTTCCCTACACATTTTCTCTTCAATCCGGGCGTTTCTTAACTCCTTCCCTTGTTAGCCCTTGGTTGTTCTCAAGTGTAATTCTTTTTCTATGCATCTTGTAGTCTGTATGTATGATCAGTCATCTCTTATGAAACATGAATAAACTTTCATGGCATTGTTGTTGTAATTAGACAATTTCCATTGTGAGAATATTCATTTAATTTGTATGGAAGTGAGTCTTTTTCATATTATTTGACTTGGTATTATAAACTTGTCTTTATAGGATTCTGTCAGGGGGAACAACAAAACTGTGATGATAGGTAGAGTTGTACACCACCATAAATCATTTGGCATTATCAATATATTGCTTATAGAATACTTTGTGCAAGTCAAATGGAATGTGCAATGACAATTGGTCTCGAATTCAAATATGAATATAAGTACATTATACACAAGAAGATGGTATCTATTCTATGATTTAAAGAACCCAAAAATAAGAAAATTAATAGGTTCCATTTGTTTACTTGCTCTTAGACACTTGTTTAATTGGTGAGACCCTCAAAATGTCTTGCTAATAACCAGCAGTGTTCAAAACTCCTGAAGAGGTTAGATCAGTGTGACATTGGATCTATCTTGCCGATGAAAGTCATCGGCAAGATATGGACTATCAGAGTGAGTTTTCTATCCTTTACCGATGATTGATCTCTCACCAATGGGTTGGCTTCGATGGTCATCGCCAAGAGTCTCCACGATGGTACATTGCAACGAACATTTTTTATAAAAAAAATTGCATTGTTTCATCGCAATTTCGACAAAAACTACCGACAAATCACCGAAAAGGTCTGACGAAGTTGCTATAGTTACAATGAAGGCTTTGCTATAACTCCTTGCCCATTTCATCACAATTTCGATGAAGGCCACCGACAAATCACAGAAAAGGTCTGAAAAAGTTGCTTAGCTGCGATGAAGGCTTCGTCATAACTCCCTGCCCATTTTGTCACAATTTTGATGAAGGCCATCGACGAATCATAGAAAAGGTTCAATGAAGTTACTTAGCCATGACAAAGGATTTGTCATAACTCCTTGCCCATTTCGTCGCAATGTTGGTTAAGGCCATTGACGAATCACAAAAAATGTCCAACGAAGTTGCTTAGCTGCAACGAAGGCTTTGTCATAACTCCTTGCCCATTTCATCACAATTTTGACGAAAGCCACCAATGAATCAAATAAAAGATCTGATGAAGTTACTTAGCTGTGATGAAGGCTTCATCATAACTCCTTGCCCATTTCGTTGAAATGGTGATGAACTTCTGGTGTTGTTTCGACGCTTCAGAAGAGCCATTGCAATTGCATTTTGGTTGTAATTTGTTAGTGGATACACAAAGTTTTTGTCGATATTATGACGAACATCCAAGTCATTTTATGATGCTGACAACCAAAAAATCTGTGTCGTTATTTTGACATTTAATGTGTTGTCAAAATTTTGAAGAAAAAATAGTGATGAAATTGTTTTCATCATTTTGTCGCTTTTCCGACAAATATTGTTGAACGACCGATGAACGTTCATAAGAAAATGGAGTCAAATTGAGTAGTTAGTTCTTGTTCTGTACTTAGTTCAAAATCTCGCATCGACTATTCCTACAGCCACTAGAATTCCATTCTGTGACTGTATCTGTAGCCAAAGCAGATAGAGTAGTTCCCTATTTTTCCACCCAAAACTTTAGTCTTGTTATGCATTTCAGCTTATCATAGTTGTTAATTGATGCTTCATCTTGCTTTATTTCTTTCCAAGCAGTTTACTTTCTAGTATTAGGTTTTTCTTAGTTTTAGTGTAGATATGGCTACTTTGAGTTCCTAGTGCACATACAGTGCTAACCCATTTCAAGTTTACATCCCTAATTTGACAAGTTAAATGCACCTTCATAATGATTGAGATAGCTATTCAGGTTAGATTTTCAATCTTTGAATCATGGTTGTAAAGGCTGAGTTATGGAATCATTGTAGGAGGCTAATAGTTTTGGCGTCATTGTTGGGGATGGTGTCAAGGTAGGAAGTTATTTGGAGTCATTGATAGTTTCTATGCTATAGCGCTTCTCTTGAGTTGTTATTAGAATACCCCCTTGCTTAGACAAGTAATGATCTGCTATTCTTTTGATCATTCTTTGTGTGAGTTAGCTAATGCTAAGTTGATACCACATGCATAGAAGAAGAACCATTTCCCTTTATTGACGTATATCCTGATCTGACTAGTTCTGAAGCCTCCACTAGATTGATAACCCCTTTACCCTGGGAATCCATCAAGAAGAATGGGTGATACCTTCTTGTTTGAGTTTGACATGCTCTATGAAAGTTATGACTATACCACTGATGCTCATAGGCTTAAGCTATTTCCTACCACTTTAAAAGAAGTTGCACTAAGATGGTTTATGAATCTAGGTAGAGACATTGTGGAGACTTGGGAGGATATGAAGACAAAGTTCCTTAGAAAATACAAGGAATATTGTAGGGGTAGTGATATGAGAGGAGGCGATGTCTTTAGGATGCAATAGAAGGAAGATGAGAGCTTGGAAGATTACATTTCAAGGTTTTTGTTTTGCAAGCATAAATCTCCACACCATACACTCAATGAAGAATCACAAAATTTTATTTTCTTGAGAGGAGTCAATGAGAGTTGCACTGATGCTTTGGACTTGATGGAAGGAGGAGATATCTCCCAGGTTCCTTGGGAGGATATCAAGAAAATATGTCAGAACTATTCCAAAGTAGCTTCAAAGAAAGGGAGATCTTATCAATCTTCCATGTGTAAGTCAACTACTGGTGGAGTTTCAAGAATGGAGATGGCTCATTTGCAAGAAGATTTGAAGAAAGATACTATCAACAATCTAGCTACTCAGCTAGATACACTTCAGGCCAAAAAGAAGTAAGAGGAGGTAGAGATGATGTTAACAAAGTATTGTCCCCACTGTAGACAAAAGAAGAAGGACTACAAATGTAAGATGGTAGCTAACCTGTAAAGCAAGAAAATTCCACCTGAGTTCAAGCCAATTGGGATTGAAGAAGACCAAGTCTACTATGTTGCACAAAGGAATCCTTGGGCTCCAAAACAAGGTATGCCACCAGATCCACTATCCTATGCTAGACTATATTTTAAATCTTATTCATCTGGTAACCAATGGCAGCCCCCATATCCACCCAATTATGGAGGATACCCACCACATCCTTAGAGTAACCCTCCAAACGCTTGGCCTAGCCATCAGAGTCCTCCACCTTAGTGGCAACAACCTTAGGAATTGGAAGCAATCTGAAGGCAACTAGCAACCACCTCTTGGAAATTGGCAGCAAACAAATTAGTGGAGAGGAGGACAACAGTGGCCTACTCAGAACGCCAACTACATGCAACCACCTTCTTAGCCCCAACAATCTGCTATAATGCCTCCACTTGCTAATCCAAGCTCAAGTGCACCTAAACCAACTCAACCCACACCAAACCCAAATACCAAACCACTATAGTAGCCAATATATTCTACCGATCCAAATAAATTTGTTGCATGTGTTGTAAGTGTCAGTGACATTTATTTGTGTTTAAGAACTACTTTACCAACTCCTTCGACACCCATCATCACTGAGCTACTTGTGGAAGAGGAAGAGGAAACTCTGAATGATCTTATTTATCCAACTATGTCTAAAAATCCTAAACCAGTTCTAGCTAGGAAGACTGTACAAGAGCCACCATTTCCTTAGGGATTGGAAGTTGCCATGCATCAGGAAGAAAAGATACAACTTTTGATATCTTGGAGAAGTTGAAGCACATCCATGTCTAGATACCCCTATTTCAATCTGTAAAAGATGTTCCTACATATGGAAAAGCTATCAAGGAAGCCCTTCTTAAGCAACCAGGAAGGAAGAAGAGAGGCCCAACTACAATTCATGTGGTGGGCCAGCTAGCTAATATCATGTTGGGAAAGGTGACTATGAATGCCAATTATAGACTTTCATAAACACAACAAACAATCACATAATTAGATTCATATTCAAGTTAAACCAAACATTCCCCATAGAATTCATTTACAATGCACAAAATAAGAAAGAAATGAAAAACACAACAAAGAAATCTATTAAATCCTATTAAAGCAAGAAAACTCTTAATCCTATAGGGGAATTGGTGCAATTTTGATGTGGAAAATGGCCCTTTCTGAATCCCTTGTAAGCTTTGTGATGACTTGATGAAGATTTGGTGCTTCCTTGGAGAAATTCCTGCATAACCTAGCTAAGAAATGATAAAAATGGATGAAGAATGGATGAACTTGATGTGAGGATGATAACTTTTCCTCAATTGTCCTCCTCAAATGAGCATTATGATTTTGCATTGATTGTGTCTCCCTCAACAAATAGAGAAGGCCTCTATTTATAGAAAGAAGGATGGAGGATTTGAAAGATATGGAGGATGTAGGACAAAAGATAAGCCAATGATAAAGTGCCACTTGTCATCATGCTAATGGACAAAGGTTGAGCACATTTTGGAGAACGTGCAAAGAGGGGGAGATTCAAATTCAAAAGATGGCTTGAAGGATGAGGTGAAAGGTGAAGTTAATGTCACATGGCTCAAGAAAAGGACTTGTAAGATGAGTTAAATGTCTTGTGGGAAGGACACATCCTTTTGGAGGGATTTTCAAATTTGGGGAATATTCCAACCATTGATGCCTTTTTGAAAGTAATTAAAGATTTAAATAATTAAAAATAACTGATTTATTGAGAAAGTGGAAAAAGCTAGAGGATGTGACATGGATTAGAATTAGATTAATCAGGATTTGATTAATTTAATAGGAGATTAGATGACGTGACAATTTTGACTTAGATTCTAGGATTTATTTAAATCAAAATTGAGAGGAATGTGATTTACACTTAATTAAATAAAGATTTTTGATTTATTTAATTAAAGAGAGATGTTGTTAGCTTAAATTAAATAAGAATTGATTTAATTTAATAAGATTCATGACCTTATAGATTTAATCAAATAAAAGGGATTATTTAATTAAATAGAGACTATGAGGTTAATTAAATAAAAATGATTTATTTAATTAACAAGATATGGCAACTTAATTAGATAAAATTGATCTAATCCAGTTAAGAGAGGAATTTGATGACAAGCCGAGAAGATGATTCAGGAGGAAACAATGTTAGAAAATCAAGATCAGGTGTGTAATGTCAATCAATACATTTTCCATGTCTACAATGACTATCCCCAAGTATAATGACCCAAGCAGTCCTGTGGTAGCAGTTGTCATGAACAACATTCAAGTGAAGAATGCTTTGATTGATTTAGGAGCAACAATCAATGTAATGACCAAAGACATCCTGCATCAACTAAATGTTGCAAGCATGAGATCCACGCCTACTATCTTGAAGCTTACTGATAGTTCTACTATGAAGCCCGATGGTATAGTAGAAGACCTTGTGGTAATTCTAGACTCTTGGGAGTATCCACCAGATTTCATGATTCTCTCTCCTAAGGCCACCCTAGAAGGATATCCTATCATTCTTGGAAGGCCATGGTTAGCAATAACAGATACTTATATTTGGTGTTAGTTAGGTGATATGACTATTTTTTATGGCAAGAATACTAAAAAGCTTGTTCTTTATCCTCTTGCTCAGCCAACCCATAATGAAGAGGATTATGTATGGCCACAAGTTAGTGAAGAGGTCGAGGAAGTTAACTCAATGGTGCAACTCATGATGTTAGATAGACGTCCTTTGCTGCAACTTCAAGACAAAGATGAAGTGTTATCTAGTATAATTCAAAACCATTATGAAGTGAAGGAAGCATCATCTTCTACTTTGGTTAGGACACTTCTGCCTATTCTTCCTGCAACCACTGTTCCTACAGACATTGTTCCTGTAGAAAAACTTCCTATAGCAATAGACTTACTGAAGTCTCATCAGCATGCATTTACATGGGACTATCATGTTATGAAGGGACTAGATCCTAAGCTCTGTACTCATACGATCTACATTAGAGATTATTTTCAACTATTAGGGCAACCTCAATGAAGAATCCATCCTGCATTGAGAGAAATTGTTAAAATAGAACTACAAAAATTGTTAGATGATGGATGTATCTATCCTATTTTAGATAGCTAGTGGGTGTCTCCATTAGTGATTTTCCAAAGAAGGGAGGAATATGGCAAGTTTCTATTGATTATAGGGAAATTAATGTTGCCACCAAGAATGATCACTTTCCTTTACCCTTCATTGATCAAGTTTTGGATTCACTTGCAGGAAAAATACAAAAAAAGTTGCCTAGGACTGTACAAAGTTGTTGAGGTCTTTTCTAGTGGAGTTGTTCAACTCACCACCATTGACCCTTTCATATTCAAGTTACTTGTCAAAGGTCATCATCTTGGATTATATCATAAGCTAGCCTCCAGGGAAGTGTTCATGCAACAATTCACCCAGCATTCAACACACGAGCTTCCTACAATAGAAAGTGGTGGACCTAGCATCCCACCTTTTGGCTAAATTAAGGTATGTACTTTTCATAATAAATATTTCCACTTTAGTGGAAATCTATTTCTTCACCCATCTGCCCATTCGTCCATCTGTATCACCTTTCTCTCTCTTCCATCATTTCATTATGCCTCACTTTTCTTTATTTTCATTAATTGCTGAATTATTTCTAAAAAAGGAAAAATTGTACTTTCTCTCCATGATCTTTAAACTGCATCCTTTGTAGGCTCAGGTATGTATGCGGTAATTCTCATTCCTTAATTACCTTTTAAGTGAATTTATTTAATCATGGCACATTACTATAGGTGATTACATAATATGTCATCACTTCCTGTCAATTCACCACTCCCTTCTCACATGTGTGGACTCATGTCCAAATTTAGGTTGGGGGGTGATAAAAAAATGCAAATATACTACCCATGCATCAAATCATAATTTGGCTATGTCAAAAAATTTAAATAAACAGATTTGAAAATCTGGCTCACATGTGTGAGGTGATGTTAACTGAGCTACCAATTCTTTCCATCAACACTCTCATTTATCACCCCTTTTCTCACCTTAATTTCCCTATACTAGTCTTGAGTTATAAGTAGTAAATGGTAAAAACTAGAGATAAAGAAAGAAATTCATTTGACACTGGCAGTGAAAACTTAGGAGAAAGGTGTTGGCTTTCAAACAAGAATTGTAGAGGAAAGAAAATTTGCAGAGTGACAGTGATTTCAAACAATGGGAGGTGGCTTAATTCAAAATGAGTGCTCAGTTCATGACGTTTTGCTGCAAGATGCACAATTCCTAGAAGAATTTCAACGTTGTGGATGGTTTGATTATTTCATGAAGCTGGATGGCTTTGACGAGGGTATTGCACTCAAATTTGCTCAAACATTCTCTAAAGGAAAAGCCACAGTAAAAGGGTTAGAATTTGTGGCAACCGAGGAGAGAATTGAAAAATTTTCAGGGTTACCTACTAATGGCGAGCATTACCCTACCTCTAGGGATGCCAGGTTAGCTAGAGCAGAATTTACAGTACATGGCAACCCACCAATTAGCATAGACAAGTAGGGTGCAAAAAGAATGTCTCTGCCTGAACCATGGAAGCAACTAGTTGTCTACATTATAAGGTATATCACCTATGAGGGACGTTTGTCAAACCTACATTCGGTACATTTCAAGCTCTTGAGCCACATGATGCAGGGAAGGAGGATGAATGTGCTCAATGTTCTATATAATCTCCTCTCCATCATGGCAGCCAAAACACAAAAAGGTAACCTAGAAAACTTTGTCTCTCACCATTGCTTGATAAAATTGTTGGTTAAGAAATCTTTGCATAGTGTATCTGAGATGTCTTGGGAAGAATTTTTAAATATTGATCAATTTAGACTTGAGGAACCGCAACCTAGGGTTTTACCCCAATCTCATAGGGTTAGTAGAAGATTAAGCATAACTGAAGCCACTCTTGGTACTTCAACTTCTGGTGCTAGTTCTAGTATGAATCCTCCTGTAGCAGCAAAATAATCCATAAATAGTAGTTCCTCTAAAATAGATCATTCAAAAAAAGCAAGCTCTTCATCTGATTCTGATGATGATGTCCCCCTACAAACCCTAATAAGAACTAGGGCACGAAGGAAAGAGGCTGAAACAAGAAAAGAAAAAGAAAAAACCCAAACATAGCCTATGGAGAAAGAGGTGTCGAGTGTTGGGAAGAGAAAGGCTGACCCTATTCATCCTACATCCAAAGGAAAACGTAAGAGCACCCTTAGGAAGTCAAAACTGGTTGGGTCGGATTTTTTATGCCTTCACAAGAAAGCCCTAGGCATGGTGATACATCACATGGGGAAACTGAAGATCCAATGGAACAAGAGCATGTTGAAGAAAAAGAAGGGGATATATTTGAGAGAGTAGCAAAAATTAACACTTGCAGAACTCGCTAATATCACAGAGGAGTTTGAGGATGAGTAGGGGTTCCTGCAGAAAAAATAAGAGCAAAAGTAGTTCTTACAACCATGACAAGAAGTACAACAAGAACCAGAGCAAAACTAGGAATAGGAACAAGAGGTCCTGCAACAAGAAGGGGGTGAAGAAATAGTACCCCCGCAGCCAAAGATAGCTGGATAGCCTGAGTTCATGTAGATAGTATCATATGGGGAGCAACCATCAACAAAAAAACTGGTAGGAATTCATAACCCTCCCAATTTTATGGTTCATGCAACAATTTTAAATTTATGGAACGAAATAGAAAGGAGGGAGGAAGAATGGAAACAAGAGAGGAAGAGACTGAAAAAGGAAATCCAGGAGAGGGATGAGGTTATTAAGGAGAAAAATAAGGAGATTGCTACTTTGAAGAAGAAAGTAGATGACATTGTGATCCTGGTGCCACAAATTCTAGAATGCAAAGCTCCTCCAAGGTTTTATGCCCTGCACTTGAGAGAGAAATATCTCTCTTTCAAGTTGTCAAAAATTATTTCAGATTTAAACCCCTCCATTGAAACTCCTACTGAATTCTTCAATGCCTACAGGATTGCTTCCCCTGAGATAAAAAAATTGTTATGTGAATTTTATTTGCACAATTATAATGTCACGTAGGATCATGATTGGAACCTGTTGCTATATGTTGGGGATATTCAACTGAGAGCTTTTATGTCTTGGGTACAAAATGAGATTAATTGGGGTGAGAAGAACAATGCTTATAAGAAAATGGAATCTAGCATCCCATTAGCCATCAGGGCTAAGTCAAGCCACCCAAGGGATATTCGTAGAGAATGGCGTAGGATACTTCTTAGACCAAGCTATGCTAACAAAATCATGCCCTAGATTGAAGCTGTCTACACTAAGTACGAGGTCAAAGAAATGACAAAAGAGGAGCTTGTAAGAGGATACCTGGCCCAACAATGGAATAGTTTAACAGATGAGCTAAAAAAAGTTGAGCCCCATTCTATTCACAATTATGTTGTAACATTGAAGCCAATTGATAGGTATATCCAAATTGGTAGAACAAAGGGGATATTTTGGCTTCCCCTAACTTTCCAGCCACCCATTCTCATGTGGCCAGTACCAAACTATAGATTCTACCAATATGATATTACTAAAGAAAGGAAAAGATGGAACAAATTTGACAGATTGGGGGGATTTTATTGGGATCCAGAATCACGCTTTGTTGAGACAGATGTTGGCCAGCTTGTAGTTACAAACTTTGGAGCTTTGACCAAACAAAAGAATAACCCTTCCACTACTAGAGGACCAACAAGACGTTAGGTTGGGGGGGAATGATGATCCTAGTTTTTGATCAAATTTTGGGTAGAATCTATAGTCCATTTGCTGGCTGTGTCATGAACTTTAGTAGTTAAGTGTTAATATTTGCATAATGTGTCTCTCAAACCATTGACATTGGGTTTAACCCTATATCTATGAAGTTTTAATGACATTGGCATATTATGTGGATTATCTATATTGATTTTTCATATGGTTGATGAATGTTCTTTAAGGTTATTATAGATGTGCAATTATTATGCATACTGACACTACTATGCAAGACACAATTTGTGGATGCTAAGTTGAGAAAGGAAACTGCCAAATGGTCATATAGGGGAATCATTCAAAGGATTCAACTGATGGACGCCAACAACAGATTCCCCATGATAGTCAATTGTAACCACCTTGTATTTATTGCATTGTGCAATCGCATGCGTTATTGCAACACTAAGTCTACGTTCAGGCATACATGTCTGACTAGATTCCTTGCAGACGTAACTGTTCTGCCACTCTTTTCCTCATTTTTCCTTTTGGTTCCCTCTCAATTAGTGGGAGTTGACTACCCTATTTAGCTGGTAGTATAAATAAGGATTTGAATCTTCTTCTTGGGGTTTCTTAGTTCTTGATTTTTGTTGTCAAATGATATTGATGATGTATTAAGCATTCTCCATTTTTAATACAACCATGCTACTACACTATTTACACATTTTTCAATGAATGAAATGATAGTATGAGTTTAAGAATTTGAGTTTTTATTAGTCTTAGTGGATACTCATCCAAGGGGGGCCACTTGATGAGTAATCTGTTCTTTAGAGTAATTATTTTAGTTATTATTTCATGTTTTGTACTTAGTTCAAAATCTGGCATCGACTGTTCTTGCAGCCACAAGAATTCCATTTTGTGACTGTTCCTACAACCAAAGCAGACAAAGTAGTTCCTTGTTTGTTCATGCAAATCTTGAGTCTTGTTATGCATTTTAGCTTAGCATAGTTGTTAATTGATGCTTCGTCTTGCTTTATTTCTTTCCAAGCAATTTACTTTCCAGTATTACATTTTTCTCAATTGTAGTGTAGATATGGCTACTTTGAGTTCCTAGTGCACATAAAGCACTAACCCATTTGAAGTTTATGTCCCTGGGTTGACAAGTTAAATGCACCTTCATGATGATTGAGATAGCTATTTAGGTTAGATGTCCAATCTCTAAATCATGGTTGTAAAGGCTAAGTTATTGAATCATTTTAGGAGGCCGACATGGGTCACCCAAAATGAGAATGAACATCCAAATAGGTCAGCTTCCTAGCTAGTAATATCAACTAACTAACTTTTTAAAGGAAAAGAGAGAAGGAATTGCATGAAATGAAAAGAAAAATAAAAATTAAAAGTGAAGTGATACACCAAACTTAAGATGGATAATGAGAAACATAAATTAACACTTGGCTTCAACTGATGGAAACTATGTACATGCACAACTTGTTACAATGAATCTTTGCATACATATTTTACTAAAAGGTCAATCATGGTAATTAAAAAAAGGAAGAAAAACTTCACAATTGGAAACTATAAGCAATCTTATACACAATCAACAACCTACATCGATTTCCTAATTATAGAAAAGGCATAAACTATGAGACAAAGCTAAGAAGAAATTGTGAAATCTCACAAGTAACTTGATCAATCACTAACATGCACAAAGCTACAAGAACAAGGAGGTAAGAATTTCAACACCAAAATACTCCAAGGTCTACACTGTATTCCATATCCAAAACTGAGTAATTACAAAGCTTGCAAATATCTGACTATGGACTCCAAAAGTAACTAAGCTAGAAATCAACAAGTAAGAACTGACTGAAAAAAGAGTTACAAAAGTGACTAAGTAAGAAAGCTCCAAATAGTTACACTAAACAAGGAGATTCCAACACCCTTGGGTTAGAAGCCACAAAAAATCCATAAATTTAGCATGTTAATCTTCTCCACAAAGGCTCTAGAATGTTGAAATGATCAAGTTTGATTAAGTCCAACATGAAGACATCTCAAAAAGGCTCCAAGATTCCCTCCAATGCTCATAAAAGGTCAAAACAACCCTCTACATCTTTGGAATGTGTTGAAAACTTATTTTGAACTCTCCTAGATACTCTCATGTTGGAAAACTGAAAACAACCTCTCCAATATTCCTGGCACATGCTTGCAACCCATAAACTCAAGCATATCTCCATCTTCCCTATATGTCATGCATTGAAAACTTAATTACCTCCTTTTAGACTATCATTAACTATAGCAATTTTATTTTTGCATTTATAAATAACTTATATTAAAGTGATTTATATTTCCACCACTTTAATATAGTCTTACAAATTTTGAAGCTAAATGCAAAATAAAATTTTACTTGACTAAGTCAAATATAAATAAAATTTGAAGACTAAGTCTAAAGTCTTAAATTTCATTTTTGAAGATTATTCAAAAATAAAACACATGACCAAAAGTCACGACCTAGATAGAAAGAATAAAGTCTTTTAAAAAACATAAGGCAAAAAAATGCCTTCCTCCATTGTGCCCTTTGGGGTCTCAAACCCTAAAAATGAATAACACACATTCATTTTGTTTTATCACTTTACTTTGCTGGCTGAGAGAAGTGTTTCCATGAGGAACCCTAGCTCGAGCTCTTGCTTGTAATCTATGTATTTATGCCATTATGAAACTTTTCTTGTAGATTTAAGGAAAAAATCATAAAGGAAAATCATTTCTTTGTTTGAAATCTGGCTTTTATCATTCCATTTTGAAGCTCTTGAAATCTCCCAAGTCATGGCTGTGGTATCCTTCTAATGTATTTCTTTTGTGAAATAAAGCTCAAATAGAGCCACTCTATAAAAAATATGGTGGCCTCTATATATTGTTTTGATACATTTTTTATAGAAAAAGAAGCACAAATCAAGATAGGCCATGACCATCTTTTTGTAGAAATTTGTCTAGAGTTTTGGGTTATCAAGCACACACCACCATCATTTCTCCCTATTGCTTGGCTTCATGATTTTTTTTTAATTGAAAACCTATCTTAACCGTTCTGGGTTTTCCTCTTTCCCATAGATATTTTCATCTTATGGACTCTTATAAAGGAAATACTCATCTTCTTTGAAAACCCAAATGGGTAACTTCATTTTTGCAACAACTATTGCCTTGCTCTCATGATTGATGGATTATGTTTCTTATGGTTGTAGCTTGTATCTTCCTATTACAGATAAATGAAAAGCTTGTTCCTTTCATGGTGCTCTCTGTGTAGGAGATCTTTGCATTTCACTTTCATTTTGTAGAAAATCTACTCTGTTAAAATAGAAAAATAGTACAAAATTGTTAACTTTCTATACTCCTTTTTACCAAAAACGATGAGACTTGGAAGTGCTCAAGTCTTTATGCAAATCATGCTTTCCATTTTCTACTTTTCTCTTTCTTTGTTCTTGTATCACAATACTATTATTGTGCCTTGTATTTGGCCATAGTAATAAGAAATACTACCCTATCAACATTATGTGTCAAACAAAATCATGTCACACATGTTCCCTCTAACTATCCTCCTCTCATTCCATAAACTACTAGTTCTAGATAGTCACTACAAACAATTGCTCTACCTAGGTCTTTCTCACTAATACTGCTAACTTCTAAGTCTAGCAACCACCCTTTGAGGGCCCTTATAGACCAAATAAACTTGTACATTTTCTTAATAATCGAAGGTACTTGGTAGATCATTGACTGCCATGCTTTTAGAAGACCAGGAAGCTTTCTTGAACAACAACACTGTCATTTGTATCCCTTTATGGTTGTCATGAATATTTCCCTATAGGATTTCTTTAACATTATCTCCATTATTGTAGTTTTTGTCTATGATCATTACTCATGACCTTCACTACAATGTATTGCATTGCTCACCTTCACACTTTCTGCTTACAACTATGCTTTAAATTTTATGCTTTCCTTCACATCACTATCACACTTGGCACTATACTGTGCATTGATTTTTAGGTGAATTGTGCATTATCTCTGACTTTCCTTTATAGCACTATAGATCTAAAACTATCCTTGAAACATTCCCTTGAGATTATGATTTAATTCCTTTATCATCATGCATTATATTATATATGGCAACCTTTTGACTGTGATAACATTATCAACTTCACTTTGATAGTCACTCCTTAATGATTCATGTTTTTTAATCACATATCACTTACGACAGTGACCCATAACTCACCACCATGAATGATGTGTAATTGACAATCACAATAGATGAACTTCTTCATTGTCTACCTATGCTGCTCCGCTATGCATTGTACATTCTTCATGATAATTGTTTTCAGCAAGAATGATGTTAAATATGACAACAATAAATGATGTGAATCATGATGTAAATGAAGCATTTTATGTATACCTATTCACTACCATTTCATAATCATGTTGATATGATGACTTTTAAGATTGCATTTCCCTCTTAAATAAGCTCGAATGAGCTCATTATTTGATAACTCAACATGTTGGGCTCAACCCTTATGGGAGCCACATTTTAACCCACATGTTGTAACTTGATGAAATAAATCAACATTACTCTTCCTATATCTACACATGAATCAAAAAAGTTAGAAAAACATGGCATGTTTTAGGTGTGTTTGATGACTTTGATGGTTTTTTGAGACACCTAAAGTATGCATTGCTTATTTAATGCATTTTTGGATCAGTTTAGATGTGCATAGGTGTTTGTTCATGTAAGGTTTGAAAATTTTCATTGCTTAGAGGATTGCTCTAACACTGTTGCTATTGCTTGATGTAGGAATTAGGAGAAATATAAAGTTAGGAAGGACACAAGCAGCTCGGGGCAGCAATAGGATGAGATGACACATGAGAACTAGTCATTCACAGGAAATGACTAGTTTCCTTCTTTATATGCACATTTGTTTTACTTATTCATGTATATACTTTTCTTTATTTGTATTGAATAAGTAAAGTCAATCTCACAGCTTGTGTGAGATAATGTACATTTTTATATACAATAAAGATTACTACTTTGTTAAGAAAAGATTTGAATCCTTCTTTTATTACAGGCACTTGTATGAATGTAGTAATTTGTAGATGTAATATTTTGGATTATTTCATTTATGCAGTTGAATGTAATGTAGGAAAGATTTAAAATGCACACTTTTTCTCAATTTTAAAATCAACAAGCTCAACCTGATTGAGCTAAATCTGGTAACATTTCTGGCAACATCTACTGCATTTTTTCCTGCCAAACATTCTGACTAGCTGCCTAGGCTTTTCCATTGGGAATGGAGTCATTTGGAAAACTCAGAAACAGACCTAGAGCAGCCTTATACATGGTTGTAACTCATTTGCAACTCATTGAAAAAGATTAGGTCACTTGGAAAGTTATTGAAAATAGGAAACTACAAAAATGAAACTATCTAACTGTGTTGGAGCAATACTTAGGGAATTGAAACTTGTAGCTAAATCTACCCTACACTAATATTAAGACAAAACTATTAAAAAAAACCATTTACAAGATGACTAAAGTAGCTGCCCCTTCTTCTCAATATGCAATGATTTTCATGCATGATGGCAACTAAAAGAAGACAATACACTAAGAAGTGTTCAACAAGTTGATGCACCAATTCATGAAAAATATAAATAGATTCACTTACCTCCCCAAATAGATCATATGTAATGTTATTCAAGGGAGGATAAGTGAGTTGAACATACTCTTGTTTAGCTGCTAGTGCATCTTGGATACCATCTTCCATTGTACCTTCATGCGTGGGTACCTTCTTGGACTCCATTTGGGCTAAGTACCTAATTGGACAACCTCTTGTAAGGGAAAATATTGAGTTTTCCTTGCTGATCTCTTTCTCATGGACTGCCACTTTATCACCTTGCTAGCTGGAAAGGTTTAACCCGTGTGGTTGATTTGGTGAAAAAGTGGTAACTTCCTCAATATGCTCATGCTTTCCAAAATGAACACTCATTCCTTCAATGGATAACAATGAGATGGCTTCCTCCAACACACTTTCAATCAATACATTAGCCTCTAGCTCTTTTATACATTAGAAAGGAAGTTGCTTATAATTTTCATTACCACTCAAAGCATTACACTCCAAGTCATTTTTTTATTCTTCAACGAAAGAAGGAAAAATTTCAACTAGTTTAGCAATCTCAAGCTCCTCTATGCAACAGAACAGAAGCTCCTTCAACCAGTTATGACCTTGCAAATTAGGTTTATGAGGTTCCTCCTATTGTTTCAACACCTCTGCAAGCTATTGTTCTAGATCATCATGACTATCAACTTCTTCTGATTCTTTGTCATCCAACTTTGAACAAAATTGTTGAATTATGTTTGTGCACAACTCTTCATAGAGCTCAACATTAGCCTTCTTATTTACAATATGCACGAAAACATCAAAGCTCATATCCTAGAAAAAGGTATCAAATTCAGTTTTATGTTCTTACAAGTCTAATGCTCCATTGTTTGTTGATTGTCATCAATTGGGAACCCACCACACTGTCTGATGTCCTCTTGTTGTTTAATTCTTCGCTACTACAATTGATAACACCTTATAGATAGATGTAAAGGATTTACCTCTTTAATCTTTTTCCCAAAGGAGTAAGTTGTCTGGATCAATGGGTTACTCTTCTTCTACTTTCTTTTCAACAAAAAAATCATTCTGTTCAAAACTTGGAACATTAAACCTTGGAAAGTGAAGCCTTTCCTCAAAGAAATAATTTGAAAGGTAGCAGTTGACTAGGGAATTTGATAAAATTGTTTTTTAGGAGAGCTAGATTGACTTTGTTCAAAAACTATATTTTCTTATACTAAATAGGACCCTCTTTGTGCCTCCACCTCATGTTGATAAATATAAGCTTGATAAGCAAGCTCTTCCTGTTGCTTGTTGACCTCCTATTGTCTTTCAATCTCTTCAAACTACTTTTGGAAATATAAAGACATATTCTCCAAACTCATATTAGCTAAATTTTGAGACTCATATGAAAGGTAACTTTTCTAGTTGGAGATAAAATAAACCTCCCAAGGTTGTTGAAGAGCATAAGCATGATGTTGCAGCTCTTGAGCAAGGTTGGGTGGGTGAGGAGAATATTGAACATGTTGGTTGTCTATTGTTATTGAATTGCTTGTACTAAAACTAGCATTGAAATTGTTGGTATATGTATGGTAAGTTGATATAGGCACAACACTTTCATGAAATGGTGAATGGTAAGTCATATTACCATGAAATAAACACTTAGACTACTGAAACCAGTTACTTTGGGCTTGGAGTTGCTAGGTATGTTAAAACAAAACTTTCCTCCAAAGGAAAAAAGTACTGTCATACACACCAAACAATAGTAATGCATAGTACAAAAGGGACTAACAATGTTAGTTCTTTGTCCCACCAGGTGTGCCAAAAAACATTCTCTTAAACTTGCACCCAAACTGAGTTGTGAAACTTAGTTAGCTAGAGAAACATGGGAGCATTCTTGGGTTGTGGGTCACCCAAAATGAGAATGAACCTCTGGATAGGATGGCTTCCTAGCTGGTAATATCACCTAATTGACTTTGTAAAGGAAAAGGGAGAAGGAATTGCATGAAATGAAAAGAAAACTAAAAATTAAAAGTGAAGTGATACACTAAACTTAAGATGGATAATGAGAAACATAAATTAACACTTGGCTTCAACCGATGGAAACTCTATTTTCACAACCTGTTATAGTGAATCTCTACATAAATATTTTACTAATAGATCAATCATAGTAATTAACAAAAGGAAGAAAAACTTCACAATTGGAAACTATAAGCAATCTTATAACACAATCAACAACCTGCATTGATTTCTTAATTCTAGAAAAGGCATAAACTATGAGAAAAAGCTAAGAGGAAATTATTAAAATATCACAAGTAATTTGATCAATCACTAACATGCACAAAGCTACAAGAACAAGGAGGCAAGAATTTCAACACCAAAATACTCCAAGGTCTACATTGTATCCCATATCCAAAACTGAGTTGTAAAGCTTGCAAATATCTGACTATGGACTCCAAAAGTCACTAAGCTAGAAAGCAGCAAGTAAGAACTGATTGAAAAAAGAGTTACAAAAGTGACTAAGTAACAAATCTCCAAATAGTTGCACTAAACAAGGAGATTCCAACCTCCTTGGGTCGGATGCCACAAACAAGCCATAAATTTAGCATGTTAATCTTCTCCACAAAGGCTCTAGAATGTTGAAATGGTCAAGTTTGACCAATTCCAACATGATGATATCTCAAAAAGGCTCCAAGATTCCCTCCAATGATCATAAAAGGTCAAAACAACCATCTACATCTTTGGCATGTGTTGAAAATTGACTTTGAACTCTCCTAGATACTCTCCTCGTGTTGGAAAACTAAAAACAACTTCTCCAATATCCTTGGCACATGCTTGCACCCCATAAATTTGAGCATATATCTATCTTCCCTCTTTCTCATGCATTGAAAACTTAATCACCTCCTTTTGAACTATAATTAACTATAGAAAATTTATATTTGCATTTATAAATAACTTATATTAAAGTGATTTATATTTCCACCACTTTAATATAGTTTTACAAATTTTGAAGTTAAATGCAAAATAAAATTTTACTTGACTAAGTCAAATATAAATAAAATTTGAAGACTAAGTCTCATGTCTTAAATTTCATTTTTGAAGATTATTCAAAAATAAAACACATGACCAAAATCCATGGCCTAGACAAAAAGAATAAAGTCTTTTCAAAAACATAAGGCAAAAAAAATGCCTTCCTCCATCGTTCCCTTTGGGGTCTCAAACCATAAAAATGAATAGCACACATTCATTTTTTTTATCACTTTACTTTGCTGGTTGACAGAAGTGCTGCCATGAGGAACCCTGGCTCGAGCTCTTGCTTGGAATCTCTGTATTTATGCCATTATGAAACTTTTCCTATAGATTTAAGGTAGAAATCATAAAGGTAAATAATTTATTTGTTTGAAATTTGGCTTTTATCTTTCCATTTTGAAGCTCTTGAAAGCTCCTAGGTCATGGTTGTGGTATAATTCTGATGTATTTCTTTTGTGAAATAAAGCTCAAATAGAGCCAGTCTATAAAAACTATGGTGGCCTCTATATATTATTTTGATACATTTTTTATAGAAAAGGAAGCACAAATCAAGACAGGTCGCGACCGTGTTTCTACAGAAATTTTTCTGGAGTTTTGGGTTATCAGCCCCACACCACCATCATTTCTCCCTATTGCTTGGCTTGATGATTTGTTCTTAATTGAAAACCTATCTTAATTGTTTTGGGTTTTCCTCTTTCCCGTATATATTTTCATCTTATGGGCTTGTATAAAAAAAATACTCATCTTCTTTGAAAACCAAATGGGTAACTTCATTTTTGCAACAACTACTACCTTGCTCTCATGATTGATGGATTATGTTTCTTATGGTTGTAGCTTGTATTTTCCTATTACAGATAAATGAAAAACTTGTTCCTTTCATGGTTCTCTCTATGTAGGAGATCTCTACATTTCACTTTCATTTTGTAGAAAATATGCTCTATTAAAACAGAAAAATAGTGAAAACATTTTAACTTTTTGTACTCATTTTTACCAGAAACGATGAGACCTAGAAGTGCTCAAGTCTTTATGCAAATCATGCTTTACATTGTCTACTTTTCTCTTGCTTTGTTATTGTATCACAATACTATTATTGTTCTTTGTATTTGGCCATAGTAATAAGAAATACTGCCCTGTCAACATTATGTGTCAAACAAAATCATGTCACACATTTCCCTCTACTGTCCTCCTCTCATTCCACAAACTACTAGTTCATGACAGTCACTACAAACAATTGCTCTACCTAGGTCTTTCTCACTGATACTGCTAACTTCTAAGTCTAGCAACCACCCTTTGAGGGTATTTATAGACCAAATAAGCCTACATATTTTCTTGATAATCGAAGGTAGCTGGTAGATCATTGTATGCCATGCGTTTAGAAGACCAGGAAGCTTTCTTGGATAACAACACTATCATTTGTATCCCTTTTATGGTTGTCATGAATATTTCCCTATAGGATTCCTTTAACATTATCTCCATTATTGTAGTTGTTGTCTATGATCATTACTCATGACTTTCACTACAATGTATTGCATTGCTCACCTTCACACTTTGTGCTTAAAACTATGCTTTGAATTTTATTCTTTCCTTCACATCACTATCACACTTGGAACTATACTATGCATTGATTTTTAGGTGAACTGTGCATTATCTCTGACTGTCCTTTATAGCACTATAGATATGAAACTATCCTTGAAACATTCCCTTGATATTATGATTTAATGCCTTTATCATCATGCATTATATTATAAATGGCAACCTTTTGACTGTGATAACATTATCAACTCCACTTTGATAGTCACTCCTTAGTGATTCATGTTTGTTAATCACATGTCACTTATGACAGTGACCCATAACTCACCACCATGAATGATGTGCAATTGACAATCACAAGAGATGAACTTCTTCATTGTTTGCCTATGCTGCTCCACTATGCATTGTACATTCTTCATAAAGTATGTTACGTACATATATTTAAAGGTTTAAATAATAATATGTATAACTATATGAGTGTATTGCACAAATTAAAAATATTAATATATTTAAGTATATTAATTATATTAATATATTTAAATAATTTAAATATGTTAATATATTTAAATAATTTAAATATGTTAATATATTTAAATAATTTAAATATCTTAACATATTTAAATAATTTAAATATCTTAACATATTTAAATAATTTAAATATCTTAATATAGTTTTTTTACACTTAAGCATATTAATAAAGATTAAATATTTAAATATTAATTAATATATTTTATTTTTAAAATTATTAATCAATACATTTAGCATATTGAAATATATTAATATTTTAAATGATTTAAATATATTAATGCATATGATTTCCTTATTTTGCTACTTTTGGTTTATCAAATTCTTGAATATAGTGAATATATCAAATTTCTTTATTTTACAAGTTTGATTCTTATCTTTATTAACATATCTTTATTGTTACACTTATACTGATTTTTATCCTCCATCATTATTCAATTATTTTAATATTAATATATTCCCTTTATTAATATATTCCATCTTTATCAATTTTTTTATTATTACAAGTTTGATTTTTTCTCCATCTTTATTGATATATTTTTATTGTTATACTTATATTGTTTTTTTATCCTCCATCTTTATTAAATTATTTTAATATTAATATATTTACTATACTAATATATTCCATATTTATCAATTTCTTTATTGTAACAAGTTTGATTTTTATCCTCCATCTTTATTAATATATCTTTACACTAATAAAGATATATTAATATAGAATATATAGTTGGTCTTTTGGTGCTTCCTCTTTCTCATTTGTTTGCATCTCTTTATATGGTCATTTGTTCTTTTATTGGTCAATTGACTCCTTTATTTTTAATTTTATTTTAAATATTATTAATTTTCTTTCTTGCCATCCCTTGGGCCTTGTGCCCCCTATCCCTCTAACATCCTTCTACCTCTTTTTATACCTGTTGGGTCTGCAACAAACCATTTTTTCATATCCTTAAGTTCTCTATCTTGATGATGGATCACAGAGTGTGATTCGAAACGTTGATTCAAAAAAGCTTACACAATCGAATCCAGAAACAACTATTCATATTCTTATGGATTGTGGAAATCTAATAACATTGATAAAGTAATAACTATTTATATTAACAAGTTAATTACACATTTTTAAATTAAAAATATTTGTTTAAACAAAAAATTCAAATAAATAATGTTACATTTTATTTTAAAAATATCTTTAAATTTACAATAAATATATTATAAGATTATAAAATACTAAATATGCATTATCTTGTAATTTTTGGTAGAATTTTTTTTTGAATAAATACAAATTATTAATATTTTAACTAAATTAAAACAATTAATATACTTAATCAAGGAAAAAATAATGGTAGATAGATCAATATAATCTATTTTATATATACAAAAAATATTTTGATTATGTAATTTTATTTTTATATATTGTTAGATTAAATAATATTATGAGGGAGCCTATATCTAAATTAGATGTTATCATTTGGTTAAATTGTCATAAGTAAATGATCCAATCCATTAAAATTATTGAAAGGTCAAATATAGATCAATCATACAAAAAAAGTTAAACTTTGATAAATGGTATAATAAAAAACATATAATTCTCACTATTTAAATAAAACTAATTAAACTAAAACCTTTGAATGGTAGAAATATATTTTAAATATATTGCAAAGTAATTTAAATAAAAAATAATTAAGACAATGCACGCACAAGAAGAAAGACAAACTAGGCCCACTTGAAAAGATAACTCCAACACCCAACCATATAAAAGTGGAGTCGAGATACATTTTTGAAGGGTCTCTTTATAAAAAAAAAGATAGAAAAAGATGATTACAAATGGGGTTTATTGACCATTCAAAGGTCATATCTATTTTTATATATCTTCACCTTCCCCTCTCTCATTATCTCCCTCTATCTCTATTTCTCCCTCTCCCTCTTATTCTTTCATTCCATCTCTCCCTCTCTCCATATGTATCTCTCTCACCCCCTCTATCTTTCCCAAGTTATATCTATCTCTCTATCTCTCCTTTTTATATCCCTATCTCTCCCTCTTTATCTCTTAATATCACTCCCTCTTTCTATATCTCTATTCTTCTCTCTCCTATATCTATTTCAATCACTCCCTCTCCCTTCCTTTCTATCTTTTTATAAATATATATCTATCTCCCTCTCTCTCCCTCCATATCTCTCTCTTATACACACACACACTATGTTTCTCCCTCCCTGTCTTTATCTCTATCTCTATATCTCTATCTTTCTCCCTCTCGATTTCCATCTCTATCTTCCTCTCTATCTCTCTCCCCTATCTCTATCTCCTTACCTCTCTCCACATCTCTCTTCCTCTCTCCCTCATTTATCTTTCCCATTGTATATCTCTCTCTATCTCTCTATCTCTCCCTATCGATCCCTTTTTGTATATCTCTCTACTTCTCCTCTATCCTTTATTTTTATCCCCCCTCTCTATATCTATCTTCATAGCTCTCAAGTTCACACATATAAACACTATGTTTCTCCCTCCCTATCTCTATCTCTCTTTCTATTACTTGTCTCTATCACCTCCTTTATATCTCAATCTTGCTCCTTCTATCTCTATCTTATGATATCTCCCTCTCCATCTCTATTTATATCTCATGTTATCTTCTCTTATTCACTCTCTATATATATCCCTCTCTACTCCTTTATAAATCACTTCATATATCTTTCTATCTCTCCATCTCCCTAGGCTCTCTCATTGCCTCCCTATTTCTATCTCTATTTCTCCTTCTCCCTCTTCCTCTCTCCTTCCATCTCTCCCTCTCTATATTTTTCTCTCCTCTCTATGTTTCCCAAGTTATGTCTATCTCTTTGTCTCTCCTTTTTACCCCCATCTTTCCCTTTTTCTATCCCTCTCTCTTCCCCCCTCTCTCTCCCTATCACTCCCTGTTTCTATGTATCATTATCTCTCTCTCTCTCTCATTCACTCCATCTTTCATGCTCTATATCTCTATCTCTTTATTGCTCTCTCTATCTCCCTCTCACTCTTCTTTGTTTGAATTTCTATCGATATCTCTCTACCTCTATCTCCCTATCCCTCTTTATCTCTCATTATATCCATCTATCTATATCACTCCCTCTCCCTCTCTATTTATTGAGCAGCATGAGCTTATTAGTAATGGAGCCTAATTATCTTCATGATTCAAAGGTTTTATTTTAGTCATGTTTGGATCCTTTCATTTTGAAACTATCTCTTCCCATCAAGAAACCTTTTTTGTACAAACAACATCATTTGCTAAATGGCCCACCAATTCATCTCCCTCCTCTCTTTATCTTCTTTTATCCATATCTTTCTCTACCTTTATCTCCCTATCTCTTTATCTCTATCCCTATATCTCTATCTATTTTCATATCCCTCTCTATCTCTCTATATCATCCTCTATCTATATATCTACATCTCTCCCTCTCCCTCTCCATCTCTTTATATTGAGCTATATCTCCCTCTCTCCTCCCTCTTATTCTCTCTCTCTCTCATTCTACCTATCTCTCTCCCTCTCTCCCTCTCTTCTCTCTCCAATCTCTTCTCTCTCCCTCCTTTACCTATCTCTCTACCTCTCTCCCCCCTCTTCTCTCCCTCTCCCTCTTCCTCCATATCTCTCTATCTCTTCATCTCTATATTTCCCTCTATATCTACTTATCTCTCTCTATATTTACCTCTCCCTCTCCTCCTCTATCTATTTCTCTCCCTCTTCCTCTCCTATCTTCATCTCAACCTATATCTTCCTCTCCCCCTATATCTCTAGACATGTCTCCCTCTCTCTATTCATCCATCTCTCTCCCTCTCCTCCCTCTCCCTCTTTCTACACCTCTATATCTATATCTCTTTGCCTCTTTATCTCTCTTCGTATTTCTTGTTCCATCTCCCCCTCTATCTCTATCTCATTATCTCTCCATATATCTATACCCTTGTATCTCTCCCTCTATCTAGCTCTCTCTATATATCACTTCATATCTCTATCTTTATCTTTCTATCTCTCCCTCTCTCTCCCTCTCTATATATTTATCTCTTCCATCTCTATCTATCCCTCTCTCCTCCTTCTTTCTTTATCTCTCCCTCTCCTCTCCATCTCCATCTACATCTTGTTGGTGGAGGTTTTTTTAATATTATTTTTCCTACACATTATTAAGCATACCTTAGGTTATAGGAGATGTGGTTCATGTGAGGACATGTGGCATAATCCATCGATTACATGTGTTGCTCCCACTCACATTTGGGTGTTTGAGTTTCACACCCTCTTTTGGCCTTTTATGCCACCTCACAAAACCACTAATTTGTCACTTTCTGAGTAGGTTATGCCACATGTTTGGCATTTTCCAAGTAGGCATAACTCCCACCTAATTTGGTTATTTGAGAGTTATTGCCCCTCTTGGAATTATTTTCCCATATTGTGCTATATAATCAGCACTCACCTCTCCCTCCTATCTAGTTCAGATGAGTTCATATTAACTCAGTCAATTCAAGGGAGAGTTGAGGCATATTGTATCATTTAGTGTGTGATAATAACATCATTTTGTTATTGCACTATATTCCAGCATTTTATCTCTTACTGCTCTTGTGTGGAAGCTTATCTTGGTTTTGCAGGTGATCCTGGGTGCTCAAGTTCATCAACAACTCTTACACATCTCCATCTCCATCTCTATCTCCTTATATCTCTCTCTTGATCTTTTACCCTCAATAGATCTCTCTCTTTATATCCCTATCTTTCCCTCTCACTCTCCATCTCTCACTATTTCAAACATATAACATGATCCTTTTAGTAATGGAGCATGATTATCTTCATGATTTAGAGGTCCTACCAGTTGACCTATTTGAAAGTAGGTACACATTCTATTTTCAAAATGGGTACTCATTTAGGAATAAGATCTTGATCTAAGGCTTGATATCTCATTCCTAAATTGGTACCCATTATTTTCCTATTGGTATTTTTTTGGATGAAACTTCCCCTCTTCGTGGACCCAAATTCTTGCACTTACCCTATTTCTGGTTCATTTTGAATCTTTTTCATGTAGATCTGAGCTCACCATTGAGTTCAAAGGATCCAAGTTCAAGTTTTTCTTTTTTTTGGTCCAAATCAGACATTGGAAGCCAAATTTGTAAGGGTTTCAAGAGGGAGATTTGTTGCTAAATCCAATAAGGAGGAATCATTTTAGAGTATTTTGGGTCAAACCTAACCATATTGTCACACTTAGAAGTTAGAAGGCCCCAAAACCCTTATTTTCATATATAATACTTTATTTTTTAAGACAAAAAAATCATAATTTTTTATTTTCATGTGTATGCCTTAAATTTGAGAATTGAATGATCGTCATCAAAGACTTTCTTAAATTTGATAGTCAAATGACCACTGATGTGACTATATTAAGTTTAACAATCAAATTATTGGCATCTATGCCTATCTTAAATTTGATGACCAAATGACCATTAGCAGGTCGCTACAATCTTGCCCCCCTCTCCATCAACAATTTTGATTTTGTAAGTTGATTTCAAATGGCCATAACTCAATCATCCGACCTCTTTTTTTTGATAAATTCTTTCTATTTGGAATATAATTTCATGTTTTTATAATGGATCAATTGGTTTTTTAATTTTATTGCTTGATTTTCTCAAAATTGTATATTTTCAAGGTGTTGTTGAGTCTTTCTTGTTTTGGGAACTTTTGAGGCTCCGTTCTCACTCCTATAATAACTTTTTTAGGTGCATTTTTTTTTAAAGTATATTTTTTTATATACTTTGTAGTGGTGTGATAAGATTGATCCCATTCTATGTAAGAATTATACTATGAGTTTGTAACTAAATTTTGCATTTGTAAACATTAAGATCAAGTCCACTTCACTATTTTTGGTAAGTGGCACTTGTAATCACATTGAGTATATAATGTCTGATCATATATTTTGGGGGGGGGTGTTCCATGATTATATATTTTTTAGGGGTAATCTTATTCTTTTGTTGGATTAAGTCTCTTGATCGGTCTATTGAATGACTAAAGTTGAGGAGATTATCATGGGTATCAAAAGACAACTTGTAAGATCAAGTTGAATAGATGGACCTTTAAGTCTTGGTGAGATGAAATCCTAACACATTTTAGGTGGTTTAATCTTTTCCCAATCTTTGTGGACTAGTTCCTAAACCATCATCCAAATGGAAGATATTTGTGTGGGACATAAAGATTAAACATATCCTAGGAGTAAGTGGTTAGAGTTGTGATATTGACACACAAATGGGTACTAATGATATTGAGTGCCCTCATAACCTTATGACCAAAATTTGGGAGATGAATGGAGATTCAAATTAAACTCCATTATTAGAGGATCTTGCTGCAAATTATCTTGTTCCACTTAATGAGTTTCAACCACTTGATGATTAAAAAGTTGCAACTATGCTTGTTGACTGGGAAAGGTATGGCTATTTTGATGACACAGAGAATTCTTCTTCTCTTGGACTATAGAGACTTCTATTGAAACTTCAATTTCTATGGATCCTAATCCAAATTTAGAGGGTCCATCTTCTTCATCCATGGGTCAACATCTTAAGGTTGAGGACTCTAGTAATCCAACATTGGTAGAATCATTTGATGTTCACATTAGGCATCTAGTGTGGAAAATTATGGGGATGATAAATGTAGTCAAATGATATGCACTGATATCTCATCCCTTTCATCTATTGTTGCTTGTGAATATATAGAGGATACCCCTTGTTGAGCTTGTGAATCCTAGTTGAAACTTTTTTGCCATATTTTATTTTTTTGTGGTGTCTTGTGCCTAAAAGGATTGATAAACCCACTTGAGAAGGCATGTTCATGTGTTTGGCATGTTTGACTATTTGAAATCACCTTCCCCACTAGAAACCAAAAGGGGACACAAAATACAAATTGAGCCACAAGATTGTTTTTTGCATTATTTCTTTGTTTGTTTTACCATTGCAAAAAAACTCAAAAAATATTAAAAATAAATCAAAACGTTCACACAAACAAAACAAGAAAATCTATTGTCTTAATTTTTCTTAAAATTTAAAGTTGTCAATGTTCTTGGTATATTTTATTTATTTATTTTTATTTATTGAAATATTTTATATTTTGAAAATTTTAATTGCCATCTTGGTCATTTAATCTATCTCTTGCTAAAAGAAAGTGTCCAAAACAAACACAATATAGAAAACTACATTTCATTATCAAAACAATGCTTTTAACCTATCCTGCAATGCATGTAAGTCATAAATTCCACTTCTAGATTATTATTTTGCAAAAAAATATCATTCTAAGCATTTGATTTGTTTACCACTTTTAATCTATCCCAGAATACATTTGCTTGGCAGTATCATGCTTCTAAAAACATGTCAATATGCTTTTGATTAGTTTTGACACACATTTATTTGACTTGTAGTTCTTTTGGTCAATCGTAAGGTACTTTCAACTATGTATTAATATCCTTGAAAATTTCCCAAAATCATAACTAAAACAAAATCACATCTTCAAACTTTTAGACAATCCGACCAAATATAGACCTGTAACATATCTCATTAGTAAAATATCAAACCTTTTCTCATTGCACTTTTTAAACTATTATCTTTGGTAAGGGTTGGAAAATAACAAAATCTTCTGGAGCTTGTCTTAATTCATAAATCAACATATCATTATTAGTGATATTATCAAAATCTATTAAAGCTTGATCTAGAGCTCTTATATTTTATCTCTAACTTGCCTCTTTGCTTGAAAACTTACCTATTTTAAGTAAGGTGTTAAGCTAGCACATATCATTAGTGGATACACTAGCTCAAGAGATTGGGAAACACTCTTGAATTGGAAGACTCTGCTCTTTATCTATCATTTTTCTAGGACTCATAAGTCTAGTTCAGCTAAACATATCTTTATCTATTTTGCTTGGACTCGCAGGTCTAGTTCAAGTAAACATATATGTCTCTCTCTCTCTATCATTTTTCTTGGAATGATAAGTCCAATTGACGTAAGCTATCTTGATCCATTTCAAGTAAACAATCTTTAGATCTCAATCAATATCATTTAGAGATCTAGATTAACTTTGATCTATTTTGGTTTTGTCAAAAAAAAAATCTTATCAAGCAATTTATTCAATACTATCCAAGCTTAAAGTCCAAAAATGTACAAATCCATAACAATAATCGATGCCCATCACAAGGTCACAATATAAGAGAAATGTAGATTTTTTTCCAAACTAAGTCAAACATACAAACAACCATGGGGGTAGCCAACATGAGTTAGGAATGTCTTCACAACGACCACCTCAAGGTGGATATGAGAGCCCTATTTTATCATTTTCATGGGTTATTTATATCAATGAAGCATTAATTGAGACCCAACATTAGAGAAACTATAATAATTTGAACAAGATCCTAAAACAATTAGAATTATGGAATTTCTTCTTGTTTCAAATCTCAACCACTATCTTCAAATATTAGTTCAAAAAGTTGTCAATCTACCTCCTAATGTTGATGCCCAAAATCCATCACAAAACCTTATAAATACAATGTTGGTCACTTTTACTCACACCTCATCATCTCAACTGGACATGTCTAAGGTCCAATAACATTCTTATTAAGAAACACATGATCATTTTTCACCTAATCCATCCCATACATTAATTGCAAATTCCATCCCAATTATTATTGATCTTAATATATAGAAGATGCCACTTCCTTCAAATCCATCTCAAAAAAGTGCTCTATATGTAACATCATTTCTTCAAACATTATATATGCCACAACCAACACATTACTAACTTATCACAACCTTACCCGCTATATCCCATTATTCCACTTATCAATAATTTCAAATATTTCCAATATCTTTCCAAATACATGTCACCTAATTCAATACCCTATCCCATCTATCCATGTAACTACCTCCATTCCTATAACTAACCCTCATACATCCAATATATCCTCCAATCTCATACATCTTCTAAGAACCTACATCTAATATTCCTACAAACTCATATATCCCATAAAATCCTTCATCTTTTTACACATACACACCTCCCAACATATAATGGTGCAGCCGTTGAGTGTGGACAAGTAGAGGAATTTCTGTGAATAGTGGACGTGCAACAACCATAGATATAAATATGTGAGTTTACATTGTTGTGGTAGAGAAGGGTGGGATGTTAGATATGAATACGTGAGTTTAAACCATGCGATGCGACATCAATGGATTAATAAAACATGATTTAGTGTACAAGTATCGGTTTCACTTATTTTTTGGACCTTTTTGGACACCTCAACAAAAAGCATGCTGGTGTGGCATCATATTTGATGATGTGACCCTAAAACCTTAGTTATAAGTAGGGGTGCTACCAAACAAACTGCTGTAAAAATTTGGTAATTTTTTGAAATTTCCACATAAGATTTTGAGAAACACGAAGTTAAGGTGCTCAACTCCCTGATCCTCTCTCCTGCATTTTCTATCCACCTCAACCATAGCCATGGCTGACATGGAAGAGAAGCATGAGAATATACTGGAGTTTGAAGACATTTAAAGCCGTGATCAAAGACCCTGACTAGAGGCATGTGCATCATTGCTCTAGTCTACCGATTGGGCATGTTGACAAGACGGAAATAATTATTGCAGTCCTTCCATTTTGACAAGTTTTTTGCACACCACTCTCGATAGGATCTCTCACTTGATCTGGTATGGTACGTTATTCTTCTTTGATCTAAACAAATGAAAGAAAAGAGAGTCTGACAAAGTAAAATACCCATTTTCGGGATATGGGCACTTTTCTATTATGCAAATTAATTCTATGTAGATTCAAAGATCTACTCTAACAATTTGGGAGTGGCAACCTATCCCACCTAAGGGAGAGGACCCTATCCTAGGACAGGGTCCAATTGCTGGTATAGCTATGGACAGCCTAGGGGCCAACTTTGGATAGTCTGGGGACCACTGTTGGGCAATAAAAGTGTCAATAAATTTACACTTAGTATCCAACGACCAATCCCTTCAATTCAAAAAATAAATAAATTGACCAATCATGTAACGCCACATCAGCATACCAATATTACATGACTTAGTTACCCACTATCGGTGCATCACTTTTTTTGGCTCTTTTTTTGTGGTTTTTGAAAAACACAAACAAAACCTCAGAAAGTGTGCTCAAATTTTCCCCAAAATTTTTTTACATATTGCCAACTTGCTGGTCAAGGGACGTGGAAAAAAAAAAAGTTGATTTGAATGTTGATGACGTGGAGTAGGGGGTCAAAGTTACCCTACCCACGATAGGGCCCTCTCCCTTATAATGGTCTGTAAGAGATGCAGAGCCCTCAGTAGTATCACATCAGGAACAGGTCTCGGGTACATCAGAGCACTGTGTATGTTTTTATAAGGTGAGGACACTGCCAACAGAGAAGTTAAACATGGAATCCACTCGATTGTAAGGTCTGTCATTATTTTCCATCAATGATTGGAAAATGGAAGAACAACAATAAATTTTTCAGTCTTCTTTTGGGCCAAGCACCTGATCTGTTGAGCCTTTGGATGGCCTTATGCGTGTCTGACTACCGATGACTATCAAGAACAAATTATCGCCATTTCCATGTGGGTTTCAGAGACAATCACTAAGCTAAAATTGGATGTTCGATCCTTCCTGTAAAGTTTGATAAATACTCGCAGGGCTTCAAGTTGCATTATTGATGATAAGGTTTACAATATTTTAAAAATATATAAGAATAATTTTATTATATATAATAGTATATATAAATTATATTATTATTATATATCTCTCCCAATCTTTTTATATATACCTCTTTCTCCTTTTCTCTTCTCATATATCTCTATCTCTCTCTTTCTCTTCCTATATATCTCTATCTCTCCCTCTTTCTATCACTATCTCTCTCTCCTTCTCTCCCTCTCTCCTTATTGCAAACATAAAATGATTGGTAATGGACCCTGAATATCTTCTAATTCAAAAGTTTTGTGGATACATAGTTGATTTGAAGCTATTACAATATAATATAATATATTGTATTATTATATTATATTAATATATTATATGATATAATATAATATAATATAATATAATATAATATATATAATTTAATAATATTATATATATTAATATAACAATATTATAAAATGATATAATATAATATATAAAATGACTCAGACATGGCTAACCTCTTGAAAAAACACACCTATGTATGTACAAAAACACATTACAACATACATAACATGATGAGACGGCGTTGCAAAGGCCCTGCCAAATGGATGATAAAAGTGACGAAACCGGTAGATGGGAGGAAACATCACGACTAGGAAAGCAAGGAGGTAATAGAGGCATTAGCTAATGTTTCTCGTTGCTTCAAATTACGTCAAATTTTTTTGTATTTTTCGAGAAGTTATCTATTCACTACAGGCGGGAAGGGGCGCTGGCGTGATTAAGCCTTGCATTTTAATTGTAAAAAGTATTGTTATTACAAAACACTATATTGTAGGTTTTCTCATTTTGTAGGTTGAAAGTGAAACGTTGGAGAGCAAGGGGGAAAAGTTGCAGTTGGGGGAGATGACCAACCAAGTTGAGGTGAGGGGTTTGTAACTGATTGGGTTGTTACTCATAAAGGGTTTGAATTGATTGTTGTTTTTAAAACATTAAATGGATTGTAGGTTTCGTAAATCTTAGTGTATTACAACCTAGAATTTTAGTTTACAATATGTCTTGAAAAGATTTTGTTATTAAGATCATAGGAATGTAATGAAATACATTGTTTTACAAACACCCATTGTTTTCCAACAACCATTAACACTTTTTGTTGTCTACTTTTTCATTTTGCAGATTAAAAGTGAAAGGTTGGAGAGCGGAGTTGCAGCTAGAGGAAACGAAAAACTAACATAAGTGAGGTGAGATGTTTGTAACCAATTAGGTTGTTACTTCTAAAGGGTTTTAAAACATTATGTGGGTTATTTTTTGTAAAGGGTTTTCAAACATTGAGTGGGTTGCAGGTTTGGAAAAACCTAGTGTTTTGCAAACTGGAATTTTACAAAATAGTATGAATGTCTTGAAAAAAATTTGTTATTTAGATCATAGGAATGTAATGATAGGCACCGTTTTGTAAACACCCAATGTTTTCCCACAACCATTAACACTGTATGTTGTCGGATTTTTTATTTTGTAGGTTGAAAGTGAAAGGTTGGACAACAAGGGGAGACAAAAATAATAATCAAAGTGAGGTGAGGGGTTTCTAATAGTTTGAGTTGCTAGTTGTAAAGAGTTTTAAAATATTATGAGGGATTTTGTTTGTAAATGGTTTTCAAACATTAAGTGGGTTGCAGGTTTTGTAAAACCTAGTGTTTTGCATCTTAGAATTTTACAAAACAGTATGAATGTCTTGAAAAGCTTTTTTTATTTAGACCTTAGGAATGTAATGAAAGACACCATTTTATAAACACCCAATGTTTTCCAACAACCATTAACACTCTATGTTTCACCACTTTCAACAAATTTATTCATTATTTCTGATAATGGTAAGAAATTGGTGTTCTTGCTATTTGTAATGCACATGTATATATACAGGCTTCAAAACCACAAGGGCTTGGGTATGTTGTGATGTGGGTTGCAGTTTTATAAACACCCAGTGTTTTCCATTTCATTGCATTGCACATCTTTCAAACTCAAAGCATTACTTCACATTGCATAACTAATAAGTAGATGTTGATAGATGACAAAATTTAAACTATAATATAGTTTTTTTACAAAGTCAACCTAAGCAGTTATGCAATTACTTTACATTGCATAACTAATAACTAGGAGCAACTACCAATTGTATTTTCTTGTCATGGCATCCATGAGACCACATTTGTTTGATGCATTTTTTCAAATAGTTCACTGCCTTGTCTATGAAAGCAAAATAGTAAGCAATAACATAGACAAGGAAAATAACTATTTGAAAAAATGCCTCAAAGAAGTGTGATCTCATGGTGATTGGAATGCCATGACAAACCATAGACAAGACAATGAATTGTTTCTATGTATGATTTCTTATCTATGGTTTGCCACTATGTTTTGGCAGACATATACTCGTGCCTCCCACTGTGTTTTCCAAAATAATTGTAGATAATTCTAGAGTGATAATTGTAGATATATGATGATAATTAGAGTGATAATTGTAGATGGAGAACCCCTAACAAAATTTTGTTACAAAATGGGAAACACCTTATTTAACAAGAAATGCACTTTGGCTCACAGATATATCTTGTCATCTTCAGTAAATGTCTCAATAATATATTTTGAAACTATACCCACAACTATAGGGAACTCCACCTACGCAACCAAGTACTATTTTCAAAGATATTAATTAATTCATACTAGAGTGATAATTTTCGCTGCCAATTGCATTTGTTTGTCATGTCATTCCATGAGACCGCTTTTGTTTGAGGCATTTTTTCAAATAGTTCACTACCTTGTCTACGAAAGCATATTAGTAAGCATAATAGTAAGCAACACCATAGACAAGACAGTGAACTATTTGAAAAAATTCCTCAAACAAATATGGTATCATGGTGATTGGAATGCAATGACAAGCCATAGACAAGGCAATGAACTATTTCTGTATACACCTAAAAATGGTCTAGAGAATATAATTAATTAAATATGATTTATTTGACTAGTTAACCTTTATTTCATCTACTATTAAATAAATAGAAATATTTATTTATATAGTTCATCTTAAATTCTTCAATCTTTATTCTATTATTTTTGTCTTAATTAAATAAATGAATTTCACATTGTTTTATTTAATTATCATAATTAAATCCATCTACTTAATAAATAAATAGAAATATTTATTTAAATAGTTCACATTCTAATTCTTCTATTCTTCAATTTTAATTAAATAAACAACTTCAATAGTTTGTGTTATTTAATTATCACATCATTCAATCTTAATTAATTAAACAAGGTTAAATACTTTGTTGTTTAATTATCATATCTCTTCTATATTTATTTAATAAACAATTTCTATAGTTTGTTTTATTAAATTATTTATTCCCTTTTACTAATTTGAATAAATCATCAATTATTCAAATAAAGGCATAAAGAAAAAGTTCCTCTATTCACTCACCTACCAAATTAGACATCAAATATCCAATTTAATTCAATTGGCATTTCACAGGAAAGCTTTGGAGACAAATTGGAATCAATCTCTCAATTTCCTTCCTTTGATTCTTCCTATTATCTAGCCTAATGTTTTCATGGGGAGAAACCATTCCCATAATCAACTGAAGGTTCTTCATCTCTCACCATTCAATTCTCTAGATTGAATCAAAGCCTTTGTTGTGCTGCCACTTCACAAAATTGTTGTCGTAAATCTATATATATGGCCTTTCTCCACAAGAAATGGATCTCTCATCTTTGTGCAAACTTACTCTATAGGAATAGCAATCAAGCAATCATAGCAATAACATCTTAGCATCATAGCAATCATAGCATCTATAGAATCAATATCATGGCTGCATCATAGTTTTACTGTAGCTTCCATCCATTAGGTTTCATGTTAGCATAGTTTACAATAGTATCAATATCATTTAGAAATCACCATATAGAAGTAGATCATTGCATTTAGCATCATTCCATTCTTTAGATTGGAATTTTAACAGTCACGGTGCTTACCAAATCTGAGAGCCCTCTTTGATTTAATAAATCTTTGGAGATAGGAAACAATGAGACGCTTTCAAATTTTTTGTGATTCAAATTAGTTAATTGTTGTTAAATCTTGATATAATGTTTCATTAAGAAGTGTTTTTAGTTGTTTTACTTATTTACTTATTCCACACTTACAGTTTCTATGTATGATTTCTTATCTATGGCTTGCCATTGTGTTTTGGTAGACATATACTCACCTCCCACTATGTTTTCCAAATCATACTATGCTTGTATATGGTTGTTGGAAAAAATTGGGTGTTTAATATTAAAGCATAATAGTAAATTTGGGTTGCCACAACATTCCAACACCATGATGATTGGAATTCCATGACAAGCCATAGAAAAGGAAATTAACTATTTCTATGTATGATTGCTTATCTAGGGCTTACACTATGTTTTGGCAGACATATACTCACCTCTCACTATGTTTTCCAACTTGCAATCATATTGTGCATGTATATGGTTGTTAGAAAATATTGGGTGTTTACTATCAAAGGATAATAGTAAATATGGATTTTCATGGCATTCCAACACCATGGTGATTGGAATGTCATGGCAAGCCACAGACAAGGAAATGAACTATTTTTGTGTATGATTTCTTATCGAGGTCATAAGAAGAAAGCAATTGTCTAGAGTACCTACAACTTGAGAAAAAAGACCATTCTAGAAGAAATAGTCAAGTTTAAGGGCAAGGAGTTGGCTCAACCAATGAAGAAGGCCAGGAAAAAGAATAAGGGTCATAGGGCATGCCTAGGAAAACATAATTATCCCATGGTGCTCTCTGATAGTCCTTCGGATGTTGAAGGTGACAATGACTTGGAATATGACCAGTATCTTCTCTCTATGGTGCCATATGGGAGCTATGATGATGGTTCCTCCAATTTCATTGTGAACAAGGAGTGGTCAAGCATTCTCTAATGTTGATGACTCATAATAGGGTCTTCTCCTTGTTTTTGTTTTCAATGACACCATGGTCTTTGGATAGGAGGTATTTACAGTTTCAATATGTCTGTGGTTTTGGTATTTTACTCTTTTATGCTTATGTGGAGGTCCTCTGGCTAACATGATACAAAATCTTTTTGTTCAACATGGATGTGGCAACAACGACTAATGGTATCATGCACGGTTATGGGACATAATAACCCGGCCAAAATAACCCTGGACAGAATAACCCAGTCACAATAACCCAGGGACAAAATAACCCGGGGTCATAATAACCCAAGCCAAAACAACCCGTGGTCAGAATAACCCATGGACAAAATATCCCCATAAGAATATAGAAAAAGGAAAACAAATTTTATAAATTACATGTATGTTGCTAAAAAAACTTTATTATTTAAATTTTCAATTAAAGTTTCAAATTATGAGGTATGCCTCTTATATAATCTAAAATGTTATGGTTGTCATAACCATCAACGAATCATTTTAGTCTTTCTTTGAGTTCACGGTATTTTTTCATACTTGGTTGCCCAGTGTATCCAGCCATATATTTCTCTATTCTATTCTCTTGGAGACTATTCTTTTTTCACTGCTTTGATGAATTTCTAGACTAAGTTGTGCAATTTTTGAAGCAATTCACTAAATCCTTTCTGCCATCCCTCAATAGTATTATTGGTTATGGGAAGATCATCTTGAGTAGTTGAATAGCAATTCCACATTATGATTGGAAACTTGGGTGATCATCTGTTGCCCCTTCTGGGTAGTCTGCCAATCCATGTGTCTTCAAAATAATCAACTTATTCCCACGAAATTTCCTTTATTTTTATAATTATTTATCATTTTATAGGTTATTTAAGCATATTAAAGGTGTTTTAAGGCTATTTTAGGGGTATATAATGGCTATATGGTTTAGAAATTACCTAAATAGCCTCTATGGTGGCTCACAATCATATTTATAATTATTTTTATGTCATTTCTAGTTTACTAGCTTGATCTAAAATGACCTTGGGTTATTTTGTCCATGGGTTATTATGACCCTGGGTTATTTTTTCCTTGGGTTATTTTGGTCGGGTTATTCTGTCCAGGGTTATTTTGGCCGAGTTATTATGTCCTGATACCACTTAAAGTCACACACAAGTATATAATCCAAAATCCCATAGTATCGATTTTTTGAGACTTCTGGATGTATGTTGCTTCTAGATGAAACATTAGTCACTTGAAAGACTACAGTTATACCAGAATCACAAGTTTTCTTTATGTCATCCAATATTTTTATTCGAAATTTATGACAATTGCACCACATAGCCTTATGGTGTTTCACCTACAATATGTCAAACATGTAAAAATTATTGCAATATGTTCAATTGATAAACATATTTATTCTTGGTTGAATGTATGAAAAGAAAACAATCTCAACATATATATACATCAATATAATTGAAAATAATAAAATAATAAGGGTTATTAATATATTTATACATACCTGTTTATCTCTTAAACCATATGCTAAATCAATTTCCCTTTGTGTAACATTGGAATCTCCATTACGATGATCTTATTTAACCAATGAAGCCATACCTTCCCATGTTAATGCACAACCATATTGTTGATATCGTTCAATCCATACTGTCATCCAATGAAGATTGTTTGCAATGTACAAATGTAGTGCATCCCACTCTCGACCAACTGTATCAAAAAAAATTGAAATTCACAAACGACGTATAATTAGTTAAATAGCACAATATACGACCTTAATTTATAATTGATGTATATTGAAGATTAAAAATTAAATAAGTACAATATACATAAAAACCATATGTAAAATGTATTCCAATTAATCTCCATGACCATCTTATAATTACCTCTCACTTTCCTCAATCTACCTTTCCCCATCAGGTACTCCCCTTCGAATTTGTTAATGGAGTTGGGATCCCAAATGTGATCTACATGTATCTTTGCTACAAACTTAGAAGATATTCACTAATGTACACCATGGTCTGGTATACCATATATCCCTCCACAATAGAACCCTCAAGATGTGCTCTTTGTCTAACCAAAGCCTTAAAAAAAATTAAGTTCTCTCAACCATCCACATTGACCTTGTGTGTACAGGTCCACACAATTCAATCTCCTCAACTTGGTGTATGAGGTAGTGTTCTTGTGCATTGAAAAATTTTGAAGGTAGAAACTTTTGCATTTCACACATTAGACGAGAAATTTTTCTCTTCCAATAATTTATATCTTCTTTATGGGATGACAACCATCTACAAGTGATTCAAGGAACAAATATATTAACGAGATTTAACAAAAATATATAGTATATTACATAACAAGTAAAACAAATGGAAATTATAAGATGTATACAATGAATTGAAAAAATATCGCTACTTACCTCATGTATTTTCCAAGATTATATATAACTTGCTTGACATTATTGTCAAAAATTGTGGGAGAGATAGAGGTAGAATGTACTGCAACAATTATAAAATGATCTTTCATTATTTTTCCAAAAGTAGTAAACATAATACACTAAAAAGTACATGCATTATACAAGTGTATATAATATACCAGAATAATTACCTTAATGAAGGTATGCCAATCATGTGTTTTCATCCCTGACCCAAATTCACCTTTCTTTGTAATTATATTGTTTATGTTCGTAGCAAATCCTATGAAAAATTATTTTTTTTGTATGACTTCTTTTATAGCATTGCTTTGTTGCTCTGTTAATAACCAAGGAAGGGAACTTATATTAATTTGGTCTCCATTGTTATTTAATTGAATGGAATTTTTCATTGCATTATTGGCTTCCTGAATGTCACTACAAATTTTGACTTTTTTTTTCTTTTTCATGCCTTCCATCCAATATTTTTTATAACATTTATGTTGTACTCTTTCTGATATGCATTGTATCAAAAAAATGCACAATTTGTAGCTGCTCATAGTAGGACAACCTACTAAATTATCTGGGATAACTTTTCAATCCCTCTAGAAGCCAACCATTAATGCCTTGATGACCTTCATGAAGCATATAAGTTAAACAAATTAACAACAAAAATCATTGTCAATTACAACATGAGTAAAAACAACACAATATAAAAATATAAATTCAAAACATATCATATATGATAGATAAACAATTTGATCCGATGTATAACCTTGATGATTAATTCTATTATATTCCAACTTCTATAGACGAGCTATCATTCTTCGTGGTTTTTATGTAGTCTTTTCTTTCCCATTGAAAATATGTTTTTCAGTAGTTCGATACTTATGATTTCTATGGAGGAAGTGCCTATACTCATCAAACACCTAGTTTCCTAAACTTGTTGAATAATGAGATTTCATCTTTGGACCACAAATTGGACATGCAAATTTTTCCTTTGTTTGAAGACCTACAAGATCATATATAATTGGATTAAATATGTCAATTTTTATAATTATATATAATGAATAGATTACTTTAAAATCATGCATGATATCTACTTCATAAAATTAAATATTGTTAAAGTGCAATCGAATTTTATAACATAACACAAAAATGTGTTAGCCCTGGGGCATCATGAATTGTCCATACAAGCATTGCATGGAATTAAAATTGTCTTTGTCCTATTGGTCTAGAGATATCATACATAGTGATGTTATTTCATAACTTTAGTAACTCGTCGATAAGAGGCTCAATATATACATTCATATCTTTAACTTGGTATTTACCTAGTTGAATGAACATAAACATTACATAATTATTATAACCATTTTATTGCAATATATATCAATTAATGTACATGACTATTGAATGAAAAAAATATAAGTCATTATGCAACAAATAAGACAAATGAGATGGTACTACGTTAAAGAAAATTTATGTAAACAAATACCTGGAAAAATCATTGACAACATTATATGCTCCCTCTTTATTGACATCCATGGAGGAATGTTATTGTTGATAACAAAAACAGACAACATCAAGTAAATAGATCTCAGCTCTCCAAATGGATTGACACCATTCACTCCCAATCAAAGCCTGAGATTATGAGGTTCTTCTTTAAAGTGTGGTCATTTTTCCTCCATGTCCCTAAATGTAGAACCATTCACAGGCATTTGAAGAATATCATCTCCACTTCTATTCCATGCATGGTAATCCATAAATTGCGCTCAACTTTTACACCTAAATAATCGTTGCATGGTATCAGGACATAATAACCTAGCCCAAATAACCCTGGATAGAATAACCCAACCAAAATAACCCAAGGACAAAATAACCCATGGTCATAATAACCCATGGACAAAATAACCCGTGATCAAAATAACCCATGGACAAAATAACCCAAGGTCATTTTAGATCAAGCTAGTAAACTAGAAATGACATAAAAATAATTATAAATATGATTGTGAGGCACCATAGAGGCTATTTAGGTAATTTCTAAACCATATATCCATTATATACCCCTAAAATAGCCTTAAAACACCTTTAATATGCTTAAATAACCTATAAAATGATAAATAATTATAAAAATAAGGTAAATTTCGTGGGAAGAAGTTGATTATTTTGAAGACACATGGATTGGCAGACTACCCAGAAGGGGCAACATACGATCACCCAAGTTTCCAATCATAATGTGGAATTGCTATTCAACTACTCAAGATGATCTTCCCATAACCAATAATACTATTGAGGGATGGCACAAAGGATTTAGTGAATTGCTTCAAACATTGCACAACTTAGTCTAGAAATTCATCAAAGCAGTGAAAAAAGAACAGAGTCTCCAAGAAAATAGAATAGAGAAATATATGGCTGGATACACTGGGCAACCAAGCATGAAAAAATACCGTGAACTCAAAGAAAGACTAAAAAGATTCGTTGATGGTTATGACAACCATAACATTTTAGATTATATAAGAGGCATCGCTCATAATTTGAAACTTTAATTGAAAATTTGAATAATAAAGTTTTTTTAGCAACATACATGTAAATTATAAAATTTGTTTTCCTTTTTCTATATTCTTATGGGGATATTTTGTCCATGGGTTATTCTGACCACGGGTTATTTTGGCTTGGGTTATTATGACCCCGGGTTATTTTGTCCCTGGGTTATTGTGACCGAGTTATTCTATCCAAGGTTATTTTGGTCGGGTTATTATGTCCCATAACCACTTTAAGTCCTTCAGATTAATTTTGTTCATCATCCTATGGTACTGGCTATGATTGAATGAAAATGATCCTAAGAGAACTGTTATTGAACATGATAATGGATTTACCATGGTTAATACAAGGTTGATCGAGCGAGCTAGAAATGAGCCCTATGTTCTTCCAAGCCAATGTGAGCAGGTAACTTACTCAGAGGTTCCAGGTAAACTGGGTTGGTCATTATTTGTTAGACATGATCCAAGAGGAAGGCCGGTAAAGTATAATGTGGTGGAAGAAGAAGATATCAAAGAACTAGAAGATGATGTAGATGATGATCAGGATCAATAGTTAGTTGATGATGTCCCTGACGAAGATGTCGAAGAGGAGGAACTAGATCATAATGATGTAGGAGTTAATGTTCATGAAGATGATATCCGTGTGGATGATGAGATTATCGAAATGAATATCGACGACGATGATGATGATATGACCAATCCTTACAATGTCAAAACTGGATTGGATGATACATACAAAGAGTTGGATGAATGTTGTGCCCTTAACACACACGCCTTGTTCAGAATGGGGACCCTCTTTTCTTTTTCCTTGTCAAGTCATTTTTGTCACCACCTCATTTTTCAGGTGTCCCAAGTGGTCAGCGTACCCTCGAAGTCCCATCTTAAAGTGACCATGTTTTCCCACTCATCTTTGGTTAAGCCCTGAGACTTTTCGGGCTTTCCTTGGCAGTTTCCTTCTGCCAGCAAATCTGGGCCCTTCTGAACCTGGCCCACCAGGTTTTCGTCTTTGGGCTTCCTCTGGGAGTTTGTCGTTCCTGAACCCCGTGTCCTGGATCATCAATTTCCACCAAGTTTCAATTTGTGCGAAGTTCTGGATTGCATTTGTGCCCTCCAGGTCCAATCTGTCAGGCCGCTGTTCCTGGAATCACCTTCGCCCTTTGTCGTTTCCAGTGGAAAAACCCACTAGCACCCTACCTTCTGGAGTCTGGGTCCCTTCTTACCGCTGGTATTAAAAGAAAAATGTTTAGCAGTTGTTTTAGCACCTCTTTCCAGCCCTCGAACCCTGGACCTCCCGCCATCGTTCGCTAATTTACCATTCACCAACCAACGGGTCAGTCGTATAGGCATTAAATGAGGCCATTAATTACAAAAGAGGGTATAAATATTGGGCCCCAACCTTTCATTTTCATTTGTCAGGATTGTAAAAGAGGTCAGAGTGCTTGCCTGAGGAGTTTGTTGCTTTCATCGATTGCTACCCTCACTCCCGTCACCTTCATTTGTTGATCCTTAATGGATTTTGCAATCTCCTTCATTGGGCTCCCCAGGTAGGTTCGTCGCCCGCCCTCCGTTGGGGTTTTTCATAATTTTGTGCCTAAAATGATGAATAACATGGGTTAAAAATGCTTTAATTTGCTAAAACTTGATAAAACACACAAAACCCATATCTTTGAATCTTCAAAAAACCTCCAAAGCATCTCCTAAGATCAAACCAGAACTGAACCTCGCTTCCACCATTCATTGTTTAGGGGTGGTCATGTCCTCCAGGTCTGGGTTTTCACTTAGCCGTCAAGAACTCACAAAAATGAATAAACTTTCAAAACGGCAGATTTCCCTTTTGAGCCCGAACCCTCGGACTGTCGTCATTCGATTGTCGTTTTGCCTTGCCGAGCCCAGAAAACTAGCCTCCATTTTTCCTTCTTGGGCCCAAAACCTTGGACTTCCATGTCTAGAATTTTGTGAAGTTTTCACCATTTCCAAATGGTAGAATGGTCCCGTCTGCCCGACCCCCGGAGCCTGCCTTGCATCTCGCTGTCTAGCATTAAACTCTAAGAAATCATCCTTTTGTCATGACCCTGGGTCACGGTCCATGGCCTTCCATCACAGCTTCGCCCTTTCGTAACTACCATCTAGCGACGACCTTCTACCTCCCGGACCCTAAGCCTTCATTTGTCGTGAAGAACAAGGATCGATGAGCTCTAACATCCTTGCCCTTGTCGAGCTCTGACATCCAGGATTTTGTCCCACTTCCGATTGGTTCAAAAAGGGAAAAACATGCCTGCCTTTCTGACCTCCAGGCTCCGCCCTCTTGTTCATCGAGAGAAACTTCACATGGAAAATTAGACATCCAATCTTGATGTTGGGTCCAGTCCGTTGGACCGCTCCATCTGGGTTTCTATTTCTAGATTTTCATTTCGAAATAGCAAAAAACACGACAACCTCCTACCCCTCTAGGCCCAAGTTCCTCAAAGTAGAAGCTGAAAATCGATTGTCCTTGGCCCACCCGGGTCCCGAACTCTGGAGTTCCATCCCTGGAACTCCATTTTTGGCCGGGTGTTTCAAACAACAAACTACAAACGACTTTCCGGCCTTACACCTCTAGGAGCCCCAAAAGTGACCTAAATGGCCTCAAATTTGAAAATGAATGCCTACCCACGTGCTCAAATTTGGCCCTCTTCAACTTGAGCCTTTCAAACCATTAAAATGTGAAGATGGGGGAAACCACCCAGATCACCCCGGCCTATTTTCCCCTTTCAAAACAACATTCTTATCGGGCAATTATGCCCCTTTCAGCCCGAATTGTCCTAAATCCCTTTAAAAGTGATTAACATCTTAAAAGAAAACATTTAACTTTATTAGTCATATTATGTCTACTTTGATTTAGTTCATAGGATTTTGGGCTAATGATAATGTTTTTTAAAAGGTTGTACTCATTGTGTCCATGCTGGCAGGATATATGGAATCAGGTGCAAGACCCTCGGGGGGAACTGCAGAGAAGGACAAAGTAAAGAAATTAGGAAAGACTCCTCGAGGGAAGGAGGATAAGGACTAGATGAAGTTCTAGTTCTAGGGTGAACCTCTACGTTCGAAAATCACCATAAACTAGAAGGAAATCACAGACACTAATATCGGCCATGTCGACATTGATGAGTTTACGCAAAGGGTCAGAAGTCACCCAAGGACTGACAATGCCAAGTTAATCAGGTAGAGTGGAATCACGAAGGTTGTGGGCTTCCCCCATCTCTCATTGCCCCTGAGCTAGATATGGCATGTCTACAGGCCTACCAACCTGAGACAAGGACCATCATTGATAGAGATGGCAATATTCTAGCTGACATGTCGGTCAAGGGAATTACAAAGACCTTTCACATTCCTACCTTTGAAGAAATGGAAATGCCCACCATAGAGGAATGCAAAGCGGCATGAGATGACAACCCGATGGGCTGCAAGAGATTCATAAATTGGCATTGGCCTCCAAATTCTACATGACCTCCTATTTGGTCTATTCACTAGGAGAACAAAGGCAGTATAGTGGATTGTTTGTAGCACCCAATGAGGAGTCAAGGCGAAGATTGAAAGTCTATGACAGACATACTCAGCTCAAATTCAGAAACTTTAAGAAGGAATATTGTAGGGTGAACGACGCCTTTATTAGTCACATCATCTGATTACTTGGAGGGGATTTTGAGAGGAGAGTCTCTCACAGTGTGTGGGTGTTCCTAAAGCAGTACGCTTTCTTGTTCCTGCAATTTCCCAAATTCACCTACATTTGTGCCCAGGGTTTCACTTAAAGACCAAACAAGTTGCTCTGATACCCCAACGAACGAATTATACTACTGGAACTCTCCCGGTAGCTATAGCATGTGCACACTATCGTCAATAACAAACATCTGGTAGGGATCTCTTATCCCTTGACCTTCGGTCAAGGCATGTATAAATTGCAAACTTCCCAGTGTGTTGGGAACTTAGAAAAGGAACTGGCAGAATACCACTTCCAACTACACATTGCTCACCCACAGATGGACCCATATGGGCATGTGATAAAAGCACTGGGACCGGAGTACACCCACTTGCATCATGTTGAGGATTTCTGGGAAAACTGCCAGGATGACAAAGAGGTGTGTGCCAGGCACTACATGAGGATGACTACATACTTTGTAAGAAGGGTGCAATTGTTCCCTATACTGGATCAGGTTTAGGAAGATGAAGGCACCATCATAGATCTCCGGTATAATGCAATCTCCAACTTACTGCTGCCCGCAATTGATTGGGATGAGCAAGAGGTTGATGACCTCAACATCTTAACTAAACTCATCATGGCCTGAACTGAAGAATGGGTTAAAAGGAAAGTGGTTTAGCTAAAGCAACAAGGAGTGGTCCTAACATATGAAGGACTCAAGAGTGAGTACAGTGCAATCAAAGATTTCACCACTACTATTTCAATGGGTGAGACATCCAAATCTCCTCCGATCACCAAATCAAAGAAGAGGAAAGAAGTGGAAATGGAGCAGTCTCTGGATCCCAAGGTATAAAGAAGGAAAGATTCAGGAGGCTTACCTTCCAAGAATCCCAAGTGAACAGGGGGCACCATGGAGCAGCCCATAATCTAAGAGGGTGAGGAAGAAAAGACATATCAGATAGAACCTCTTTCGGCTCCCCCTATCTCAACTACCCCATTGTCTGTCTCCCTAGCAATGGTCGCCACATCCCCACTGGCAGTAGATATCTCAGTCCATCTTGCCCCTTTGCCTCTGGCTGGGCCCATAATAGTGATTGACTCTTCCTCCATCATGACTACTCCTCCTTCCTCCACCACCATGTCATCTACCGTATCACTCCCATTAGCTACAATAACAACACCAATGCCCGCTCCCACATTGACCAAGGCTTTCTCAAAACACATCCAAAAATCTCACTTTTGAGCTCTCCCAAATCCTTATGGACCCCACCCTTCAAGCTGCCTTAGTGCAGGTCCTCACTACTGCTAAGCCCTCGCAACCTCCAGCAGGACCACCAACGATCGAGGCCACAATGTTAATTTCTCAGGAGTGGGAGAGGTGGGAGCAAGAAGCCTCGAAGCCAATTGAAGAGGAGGCTGATGAATATCATGAACACCCTAAATACACGCACTAGACAATTGACAGGGTGGCCTATGAAAGAGGAGGGGATAGGCTCTTTTGAAAGTGGAGATGAGGAGGAAGATGTCGGGGTAAGGTGATCATACAAACCTTCGATGATGATCTTGAAGAAGAGGTGGCCCGACAGTTGAAGCATGATGAAGAAGAGACAGAAAGGTCACCTCCCAGGAAGGATCAGGAGGGCAACATGACAACAGAAAATATAGAAATCCCTGTAGGGGAAAAACAACTAGAGATTGTGCCACCACCTCCTAGAGAAGAAGAAGATATAGAAGAATACCAACCCAAGGAATACATGCACAAGGGCGAACAAATTGAAGATATAAAGGAAAAGGAAATTGAAACAGAAGGAAGTCCCCATAGGAAATTGATTACTAAACCTCTCATAAAATTCCTCACATTCATCCAAGATTCTAATGAGGAGGAGGGAGATAGCACCAAAATGAAAGGTTCCCAAATGGAAGTCCAAATGGGGCAGGGCGAAGGCGATCAAGAGCCACGAAAAGGAGAGTCTGTCGTGCCCGAGTGGTCGGAGAGGTAGCTTGAGAAGGAGACCCCCACTCCTAAGGATCTGAGGGTGAGGCTAGAGGCTATCCTAGCCTGAGCACAAATCTCAACCAAAAAATAGAAAAAGCCTAAAGTTAGATCCAAGATAAAAATGGATGTTTCCAGGTCCTGAACTGCATAGATAGCAACACCCATGGTAGGCTAGGATGGTGTAAGCTATAACATTTCCACCATCAACTTGGGGACCGCTACCAGAGAGCAAAAGGTGGGGCATCTTGAAGAATCAGTAGCTATAGTGGTGCACCTGATAAAATAGGACAAGGTCTCGAAAGATGAACTTAAAGCATAGGTGGTCGCATTAACGGATTACATCCAACAATAGTCTTCAGTGGATGACATGCCTACCACATCTGCAGCTCCACCCAAACTGTTTTCCAAAGAGAAAATTGACAAATTAGAGAAGAGAAAGAACTTGGACAATACTAGAGAGGGTTGGTTCCGACAGGTCTTGTATGTCGAGAACATGAGTATCAGCCGGGCTGTTCAGATAGCCAACAATTTTTTGGATCTACAACAATCTCTGGAGAGCACGAGGAAGCTCTGCACCGACTTCCCTGCAACATATGATTCTACCTGTCCAAAGATTGAGGCCATCCTCTGGTTACCGAAGGCCACATGGGAAAAGGAGCTCGCATTCAAAAGCGATGACCACTGGCTGATGGACGTGTGGAGGCAGGATTTTGATAACAGAAAGGAGAGGTTCAAACAAATACTGGATAAGGTGGATCCAAACATTGAATGGGTCAAAGAAATTAGGGTGGATTGCGCTCGATATCTAAAGCTAATGACGGAGTATGATATGCCCGCAGCACAGATGGATCCAGAGAAGATAAAGCCTTATTTTCAAAAGAAGATGAAGGATGGGATGTCCAATGAAATAACAATGGAATTCATGAGTTTCACCGCTTGGGCCTTCACCCAATCAGAGTTGTTCAGGGACCAGAGCGTAAAGTATGATGAAGACTAGAAGAAGCTTGAGGATAATACAAAAGAATGGAGTTACCAAATGCTACGGTCTGAGATTATTGAGGTGGACAAGCTCCAACCAATCATTCTAAAATTCATGGAATATGCAACTTTGAAGAAGTAGGAGGGTAGCCCTATTATCAATGAAGAGCTCATGAAGGAATAGCTACAACAAAAGAACAATCAACAAAAAATAAAATGCTACAATGTTGTCACTAAAGGACAAAATAGGGAAAGGGACATGAATGTAATTTTTAAATTGTAATATATTTGGGGTAGGTGAAACCCTATTTTGTAGTGAATCTTGGCCATTCATTTTAGTTTTTTGGCACTAGAAATAGAGGGTCTCCTCTCATTTGCAAAGAGAGTTGAGTTGTTGTAAAGCCATGATTTGGTGTATTTTTTTATTTCTCCACATGTCTCATGGTTCAATCTCCATTGTTAGATGCTTTAGTTGGATTCACATTGCTGTTTTAGTTAGTTGTGTCCTTGATTTGATAGATTTTAGTCATGTTTTATGATTGTAGAAATTTTTGTTGTGTTGATGCCTTCCAGCCCATATTTTTTGTTGCTTGTTGCTGGTAAATGGCCTTGCAAAGTTAGCCTGGGATGAAATTTAAAGTTTCTCTTTGAATCTTTATCTTTATTCATGCATGTAGATGGTGGATGAATGGTAAAATATTTGTAGACCTTTGAAGATAGCACAGATTTCATGATACTGCAGATTTCTTGTTTAAGTGGAATCTTTTTTGAAGGGAGTTGTCCATAGCAGAACCTCCATGATCACTATTCATAGTTAGTTGTAGATCCAAGAACCTTCCTTCTTCCCTGCTCTTTTCCCTTTTTTAAAGAAATGCCTTGTGCTAAGGTTCATTGCACATTGTAAATCCAAACTTGAATAAAACATTGAAGTTTCAGATTGTTGTTTGAACCTACAAGCAAAGTGCATTTCAACTCCCACCTTAGAAACTTTAGATTTTAAGATCCACCTCGCATCAACTACATAAGCATGCCTTGTGATTACCAGCAAAATAACATCAAATATTAACTTAGGAGTTCCATGAAAGTCGTGACCTGACACCCGAGAGACCTTGGCAAGATTTTTCGTAGCCTGCAATTGGAGATTTCCTTTCAAGAGAGGTAGTGCACATACACATTACCTATGTTGAGAAAGTGTATAAAACACCCATCAACAATGAAGAAGAAGATCAATGACATTGAAATGTATGAGTTATGTGTTTATATTATCTATTTGATATCAATTTCTTGATAGAATTATATTTGACTTATGTGGTTACATAATTAATTCATGATGTTTTTAATTTTTATGCCATTACATAATTAATTTAATGATGTACTTTTTAATGTTTGAAAGCTTAAAAAATTAAAATATTTCAATAGTGATGTTAACAACCTTGAAATTAGTGTGTTTTATGTTTCATGTGATCATAAAAGATTAAAAAGTCAGTTGTAGAGGTGGTTGTTCAGTGGTTGACATGTAAAGGCATTTAAAAGGCATAAAGTGATCATTGTAATGGTTGTTGATGGTTGAGGATTTAAAATACAAGCTCTTGACACTCAAAAATCTGTGTTTTTCTTCAAAAAATTTGTATTTTTCCTGTTATGCAGCACTGTTCGGTCACATGCAGCCATATTTTGATGTGAAATCAATTCCAAGTCGTGAAGATATGTGTTAGCTTTGATTTGAATCTGATTTGAGTTAGAAAGCTTCATTTCTTTGCATACAGCCTGATTACCCTATTTTTGAGGGTTTTGTAGTCCAAACATGATATAAAGGGGGCTCTTACACTTTTTGTGATTATTGTAGCTTGTGTAAGAGGCCCCATGGCTATTGTTGTAATTTTAGGATGCATGAATAGGGTGTAGGATGAGAAATAAAGAAGGTATAGTTGTTGTCTTCAAGATTTTTGTGAAGAAGAGCATGTGAAATGAGAGGTACTTTCTGGCCTAATGCTTGTTTGCTCCTTCATTTTCTATAAGAAGGATTTCAAGGCCAAAATTACGGGTTCACAAATTAGATATTTTTTGGTTGAATCTAGGTAGAGTTGGAGAGAAAATTGTAAAGTTGGATGGTTTTAAGGAAAATGCAATTTAAGTTTTGAGTCATTCTGTATTAGGTTTTGAATTCATGGGGATTTGATGTTTTATGACAGTACTAGCATTTGAATTGAAATAATTAATTCAAACTCATGTCTCTCCATTGTACATGCATATCTGAATTTTGAATAAGATAATCAAGGGTTGTCTCGTTCATCTCACTCTTGTGATGTGTATGATTTCTAATTTGGCTTTAATTCAAATTAATTAAAATGCTTGAATGGGATTGTAGGTGGATATGTTCTGTATAAGGATTTGATAAGTAGTATTGGGTTAGAATACATGTTGATGAAATTGTAAAGCAATTTTCTCAAGGATTTTATATGTTATGTGTTAAATTTGTCATAAACCCTTAGATGTTTATGAATTTGACTCCCTCAATGGATATATGGCACTGATCTAAGTGGTACTAATTTGTATGGTTCAGTATTTTGTTTGTCTTTACCTGGCGCTTGCTACAAATTGCAAATCAATGACTATTTTATACTATGGAATGTGTTGTAGTTATCTCATGCTCCAAATAGTTGATATTACTGATGAACAGCCAATTCTATTCAGTATTATGCTATTATGTTTAGCTGTTAAATGAGATTATCTGTTGTTGTTAATGTTGTTTACAATAATGGTACAAAGGTTGTAAACACATTAAAGGATGACCCTCCCAGGTCTTGCAGAGCCAAAAGTGTAGGAGGTCTTTAAAATCCCTGTCAATTGGTTCAAGTCCTTTGAGTTGTCCTTGATTGGAATTGGCAATTCCATAGGTAAATTAGAAGACCAACCAGGTTATAGTAAAAACAACCAACAAGTAGAGGGGAGAGAGATAGAGGGATTCAGTGAGAGAGGGAAGGAGTGGGAGAGAGATAGAGGGTAGAGGGTTAAGGGTAGAGGGGAGGGAGATAAGAGTGAGTGAGTGAGAGAGAGAGTTGAGAGAGGGAGAGGGGGTAGGAGAATGAGACTTGAGAGAGAGATGGAGG
>VDFB02193867.1:228562889-228575766 GCA_007258455.2 Sequoia sempervirens
GAGGGGTAGGAGGGAGAGACTTGAGAGAGAGAGAGAGGGTAGAGGGTAGAGGATAGAGGGTTTAAGGATTTTGGGTTTAAGGGTTAAGGGTTTAGGGTTATGGATAGAGGGGAGAGAGATAGAGGGATTCAGTGAGGGAGAGAGATAGAGAGTACATCGAGAGTTAAGGGTAGAGGGTAGAGGGTTTAAGGGTTAAGGGTTTAGGGTTTAGGGTTGAGGGTTAAGGGGAGAGGGGTAGAGGTAGTGAGTGAGTGAGAGAGAGACCTAAGAGAGGGAGAGAGGAGGTAGGATATTGAAGATACTTGAGAGAGAGAGGGAGGAGGAGAGATAGATAGAGGGAGGGAGGGTTATGGGTAGATGGTGGTAGATGGTTTAAGGGTTTAGGGTTAAGGGTGGAGGGGAGAGAGATAGAGGGAGGAGGAGTGAGAGAAATACCTAAGAGAGGGAGAAGGGGTAGGAGGGAGAGACCTGAGACAGAGTGAGTGAGTTAGGAGAGAGAGAGACCTAAGAGAGGGAGTGGTCTCTAGGAGGGAAAAACCTGAGAGAGAGAGAGAGAGAGATAAAGGAAGGGAGGGTTAAGGGCAGAGGGCAGAGGCTCCATGGGCTTAGGGTTTGTGGCTGGCGAGAGGAGGAGGGGTACCATAAGGAGAGAGACCTAAGAGAGGGAGAGAGAGGGGGTAGGATATTGAAGATACTTTAGTGAGAGAGAGAGAGGGAGGGAGTGGAAGAGAGATAGAGGGAGGGGGGTTAAGGGTAGAGGGTAGATGGTTTAAGGGTTTAAGGTTTAAGGGTTAAGGGTTTAGAGTTTCGGGTTAAGGGTAGAGGGAATTGTTAGTTTTGTTTTACAATGTAACCAGATTGGTCTTCTAATCTACCTATAGAATTACCAAGCCTAGTCAAGGGAAGCCCGAAGGACCTGGACCAACTAACAAGGACTTTAAATAAGCCTCCTACACTTTGGGCTCTGCAAGACCCAGGAGGTTGATCCCTTAATGTGTTTACAACATTTGCACCAATATCATAAACAACATTAACAATAATACATAATCTCATTTAATAGCTCAACATAATAGGATAATATCGAATAGAATTGGCTATTCATCGACATTATCAGCTATTTGGAGAATGAGATAACTACAACACAATCCCAAGATAAAATAGTTCATTGATTTTCATTTTTTAGCAAGCTCTAGGTAAAGATGAAAAAATATTGAATCATACAACTTAGATCAGTGCCATATATCCATTGTGGGAGTCAAATTCATAACTATTCAAGGGTTTATGATAGATTTAACACATAACATATACGATCCCTGATAACATTGCATTGCAATCTCATCAATATGTATTCTAACCCAATACTACTTATCAAATCCTTATACAGGACATATCCTCCTATAATCCCATTTAAGAATTTTAATTAATCCCTTGAATTAAAGCTAAAATAAGGATCATACACACCACAATAGTGAGATGAATGAAACAACCCTTAGTTATCTTATTCAAAATTCAGATATGCATGTACATTGGAGAGACATGAGTTTGAATTTATCATTTCAACTCAAATGCTAGTATTGTTATACAACATTAAATCCCCATGAATTCAAAACCTATTTCCGAATGACTCAAAACCTAAATTGCATTTTCTAAAACCATTGAACTTTACAATTTTCTCTGCAACTTCACCTAGACTCGACCCAAAATTATCTAACTTGCTAACCCGTACTTCTAGCCTTGAAATCCTTATAGAAAATGAAGGAGCAAACAAGAATTTGGCTAGAAAGTACATATGTCACTAGCCAATTGGAATACCTGGTGACATTCCAAAAATTGTTACAATAGAAATCACCCTAGAGAATATTCATGTTCATCGTGCTAGCTGAGAAAAGTTGATGTAGCAACAAAAGCCATAAGAATCTTGCGCCAAGACTGCCACCAAAGAAAAACTGGAAACCATTGTAACTGCAACTGCTTATTTTCCAATCATTAGCAGCCCACTTCTTTTATTCTTCCTTAGTTAAATATTTAGTTACCCATTTTTGATATTCTTCATCAATCAACCAGTCAAAATTAATTACCTCATTTACCTTAGCATTATAAGGTGTATATTTAACCGCTACCTAATTTGCATCTCTTTCAAAAGATTCCAAAAATGATCTGGTGCTAATGATTTTATCCATATAGCTCACCAAAAAATCATAATCTGAGTCATCATAAATTAAGTTAATTTGGTTGTTGATGACCTCATTTGTCTGATTCGCCATTGTTGGAGTGACCTGCTATTCCCCTTCTCATCAATTATATCAGGTAACAATGTGTTACCCCAATCATCAAAATTCTTCACCAATTCCCTGATCCTCCTACTCAAATCATCTGGTAAGGTCTGAAAACCTTTCAAGGATTTGACTAACACATGAGTAGGCTTTAATGATTGGGGCCTATTATTTTATCAAACCTTGAGGTTATATACATTATAAAAAAATCACTGGCCCTAGGGATCCAATTTTCAATTAGTGGTATCACTACCTCCTGGTGCCTATCTATATTCTTTATTGCATCAAATAATAAAGAATATAAATAATGTATAGATGATAATCTATTATCAACCTTTTCATTTAAGTGCCTCAAGACAACAGTGACAATCTCCTTTTTCTTTGAAAGAGATCCCTCCTCACTTACCTTTAATGATGCCTGTAATTCTTCAATTTTCTACATGAGTTGCTTCTTTGTAGGATCGATAGAGCACTATGTTTCTTCATCAATTTGTTCTAAAGGAGGGGTGAGGGAAGGATTATGACTAGGAGACCCTAGTGTGGAAACAATTAGAGAAGCAGGAAGCACTAACCCTGATGTGGAAGGTAATGAACTAATTCCTGGAGCACTTGATGTCTCCCCAATCTATTTATACCTTAACCTATCCACCTCAGTCTGCAACTCAACATTCTTTTGCTGCATTTTTTTGTATTCCTTAATCAAAAGGTTATACTTCTCCATCAGGCTCTTCTTTTCATCCTTTTCTCTTTCAACAATCTTTTGGGCCAATTTGGCCACATTCACAGTTAGATTAGTGGCCTCAGTGGTTGAGGTCTCTGAAGCTCTTTTTATTATTAACCCTCCTCTAAAATTTGGGTTAATATTTGTAACATATTGCTTTCTCCCTTATGGGACCAATGCCCTAATTTCCAAAGTCTTATACTCTTCACTGAAGGAAGAGTCTTGCAGTGCTTCCTTGACCTCTTCTTCAAAGTCTTGCAAGGGATGCTTGGACTTTAGAATTAAATGCTACGACATCTGCAATGTCCCATTCAGGAAGAATCAATACACTAGCCTAAGTCACCAGTTCTCTTCCTTCCTTAGGAGTAATGTTCTTGAATTCTTCTATTAATTCAACTTTCACTTCCTCATCATTCTCCTGGTCTGACCTGTCAGCCCTCAACTCTCTCCTCTTTTTACATTTACCTTGATATTCCTCAAATTTCATCATCCATACCAATTGCAAGAAGATAGGATTTTTTATAAATGCATCATCATCAAGAAACTCCTTACATTCCTCCATTCTTGCATCTTGTACACATTTTTCTTTCATATTCAAATTAGATAAAACCAATTCAACTGACCTAGGAGGGGAAGGAATACCAATCTGCATATCTTGATCAGTAACAACAATCTCATCCATCACATCCTCTGGTGGGTAATCAGTCCTTTGCCTCTTAGGGCTTGGTTCAGATGGTGGTGATGAAGGACTATCTTTTGGTGATGATTCTAGATCAATAATCTTAATTCCCCCAGGTGTTTTGAGCTTTGGACCTGGCTGTGTAGGAAATTTAATTATTTGTTTACCTTTTCTATCCACTTCTTCATCACTATTGTCATCCTTTTTCCTCCTATAAATGGGCCACCTTTCTGTAGGTTGTTATGTTGGCCTTATTTCCATTGGCCTGGAACCTTGTTCCTACACACCCAAACTCAATTCCAAGTTTATCTTCTTGGTCCTCAAGGTGCCCATAATCTCTTTGAAGTTCTCCATTAGAAAATCAATTTTTTTATGATGTAGACTAAACTCCAACAATGGATCGTATTTTGGATCCATTTTGTGTACAATATCTAATAGCTTACCATAAGCTATCCATTTCTCCTTGTTCAACTCCTGCCTATTTAGATCAAATTCATTTCTAATCAGGTCCTTAGGAAAGTTGAACTCATGCACAAACTTGCCACCCTTTATTCTCTGTCTGAAAAGGACAAAGAAGCACTCAGGATCTGTTGCCTCTTTGGACCACACCTTAAGTGGTAATCATGAAATAATTTTCCAAAGTGTACCCATCCTCCCTTTGAAAATACAAAATCAAATGCCATTGTATAATCTAGGAAAAAGGTTCCCTTACCCCTCTGAGTGAGGTTATCCTCATGGATATAACCTATTTGCCACATAAATCTATAAATCCCACTCTTGGTGGCATATTGCATGGCAGTATATGGGGGGTTCCTTAAAAACCATATACCCTCAAAATAGTGTTGACTAGGTATGGAATAATGTCACCCCTATTATGGTAGACTTTTAATTCTGGCCTCCTCCCCTTCAGTCTGAGGAAATCATGTAATTCCTCAGGAATCTTGGGTACATTCACCATCAGTTTGGCCCTCAATCTAGAAGAAAATCAATTATCAAATTGCACATAATTGGTGCCTTCTTTATTACATGATAAGTCTGTAGTCCCTATATGTAAAGGAAATCTTTCTCCATCAAAAAAATTCCTTAATTCCATCTTCTCAGAAAAGAGGTTAGCATTCTTGCACAAGAACATATGCATCAACATAGAATACCAAAAGAATTGGGTGCCTATATCATTCCGCTGCAACTTCGACAGCACTTCATGTATCCTTTCAGCCAAGAAGGAGGAAAAATCATATGTCATAGAGAAATTGGGGTGTTGTATTTGCACCCCCATGAACATGTAGGCAATGGGCATCACTGTGCTAGGATTGAAACCTAAAATCTGGCACAATGAATAAAAAGTGGCCAAGAAATGATTTGCAAAGCAATTTACTCTAAATGGTTCTTGTTCACTAGGGCTATTATGAAATATTGAACCCCCTACCCTAGCTAGATGAGGTGGAAGCAACTTAGCTCTGAAAAGAGACTTTAATTTTCCATATTCCTGCTTCATTTCCTCAAGATTGATAGGAACCATGTATACACTCGGCTCACTAAAATCAAAAACCTATTGGAGCTTTTCTCTATTAATTCTAAACAGAACCCTTCCATCATTGTCCTTGATTACCCGCGTGACAGGGTCATATCTCACAGCCACGACCCTAAGAAAATCTATATCAGTGAACACATTTGGCACAACCAACTTCCCCATATCATACATCTAGTCATTTGAGAAGGGGTGAGGAAAATTCATCTGTCCATACCACATTCTAAACATCTCCAAACCTGTAAGAGGAACCCTAGAATCGGATATATTTGAACAATTATATACCAATCCCTCCCCTAGGATTTTTTCTCTAATAAAAACCAACCCCTTCTTCCTATCATTTGTTGACAATGGAAATTGATCCAAGAAATCACCATATAGGTTCCTACTAAAATAATCAATTTGGCCAGAGTGTTGCTTTGGAGGTTCCATCTTGGATAAACTAGGGCTTACTTACTATTTCACACTTCAAATAAATAGGACTAACCAGAAAATGAAATTATAGAATAAAACTCTACAATTCCCCACAATTCAATCAACCTACAACCCTAAAACATTTATCAACAAGCCCAATAACAAGCATACAGTAAACCATTTTTCAAATTCAAGTGTAGAATAACCAAATGACACAGAAATTAACTCACGGCTTTTGTGTTTGCAGAAATCCCAATTCTTCACTGTAGAAAGTTGCAACTTCACTTTTGGCTCTGGGACTACTTCGTAAAATACTTGAATGCTTTTTGATAAGATAAAAGCAGGAGAATTGTTTTTATTTTGATCAAATCATACTAGCAAGTGTCTCATCTGCCATTAAAGCTTACTCGCACACTGCACGAACAGTTCCAATCGTATTTGATGTTGATTTAAATATTAGTCATCAATCTGTCAATTTGATCAAATCATCAAATGACTACCTTCAAAACAAGCTGACATAATTGCCAACATGGCAATAAGGGGCCCACCATACCATACGTTGCCAAGGAAATCCACGTGGCAGTCACCTATGATATCGCAATCAGTAAAGACCTTGCAACTTCCGATCACGCGATAGCGGGCAACAGTAGATCTTGATCATAGGTGATCCTGTTCCTTCAAAATAGTTGTCGGCTTTATCATTAACCATCTAGCAACTTTCCCGTTGAGATTATAACATCTCTATAGATTTGAAACATGTGCATCTGAAGAACACTTTAGTAACCTGCTGCATAACATATTAAAGTCAGATTAATTTACCAAGGTATTTCCCCTATTCCTTTGGCTTTACCAAATAAGACATGTGGCGGTCACCTATGATATCATGATCAATAAAGACCTTGTGATTTCTTATCACATGATGGCAGGTAACCGTTGAGATCAAATGAAGATTGATCAATGGTCACGCAAACTCATCCCCTTCAACTTCATAAGATGGGACATGTGGCGCCCACCCACGACATCGCGATCAACCAAAGCAGTGTGGTGGAGTCATCATGGGATGGCGAGGAATGGTTGATATCAAACAACAGTCGATCAATGGTCACACAAATTACCCTCTGTAAAATAAAACATTTATTAAAAGGAGGGGGACATCACTAGGCAAATGATAAATGCTCAACATAAGTTGTTTTAAAATGATGAAACACAGGGCTGACCAAGACTTAGGGAAAAATAAAATCCCACAGAGGAAATAAAATATTAAGACCAAAGGAACCCAACCTTAAATGAAATGATGGGGCATAAGATATTTTAGAGGACCTCCAAAAGTAACAGTGAAATAGATCCCACCCAAGGTATAAGACAAACACTAGGATTTTACATGAAGATAAAGCTAAAACCCGAACCTTAGGATTTACCCAAACACCATGAAAGACCAGAGACATAAGGCATGACAGGAAAGGAAAACAAGGAACAAAATTTTATAGTTCCATCAGGAAGAGAGATAGAGGGAGTGAGTGGGTGAGAGAGAGACCTAAGAGAGGGAGAGGGGGTAGGAGGGAGAGACTTGAGAGATAGAGTGACTGAGTGAGTGAGAGATTTTGTTTAGCTTTAGTTTTTCTAAGGTTTGAGATAGCAAGGAAGCCCTAGTTTACTCAAGATGACACCGACAAAGTAGCACTCTGGCCAGATTGATTATTTTAGTAGAAACCTATATGATGACTTCTTGGATCAATTGCCATTGTCAACAAATGATAGGAAGAAAGGGATTGGTTTTGATGTGAGGAAACACCCTAGGGGAGGGATTAGTGTATAATTTTCCCAACATAGCCTAATGGAGCTTCAATTTTTTCTCCTTGTGTTCCTTTCCTATCATGTCTTATATTACTGGTCTTTTATGGTGTTGGGAAAATCCTAAGGTTGGGGTTTTGTCTTTGACTGAATCCCTTTATCTCTCTCCCCTCTACCCATAATCCTAAACCCTTAACTCTTAAACTCCAAACCCTTAAACCCTCTACCCTCTACCCTCTCTCTCTCTCTCAAGTCTCTCCCTCCTACCCCCTCTCCCTCTCTTAGGTCTCTCTCTATCTCTCACTAACTCCCTCTATGTGTCTCCCCTCTACCCTTAAACCCTAAATCCCTAAACCCTTAACCCTTAGCCTTAACCCTTAAACTCTAAACCCTTAAACCCTTTACCCTCTATGTTTAACCCTCTACCTTTATGCCCTCTTTCCCTCTCTCTCTCAAGTCTCTCCTCCTCTCTCGGTCTCTCTCTCTCCTCCTCTTGTCTCCCCTCTACCCTTAAACCCTCATACCTTATACCCTCTACTCTCTATCTCTCTCCCACTCCCTCCCTCTCTCTCTCACTGAATCCCTCTATCTCTCTCCCCTCTACCCATAACCCTAAACCCTTAACCCTTAACCCTTAAACCCTCTACCCTCTACCCTTAACCATGTCTCCCTCTATGTCTCTCCCACTCCCTCCCTCTCTCTCTATCAAGTCTCTCCCTACTAGCATCACTCCCTCTCTCAGGTCTCTCTCTCTCTCACTCACTCAGTCACTCTATCTCAAGTCTCTCCCTCCTACACCCTCTCCCTCTCTTAGGTCTCTCACTCACTCACTCACTCCCTCTATATCTCTTCCCTCTACCCTTCACCCAAAACCCAAAACCCTTAACCCTTAAACTATATCTCTTCCCTCTACCCTTCACCCAAAACCCAAAACCCTTAACCCTTAAACCTTAAACCCTTAAACCATCTACCATCTACCCATAACCCCCTCCCTCTATCTCTCTTCCTCCTCCCTCTCTCTCTCCTAATTATCTTCCAATGTCCTAACCCCTCCACCTATCATGGGTCTCTCTCTCACTCACTCCCTCTATCTCTCTCTCCCCTTAACCCTAAACCCTAAACCCTAAAACCTTATAAAACCCTCTACCCTCTACCCTTAACCATCCTTTTATCTCTCTCTCTCTCTCTCTCAAGTCTCTCCCTCCTAGTGCCACTCCCTCTCCTCGAGGGTCTCTCTCTCACTCACTCACTCACTCAATCTCAAGAGTCTCTCCCCTCTACCCCTTCTCCCTCTCTTAGATTTCTCTCACTCACTCCACTCATATATCTCTCTCCCATCCACCCCTTAACACAAACCCTTAAACCATCTACCATCTACCCTTAACCCTCCCCTCCCTCTATCTCTCCCTCCCTCCCTCTCTCTCTCTAAAGTATCTTGATATCCTACCCCATCTCCTCTCTTAGGTCTCTCTCTCACTCCTCCCTCCCTCCATCTCTTTCTCATAACCTAAACCCTTAACCTTAAATCCCTCTACCCTCTACCCTCAACCCTCTATGTACTCTCTATCTCTCTCCCACTCCCTCCCTCTCTCTCTCAATGAATCCCTCTATCTCTCTCCCCTCTACCCATAACCCTAAACCCTTAACCCTTAAACCCCAAACCCTTAAACCCTCTACCCTCTATCCTCTACCCTCTCTCATTCTCTCAATTCTCTCCATCCTACCCCCTCTCCCTCTTTAAGGTCTCTTTCTCTCACATAGTCACTCTTATCTCCCTCCCCTCTAACCTTAACCCTCTACCTTCTACCCTCTACCCTTAACCCTCTACTCTCTATCTCTCCCCTCCCTCTCTCTCTCACTAAATCCCTCTATCTCTCCCTCTACCCATAGCCCTAAAGCCCTTAACCCTTAAACCCCTCTACCCTCCTTTCTCTCTCTCTCTCTCAAGTCTCTCCCTCCTAGCACCACTCCCTCTCACAGGTCTCTCTCTAACTCACTCACTCACTCTATCTCCCTCCTACCCCTTCTCCCTCTCTTAGGTCTTTCTCTCACTCACTCACTCCCTCTATCTCTCTCCCCTCCACCCTTCACCCTAAACCCTTAAACCATCTACTATCTACCATTAACCCTCCCTCCCTCTATCTCTCTCCCACTCCCTCCCTCTCTCTCTCTCAAGTATCTTCAATATCCTACCCCCTCTCCCTCTCTTAGGTATCTTTCTCACTCACTCACTCCCTCTATCTCTCTCCCTAAACCCCAAAACCCCAAAGGCCAGCAACCCTTGAAGCCCTCTGCCCTTAACCTCTATGGCCTCTCTATCTCTCTCCCTCCCTCCCTCTCTCTCCCCTCTACCCATAGCCCTAAACCCTTAACCCTTAAACCCTCTACCTCTCTCTCTCTCAAGTCTCTCCCTCCTACCCCTCTCCCTCTCTGGGTCTCTCTTTATCTCTCTCCCCTCTACCTTAATCCTAAACCTTAAACCCTTAAACCTTAAACTCTAAACCCTTAAACCCTATGCCTCTATCTCTCTCTCTCTCACCTGCCTCTCTCTCTCTCTCTCTCTCTCTCTCCTAAGTCTCTCACTCTACCCTTGGCCCTCTACCCTTAACCCTTAAATCCTTAAAATCCTCTATCCTCTATCTCTCTCCTCCCTCCCTCTCTCTCTCTCCAAGACTCTCCCTCCTACCCTCTCTCCCTCTCTTAGGTCTCTCTCTCTCTCCTCCTCCCTCTATCTCTCTCCCCTCTGCAGCCCCAGCCCTAAACCCTAAACCATTAACCCTTAAACTCCTGACCCTTGAAGCCATCTACCTCTCAGCAACCCTCACCCTCTATCTCTCTCCCTCCCTCCCCTCTCTCAAGTCTCACCCTCCTACCCCCTCTCCCTCTCTCAAGTCTCTCTCTCTCTCACTCACTCTTATCTCCCTCCCCTCTACCCTTAACCCTCTACCCTCTATCTCTCTCCCACTCCCTCCCTAGCTCTCTCTCTCACTGAATCCCTCTATCTCTCTCCCCTCTACCTGTTGGTTGTTTTTATTGTAACCAAGTTGGTCTTCTAATTTACCTATGGAATTTCCAATTCCAATCAAGGGAAACTCGAAGGACCTGGACCAACTGACAAGGATTTTAAAGACCTCCTACACTTTGGCCTCTACAAGACCTGGGAGGGTGATCCCTTAATGTGTTTACAACCTCTACACCATTATCGTAAACAATATTAACAACATATAATGTCATTTAATAGCTCAACATAATAGCATAATACTGAATAGAATTGGTTGTTCATCAGTAATATCAACTATTTGGAGTTTGAGATGACTACAACACATTCCATAGTGCAAAATAGTCATTGATTTGCAATTTTTAGCAAACACTAGGTAAAGACAAACAAAATACTGGACCATACAAATTACTACAACTTACATCAATTCCATATATCCATTGAGGGAGTCAAATTCATAAACATCTAAGGGTTTATGACAAATTTAAATCATAACATATAAGATCCTTGAGAACATTGCTTTACAATTTGATCAACATGTATTATAACCCTATACTACTTATCAAATAATGCTTTGTGATACCAAAAGCACAAGAATAGTTTCTTTATTTCAATCAAACCATGGTAGTAAATGTCATGGCTGCCATTAAAGCTTACTCACGCATTGCACGAACGACTCTAATCGCATTTGATGCAAATTCAAATATTAGTCATTGATCCCTCACTTTGGTCAGATCATCGAACAACTACCTTCAAAGAAAACTAACATAGTCTCCATCATTGAAATAAGGGGCCCACCATACTACTCGTTTCCAAGGAGATCCATGTGGAGCCCACTCGTGATATCACAATCAATAAAGACCTCGTAACTTTTGATCACGCGATGGCAGGCAACCATGGATCTCAACCATCAGTAATCTTATTCGTTCAACACAGTCGCCAGCCTTGTTATTAACCATCGAGCACCTTTCTACCGAGATTATAAAATCTTCGTTGATTTAAAACATGTGCATCTTATAATTTCTTTAGTAACATGTGGCATAATGTATTAAAGATGCATTAAAGTATTTATCATTCCTTTGGCTTCACCAAATGAGACACGTGGCGCTTTCCCATGATATCATGATCAACAAAGACAGTGTGGTGGGGTCATCACGAGATGGTGGGGAACGACTAGGATCACACGATGATTGATCTACGGCAATGCGAACTTGTCCCTCTACAAAATAAAAACATTTATTAGGGGAGAGGGCCCAATAGTCATGCGGGGTCCAATAGTCGCGCACTCAATTGTGATGATACTACCCAATCTTACCACATATTTATACTATATATTGTAAATAAATAGTCCAAATGTAAATGAAGAAAAAACCAAATGTTGATAACAAATGGACCCATACTTGAACACATGAGAACCTCTAAATGTTATACAAAAAAAACATAAATACATTCATGAAGAAGTGAAATAAGTATTTTTTTGTTTCAAATAAAATATAATAACTCTCCACAATAAGTGTATCATTTAAAAAATAAAATTCTCATTTAATAAAATAAGACACTCATTTAAACAAGTATTGTTATCATAGTGAAAAAACATTGTTCTTATGTGTACAACAATTGGGGTAGTAATGTACAAGCATTGGATAATTTTATATTAATAGTTTGTCCTATCACAAATATAAAAAGTGAGCACAATAAATAACATGTATTTTCCCATTAAATGTGAAGAATTTTCTAAAAGTTTTAATGTTCAACTATTGGTCCATTTTTTTTCAATATAAGTTGTATTTTAAATAATTATGTGTTGTTTTTATAACAACAAATAGATTTTTTGTGTTCAACTATTAGTCCATATGTGTTGAATATAAAAGGTAGAGATATCAAAGATTTATGGTTATCAATAAGTATTTGGTCCACTTAGGTTGTATATTAATTTTAATTTAAATAAAAATATGATATTCTACAAGCAATAAATGATATTTTTTTGGTTCAACTATTGGGGGTTCCATGATTAAGTTTTGGTCGAACCTTTAAAAAGTCAAATTTTAGACACTTCTCAAAAGATCACAATGTGGGGGTGCATGATGAGTCGTCTCCAAACCTTAGTTATAAATAAAATAGAGACCAATCTACATTTCAAAAAAAAATGAAGGTTCTACGATATTCGAGTCAAATGCTACATCTTTGAGAAAGTTAGCCTGCACGACTGTTGGGCCCTCTCCCTAAAGGAATAAGGGGACATCACTAGGCGATGACAAACAATGACATAAGTTGTTTTAATGAGGGAACATGGGACCAACAAAAGACTTAGGAAAAATAAATTCAGGTGAAGGAAATAAAATGATAAAACAAAAGGGGCCCAGCCTAGACAAAGTGATGGGGCTTAAGTTTTAAAGCCTTCCCAAAAAGCAACAGCCAAATAGATCCCATCCAAGGTGTAAGATGAACTCTAGGGTTTTACATGAAGATGAAG
>VDFB02193867.1:228575866-228594136 GCA_007258455.2 Sequoia sempervirens
GGGTCTAGGTAATGAAGGTATGTCTTAGGTTAGTATATTTTTGGTTGATGGATGATACTAACATTGCACCATATGAGGATTGTTGTACACTAACATGATTGAGTGAGCTACACACTCTTTCCCTTAGCTTTCGAATCAAAATGCGTGTTCATGGAGTATCGATGGCACATAAGATGGCTGCTTTTTCTTCATGTACAATGCAAGCCTGGAATGACTGTGAGTTAGGGGAGTGGGTTGAAAAATGGTTGAAAAGTTATCTTAGCCCATATCACACATATCGCCCTCCAATGGCATTGGAACTAAAACAAATGGAATCATTAGTCGACTTTGAACACATATCAGATATAGTTCAACTAGGTAATATATCTACTTGCTTAGTTTTTGAAATTCCATATTGTTATCTTACTTTGGACTGTATTCGTAATGTTGACTAATTTCAAGTGATTTTATGCACATATCAATGCAGGGCATGTTTATGCAGTTATTACAGATGAAGAAAACGAAGAGGGAATGGACTATTACTTGTGTCGTTGTGTTGAGGCCAAAAATAAATTGGAAGCCCCAGTTATAGATGGAGAAAACATCAAATACCCTACAAGCTCAACTGTTGTTACTGGAACGTGGCTTAGAAGGTACCCACATAAGAGTGTTAAACATTGGATGTTTGAGGACTTTGGCACGCATCGTAAGATTCTTCATTACTCGAACCTTGTTGTGGCATCTAATGTTCGTTTGAGCAAATATGGGGGTAGGCCTTTGACCTTGTGGAAGGTTCGTGAGTCTGACCATGAGGAAATACTTGACACAATAAAGAGTAGAGAAGATCCATATGGTTCATTGGATTAATTTGTAAGTATATGCACAATGGTTCTTATTAATTTATACTTGTATCCACGTTAATTTTTTTGATACCAATGCTATCATCTCTTATTTTTCTTTGCGTATTTGTAAGTAACCCGGTAAACATTGAATGGTGTCCCCTTGCAGAAAATGCAGATTTATGAGCCATCCAAGAGAATCTCAAGCATAAAAGCAATGGAACATCACTATTTTGATGATCTTGACAAATCTCAATTATGATTTTCAGCCATTACAAAAGTGTGTGCGAAGCTTGGTGAGATAATTTCAAGTTATTCATTTGAATTTAACCTTATCATGAGCACCTATGATGTAGAAATTATAGGAGCATCTCGAATTTTGAGATATTCTTGATTCATGAGAGGTGTTGTGTGCAATAGGTAACTTGGAACTCGCAATGAAGATGTATGAGTAGGTGTGACTAAGTTGAGAGATTTCCATGCCTAGCTATAAGTTCCTTCCATCTATTTTCATTTAATTTCTATTTTGGACATGAGCTATTTATTTTTATTCTTTTAATTTTCCTATCTGTAACTAAACTAGTAAAAATTGATTGGTCTCTCCTTGCAGAAAATGCTGACTTTGGAGCCATTGAAGAGAATCTCAGCCAAAAAATCAATGCAACATCCTTATTTTGATGATCTTGATAAATCTCAATTTTGATTTCAAGCCATTATAAAAGAGTGTGTGAAGCTTTGTGAGGGAATCTCAAGTTTCTCTTTGAAGTTAACCTCTAAATGAGAACCTATGATGTAGAAATTATAAGAGAATCTCAAATGTATGAGTGACATTGTAAAATATCTGTGAGAACAGAGTACCTAAGGCATTGCAATGAGATTTACTTGTAATAACATTTACTGAAATAATGAAATTTGGTGTAGGGGCACCAAGGTTATTGAGAAAATTTGGTTCACATAAATCTTTTAAGTTAGTTTTGTGTTTTGATTTTTGTCAATTGAATAAGGTCATAACACATCCACAATTGATTTATAATGTAATAAGTCATGTTAGTTACAAAAAGAATAGTTAGGCATGATTGGAAAGATGTAGAATCATTTGTAAAGGCTATTTAAAGCCTCTTGAAGGCTATTTAAGTCAATATTTGAATTTGTAGCCTTTTGAAGGAAAATATTTGAATATGGTTGTAAATGTACTATTAGTGAGATTGAGATTGTTAACCTTCAGAGAATAGTAGTATTTATGTTGATGAAATTTCCTTTAGATGCAACGATTCAAAGCACATCAACCATGTGGTACAAATGATTAAATCCTAGAGACGATCTGTAGCAATGAAAGAGTTTGAAAAGGAAGAGAGAGATACACTGGTGACTCAAGAGAAACTTTAGTGATGCAGAGTCAAGGTGGAGAAGACTCAAACAAATCATATTTCAGTAAATCAACAACCTTTGTTATTTCATTTGGCCATCTTGGAACAACTACCAACAAAAAGGCTTCCAAACTCAACAATTTGGCTTAAATTTTAGAGAATTACTCTCAAGGACCATCTCATCATCAATATAGCATCTCCTCAAACCCCCAACACCATTCCCAATCCATACATACAAGGTTTCTTTGCAATTTCTTCGAGGTCCTTCAAACTACCTTGCAAAAAGGCTACAAAATTAGCCATGTTTTACAAACAAACTGCTCTTTAAACTTCTTCTAACCCAACAAGCTCCTGCAAAATCATCAAATAGGTCACAAAACTCCCAATTCCATAGGTTTTAGAAAAGCACTCAACCTCTAAGCTATAATTTCTTAAAACCCTCAATTTCCTAACAAATACCTAGGGTTTTTAGCATCTCACAACTCCAAGGCCTTCCAAACCTCACCAAAGCATCAAAAAAGTCTTTTAGGGTCTGCACACACATAATAAACCTTCACCTGGCCTTTAGACTCATTAGATCTCAAAAACATCACTTTGGTTCCTCCATTTCAAGCTAAAATCTCACATTCTTAGCCTAAAACAACATCACCAGCCCTATAAACGCCTTACCATTATTAAAAGAGTTAAGGAAACTTGAAAAAAAAACATTCTAAACCTTTCCTCTGAGTCACAATTCACAATAGTAGGAGGAAGGGCTCCATCACAAAAATTAAAGTAAACTCAGACCCTGCTGGCCTGTACAGGCTGAATAAAGAAAAATGGATTTTCCTTTCACTAAAACAACCAAAGGTGTATCAAAACAGATTGAAATATAGGTTAAGACCTACCACCACAATGTTTCATGAATTTATATTCATAATAGGCCTGCACTAGGCCGTACACAGAGAAAATAAATTGAAAAACTCAGAAAAATGTTGAAATTCCACAGTTTTAGGCATTGTGAAGAGCACCAATCTTCAAAAAGACTATTGATTGAACCCCCATTCAGGCTTGAATGATGTTTTTAATACATTTCAAATGAGAATCATCTCCCTTCAATTCCCATGACTACCTTTGAACCACCAAACCCTTATTAAGCCTACAAATACTAGTATTTAACAATGGTTTTTCTTAATAAGCTTTATCATGCAAATTTATTATTCTAAAGGCCTAGGACCACTTAGACACCCTTATAACATGACTTTTAGACTCTTTCTCTACACTCCCACCTAATTTTTATATAATTTTCCTTTATGGAAATATCAACAATTATTTAATTCAAGAGTGCTTTTACACATTTGTCCACCCTAACCTACTAATTCCCAAAGTACATAAAAGATTGGTCTATTAGACATTATTCAAGACAAAAAGACCTCAACATACTAAAATTTACCAACTGTCCTCCTAATTTACCATCAAACAATCACAAATTGAGGGTGAGGTGTGGGTGCTCCTGCACCATTCAACTTTCAAAAACAAAGTCAATTAGGCTGGTAGACGTCTGGATCGAGCTAGCATTTGGTGGAAGAGGAAGAAAGATGACTGGAACTTTGGTGGCCCACCATACTAGATTTTGGGATTGAACCATGATAGTAGAAGAGAGATTTGATATCATGTATCAAAACATTAAGCATGCATTCTTCCAACCAACAGAGAAGGAGATGATTACTTTGCTTCATTTTCATTTGCATAAGCATATCAAGGCATGGGAACCAAGATGACCAAGGAGGTCCAGTTTTATTTGGAGGTAATGGATGTGGTCCAAAATTTAGGAGGGTCAAGAAGGTCAATGTATGATCTTGATGAAATTGAGTAAGAACAACAAGAGAGGGACAAGAAAAATAAAATCAATACAGAGTTTCAAGGATTTGTCAAGCGAGTAAGAGAGCTATGGGAATAGCCTCATCTAAAAGATTTTGAACTAGACTTTGATATGTACCATTTAGAAAGCTTGGTTTTCATGGAGTCCCTTTCAAAGCCTCTGCTTTTATTATTCTTATGGTAAACTATTTGGTAGAGTTGGTGGAATTACCTTTTTTAGTAATCGCTATTAGTGAGATTGAGATTGTTAACCTTGAGAGAGTAGGACTTGGGTAAAAGGAATTTGATATGGCTATTGCTTTTAAAGACTTCAAGCAGGATGTACTTCGCATTGACACATTCCTCAATCTTCACTTGATGGCATCAAGGAATGGCTGAACTCCATGATTATAAAGTATTATGAAAGAAAAATGAACTTGTACTAGTAGCCAATTTTGAAGACTATTACTGATGATATTCAACCATGAGAGCAAAAGAGAGAGTTGATATCATGTATCAAAACATTAAGCATGCATTCTTCTAGCCAGCAAAGAAGGAGGTGATTAATTTGCTTCATTTTCATTTGCATAACCATATCAAGGCGTGGGAACCAAGAAGACCAAGGATGCTGAGTTTTATGTGGAGGTAATGGATGTGGTCCAAACTTTAAGAGGGGCAAGAAGGTCAATGTATGATTGTTAACCTTGAGAGAGTATTTATATTGAGGAAATTTCCTTTAGATGCAATGATTCAAAGCACATCAACCACATGTGGTACAAATGATTAAATCCCAGAGACGATCTATAGCAATGAAAGAGTTTGAAAAGGCAGATAGAGCAACATTGGTGACTCAAGAGAAACTTCAACTTAAAAAAAAAAGTCAATTAGGCTGGCAGACGTGTGGATCGGGCCAACATTTGGTGGAAGAGGAAGAAAGATGACTGCAACTTTGGAGGCCCACCATACTAGATTTCGGTATTCAACCATGAGAGTAGATGAGAGAGCTGATATCATGTATCAAAACATTAAGCATGAATTCTTCCAGCCAACGGAGATGGAGATGATTACTTTGCTTCATTTTCATTTGCATAACCATATCAATGTATGATTGGTGTAGGAGCACCATTTGGTAGGTTTTTTTCATCAAGGAAAATAAGGAGTAGAATATCATCAATTTACTAAAACTGACCTAAACTTGTACATTTGAAGGTTTTGAGTCAATAAAAATGGCTTTTTGACCCATTCCTCTTTCTATAGCCTCTATAACTTGAGGAATGGGTCTGCAATAACATTATTAAGGTGTGGAAATGATGTGTTAGTGTTGGGGAAGTCTGAAAGTAAGATGGGTGGGAAACCCATGTGTGTAAAAGTGAGTTTTCTTTAAGAAAAATGGTGGTTTTGAAGAGTCAAATTGTGTTTTTGTGTAAGGAAGCATTATTTTATGATTGTTTGAGCTTGTGTAGGGTATCACAAACTTGTTTGAGTAATTTTTAGGTTGTGGTTAGCTTTGGAAGTATCATTTTCAATAAACCCCTAGGGTTTAGCTACAATAGAGGGTTTTATGGTTTACCCATTGTACGGTGGTATAACTGAGATATGATTGTGGGTTTTGAAGTTTTGAAACCTTAGAATTTCTGCCCTAAGAGTTGGTAAGGTTTGGATAAGTTTAGAGTATAGACCCTTTGCTCAACCAGATCGATCCCTTAAGGGTGCAAAGGGAAAAATGGCTGTAAATTTCAGCATGAGATTACTCAGACACCGTGATGCTTAGAAACTTCTCGTCTGATCCTATGGGATCGCGTTGGGCCCCTATACAATAACCTCTCTCATTTTTCATTATCTCAAGGTTCTTTTCCAGTGGTGGCCAATTTTTAGTTGATAGAAAAAGTGTCAAATAAAAGCAGTGGAAAGTTGCAAAGTGGTGCAACTTTCATTCTGCAACTCGTGTGACCAAACAGACTATTCCAACACATTTGAATAGGCATGTTTACGCTAATCATGGTCCTCTTTCTCACCCAAATACTTGGAATCGCTCTGAGCTACGTTGAACCAGATCAATCCCTTAAGGGTCCAAAGGGCAAAATGGCTGCAAACTTCAGCATGAGGTTACTCAGACACCGTGATGCTTAGAAAATTATCGTCTGATCCTATGGGATCTCATTGGGCCCCTCTACAATAACCTCTCTCAGTTTTCATTATCTTGAAGTGGTTTTTCCGTGGTGTCCAGTTTTCAGTTGATGGAAAAAGTGTCAAATGGAAGCAGTGGAAAGTTGCAAGGTGGTGCAACTTTTGTTCTGCAACTCGTGTGACCAAACAGATTGTTCCAATTTGTCCGAATAGGCTTGTTTATGCTAGGAATTGTCCTCTTTTGCACCCAAACACGCGGAATCGCTCCAAGCTATGTTCAACTGAATCGATCCCTTAAGGGTCCAAAAAGAAAAATGATTGCAAACTTCAACATGAGGTTACTCGGACACCGTAATGCTTAGAAACTTCTCATCTGATCCAATAGGATCATGTTGGGCCCCTCTAGAATAACCTCTCTCATTTTTTGTTATCTCAAAGTGGTTTTCCCATGGTGTCTAGTTTTCAGTTGATGAAAAAAATGTTAAATGGAAGCAGTGGGAAGTTGCAAAGTGGTGCAACTTTCATTCTACAACTTGTGTGACCAAACAGATTGTTCCAACACATCCAAATAGGAATTTTTACGTTAGGAATGGTCCTCTTTCACACCCAAACACGTGGAATCACTCTGAGCTACGTTCAACCAGATCGATCCCGTAAGGGTCCAAAGGGAAAAATGGCTGCAAACTTCAGCTTGAGGTTACTCAGACACCGTAACAGTTAGAGACTTATCACTTGAACCGATGGGATCACATTGGGACCCTCTACAATAACCTCTCTTATTTTTCATTATCTCAGAGTGGTTTTCCCGCGGTGTCCAATTTTCAGTTGATGAAAAAAGTGTCAAATGGAAGCAGTGGAAAGTTGCAAAGTGGTGCAACTTTCGTTCTGCAACTCGTGTGACCAAAAAAAATATTCCAATGCATCCAAATAATCATGTTTACACTAGGAATGGTCCTCTTTTGCACCCAAACACGCGGAATCACTTCGAGCTATGTTCAACCGGATCGATCCCTTAAGGGTCCAAAGGGAAAAATGACTGCAAACTTCAACATGAGGTTACTCAGACACCGTGATGCTTAGAAAATTCTCATCTAATTTGATGGGATCAAGTTGGGACCTTCTACAATAACCTCTCTCAGTTTTCATTATCTCAGAATGGTTTTCCCGTGGTGTCCAATTTTCAGTTGATGAAAAAAGTGTCAAATGGAAGTAGTGGAAAGTTGCAAAGTGGTGCAACTTTCGTTCTACAACTCATGTGACCAAAAAGACTATTCCAACGCGTCTAAATAAGAATGTTTATGCTAGGCATGGTCCTCTTTCACACCCAAACACATGAAATCGCTTCGAGCTACATTCAACCAGATCGATCCCTTAAGGGTCTAAAGGGAAAAATGGCTGCAAACTTCAACATGAGGTTACTCGAACACCGTGACACTTATAAAATTATCGTCTAATCTCTTGGGATTAAATTGGGCCCCTCTACAATAACCTCTCTCAATTTTCATTATCTCGGAGTGGTTTTCCCGTAGTGTCTAGTTTTCAGTTGATGAAAAATGTGTCAAATGGAAGCAGTGGAAAGTTGCAAAGTGGTGCAACTTTCGTTTTGCAATTAGTGTGACCAAATGGACTATTACAACACATCTAAATAGGAATGTTTACACTAGGGATGGTCCTCTTTCACAACCAAACACGCAGAATCGCTTCGAACTACGTTCAACTAGATCGATTCCTTAAGGGTCCAAAGGGTAAAATGGCTGCAAACTTTAGCATGAGGTTACTCGGACACTATGACGCTTAGAAACTTCTTGTCTGATTCGATGGGATCACGTTGGGCCCCTCTACAATAAATTCTCTTAGTTTTCATTATCTTAGAGTGGTTTTTCCATGGTGTCCAATTTTTAGTTGATAAAAAAAGTGTCAAATGGAAGTAGTGGAAAGTTGCAAAGTGGTGCAACTTTCATTCTACAACTCGTGTGACCAAATAGACTATTCCAACATGTTTGAATAGGCATGTTTACGCTAGGAATGGTCCTCTTTCACACTCAAACATGCAGAATCGCTTCGAGCTACGTTCAATCGGATTGATCCCTTAAGGGTCCAAAGAGAAAAATGGCTGCAAACTTTAGCATGAGGTTACTCGGACACCCTGATGCTTAGAAACTTCTCTTCTGATTCAATGGGATCATGTTAGGACCCTCTACAATAACCTCTCTTGGTTTTTATTATCTCATAGTGGTTTTCCCGTGGTGTCTAGTTTTCAGTTGATGAAAAAAGTGTCAAATGGAAATAGTGGAAAGTTGTAAAGTGGTGCAGCTTTCGTTTTGCAACTCGTGTGACCAAACAAATTGTTCCAACATGTTCGAATTGGCATGTTTATGCTAGAAATGGTCCTCTTTTGCACCCAAACATGCGGAATCGCTCTGAGCTACGTTCAACCCGATCGATCCCTTAAGGGTCCAAAGACACTACTGAATTTGACTCCATTTTCCGACGAATGTTCATCGGTCGTTCGACAAACATTTGTCAAAAAATTGACGAATTGATGAAAAAAAATTGTTGCTATTTTTTCTTCAAAATTTCAATGATGAATTAAACGTTGAAATAATGGCGTAGATTCATCAGTCGTTAGCATCATAAAATAACTTAGATGTTTGTCGGAATATCAATGAAAACTTCGTGTATCCACTAACAAATTACAAGCAAAATGCAATTGAAATGGCTCTTCCGAAGCATCGAAACAACACCAGAAGTTCATCGCCATTTCAACGAAATAGGCAAGGAGTTATGATGAAGCCTTCGTCATAGCTATAGTAACTTCGTTGGACCTTTTGGGTGATTCGTTGGTGGCCTTCGTCAAAATTGGGACAAAATGGGCAAGGAGTTATAATGAAGCCTTTGTTGCAGCTATAGCAACTTCATCAGACCTTTTCGATGATCGGTGGCCTTCATTGAAATTGTCATGAAACAATGCAATTTTTTTTAAAAAATTATTCGTTGAAATGTACCATTGTGGAGACTCTTGGCGATGACCACCGAAGCCAACCCATCGGTGAGAAATCAATAATCGACACAGGATAGAAAACTCACTTTGATAGTCCATGTCTTGCCGATGACTTCCATTGGCAAGACAAATCCAATGTCACACTGATCTGACCTCTTCAAGAGTTTTGAACACTACTGGTTATCAACAAGACATTATGAGGGTCTCGTTGATTAAACAAGTGTCTAAGAGTAAGTAAACAAATGAAACCTATTAATTTTCTTATTTTGGGGTTCTTTAAATCATAGAATAGATACCATCTTCTTGTGTATAATGTGCTTATATTCAGATTTGAATTTGAGACCAATCGTCATTGCACATTCCATTTTACTTGCACAAAGTATTCTATAAGCAATATATTGATAATGCCAAATGATTTATAGTGTTGTACAACTCTACCTATCATCACAGTTTTGTTGTTCGCTCTGAGAGAATCCTGCAAAGACAAGTTTACAATACCAAGTCAAATAATATGAAAAAGACTTACTTCCATACAAATTAAATGATTATTCTCACAATGACAATTGTCTAATTACAACAACAATTCCATGAAAGGTTATCCATGCTTCATAAGAGATGACTGATCATACATACAAACTACAAGATGCATAGAAAAATCATTACCCTTGAGAACTACCAAGGGCTAACAAGGGAAGAAGTTAAGAAAAATCTGGATTGAAGAGAAAATGTGTAGAGAAAATGTTGAGTAGTGTCAAGAGAACAGAGCTTGTAGAACATATTCTTGACCTAATCAAGCTCTTGAACTTAAAAAAATTTAAAATACTATCACATACATGAGACATGTAATGAACTTCCAATATCTGCTATCTTTTTCATTAATGCAGAGGTAGGTAAAGGAGAAATAATTATAATTGTAACACTATTCATAATCCAGTAAATTATTTTCATAATTTGTGTTCAATGGACCTCAATTTTACCATTATACTACCCATCTAATACCATATTTTAATCCAAGGTTCAACTATCTCAGATCTAAAGAAGCACCTTCAATTAACCATTTAAAGTACTATAAAATAAGGTAAGACTTTTACTTGAAAAATATTGGGTACACTTGTAAGATTAAAGTTCTCACAATCATCAGGATTTATTGGCACATAGACACAACGCAACATATGAAGTAATGGATGACTACAAGTTAGTGAAATGGTCCTTAATATGTGATTGGTTTGAAATTGATTGGTAGAAAATAAGGTTACAAATAGATCTACATGAAAAATTATGAGGACAGTCTCTGTAATCATCAAAATAGATGAAAAGTGCAAAGGAAAGATCCGAGCTACATCTCTAGAGCCTAAAAAAAACACATGCAAGAAACATAAAAAAAAGAACAAACCAGTTTTTGGATGAATACAAAATGGTGCCTTCAGCAAGTGATTCATATGCTTTCACACTTGACACAGACATTAAGACAATTTTAGTCTTCCTCTCTGTGAAATTAACTACTTACAGAATAAACCCAGAAACAAATATTATATACCTACATGTCTAGCCGAGGGTAGGTATAAGAGAACAAATTTCCTCAATGCAATGCCGAAAAATATCAATGCTGTGTGTAGGTTTGTATTACTCAAAATATCATTTCACTTTAAGGAAAAATACCAAAGTGATGTTTTAAATTTCAATGTTCACATAGGCTCCCTTATTGCTACACATGCATATACAAGCATTATTCGAGCGTATTAAGGATTTAATTAGCTATAAGATGGAAAGTTGTTGTTTAGACATAACCCATCATCTTTTACATATATTTATTCACTCTTAACACTTCATATAAATTTGTGTAAATGAGACAGAAATGTGAATCTTTTATGACAAAGAAAATTATTAAAAGGAGGGGGGAGAGAGAAAAGGGTAGGGGGCAAGAGAATGCTTGAATGTATAGAAAGTATAACATTTTGATCATTATAACAATGAAACGAATCTTAAGTTTGAAGCATTAATATCATTTACAACATTTATGATCAAGAATGAATGTAAGTAGAGAAACTTTTGCATACTTACAGATGGTACAAAATTTCATGGTTAAGTGGAAGCCTCCCATCAACAACAAGATCCAAATATCCGTGTATCTATCTCAATCGAGCCTCTAAACCCTTAAGGGCTGTCAATTTTTCCACTAACCTGTTATGCACAAAAGTCAAATTTTAGAGTTATGTCACCACTAAAAAAAAATGAAACAGAGCTTTGAAACCAAATCCACACACAACACAATGTGGTATTCATACAAAGCCATACAAACAAACTAAACTCAGAACATTGGAATGGAAACAACTTAAAATTATGATGCAGAGCATGGATTGAGGGTATACAAAATCATTTTTCTGCCACCATAGTGAAAAGTTAGCACTTTCTTTCATCTTTGCATATTGGTTTGATGCTTCAAACGATGCACTTCTTATATTGAAAAGTGCATTACCTTATTGAGATTCTCTTTGTTTTGAGAATAGTTTAATATTCTCTACTTAACAGGGCCAACCACGTGATAGTGGAAGCTCATTTGGTCCCTCCCCCCCCTCACATCACTCTCAATTCCCCATACCCAATCATATAACATTAATCATTCATTCATCCATTAATAACATATAATATTCATTCATTCATCCATTAATGACATATAACATTTATTCATTAAAATATAACATTCATTAATTAACATATTCACATTCATTCATTAACATATAATATTTACTCTTTCAGTTTTTACATATTATCAAAAATATGGTTGTCATGATATGATTATAATAACATTTTTTTTGTTTCTTTTTTAAAGCTAAAAAAATCTGAAGTGGAGTATCATTTTCTAAATCATTTATCCCTCCTTTAGTTGTTCTTCCCTCTGCTTGTGATCTTAATGTATGCCTAGTCATCTTGCTCACGACATGGACGTCGCTGCAAGGGGGGGTCTGTTGCAATAACAAAAGAAATGTTAAAATGATATGTTTTATTATTATTGTTACAAGTATTTCATTAATTAAAAGAACATTAGAGTGGTTCCCTTTACCTCATGGGTCCACATCATGTTCTTGAACTTCTGTTATAGACTCATGCTCAACATGCTGAACACCCTCTAAATCCTGATCTACAGTTGAAACACGAAAGGTTACATTAATTAATACACCAATTGAAATTAAATATGTTTAAAAGAACATGAGAGTGGTCCTCTTTACCTGATGGGGCCACATCATGTTCTTGATCATGCTCTACATGCTCTAAAGTTGAAACACGAAAGGTTACATTAATTAATACACCAATTGCAATTAACTATGTTAAAAAGAACTTTAGAGTGGTTCTGTTTACTTGATAGGGCCACATCATGTTCTTGATCTTCTCTAGCCTGATCATGATCAACATGTTGACCACGCTCTACATGCTCTAAAGTACCTAGATGCACACCATGACCTTCATCTGCAAGTTGTGCTCCACCCTCACTAGGCTGCACTCCAATGTCATGTGCAGTATTATCATTGCTTGAATGTTTAAAACAAATAGGCATGTGATTACCTTATGGTGGAAATTAATATTGAATAGATTGCACAAGTATTCAATTTTAAATAAAATTTATTGAGTTTATTTACCTACATGTCAGATGCAGTGGAAGATTGTGTTTTCCTAGTCAAGACTCTTAGGCGTTCAACCACGGCTCCATAGCCTTGCTGGAAGGCAATCTTCAGGTCATCTTCAGTGGGAACTCTGTTGAATTCAAATCTCTACATTTTTGCATAATATCATGAATTTTGCTTCTATGGTGTGATAAAACCAAAATTATTTTCAATTTATTATTTGGATACAATATTTCATTTATTGATACTTACAATTCATGTGGCTAATTTCATATAACCACCAGAGCCAAGTTTGCACTGCCCATTTTTTTCTAGTCTTGCCTTTGTTGCCTTCAATGTTCGGGCAGCCTATGAAATATTTGAAATATGTTAGATTATGTAAAAAGAAAGAGTAATCAATATATAATTACATTGTTGATAGTATCACATACCTTCCTTGGCCTAGTGGAGTCTTTCCTTTTTTCTTTTCAGCCTTCTCCTTTCCATCTGACACCAGGTCCTTCCACTCCCTCTCTGGAATCATGGGGGGATTCTTGTACTTTTTGTTCTTATCTAAATGTGACCTATATTGATCCCTCACATACTTTAGATAGGTACTAGCTTTCTTAAGGACCTTGGTTCGGTTGAATGTTTTATTACCGAAGAGCACAACTAAACAGTTAATGAGCTCATCTTTTAAATCTTGATTTTGGGCATTCCACCGTGTATGTATGGTGGGACCAAAGAGATCCAATGTAATATCACTTAGATGTTTATACAAAACATCATTTCCTGCAAAATGATCATGGGATCAATAGTCTAAAAAGAGCGATCAATAAGTAAATATCAATTGGATTATATATAATAATAATTAAAACATTTTAAAGTACCTGAGACCTTCTTTATCTTTATGGGAACGAAATCCTCAGTCACCAAAAATGTGACCGAAAATGTTCCCATACTAGTAATACAGGAAGATCTAGGAAATGCTGCTAAAATATCACTAGTACTAGTGGCCTCTGCATCCCTAGGTACATGTCCTGACACATGTTTTGGCATGTGTTCACTGTCAGAGGGTGCACTGACGGATGCCTATATGGTATGTGTTTCTGACATTTCATACAACAATATAGGTGCGGATGATGGGGTCAGATGATGTGATGTATGCGTAGGAAGATCAGGATGGACACTTGTACCAACCCCTACTCCTCGGGCAACACTTGCAGTACCCTGATCATGGCCAGGAGCATCACAAGGATGCAAAAAATCCTATAAAAATAACACATATTTTAGTTCATGACATAAAAGAGTACAAAATATTAAACCATGAATGAACTTATGTTATAATTAAAGACCTCATGAAAGCTTACTTGCAAGTTTTGTGATCTCTCAGTCAATATTTTAACTCTCTCTTTTATCTCATCTGTTTGAGGCACTATGAATAACAACTTAAGGATTTCTTCATTGCATTTTTTTTGGGTCTTCCTTATCATATCGAGAGGGTTTTTTGAATAAGCGATGCCATCATTACATAATATTATCTGCACCTCCCTATGGATGCTCTCATCTACTTCTAGTGCCTTTCCCCGATCAGTCGATTGCAACAAGAATATTAAAAGTATTATCGAAATTAACCTAATAAACTTATGAAAACAACATAATAATAAAAGATTTTGCTTGTATCTAATTTGTACAACTACAATGAGGTAAACCTGTTGGGTAGAAGCGCCTGAAGATGCATTGCAATCTGTGCTCTGGGCCGGAGCCTTCTCTGTACGATCAATGTCCCACTGTGACAAAAATTAAATATAAAAAAACATTACCGAAATGAAACCAATAGATTTACGAAAAAAAATAAGAATAAAATGTTATATTGGAGTCATTAATTGGAGGTTGGATAAAATGGTACATAGTACGTACCACCCCCATAGTAACTGTGTTTGTAATGAAGTGATTCAAATTGTAATTGATTAGTAACTCTTCCCCTGTAGTTATTAATTTTATCGCACATACAAATACACAGTTTCCCTCGCGTGCCTCAAATATTTAATTGGGTTGCTTATTTGTTGACCCAAGTCATGTACTGTTTATAAACCCTGCAATATTCCCTGATGGTTTTGGCCTTTCGTCAATGTACATAGCCACTCCTTTATTTTGATCCTTATCTTTTAGCTGTATATAATTTGCTGACAGTGCATACCTATGCATACTTCGTGTATATCGAACCAGTTGCATCCAATCTTTGTAACTGTAACAGGGTCTGACATACTCCATCAATTCATTAACTTTTTCATAACAAACCTTTATGTCGTCCATGCATAATAGGCCCAGACCATGTAATGACGATGGTGCTATGCGATATATCCTCTCCTTGACACAAAAAATAGTGTTTATTGGAGGAAGTTCCTTGGGTACCCATTGTTTCTGTAGATGTTTGTACCTCAAGGGCACCTCGACGTTGCTTATACTCTCATCATCATAAGAACATGACCCCCCTTTAACAAGAAAAAATTCCATGCATTTACAAAATTTTCTTCTAATCTTTTGACCTCTAGTTGATCTCCCTCTTTTAGACATACTACATATCTCGCTTTCCTCTTCTCTTCCTGAATTTCCCTCACTTGAGGAAGAAAAATCTGAAAAATACCTATTTGGTGGTACCTACACTCATAAGGATGTTGGATGAAGTTCTTTCATGGTGATGTGATCCTAAGGTGACATTATAATTAATCTATCATTTCATCGCTAGAATTTCACAGGTTATAAGGTAATCAAGTCTTGATAGATTGCAAGTTATTGTTACTACCATCCAAATGTTTCCATCACAAATCAAATCTACTTAATGTTTTAACTCCCAAAATTTGTAACAAGTGTTAAATGTGACTATGGTCCACCAGTTACACAACCAAGGCCTCAAATGTATTCTCTAATTGTAATCAAAGGAATTTTTCTCTTCATTCAAGAAAATAAACTTGAAGGGAAACACCACCAAGTGGTTTATTGGACACCTACATTACTAAAAATATCAAAAAAATTACATTTAATTTCCATATGTCTAAGTGGTTAATGGGGAGGGAGTGTGTACTAGGCCTGGTTAAGTCATCATAAGTTTATGCTTTGGCAATAATTTTTTTTTAATTCATCTTAAATCTTCCTATGTCTAATTGCTAGGAAACTTTTGGTATATTTTAAGGTAGTATGATTGATGAAAGAGCCCAAAGAGCCTTTCTCCAAGGTATCCAGGTACACATAGCAGCAGTCTTCTCTTATATGGTTGAACATGATTTAAAGAACTTAGCTAGGAATTATTCATTTAACCTAAGGTTTTCTCATAATGACATCATTAGAAAAGTATGATCAAATTCTTCTATTATGAAGAATTGGTCTATGTGCCTCTAGTAATCACTATAAATATTTGTAAGGATAAAATGACTAATTGCATCAGGTAGGAGAGAATCAATTTTGAGTTCTTCAAAGATTATATCCCTCTATTCATAATTTTTAAGGGTTGTGTGTGGATGAGGTTATTACTACCAAGAAGGGAGGAGACCTTTCCTTGTTATGGAACTCCAAAATTTTAATCTTTGTGTTCCATTTTTATCTTGCATTATGTCTTTGGTCATCTATGGTGTTTGGGAAAAGCCTAAGGTTGGGGTTTTACCTTTGTCTTCATGTAAAACCCTAGTGTTTATCTTACACCTTGAGTGGGATATTTTGGGCCGTTACTTTTTGGAAAATCACAAGGCGGTCCAATTGGCTAGTGACATGTGTGATTTTTGGCCCAATGCTTGTTTGCTCCTTATTTTTCTATAAGAAGGATTTCAAGGCCAGAAGTATGGGTTAGCAAGTTAGATATTTTTGGTTGAGTCTAGATGAAGTTGCAGAGCAAATTGTAAAGTTTGATGGTTTTAGGGAAAATGCAATTTAGGTTTTGAGTCATTCTGTAGTAGGTTTTGAATTAATGGGGATTTGATGTTTTATGATAGTACTGGCATTTCAATTGATATAATTAATTCGAACTCATGTCTCTCCATTGTACAAGCATATCTGAATTTTGAATAAAATGATCAAGGGTTGTTTCATTCATCTCACTGTTGTGGTGTGTATGATTCTTGTTTTAGCTTTAATTCAAGGAATTAATTAAAATGATTGAATGGGATTGTAGGTGGATATGTTCTGTATAAGGATTTGATAAGTAGGATTGGGTTATAATACATATTGATGAGATTGTAAAGCAATGTTATCAAGGATCTTATATGTTATGTGTTAAATCTGTCATAAACCCTTAGATTCTTATAAATTTGACTCCTCCAATGGATATATGGCACTAATCTAAGTTGTACTTATTCGTATGGTTCAATATTTATTTTCCTTTACCTAGAGCTTTCTAAAAATTGCAAATCAATGACTGTCTTATACTGTGAAATGTTGTTGTAGTTATCTCATGCTCCAAATAGTTGATATTATTGATAAACAACCAATTCTTTTCGGTATTATCCTATTATGTTGAGCTATTAAATGAGATTATCTGTTGTTGTTAATTTTGTTTATGATGATGGTGCAGAGGTTGTAAACGCATTAAGGGATCACCCTCCTGAGTCTTGTAGAGCCCAAAGTGTTGGAGGTCTTTAAAATCCTTGTCAGTTGGTCTAGGTCCTTTGAGCTGCCCTTTATTGGAATTGGCAATTCCATAGGTAGGATTAGAAGATCAACTTGCTTACGTAAAAACAACCAACAACTTGCATATGTTTGTGGTGGAGGTATTAAAGAAGAATTGTATGCCTCTGCTCCATTCATTAGATCTACCTTAGCCTAGCATATACTTGGGCTAAGTCTAGAATTGCTTCTGACTCATGCGATGAAGGCTATGTGTGATGAAATCCTAGACCTCAACCAAGATGTGGGTAGATTATGGGAGTTTTTCCAAGACTTGAGGCTAGTCGATAAAAATGTGAAAGACTAAGCTATTTTATTTTTTGTCTTATCTTATACCATTTTATGAGAATGGGGGTGCCAATGTATGAGAAGATCTTTGGAAACTAGGCATGAAAATTGCAGGTTAAAGAGAATGGGGGTGCCAAAATTATAGTACTCATTGCCCCTTGGTCATAATTTTCCCTGAGATCCCTCAACCTTGTCCTCGGCATTGGTATTGACCTTGTTTTCACTCCTCCAAACTCTTCCTCGGCGCTGATATTGACCTTGTTTTCACTCCTCCAAACTCTTCGTTGGTGCTGGTATTGACCTTGTTTTAACTCCAAACTCTTCCTTGGCACTAGCATTGACCTTATTTTCACTACTCCAAACTCTTCCTCGGCACTAGTATTGACCTTTCACTTCTCCAATTTTACGAGCTACAACCTGGTTTTGTTAGGTTTTACAGTATGTTAATTAAATTGAAATTTTTGGCACCATTTAGCTAGGTTTTAATATTCTACAATATAGTTAAGTATATATTAGCTATATTTTACATAATAAATAATATAATTATTCAACTTATTATAATTATATATTATATT